>OY856409.1:983605855-984220855 GCA_963693085.1 Alisma plantago-aquatica
ATACCTTGTCCCGAGGCTTGCTCGGCGACAATACCTCGCGCAATGCACGGTCTTCAACTCCGGACTTCGACGGTGTCTGTGCAGCTCCAGGTCACACCGGGACTGACAACTCCTACTCGAACCGGACTGTCGGATGACAGTTGTCCTCCTAAGCGGCAGTGTCCTCCCGCCTCTGTAGTAGTCCACACGGACCACCTAGAACTCCACTCTCCTTGTCCCACAAGGAAGTGGAAGGAGTCGCACCCTCCTGTTGACGTACTAGTCACCAACACGCTCTCCTGCCTCCTGTTACAACTGCAGTTGTCCTTCCCTTGCTGCACCTCCCTTTTGCGGGAAGCACTTGCTCGGGCTGTCTCACGATTACCAAAACCAGAGAGAACGACAACTTGCAGAGCAACTGGTTGCACTGAGCTGTACTATGAGAAGCCCCCAATACCCCTATATATATAGGAGGGTCATGGGATAGGGTTCTCCATCCCGAGCAATGCGGGACTAAAAGAAGGAGTAGAAGGGTTTGAGAATTTTCCACAAAAAGCAACTGGTTCGCAACTTGAAATGATCGGTTCACAACTGAACCGATCGGTTCGGCCATTGAGCCGATCGGTTGGACCTGAGCCGATCGTTTGGGTCACTCCAACCGATCGGTTGGTGCCCTGAACCGATCGGTTCATGGTCCTAATCTGGCTCAAAAAGACTTTCCTTGTTTCTTTCCCAATTGGTATCGAATACCAATATTATTCCCAATCGAATTGGGCAATTTGAAACGAAAGGAAAAATCTTGCCGACATGACTTTCCCAACTGGTCAGTTGCACCAGTTGAGCCAATCGGTTCAACTCTTGAACCGGTCATTTCAACCTGGGCATGAGCCGATCGGCCTGGACACTCCATCCGACCGGTTCAGCAACCTCAGCCGACCGGTTCATCACATGAACCGATCGGTTGGGAGCACAGGTTGGGCAAAAATCAGTCAATTGCGATTTCAATCAATCCGATACTCCAATCAATGCGTCCAACACCTTGAACGATATTGAGCTATCGACTGATTGAGTGTTTAATTGAACTACTAAACTCCTTTAGTAATCAATCTAAACATTGCTTTGTGGACAAAACTCCTCTTCCAGGTTAAATCCTATGTGTGTGACCCTGTAGGTCCATTTCACATTGGCAGTGAAAGTCCATAACACTTATGACTTCACAAGCAAAGAGCGGTGCCTAGTCACACATCAGTGCTACCCAAGTGAAAGTAGAAAGTTGGAGAACAACTTTCATCCTACAATCCGTGAATGGTGTTATAGCGAATGTATAATTCCTTTGTCACTGATATCCCAAATGAACTCGAGGCATGGAACAGTCATCCTGTCAACGTTCATTCACTTCCTTGATCTCAGAGTAGACTGGAAGAGATATGTATGACATCAATATCATATACTGATTCACACATGCGTGCACGCCTTTCTCAATCCTACTCATCAAGTGGCCATGGATATCAAACTCCCTCAGGAGGGACAAATCCCATATCTATCACTCACCCCTCAAAAGCCCCATGTGTCAAAGCCACCCAATCATCACCTTTATAACAACCCATGTTTCAGGACTGCGTTTGATGATGTCAAAGTGTGCCCAACGACATGTGTTGAGTGCAGTGATTTCAGGTCAAAGAATCACACTCACCACCATCACTGTGAGTACTGACTGTGACTACCATCTCATGGTTCCATGTGTCAAACTCACGGTGGGTATGTCCGGTACCTTGTTCTCTAACAAGTACCTATGTGTTTGGTTTGATATCTCTATATCATGACTAATGAGATTCTGTCATCAACCAACACCACAATCTAGTCTTGTGTGTCATTGCTGTCTATCTACCTTCCACAATGACATCCGACTAGGGACATAACAAGAATGTACAAACTCTTAGCATCTGTATGATCTCATCGTTCAGGTCATGAACCTGAAGGCATACGTCATTGAGTATTGTCATTCTCTATACATTCAATCTGTTCTATCACTATCTCAAATGACTGAACCAGAGAGAATTGGAAGCTCTCCTTTGATGTTTATCAAATCAATCTTAATGTATCCCACCAAGCATCCCATGATTGGCTTTCAGGGCATACATACCAACACGACCAACACAACCACGACTATGGCCAGTCCACACGGTCGTGGCCTTGCTTTTATCCATTTGATAAGGAGGGAGCAAGAAGAAGAAGATACATTTGCAATTGATTACTAATGCTTGACCTAATCATGTAAATTTTGATGCATGTTGAATTAAGATATTAAATCCCTAATACACATTTCACCATAATCTTGAATTAACTATATTGCTGAAATCTTGTGATCAATCTATGTAAGCTATTAAAACCCTAATGTTAAATCTCTAATTTTGTATTGATGTGTCACCCTAACATGTACATGAATCCCTATTGTATGATGTAGATTGATGATAATGCATGAGCTAGTTTGAAATTTTGAAATCAATTATGAATCTCTCCATCCCTAGGTCATACTAATTTATGTGTAATCTTTATCTTGACGATGAACATGCATGGACACTCGAAATGTTGAAATGAATGTCATAGAATGACATCACATGTATTTGTTAGCCTAGAAACCCATCCAAGATTTACTCATTAGGATTAAATCTTGGATAGTCCCCAGTTTGGGACTGTTCTTGAATACCTAATCTCACTTAGGATGTAAGTGTATAATGTGTATTTGGTTTTCAAGAAAATTCAGACAACATTTCCCCCTTTGTTCTCTAAGTACATTTGTACTTGGAGAACAATGGGGAAATGCTGCCAAAATTTTCTTGAAAACCCAATACACATTATACACTTACTAGTGAGATTAGGTGTTTAATAATGTGATAGGTGGTACACATTTATTATATATAAGAATGGCAACACATGTATTTGTTGGCATAGAAACCCATCCAAGATTTACTTATTAGGAGTAAATCTTGGATAGTCCCCAGTTTGGGTCTGTTCTTGAACACCTAATCTCACTTAGGATGTAAGTGTAT
Organism: Alisma plantago-aquatica; assembly: GCA_963693085.1. NCBI lineage: Eukaryota > Viridiplantae > Streptophyta > Magnoliopsida > Alismatales > Alismataceae > Alisma > Alisma plantago-aquatica. The sequence continues at coordinate 983,608,885 of OY856409.1, forward strand.
AATGTGTATTTGTCTTTCAAGAAAATTTTGGTAGCATTTCCCCGTTTGTTCTCTAAGTACATATGTATATAGAGAACAACGGGGAAATGCTGCCAAAATTTTCTTGAAAACCCAATTCACATTATACACTTACTAGTGAGATTAGGTGTTCAAGAATGGGATAGGTGGTACACATTTATTATATATAAGAATGAAAACACATGTATTTGTTGGCCTAAAGTTTTAACCATGCAAAAACTATAATCCTAGACCCTAATCTTATTGTGATATATACTTGTTTTCCCTTTGATCATAGAATGGATAGATCATGGATGTCCATTCGCAATCGCTGCACCCCAGAGTTTATTTCTGGTCTTGACCAGTTTATTAGATTTTTCGAGGAACATAGGAAACAACCCGGAGATAGGTTCTACTGTCCATATAGGCATTGCGGTAACAACTTGAAAGTCAGCACTGGTGACAAAATCAAAATTCATGTCATATGCAACAGGATTATACAAGGCTATACATAATGGCACTGGCATGGAGAGATTTCAAACCCAAAACAAGTGGATGTTGATAGCAGTGCTTGTGTGGAAGAAGAAATTGCCTCCAATGACATAGATGTGAATGAACCAGTTCCAGTAGACATCGTTGATGTGATGCTAGATAGTTGTGGGGTAGAGCACACCGATCCACCTCCCATTTTTAGAAACATTGTGCATGATGCTAAGATATCATTATACACAGGTTGTACTAAGTTTACAAAGCTTAGCGCTATGTTGAGATTGTATAAGCTGAAAGCTAACAATAGATGGAGCGACAAAAGCTTCCCGTCATTGTTGTCTTTGTTGAAAGTAATGCTTCCTGAAGGAAACGTGCTGCCAATCTCAACATGCCATGGAAAGAAATTATTGTGCCCAATGGGAATGGATGCCAAGAAGATACACGCATTCCGGAATGATTGTGTATTATTTCAAAAGGACTATGTGGATTTGAAAGATTGTCCAAAATGTGGTGCGTCACAGTATAAATTGACGACTTTGGGGGGGGGGTCCAAAATTGGTTCTCCTGCCAAGGTTATGTGGTATCTACCTATAATATCACGGTTTCAAAGCTTGTTTGTCAATCTGATAGATGCAAAGAGTTTGAGGTGGCATGCAGATGTTAAGAAAAATAATGATGGGATCCTACGACATGCGTCTGATTCCCCACAGTGGAAGAAGATTGATCTATTGTACCCTGAATTTGGTGAAGAAGTCAAGAATCTAAGACTTGGGCTTTGTACATATGGTGTGGGCATCAAAGTGTTCTTTGGGCCATCCCAATGCAAACATGTCCCAAAAGTGGGACTTTCACTAGAAGAGGTAACCTATTCTTTCTTTATAATGTTACTGTAAAAGAGAATTTTATAATCAAAAGATAACATTTCTTTTATCCATATATAGGTAGATAAGTTAGTTGATAGGAAACTCGAAGAAGCAATGAGCAAGTGGCAGTCATCTCAGAATGCCACTCAGCAGACAGTACCTATGGAGTCCCGCTCTACTCCTACTACAGAGGTTGGGAGTAATCCTGTAGACCCACCACCTAGCACATCCGCTGTAAGTATTTTTATGACATAGTAATTAGTCTTTTCAAGATGATATGTATATAACATTCTTTACACAAAAATTTGTAGGGGTTGAAGCCATGCCGTTTAAAAAGTAAAGAATTTGTTGTTGCAGAGGCATCGACTTACCCATCCCTACCAGGGGAAATGTTTCATGGGTCTCCATTACCAGCTGGTTGGGTTCGTGTGAACTCGGTACGTATATTCCCCAATTGGATGGATCTTCCATTGCCATATGCCCACCAAGATTGTGAAATGCTTGGTGAGGCAGAAGGCAGAGTGATATTGTGGCCAAAAGTGGATGTCCTCTATGCTGAAACTGTATGGTAAGTTTACATTACATTAAATTTTTAGTGTGTTTATATGATGTCATTTGATCTAAAATTATATATATATACAGGTTAAAAAGATAGGCCTCCACCTCCACCTCCTACATTACCAAGTTGGGTTCCACAAGACCTACCTGTCCCGTTAGGTCCTGATTGTAGGGGTATGGTAATATGGTTAGGCAAACATGATATAAATGCCCTATAACTGTTTCTATAGATGCGGATGTTGCAGGTCAATCATACGAAAGCAACCTATTTATACAAGATATTTTGGAGTTGTTTCAAAATGATTGGCTGAATACATCTGTGATAGAGCTATGGATAAGGTGAGATCTTCTTTATACATCCATATACCTTGTGTAGGATCTGGTGATCCAGTTTATTATTTATTAATGCATACATAATACATGTTTTGCAGCTACTTAGACAAGATAAGTGCAGATTTTGCATTCGAACATATAAGATTTTTTATTCCATCTTTGATTAGTCTAGTAGCTAAAGACCCTCCGTTAGTTCAACAATAATGTTGTGATACTTTTGCAAATTTTGCTCAAAAATTAAGAAGATGGTGATAATAGCTCCATTCAATGTGGAGTAAGTTTACTTTGCTTATAATTTGGACTTAAGAAAATTACATTTTTATTGTGGATTTTGAGTTATTAATTTTTAACTTTTTTACCTCTAGTGGTATGCTTTGGGAGTTACTAGTTATTGTCCCTGAGACGTTCATTGTCTATTATCTAGATCCTAAGGGGACTAAATTGAATTCAAAATATGGGCACAAAATGAAAATGGCATTATTCCGGTGAGAAATATTTCATTTTCATATCTGTTAACATATGTTATTACATTACTATTTAATTATGCAATGTACTACGTTACATTAACATGTAGGGGTTTAGATGAGTTCAAAAAGGCTGGAGGAAAGGTCCCCAAGAAAAAAACTAGCAAATAATTTGGGAAAATGTGGAAGTAAGTTCCCGACTGCAATGTATATATTATTTTTGTGAACATTGCTTAATTAGTTGTATTTTATAATATTCTGTATCAATTTATAGTGTGCTACGCAAGACAACGGATGGACATGTGCATACTATGTGATGTGATTTATGCACATGATTATCAAATATTCCACAGTGGACATCGATACCATTCCTGAGGTATTATATATAGTCTCATTAGATAATATGAAATATATCACTCTTATTTATATATTATTAATTATATATATACATCATTCTCTTTGCAGGTGTTTAAAACCAACCACACTACAGGAAAGGCCTTAACAGATATACATGCTCCCTATACTATGAAAGAATTAAATGATGTAAGAGAAGAATGGGCAACAACCATACAAGTAGTGGGGGTTTTAACATATATTTGGGATTTTGATAGTGAATAATGACTAAAGAATGATATTTTGTAAATGAATTTCTGAATTATAATATGTGTGAATGTTTCTACATGTCTGAATGTTTCTACATGTGTCTGAGTAAAAATGAATGAAACTATTGGTTGCTATATGAATGTTTCTATATGTGTGAATGTGAAAATGAATGGAACTACATATTGCTACATGAATGTTTCTACATGTGTGAAAATCGAATGAAACTATAGGTTGCTAAATGTGTGAACATTTATGTTGTTAACTTTGCAAGTTTGTGGCCTGTTGTTGGCTGATATCAATGGATGTCGTAAAACCTGCAGTTCATAACTAAACTGTAGTTTTCTCATCCTGTGACCAACCACAACATGTCAGCAGACTGACAGAAACAAAAAATAAAATATTTGTTAGTTATTTGTATAAAATTAAAGACAAATGGTTACAGTGTCGGTTGCCCTACTAGTAACTGACGTCGATTTCCCTAATGAGGCCAGACACCACAGCCGTGCTGGCTAGCACGGTCATGGCAGTGGGCCAGACACCATGGCCGTGCTGGCCAGCACGGCCGTGGCAGCAGACCAGACACCACGGTCGTGCTGGCCAGCATGGTCGTGGAAGCGGGTGAAATGGCGTCGGTTATCACTAATAAACTGACGCCGATAGTACCCTAAATGGCACCCTTTCTGTGGCGCGAAGGTATATGGCATTGATTTCAAAGATAATAACTGATGCCTATACCCCCCTATTGGCGCATTTTCAGTGGCACGCGAAGGGTTGTGGCTTCGGTTTTAGAACCGACGCGTAACGGTTGGGCTTTTAGTGGAACCCACATAGGTGTCGCTTAAAAACCGACACTAAAGACCTTAAATAGCTGACACTAAAGGCCAGTTATGTACTAGTGATTCCTATTACATAGGATGCCTCACCTATATCATTCATCTCAAAGATCTTAGAGGGAAAGTTACTTACATCATAAAACAAACCAACATACTTTGTAGCAAGAAGGATGTCAGTAATGTACAAGACTAAAATTATAAGATTACTCCCATGTTCTTCATGTAGATACATTGATGAACTATATTTTTATAAAATCATATGAGGTAGTGATCTTTTCCCCTTATGATAACATGTTTGATTTGTCTTAATTTCTAAATTAATCATAACTTTAATCTAATATTTTTCACAACTTTTCAGTGATACTCTTACTTTTACTTCCATTATCTCCTCTTTAATGTCCTTTATTTCTTTCCTTGTCTCCTCTTCCATGTCATTTGATCTTCCATGTCATTTGGCCTCCTCTCCCATGTCCCTTTACATATGCTTCCATGAGTGATGACAAATCCTCTCATCCCCTAATCAAATTTATGTCCTTGATCTATTTTGCATCGTCCCCATCCATATTCTTTCACCATTACTAACATCCAAATTAGCATCAGGAAGCTTTAATTCTGGCAAGTTCCTATATACATAGAGATTGCAAAGTTGACCAACACATGTTCTGACATAACATGTTCATTCAAGAGTCATCACACATGTCAAGGTAGAAACTTGCCCCAAATATTCTTTCCAATCATCTTCAAGCCGTGCATTTGTACTCACAGACTCCAATGGGAGACATTCATAAGGTATTGGAATATAATGACATTTAGGAAGGTTTGATCACTTCTCTATGCTCTTCTAAACACTAGATGTGTGGCTTATTTCTTTCCACTCAACCTTGATCCAAGGCTTTCCCCCACTGCACTTTTGATGATTTAATTCTACTATCTCTCTTCTCCACCATCCTATCAGGATGCAGTTGAGGTGATTGTTGGCTTGCTCTACCCCATCAATTTTGCATTCTAGCTCATGTTCCTTTTATTTTGGTGGCCTATTAGCATATTGAACTACCATCACCTCGTAAGAATCTTATGAATATCAATGTGAATCTTATTGATTCTATCATTCATATGGGTGTCCATACAATAAAGAGTGTCATGTTTCTTTTTCATCGTACATTTAGTAGAACTCTACATGTTGCCCCACAACAAGTGTCTTATTTTCCATATTCCATTGATGATTGGGTTCTTTTTTTTATTCTCTCTACATTCTCTACCACTTGGCTCCCGAGTCTACTAAGAATATTCAACATGAAAGTGTGCCTATATCCAACAACTTATGATCCTTAAGTCCCTGGAAACATGGAATTCATGACCTAGTGGTATCCAACAACTCCTCACCAGGATCCTAACTCACCAATGTCCTTTTGTGCATGAACAATCTACTAAATTTAGAGTTTCCCATGCCAAGCAAAAGATCAAGGATGGACAATTTTATACTTCTACGAGTTCTCTCCTCTAGTGGCATTTCCCCCTCTAACTCTACTACCTGTTTGGAGCTTAAAGAGAAACACCCCCAACTCCCCACATATGGTATAACCTATGTCAGATATTTTTTGCTTATCCTTTGTCACTTCCTATTTTATGGTTGAATATGCAATATTGTCCTTATAGGAAGGAATACATCATGCATGTGACAATCTCCATGCACAACACTCTCTTGTACTATGTGTGGTGCAATTAAGGCCATAAAAGATGACTTTTTGAATGCAATCTCAGTTGTGGTTAACCTTTTTCTCGCTAGTTGTTATCATGCCTCCCTAGAACCTTGTTTCAAGTACTGCTTCGACTCCTCTTTTCAATACAGGTAATTGCATTTGATGTATCAGGATAGGTACAGCTGGTGTTGTCTTGTTTGTAAGGTTGGAATGAAGAGTGTCTTGTCAGATGTAGTCACTTACCTTAAGGATCATCAATTTAGTGTTGGCATTTCTAGGGGTATTGTATCCTTTGTACATGTTCTTACTCTCCTTGTCAATGATCAACATATTATACCACCCTTACAATGGCCCATGTTGACTTTAGTAATTCTTTCAATATGGTTGCCATATCTAGCATATTTTAGGAGGTTCATCTTCATTGTCTAGTTGTTGCATGCTAAGTTGAATTTTGTTATATATTCCCAACTCCTCTCTACATGGATTAGAGTGAGCATCTTCTCTCCATAGCTAGTATCCATCAAGTTGATCCATTAAACGGAGTTTTATCATTTTTGGCTATCTATCCTCTTATTTTTCAACAAAGGATGAATGTCACGTCGACCATCTTGGGTTTTATCTTGATGATGGCACCATCATTGGTGACACTGCTGAAGTCTCCAAGGAACTATATATTACCAAATCATGAGGCCTAGACTTTGGTATTCATACAAATACTAAAAAGTAGGAAGCATTTTGTCCTCCATATGACCTCAGATGACCCACATTTTGGCTTGTTCTCTACAAAATATATCATCCTATGCATGGGGTGAAGATTTTAGGAGGTCCTATTTTCACAGAACTAGGTTTTTCCATGGACCTTCTAAAGGGATGTGTGGTTAAAACCCTTGCAATGATGGATTTCTTAACTTTTCCTTAGGGACCTCAACATGATCTCCTTCTTATTCGATCATGTGTTGTGATGTCCAAGTTGTTGATTTCTTTTAGAAAAACACCCCCAACTTATATCAACTCTACATTAGATAATTTCACTCGTGTGCTTCATTAATGTCTGGCATGTATTGTGGTTGGTGTACTTGGCCATGCTTACTATGCTCCTCAGTGATTTGGTCTTCAAATCTTCTCAAAATTTTAGCATGTTTGCCTATGTTCCCTCATGAGTCCACACCTAGGGACTCTAGGAGCTTGGATCTATGCCTACATGAGTCTTTTTCATCCTACACATACTAACATCATCCAAATCATGTCATCATTTTGCATGTACCAGTTATCGCATAAATTTTCTATCGCTCCAAAGACCCAATCTATTTTAAAAGATACTTATGAAAAAAACTATAATCTAATGATTCATGGTAAGTGGCATCTCCCAATGACAACCAGATATCCTCGCTGCTCTCCAAGTTGACCATGCACTAGACTTCCTAGGTGTCGTTCTTATTAATAGTCTTGGTTTGTCCATGTCACTTATTGAATATCGAGTTATCTTTCATTATTGATACATGATTCCTTTGTACCCAAGTGATGAACATTGCTAGCTTTGTAACATTGCAGACTTCAATGCCTTTTTTGATCATGTTGTAGACTTGGATATAAGTTTTAACATGACATAGTTTGTGATACTCTTTTTTACCTTGACACTTAAATTGGGTTAAAGAAAAAGATTTCTTACTTGTCATTCTCATTGATGGTCTTAGTTTTTTCATGTCACCTATTGAGTATCGAGCTATCCTTCATTATTGACACATGAATCTCTTAAAACCAAATGATGAAATCACTCACTTTATAACACTATAGACCTTGAAACCTTTTGTGATCATGTTGTAGACTTGGATATAAGTTTTGACAGGACATATTTTGCCATAGTCTTTTTGACCTTGTTTCTTAAACTGGGGTAAAGGTACTAAAAGAGTCTCATGTGGCCTTCCTTGGCACACAACCTGATGGTATCAACTCTCAGCATCCTACTGTTTGTTATTTGATTGGACAGATGGAAAGAACACATGTGTTGTCCTCACAGATGTCTATCCCATAACTGGCATTCTATTAAGTAAACTTTAAAAAAGGACATACAGTTGGTGATGTCATTCCACAAAAGGTACAAAAGAACAATGAAACTTGTATGGCAAATTACCATCACTTTTTCATTTTATTTTTGTATGGCAAAATAGCATCATTTTTTGCCTTTTACTTTTAATACCTTTGAATTACTTATTGGTGACACAACCTCTCTTCTTCGACACATTCAATAAGTTATCAATAGGAATCTTACGCTACCATCATCTGTAACTTATAATTTTGTTTGCAATCCAATTTGTTGCATGTTCTTCTATGAAGGCATTCTTATAGGACACTTTTGTGAAGACTTGAATTTGAATGAAAAAAAGTTAAGCATTCACTTAAAGATAAAGTTTTTTCATTTTCTATTGTCAAGAATCATTGAAGTGGATCAAAATATACTACTTCTAGGTCACCATTTAAAAAGGTCAATTTGCATCTATTATATGAATCACTAAATCATAATGAGCCAACAAAGCCATAACAATTATTGTAGAACCTTTATTTGAGAGAAGAAAAATGTTTCTTTATAGTTAATACCATCTATTTGAGTGTAATCATTGCTTGAAAATCTAGCCTTATATATTTTGATGTTACCTTTTGAGTCTCACTTGTCGTGAAACCCATTTACAACCAATTCATTTTGATCCCTCATGCGACTCATCCAATTTCCAAACATTGTTATCATCCATTGATTTCATGTCTTCTTTCATGGCATTAGACCAGTCATTAGAGTTTTCACTTACCATGTGACTTGTTGAAATGAGACTCAATCCTCATCTATTTGTAGTCAAATTTATGTTCACGTAAGTAAACCATTAAGGCGTCAGATATGGATGGTCTTTTCTATCTCGACCTACATATGTCCACTTCTTATGTATCATACAACCCTTAATTCATTTGTGACTTGGTCATCATTAAATGGTTCATTATTGACAATATTATGTGGGATTGGAGCATTAGTTTCTATCCAATGATGTTCTGAGATTTAGATACAAATATGAATTTCTAAGTGAACTTCCTTAATATCCATTTTCTACATTTCTTCACTCCCACTAATTATGTTGTTTCAACTAACGAGCATCACCAGACTCAACTATATTTGTGCTATGGTTAGGACAATAAAATATGTATCATTTTGATTTTTTTCAGATAGCCAACAAAGTAACTATAACGGTAGTTACATCTAGATTCCTTTCATATGTATTATGTACTCTTATTTCTGTTGAACACCCCAAACATGAAGATGCCTTAAACTGTGATTTATTCCCATCCAAAACTCATAAGGAATTTTGGAAACCTCCTTAGCAAGGACCCAGTTCAAAAATATGTTGCAATATTTAATGAATTTCCCTACAATGGTATTGGTACATCACAATCATTTAAGATACTCCTAACTATTTCTATAAGAGTAGGAATTCACCTTTTAGCCACACCAATTTTTGTGGCATACTAGGCATTGTGTAGTGGGCACATATCCTCTTACATTCGAGGAAACTAGCAAATGGTCATGGGCATTGCCTATTTTCATCAAATTCTCATAATATTCACCAGCTCTATCATATCCCCTGGTTAATGAACACCTCTAGGGAGTTATTTGATTGATGCAATAGATATACATATATTTAATGTGAAAAATCATCTATGAAGCTAATAAAATATTTTTCTCACTCCATGATGGAACAATAAAAGGACCAAATATGTCATTGTGTATTGACTCAAGTAGTTGGGTGCTTCTTGTAGCTAATTTCTTTATTGCATGTCTAGTTTATTTTCCCTTAATACAACTTAAGTGGCTGATTTTTTGTTTGTATGTTTAGTTTGTTTCCATTAATACAACTTAAGATACATCCAAATTGGTAAAATTCAATTAAGGTAGTATTCCATCTTTCATTAATCTTGATATCCTTTCATTGTAAATATGTAATATTTTATGTCAATGAAGAAGTTCTATCAACTATATTATGTTTACATCCAATGTTGTGCTCAATAAGAAATAAAGAATCAAAATAAATCTTATTAATATTGAAATGATAAAGACCATCAATTCATATACTATATCTATAATAGTAATTCTATTTATACAAAGAGGATCAATGTATAATGACCCATTTTCTGATTAATCATCTAATTAGGGTTTACTTGGACGATTGCATGCTTAACCGTATTCATCATTGTTAAAATATTGATTAATGATGGTAGTCTAATCATGATTCTTTGAACCTAATGAGAAGCTCAAAATATTATGTTGTTTCAAATAATTAGGTTAAGAGAATTAAAAACCCTAATCAGCCAAAATTTTATTTTTCAGGCATATGAATGCAATATTTGATAAGTATAATGGTGTGCTAAATGGTTTTTAGTATTTTATTTACAAATCTAATTTCATTAAAATTTGTATATGATTTGGATAACTTCAATTTAAGTATTATTATAACAATTGAGAATTTTTGAAAAATTTTATTACTTGTTTGTCGATCGAGTTTCCCCAGGATAAACTCAGTCGGCTATGTATTCAGACTAAAATTTAGCAGTCTGGTATTTGGATTTTATATTTTTATTGGTACATCCAATTGATATAAAATTTTAACTTTAATTGGTAAAGTAAATTTTAGACATACATTAAAGTTTCATAATTTTGTTTGAAGTTTCATCTCAATAGAGAGGGGTGTTAGTCGAGTTTCCCCAAAATAAACTCGACCGACCATGCTGTAGACTATAGTATAGAATCATACTGTTTGATTTTTATTAATTTAAAGGTAAATATGAATGATCTAAAATTTTAACCGAACCTCTAAGATTTTGTATCACGCAACATGAAAAAATTTCATAATTATTGGATGATGTTTGACCTATTAAGTAAAGGTTTTTCAGTTACATTCTGTATGATAGGAAAATTAGTTTTAGTAAAACAAAGTGTAAAGTTGGGTCAATTTGAAATTGACCAAAGCAACTTAAATGAACTAACCTAGCACACAAGGATCTCTCATATTTTTTCATTCCTGTTAGAGAAATGAAATTCTAGAGAGAGCAGAGAGCTAGGCTAAAGTGGTGGAGATGTGGACCTAGGGTTTCACCATTTGAGAAATTATGAATCAAGTAAGTTTAGCTTATTTACATAGTCTTTCATGGTGAATCTTCTCTTACATTTCAATATTCCATCCCTCCTATGATTGCATTTGAAATGATATTAAATCTTAATTTACTCACTCTTTCTCTCCTAATCTCTATTACTAGGGTTTCCAGTTGAGAGGAGGAAGAAACAAATTTAGTTGCTAGAGTTTGATTGGATTTCTAGAAATTTAGAGTTTGACCTACCTTTTTAAAGTGATTTTCACTTTAGGTTAGTGTTTACCACCCTATTAAGATTTGTATTCATGTTGAAAGCCAAATTGTATCTGGCTAAAACAATTTGAAACCTTGCTTGTATTTCTGTGATTGTGTATTGATTTGGAAAAATATTAGGGAATAAAATTCTACTGATTTTGATTATTTCTCATTGAATTGAATTTTCTTTGTTCTTGATATATTGATGTACATTCCAGAGAGAATCCTATGGATAGAGAACTATGTTATTTCATGTGAATATTGCTTAAAAAGCATCCCAATGCCCGATATGCTTGGGAATCGAATCGACATGTTTATTATCTGTGATAACCTAGAATTTTTTCTCACCATGTATGTGCTTTGCACTTCACCTTTTCACTATTACTCAATGTTACCACCAATTTCAGGATGTGTGTTATTTTGATATTTGTTGAGATTAGGTTGTAAGCACATGTCGAGTGGTGACACTCAATTTGGTATGAAATCAAGGTTGCATCTATGTCATAAATGATCCTCTCTCTTTCCATTTGATCTCATATATGTGTATATATCATTCCTAAGCTTGTTTTCATTGGATAGAGGACACTCTAGTGGTTCCAAGGAATCTAGTTTTGCTATATTTTGAGCTAGGATGAGAAAGATATGCCTCTTTGAACCGCCTTTGTTTTTAATGTTGATTTTAGCTGTTTGAATCAATTTTTGGTACATTTATGGGCCCAAATAGGGTGCGACCCCTTTGCCACCCATTCTTACTTGGACACATAAAAAATCCACGCTACCATTTGTGAACCAATCATGAGGCCCAATCTTTTTTATGAGGGATGAGGACCCACAAATCCATCAACCTTTGATTTCCCCTCTGATCCAACGGCTGAAGTGTTGTCCCCTACCTCCGTACATATCGCCATCAGAGGTGGTGCCAAAACCACCTACTCCACTTTTTCTCCTTTAATTTCTCACATCCTAGTCCCTTTTAGGACAATTGATGATATGTATTTCTTGCTTGCTCTTCCCACTTTTGTTCCCCTCTCCTTTCAGTTTATTTTGCATCTCCATGCATCCCCTTCCCCCTATCTTATTCCCCCTTTCACAACCCCATTGTGAGGGGATTGTTTAAGGACTCTTTCCCTGGTCCTCTTCTCCCATTGTAAAAGACACCAGTGGCTCTGAGCGAGTAGGTCGGTGATAACTGGATACTCCACGAGTCTGATTGGGGAATGTTTCCCCTGGCTCACAACCCTTCTGACTACTTTTGCCTCCATGGATGCAGCAGGCTCATAGAGCGAGTAGGCGAGAGGTGTGTGTCATGGATGACTTCCCACAAGCTATGTGGCTGGTTGGGGGGGCAACTATCAACATGTTTTGATTGTTCCTGGGTGACCGACTGAGTTGGCAAGTGATTTCCCTGGCACTGTAGATGGACCAAGAGATTGACAAGGTCGTGTTGGCCCAAGAACACCTTGATAGGCCTCCTTCCTCAGTCTAGAGAGGCACTCACCCACAACCTTGATCCGAGCCATCAAACAAAGATCTAACAATCCAATACTGATCATTTCATGGTAAGCTTAAAAAATCATAACTTTTGACTCCTTTGACCAAATTTATCATGTAATATTTGATTTTTGATCTAGAGATCATGCCCTATCAATTAAAATGGTTACACAACCTAATTACACCTGTAACTCTATTGGATTCCCAAATATTCTCATCTTAAGCCATGTTGATATGATTAATGATTTCTATATGGTCACTATGCTACTCTTGTGACATTTTTGAAGCTCTTGCTTGTTCTAATACATGAATCAATAATTTTACATCACTTTACACTTAAATAATGTCTTAGATCATCTTGATGTACCCATAATAATTATCTTGACCTAAAAGTAGCTCTTTTATGTTAATTGCATGATATACCCAATCAAAATGTGAACATAGATACTACTAATCATCAAATGATCCTTCCACTTCGAAATTCGTATCATTTATATTGTTTAGTTTCATGATCTACTAATACTATATGTACTTTTGCCAAGATGTAACTCGTGTGACCTAACATACTTATCTTTATACACCATGATGCCTTAATATGTGATTCTTAGTACTTATAACCTTGAATCTTTAATCCCTATGAAAAGTGCATCCTAAATGCTCAAACCCTATATTATGAACCTTGATTCAATCCTCAAAATGATTGTAAGATGAATTTCCTTGTAACATACTCTTATGCAGTCATGACTTGCACATGACAAGTAATGATATACATGATGAGTGTTTGAATCTAATCTTGCATGAATGATCCTCTAATGTTTTCCAAGTTATCTTAGGAATTGAAGTAAGTAGTCATATCATATTATAGCTCTAAATCTGTCATACACCTTAATGCTCCATTATGATCATATGTTTTGGAAATATGATGCTAATGCATGAATTTGATCTAATATGACTAGTTAAGATCTTACATGGTTAAACCTCGATGAAGATCTGAATATCATGCTTTTCCTACTTCTAAGTTAGGGTTATGCTTACCTTGCATTACTCATAATGTGGATTGTTCACCTAGACCCAAGGTTTAGTGTTCATGTTTATACTATGTTAATTCAATGTATGCATGGTTAAAAAGATGGAACTATACTTGAACTATTTAACACCTAGGTTTAGGAGAACATTTGTATGACATTATCTAAGTTTATCTAAGAAAAACCTACTGATCTAAGACCCATTATTTTGTATTTTTATTTCTTAGGTCTCCTATGGATTGGACCTTCTCTAGAATCTACTAAAGAATCATAATTTGTACTCTACCCACAAGGTACATTTTCCTCTTTGCCCAACTATGATATTGGCTTGCTTGTATGTATGATCGTATGAATGTTTGGCTACTTACTTGGTTGAGAAATTTTTCTATGACTACTACTTTCATGTTAGAGTATTCTACATTGACAAATCTTGAATACAACATATAGAAATCATTATGCAACCTAATGTTGACATAATGGATAAAGGAACATAAAACATGCTTTGTACAAAATGATATTGTTAAGTGTTCTGACTTTGTTTTGTTCTTATTGACTATGATCATGTTTCTAGCCAAGCATGTTTTGTATTACTCTTAAACTATACATGCCTTTTCATAGCATACTTAATGCTTTAGCTTTAATATGTTTTGTTTATCAAATATTCAATTGCCAAATGAAGATCCACTACACTCAAGGCTCTACTCTATGAAATGAAACATCAATGGAATGCTAGAAGTAGACATGGGTACATGATTCTTTATCTCTTTTATTATCTTGTTATATCTTATCATTATTTCTTTTACATATATATTTCCTGTGTGAAATATTTGTACCATTCTAGGGACAGACGCCCAAGTCCACTCACCTTTATGTATGTATCCATTTGGAGTGAAGACTTAGGGTAGTAAAAGGTTCCATGAAAAATGGTATCAGAGCCATACACATAGGTGTCTATATGTGTTTAAGGCATAACGTATCTTAAGAACCTTGGGAGAACTAAAATCTTTCCTTGAAGTTTAGAGAGTCCTCTAGCATCTCAGCTCTTCATTAAGGACCACCTAATCCACCCAAGTAGATGGTGATTAGTTAGTCTTCTCATCTCCTCATGAAATTATTCTCTCTTGACTATTAATCACATGACATCTCAATTATGGGTAGTTTATGTATGGGAAAAGTAAAAAATCATTTAAAATCATGAAAGTTGATTAAGATGATGATGTCATGATCTGATTTTAAACTAAAAACCATATTTCATGTATGAAATTACTCTTGAATGTGAGGTATGCATGTGTAAAGTTTATTAAAACTCAAGATCGGATATAAGTGATTTTTAAGTTTAAGGTAAACTATTGATATGGTGAAATAAGGTGTAACTCGTCTTTCACACCTCGTAGTTCATGAGGTCCCTATTGGTTGTATATATGTTGTCCTATTTTGATCAAATTCCAAAAATAGAAAAGAAAATACCTCCCTATTGATGCACATCATGCATACACATTTATGTGATTATGTCCTTGGACCCCTAGATCATGATGTGATGACTTAGATACAAGAGGCATTTCCCTATTAACCTACATGCATTTTTGCAAGCTCAATTTTGAATAAACATGATGGACATGGATATCACTCTATCCCTATTAGTATCAAATGCTAGAGTTATCAATTTGACTTCTCCATTTCCTAGATATACCCTAACCTAAGCATGGAAGGAAGGAACACACTTTTGACATCGATCATGAAAAATCTTGAGACAATGGTTGCCCTATTATGATCTTGACCTTTTATCTCATGATCTTAGGAAGTACAATTTAATAATTGATACTCTACCTATTTGGAGATGCCTAATGGCTTATGACTAATGTAGATTAATGTGCTAGATTGGGGTAGTAGTTTACTTATGACTCCCCTAACCTAGATCACACCCCCATTATGACTACCACTAAATTGTCATCTTTTTTTTTGATAAAGGACGGAGGGCCCTATGATTGGGATCCCCCGTCATCTATAAAACTAGGCTGCATCAGCCAAAGCTAGGTTCACAAAGTATGAAGGAAATGACTGAAAAAATTGAAACCTATCTACTTTTCCCCTTCGTGCCATGGTGGCAACTTCATGGGCAAGTTTGTTACATGAGCGGCTAACGTAAGAAAAACTGCAAAAAGAGAAACGGTACTTCAAATTCCTAATGTCATCAACAAGGATCCCCACATAGTCTCTCCATGTAGAAGAGTCGTTGCATGCTTGTACAACTTCAAGGGAGTTCATCTCCATGTCCACCTGTCCGGCACCGTGTCTATTCGCCCACTGGAGTTTTGTCCTCATGGTTGTTGCTTCTGCCATTGTTATCCCTGTACTGCTGCAAATTTTCTCTCCCGCTATCCTGATTAGCACCCCCTCACTGTCCCATATCACCATCCCAATTGTCATCGCTCCATCCTCACCAACTATAGCATCCACATTGATCTTTATTCATCCCTGTGCTGCCTTGACCCACCTTGGTATCACTTCTCTGTCTCGTTGAGCTTTGTTGTGACTCCTTGGGTGCTACTATCTTCCATCCTGCTTGACCCATGTTAGTGTCGAATGAAACAGGTACCTGCTGTGCACTTCACCGTCTTTGAAGATTCGCATGTTGCACCCCCTCCAAACAGCCCCCATGGCGGCAACGATCACCTCTTTGTCAGTCCTACCCAAAGCCGCCACCATGGTGCTAATGATGTCTTCGTCCTTATAGTCTTCCACCCACTCTTGGTTCCCTCACTCGAAGTGTTCCCAAACCTCCGTAGCATTGGGACAACGGAAAAACATGTGTGGAATAGACTCCTTTTCTGACATGCACAGCTGACATGTACCATCATCAATGCAATGCCGGTCGAACAACCTTCCCTTTGTTGCTACCCCCCCCCCCCCGTGCACACTCGCAAAATGAAGTGTGCAGCTTTGGGGATCCACCCACCTTTCCAGATATGTTGCCATAACTTGTCCCCATGTTGCATTGCTTGCTTCCTGGCTTCCTCTTTCCCTAACATGCCAAGCCAGTATGCTGATCGCACTGTGAATATTCCTTTCTTTGCCGGCCACCATGACCATACATCATCTTGTTCACAAAGACTAAGCAGGATAGTTCTTATTCTCTCTATGTAAGTCGATGGGAAGCAGTCCTCCAACTTTGCAATGTCCCATGTTAAGCCGTCCGGTGTCATGAGATCATTTACCTTCAAGTAAGGTGTGTCATCTGATATCTTGAAACGTGCAAGAGTGTCCTCCTCTCCCGGCAGCCATGTATCCTCCCAAATGTCGACGTCTTTCCACTTCCTATCGTCCACTCCATCCCTTCCTTCAGTAGTGCCTTTTCTCCCCATAAACTCCTCCATGTATAGCTGGGATTATATCCTCTACTTGCTTCCCAAATGGATGTTCTAGGAAAATATCTAGCCTTCAACACCTTATGCACAAGGGAGTGCAGATTCACTCCTAACCTCCATAATTGTTTAGCTAGAAGGGCTTGGTTAAAGACGTGGAAATTCCTAAAACCGAGCCCTTCCAGCCTTTTTGGTTTGCACATATTCTCCCAACTTGTCCAAGCTAGTTTCCTTTCATTTCCTTTTGCACCCCACCAAAACCTTGATATGATGCTTTGAATCTCATCAAGTGTGCCCGTTGGGATTTGGAAGATGCTCATTACATATGTCAGAATAGCTTGTGCCACTGCCTTGATAAGGACCTCCTTGCCGGGTTTGGACAGCTTTTTCAGACCATCCTTGGAGTTTGTTCCAAACCCTTTCCTTTATGAAGCTGAAAATCTGTTTCTTTGATCTGCCTATCACCGTTGGTAGGCCTAGGTACTTGGCATGTTGTTCTACCTCCTTTACTTGCAGCAGTCCCTTTAGATCATTCCATTTTGTGGCCGACATCCCCTTGCTAAAAACTACCTCTATCTTGGATAAATTAACTTGTTGTATGGATGCCTGTTCATATTGGCTGATAATTTCAGCTATCTTCAAGCACTCTGATGAGGTTGCTCCTGCAAACTGGATGTTGTCGTCTACAAAGAAAAGGTGAGATATACATGGCGCCCCTCTACACAGAGTGATACCATGTATAAGGTTGTCACGTGCAACAATACTTAACATGGTAGAGAAAGCTTTCGCACATATTATAAAAAGGTAGGGAGAGAGAGGGTCACCCAAGCGAAGTCCCCACAAAGGTTTTGTTCTCCTGGTCCAGTCCCCGTTGATGGCAAACATATGATGGATAGATGTGACACAGTCGTGAATCTTCCCCCTCCAAACCACCCCAAATCCCATTCTCTCCATCACATAGTTTAGAAAACTCCATTCTACCCTATCATAAGCTTTGGACATGTCCAACTTCATAGCAAGGCTGCCTTTCTTCTTTCCTTTATCCCTCTTCATAGCATGGAAAAGTTCATAAGCAATAAGAGTGTTATAAGTGATCATGCACCCCAGAATAAAAGCACTTTGATTCTCCATTATGATGTTGTTCATGAGTGGCTTTAATCTATTCATCATTACTTTAGATAAGAGCATGTACAGCACCTTGCAAAGGCTGATCGGGTGAAACTCCCCTACTATTTTGGGCTTGTCAGTTTTTGGGATCAACACTACCAGAGTATTGTTTACCTCTTCCAAGCTCCTTTCCCCTTTCCACCACCCCTTAATGTAGCTAGCCACATCTTGGCCCACAATGTTCCAATATTTTTGGTAGAACATCGCCTTCATTCCATCTGAACCCGACACCTTATTAGGGTGCATCTGTCTGAGGGCTGCCCATATTTCCTCATCTGTGATGTCTCTTTCTAAATCTTCTTTCTGTTCCTCGCTGACCATCCGTCTAATGCCTCTTTCTGCTTGTTCAAAACCCGTGGGATTACTCGTGTGGAAAAGTTGGGAATGATCTAAAGGGACTGCTGACCATCCGTCTAAATTGTCATCTTGTTGATTATTTAAAGTTTGGAAAGGTGACCCCTTCCACACAACTTTGATTTCTTGACCTATGTCCATAATAGGTTATGTCTATGGTTATATTGATACTCGATCTCAAAATCTCAATTTAATTATGATCTTAGAATATGATGATGTTGACTATAGCTAGTGGTGAAGTTCCTAGAAAGACTTAGGCCTAGATCATTCATCAACCATGAATACAATGAAAAAAAACTCAATGTTGATACCATGAAATGTTGAATAATGCTCAAAATGTTGCTTGATTGTTGCTAGATTGTTGTATATGGATGAATGAACACCCTTAGAAGGGTGATCTAATCAATTGATTTGAGAATTGAAATAACCTCACATGTCACCTAATGTTTGTAGGGTTAAGTATACAAAGCATGAGTGAACAAATATTGACTATAATTCTTTAAACCCAACTATTCCATCTCTAAGGAATGTAAGGAAAACTCACTGAGGAGGTGGCTGAAAATAGGTGACCTAGCCCAAGAGGGTAGGTCACCAAGAGGCCAAGCCCATGAGGGAAGGACAACATGAAGACCGAGCCCAGGAGGGAAGGTCGCTAAGAGGTCAAGCCTAGGAGGGAAGGTCAAAATGAAGACCAAGCCCATGAGGGAAGATCACTAAGAAGACCAAGACCACAAGTAAAGGTGTACATGAGCCCAATGTTTGGACATAATGCAACTGATGTGCACCCTAAAAGGTGTAGAAAATTTGGGATAAATAATGACACATGAAATAATGTCCTCAAACGTTGTTGGAAAAACCTTAAGAAAAATGAGAAGGACATCTCAATAAAAACCTTAGGTAGGGTAGAGCCCTAGGTCACCCTTAAGGTCTACAATAAGAATCTAAACTCTAGCTTTGAAATGTTTATCCTATGAATTTGATGTCCAAACTTGACTCTCAATGTGGAATAACAAAATCTTGACTCATGAATAACGAAATCTTGACTCCTATGATCACCCTAGGTGGATCTTAAGATCACCCTCGATATATGACTGGTGACTTTCATGTACAAATTTCAAAATTTGAAATGATGATTATGTTGACTCGCTCAATTTATGACTTAGGGATGAGCTCTAACATGTATTAGGGTGGGACCTTCCATCAATTGTGAGCACAAAATCATGATGTTGAAATATGATGTTCTTCTCAAATTATTGAAATATAGAATCTCAATCATGGATGTATAACCCCACATAGGCCAATGTAGAATCTAGAACTCTAAAAATTGGGAATGAAAGTCACATTTTACTCAAGAGCTCTACTTGTTTGACCAAAAATGTGATCTCTCCAAAAATATGTGATCTATGGAATAACCTTTCCAATTTGTGAATCATATGTTGATCTTCATAATTTTATAGTTAATGCAACTATGTTATGATCTTGATGCTCAGTTTCTCTATTTCAGGATGAAATTGATACTAAAAGTGAGTATGATACCTTATTGGCATCCTATAATGTTTGTGATATGGAATGTGATCACCCAATAGCAATTGATGAATTGATCTAATTTTGGCGACAAAATTTCATTTAAGGTGGGGAGGATGTGGTAACCTAGAATTTTCTCTCTCTTCATGTATGTGCTTTGCACATCACCTTTTCACTATCACTCACTATTATCCTCAATTTCATGATTTGTGTTGTTTTGATATTTATTCAGATTAGGTTGTGTCCACATGATGAGTGGCGACACTCAATTTGGTATGAAATCAAGGTTGCATCTATGTCATAAAGGGTCATCTCTCTTTCCATTTGATCTCCTTGATGTGTCTTGATCTTTACTAAACTTGTATTCATTGGATAGAGGATACTCTAATGGTTCCAACACATCTAACTTTTCTCAATTCAAAGTTAGGATGAGAAAGATATGCCTCTTTGAACTACCTTTGTTTTTAATCTTGACATTAGCTCTTTTTAATCAGTTTTTTGTACATTTCTAGGCCCAAATAGGGTGCATCCTATTTACCTCCCCTTCTTACTTGGATACATCAATAATATGTGCTACCATTTGTGGACCAATCATGAGGCCTGGTCCTTTTGATGGGGAATTAGGATCCTCAGATCCATCAACCTTTGATTTCCCCTTCGATCTAACGACCGAAGTGTTGTCCCCTACCCCCATACATCTTGTCAGCAGAGGTGGTACCGAAGCCACCTACTTCACTTTTACTACTCCAAACACTCACATCCTAGTCTTTTTTTGTATAATTGATGATACCTATCCCTTCCTTGATTTTCCCTCTTTCGTTCCCCTCCCTTTCAATTTATTTAGCATCTCCATGCTTCCCTTTCCTCCCTATTTTCTTTCCTGTTTCACGACGCCATTGTGGAGGAGGGGATTGTTTAAGGCTTCTTGACCTTGCTCCTCTTTGGCCACCATAAAAGCCACCAGTAACTCTGTTGGAGCAGGTCGGCGATAATCGAGTACTCCTCGATTCCAATTGGGGCATGTTTCCCCTAGCTCACAACCCTTCTGACGACTTCCGCCACTATGGATGCAACATGCTCGTAGAGTGGGTGGGCAAGTGGTGCATGTTTTGTATGACTTATCATGAGGGGTGCGGTCAGTTGGGGGTGACTAGCGGGTGTTATTACTTTAATTGAAGATGATAAATCAGATCAGTATGATCTAAGCCTAATTCATCTAGTTTAGTATGATATATGAAATGGTGATTAAACCTTGACATGAATGTGGGTCCTTTTATACAAGCTACATAACAATGAATTGGGAAGGAGGATTAGATATTATGTTATAGAAGATGTAGCCTAATCCATACATTTAACCTAAAAGTGAGTATTATTATAAGGAACTAAATGATCCTTCTAAATTATGAGAATGACATTGGAAGTTAACGAACGACACACTTATCTATGGACAAAAATGTACAAAATGGTGATGGCATGTTAAATATGTAACTAATGAATTTATTATGATGAAGGATTTTTTTTAATTACATGTGGCTTAACCCAAATTAAATGTAATATACTAAAATTGGATTTTAATGGATTTCAATGAGAAAATAAGCATTGCCTATCAAGTGAATTATGAATGATTGCTTCCAATAATGTAATGAACATGAAATGAAATAAGTTGAGACTAATGAATATAAAATGAAGGAAAAATATGAGAATCAATAGATGAGTCTAAGAACCTAACTCTTACCCTAAAATGATGAGATATATGATGTTAATGAACAACTATCTCAAACAAGGGATTAAGGAATGCACATAAATGTTGTTGAATTCAATTAAAGATGGGGTTCAAGCATTTGAATTACGAGAATGTGTTCTTGGATTGTTATTGTTTGATAGAGTACTTGTACTTTGAGAATGTACTATTTTGATGGACTTCAAATGATATTCAACATGTGTTGTTTAGTAACCCTAATGAAGAATGTGAAATAAAAGAAGAAGAGAACTAAGTGTGTTATGCAAGATTATGGATGAAATTTATTTGCAACTATTGAAATTGGATGGAATAAGTATATGTCTTATGATAAATCTATTCTTAGTATGATGAATGCTGCAATATATCTATATGCTTTTACTGTTGCTAGTTTTAATGTCTTTGTGAATATTGAATGAGAACTATGAACTTAAATGAAATATGTTGAGATGGAAATAGCATGCTTTGGTTACTTTTGAGAAACCCTAATGAGGGTAGATGCTATACAATAAGATTATGTATCAGGATGAAAGCCTACTGATGATGATAAAACCTTGATGGGGTTGAAATGTTGGACAATAAGATTATGCCTTGGGCTGAAATCGCACTGATGACGATTGTAATGAGATGATGCAGAACTATAAGGAATTATATGTGTTGCAAATTACATATTGTTGTGCTTCTTATTTCAGTCATTGTCTCTCTTGATAAGCTTAATCTATTTCATTTGATTCTAGTTACACGAGAATACACACATATGATACATGATGTTTTGAATTCTTTTAAGATGAGTAAAAGAGATTAATAACAAGTGGAATGATGACACATCTAGTCAGGTCTCCTAAACACCATGGCTTTCCCCCGAGGACCACACTGGGGATTCAAAATGGATCTCCTTATAGTAATCGATGAATTATGAGAATGATTTTTAGACTGTGGATAGACCTCAAAGGTTGAACAACCAAGATTTAGGAGTGAGTCATATGGAGTGGATCTGGACCTAAATCCTTGTTGTGAAAATCTATGTCCATGAGGAATAGACTCTGATGGAATGAAATATGAAAATATGAGAAATATTGTGATATGTGATACATTCTTTTGTTGGTTCCTATCTCATGTATGTGAGATGAGGACATGAGCCTATTTAGGCAACCCTGAGGCATACATGGTCTATTTTTTATATCATACGGTGATCAACTAAACCCTAAGATAGTGGTAGTGAGTCATTGACATGAAAATCGGGTGTGGTGGCATCTACTTGGTGAGCTACAATCCAAGTAGTTTCAGGGCAAATGAATAAAATATGACAAGCCGTGTAGAATACGATTTGACTATTTGTTACACTCCTTGTACTACTAGTTGACAATTTGACATTGTTGATTATGCTTCTTGTTGTGGAAAATAAGCATTCTATAATATAGATAATCTGTTTCATATTATAATATGTCTTGTTAAAAAGTAGTAAATGTTGGGATTTATATCCACTCTGAATATGATTTGGATTGCTTTTCATTTAATAGTATTGTTTGGTAGACATGTCTTATATGAACTTCAGCTTTAGGACAACATGATGTGTTTCTAGTCCGGATGGTGGGTGTCACAAAGATTATGTTATTGTTATATATTGATTCAAAATGCTTAGATATTGATTTCTTAATCATGTAGAAAGATTGTTATATTGAACAAAGAAGTATCATCTGATTTGTTCATAGACATGCTCCAAAAGATGTTTCAAAGTTATATTTGGTTTAGGTGATTACCTTATCTGTTGATTAGATTACTATTATAAACTAGATCTGACTTATGCTAGAACTATCTACTAGATCTTACAATATCTACAAGTTTATTTTGAGTTCCTTTATTGAATCTGATGTTGCTACTTGTACCTATATTTAGTGAGAGAAATCCACACACTGGAGGTTTATATTAGTCTCATTAGGTAATTTCAAATGTTTTTAGGTATAATTCTATCCATAAGAGAGGTCATGATAAAGAAAGTGTAAATAGAAGGATAATCTAGATAGAATAGAATATCCATGTACACACTTTTCTCGGGATGGGTAGTACATTGAGTTTGTTCTTTCATCTACATGTATTTTATGTAAACTGAACTATATGTAGGTTGTAGGATTTGATTCTGGTTTTGATAGAGTTGAGTATGATTTTTGATATCTTAATGTGATTCGTGATGTAACATTGTTTTGTGAAAATTGTAAAGAAAGAAAAAGGACAAATTTACCTGTGCTATTCTTCTGTTGGGTTAATCATGTTTGTTGGAAATTAATAGTTTTGTTTCATAATTTAGGTTTGGATTTAGGGATTATCTATAATGATTGCATTTATGCTAATCAAAAGAGAGGTCTTGACATTATGGTACCATATCCTAGGTTAGATCAATATGTAGGAACAATCAGATCTAGAACTAAATGATGATATGGATGTTGAATATAACTTGAAGAATGTGCATACTGACTGAACTCAGTATCTAGATAGCTTGGTCAACTATTTGGGTGTTGAGATAAGCTATTATGATACTACCAATTGTACTTCTTCTAGATGCCCTGACCAAGCATCCACCTGACTATAGTTTGGGAGTATAATAAGATGCATGACTATAAAAAAGAATATTAAAAAATGATAAAATGATGAAAAATAAAGGGTTTTATAATTTAATATGGAATATGAGACAAGAAGTAAATTTCATATGAGAAATGTGAAAGTGTAATGGATTATGAAGATGATTCCTATCAAATTTGAACATGATTATGAATATAAATTATAAGAAAAAAGTTGATAACTGGGAATGAAGCCCACTAAATGATCTTCTTTGAGAAAAAAATTGATCAATATGAATAGTAATACCAAATGAATTATAATTTTGATTCATGACATACATAATCAAATTCTAAAAGAATATGAAAGATTATGTGAATCACATCTTGATAAATTAAGTATTACTAAGATTTGTGAAGTAATTGTTTGTGATACTCAAAGAGAGATATGGTGATGACAAGAGATGAAATATCCATCTACTCCCAAAAAAGATGTGTCATATGAAAGAAAGATAAAATAAAAATAATTCTAACATGAGGATGAGAGGTATGAACAATTATATGATATGATATTCTTCCACATCTTTTCTTAGATTTTGGGATGAAATCCTATAAGGAGGAGAGCATTTGTAACGACCCATTTTCATATTAACCATCTAATTAGGGTTTACTTGGAAGATTACATGTTTAACCATAATGATAATTATTGAAATGGTGACTAAGGATGGTAGTCTAATAATGATTCTTTGAACCTAATGAAAAAATCTAAATATACTATTATTTAAATAATTAGGGTTTGCAAACTGAAAACCCTAATCGGCTAAAATTTGGTTTTTTTTAGTGAAGTCAGGAGGCTATCTTATTCATCCCACCCTCCTCATGTGGGCTAAGTCAAAATTCAACATACATTCACTAATCAAATTGCAAAAAGGAAATATGGTAGTACTACTACCATTATGAATTTCTTTGTAAACTAAATTACTGACTTCCTGGGGAGGCGTCTGATAACTTCGAAACCTGCTCGGGTGCTTTAGGTGGTGCTTGACTAGGCTATCAGCTAACTTGTTTATATCTCTCCCTGAGTGGCATATCTTCCAATTCTATTTCTTAAGCCTCTGAATGTTGTTAAGGACTTCGGCATATCTTGGATTCATCATCGCGGGTTCAACAATCATCTTAACAGTGGAGAGGGAATCATACTCGATGGCAACCTCTGTAAGATTATTTTGGTTTGCTATCTGCACTACCAGGTGAATGCCACACAGCTCCACAAGAGTCACGTCGTCGGTATGTACGAGTTCCCCCATGCCTCCAATCCATTTCCCCTCCGAGTTGCGCACAACAACAACACAAGAACCATGTTTCTTCTTAATCGCGGCATCGGTGTTGAGCATGATGGTCCCAGTAGTGGGATTTAACCATCGTTCTTGACAGACAACACCTCTCACTTGTCTGGTGCTTTCAAAAGCAATTCTTTGTGTTGCTGCTTCATTCCTTACTACATTGGCCTGTTGGAATGGGTTTTTGTGAGTGCCCTCGAAAACATGCTGGTTCCTATTCAACCAAATGGAGCGGCAGGCGATTAGAAAGATCTTCTTGAAATCGTCGTCTTGCTTGGGGTATTTATAACACCATGTTTTGATGTCGCACTCATTGAAGAAGGAAGGTGCTATCACTGTATTCAAGAGTTTATCCCAGACCTCCTTAGCATGGTGGCAATCCCTCAATGCTTGCATGGTAGTTTCTGTCTCTCGATGGTACCTAGGGTAGGTGTCATTGTTAGCAATGCTCCGCTGAAGGCGTCTCTGGTTCGTCATGAGGGTCCCGTGCAACATCAACCAAAAGAAATGCTTGATGTTCTATGGAGCGTGCATGTTCCATATTAGATTCCACTGTCCATCGACCTGAATGTCCCTACCTTCTCTTAACTTGTTATATGCTATCTTGGTGGTGAATTGCCCATTCTTAGTCAGAGACCAAGCTTGGATGTCCTCACCATCCTCCTCGGAGGGGGGTTCAAGCTGTATGATTTCCTTGACCATGTCCTCTGGTGGCCGGTTGTTAAGGAACTCCAGGTCCCACTTCCCTTCTAGATTAGCAAGGGAGCTGACCTTCTGGTCCATTAGTTCATCGGGAATAGGTTTCAAGGCAAGGTTCTTAAGGACCGGTCCTTTCTTCCACCATTCGTCCTCCCAGAAGCTTATATTGTTTCCATTCATAGGGATGCATTAGGAATTCTCAGCAATGAAACTCTTTCCAGCAATGGCGACATTCCTTAGTTTGGAATAGTGACCATGTTTTTCTGTCCCTCCTTTATCAAATCTCTACTTCATTCCTTTGCACCAGGGAGTATCATGCTTACTGCTCAAATCCCAGATGTGTTTCAATGTGAGGGCTTGATTCCATTCTCTCATGGTTTTTATAGCCAGACCTCCATATTCTTTTCGGCTAACAACTTTATTCCAGACAACCAAAGCTTGTGGGTGGGACTTCTGCCCACCCCCCAGATGAAGCTTCTAATGATGGAGTCGATTTTATCACAAATTTGGACAGGGAGCACCGCAGATTGCATGATATAGGTTGGCATTATAGAGCGAGTAGCCTTAGCCAAGCAAATATGTCCTGAAAAAGATAAGCTCCTAGCAACCCAAGCATTCACCCTGCCATTAACCTTGTCAAGGATGCTCCCGTATGTGCCTTTCTCCATGCGGTTATGTATAATAGGGACCCCAAGATACTTGCCTAAGTTTGTAGTGGTTTGGAGACTGCTTCTACTCGTGATGTGTGTCTTCAAAGAGCGATCTACGCTAGCTGAGAAGAACACCTTGGATTTTGAGAGAGAGACAACTAGCGATCTATGCTAGCTGAGAAGAACACCGCTTCTGCTTGTGATGCGTGTCTTCAAAGGTCTAAAATTTGGATTTTTGTGTCATATGAATGCAACATTTGATAATTATAGTGGTGTACTAAATGGTTTTTAATATTTTATATAAACTATAATTTAGTTGAAATTTATATATGATTTAGGTAACTCAAGTGTAAGTATGTTTGTAAAATATCAGAATTTTTGAGTAATGATCTAGCATGTTTGTTGGCTGAGTTTCCACTGGACAAACTCATCTGACCATGTATTCAGATTGAATTATAGTAGTCTAATATTTGAATTTTATGTTTTATTGGTTCTCCTAGTTGATATGAAATTTTAACTTCAATTGTGAAACTCAATTTTTAGACATATGTTTAGTGTTTCATAATTTTTGGATGGTGTTTTGATCTCTACAGAGAGGGGTGTCAGTCGAGTTTCCCCAGGTTAAACTCGACCGACCATGTTGTAGATTGTTGTATAACAGTGCAATGTTTGACTTTTATTTATGTATTGGTAATTATAATGATCGAAAATTTTAACGGGAGTAGTGAAACTATGTATCGAACAACATGTGAAATTCCCACAATTTTTGGAGGAGGTTTAATCTATTAAGAAAATGACTTTCGGTTACATGTTTTATGACAAAAAATCTATTAAAGTAAAACAAAGTGTAATGTTGTGTCAATTTGCAATTAACCCAAGCACCTTAAATGAATTAAATGAGTAACCTATAACCCAAGGAGCTCTCGTATTTCATCATTCATGTTAGAGAAATTAAATTCTAGGGAGAGAGGAGAGCTAGGGTTTTGAGAGGAGAAAGTGGTCGAGATGTTGACCTAGGGTATCACTATTTGAGAAATGATGAAATCAAGTAAGCTTAGATTCTTTGCGTAGTCTTTCATGGTGAGTATTCTCTCACATGTCAAGATTTTTTCCCTCCTCTAATTTGATTCGAAATGATATCAAATATTCCTTTTTTCTCACTCTTTCTCTCTTAATCCCCATTTCTAGGGTTTCCAAATTGAGAGGAGGAAGAAGCAGGTTCAGTTGCTAGAGTTTGATTGAATTTCTAGAAATTTAAAGTTTTACATACATTTTTAAGGTTCTTGGCACCTTAGGTGAGTTGTATATCCCTCTTAAGCTCTGTATTCATGTTGAAAGCCTAATTCTATCCAACTAAAACAATCATAAACCTTGCTTGTATTTCTATGTGATTGGGTATTGATTTGGAAAAATATTAGGGAATCAAATTTTACTAATTTTGATTATTTCTCGTTGAACTAAATTTTCTTAGTTCTTGATATATTTATTTACGTTCCATAGAGAATCATATGGATAGATGACTATGTTGTTTCATGTTAATATTGATTAAAAATCACCCCAACTCCTCATATGCTTGAGAATTGAATTGACATGTATAGTATCATATTTAAATTGTATTAGAATGGATTACACAAAGGGTATTTTTGAATCTTACTGAAATTGAATATGTTATATACATACGGATCAATATGAGGTGGCAATTTTCAATGTTTAGGGTTTTTGTTGAAGGATTGAATCAAATGAGTCATATGATCAATGTATACTTATGATTGATGAATGAAATATATGAAAATGGAAACTATAGTTTCTGTGTGTGTAAATAGCCCTAATGAAACCATGTGCATCATGATGAGATTACTAAATAATATGACTCTTATGATGTGTTGAACTAATATGACTTCTTAAACCCTAGATATCAAGTATTCAGTCGAGTATGAGAGATGAAGGTCAACGATGTATATTGTCTTGTGAATGTGATGAAATTCTCAACTTTAGGTGTTATTACTTTATTTAAAGATGATTAGTTTGATTAGTATGATCTAAGCCTAATTCATATATTTTAGTATGATATATGAAATGATAAGTAAACACTCACATGAATGTGGGTCCTTTTATACAAACTACATAACAATGAATTGGGAAGGATGATTAGAGATTATGATGTAAGAAGATGTAACCTAATGCATATACTTTAACATAAAAGTGAGTAGTATTATAAGGAACTAAGTGATCTTTATTAATTATGAGAATTTCATTGGATGTTAATGACATGGTACACTTATCTAAATATAAGAAATGATATGAACAAATATGTACAAAATGGTGGTGGCAAATTAAAGATGAAACTAATGAAGTTATTAGGATGAAGTCTTAAATCTTTTATTTTTTTAATTACATGTGGCTTAACCCAAATCTAATGAAATATACTAAAATTTGACTTTGATGGATGTCAATGAGAAGAGAAGCATTGTATAACAAGTGAATTAAGAATGATTTCTTCCAATAATGTAATTAACATGAAATGAAAGATGTTGAGACTAATGAATGTAAAATGTAGGAAAAAGATGAGAATTAGTAGATGAATCTAAGAACCTAACTCTAACCCTAAATGATGAGCTAGATGATTCTAATGAATAACTATCTCAAATGAGGGATTAAGGAATGCACATAAATGTAGTTGAATTTTATTAGATATGAGATTCAAGTATTTGAATTGATTTATAAGAATGTGTTCTTGGATTGTGATTGTTAAATAGAATACTTATACTTTGAGAATGGACTATTTTGATGGACTTCAATAGATATTCAACATGTATAGATTAGTAACCCTAACAAAAGAATGTGAAATAAAAGAAGAAGAGAACTAAGTGTTTCTGCTTGTTTATGCATAAAATTTATTTGCATCTATCAAAATTGGACATAATAAGTATATGTTGTATGATAAAGCTATGATGAATATGATGAATGATGTAAGAAATATATACACTTTTAATGTTTCTAGTTTTAATATCTATGTGAATATTGAATGGGAACTATGAACTTATAAGAAATATGTTGAGATGGAATTAACATGCTTTGCTTACTTTTGAGAAACCCTAATGAAGGTAAATGCTAGAAAATGAGATTATGTCTCAGACTGAAAGCCCACTGATGATGATAAAACCCTGACGGGGGTAAATGTTGGATAGTGATATTATGCCTTGGACTAAAAGCCCACTGATGATGAATGTTATGAGATGATGTGGAAATGTAAGGAGTTATATGTTGCAAATTATAGATTGTTATGCTTCTTATTTTAGTTAGTTCTTTCTGGATACGCTTTATTTGTTTCATGCTATTTTAGTTACGCGAGAATACACACATATGATACATGATGTTTTTAATTCTTTTGAGATGAGAAAGTGATTAATAATAAATGAAATGATGACACATCTAGTTAGGTTCCCTAAACTCCGTGACTTCCCCTGAGGACTACAATGGGGAAACAAAATGGATATCCTTGTTGTAATGGATGAATAATGAGAAGGATTTCCAAATTGTGGATTGAGACCTTAAAGGATAAACCACCATGATTTAGGACTGAGTCATATGGAGTAACTCTGTCCCTAAATCCTTGTTGTGAAGTCTATGTCCATGAGGAATAGACTCTAATCAAATAAATATGTGAAATACAAAAATATGAGAAATGTTGTGATATATGATATATTCTTTTGTTGTTTCCTATTTAGTGTATCCAAGATGAGGGTGTGAGCCTCTTTAGGGAACCTTGCGGCAACCAGGGTTTGTTGTTGACGTCTTAGGATGTCTAGATAAACCCTAAGATAGTGACAGTGAGACATTGACATGGGTATTAGGCGTGGTGACTTCTACTTGGTGAGGTACATGCCAAGTAGTTTCAGGGAAAATGAATAAAATATGACAAGCTGTGTAGAATATGATTTGAATGTTTGTTCCATTCTTTATAATGCTAGCTGATAATTTGACATTGTTGATTGCGTTTCTCATTGTGGAAAATATTCATTCTATTATATAGATTATCTATTTCATATTTTGATCTTCTTGTTGATAAGTAGTGAATGTTGGGATTTATATCCACCCTTATTATGATTTGGGTTGCTTGTCATTTGATAGTATTATTTGATAGACATGTCTTATGTGTACTTCAGCGTCAGGAGTACATGATGTGTTCCTGGTCTGGCTGGTGGGGTGTCACAAAGATGACACTATTGTTATGTGTTGATTCAAAATGCTTAGATCTTGACTTGTTACTCCTATAGAAGGATCGCCAATCTGAACTAAGAAGTATCTATTGATTTGTTCACAGACATGCTCTAAAAGATGTTTTAAAGTCATATTCTGGTTTAAGTGATTACCTTATCAGTTGATTAGATTACCATTGTAAACTATATTTGACTTGTGGTAGAACTATTTGCTATAAATTTTAGTATCTACAAGTTTCTTTTGAGTTCATTATATTTAATTTGATGCTTCTACATGTACTTAGCTTGAGTGGGAGATATCCACTCATTGGGGCTATATATGAGTCTCATGAGGTTGTTTCAAATTATTTTAAGTATACCATCATAGAGGTCATCATAAAGAAGATGTAAATATAAGGATAATCTAGATAGAATAGAATGCCCATACACACTCTCTTTCCCAGGATGGATAGTACATTAAGTTTGTTCTTTCATCTACATGTATTTGATATAAATTGAATTGTATATAAGTAGTAAGATTTGATTCTTTTTTTGATATATTTGAATATGATTTTGATATCTTAATGTGATATCCATGATGTAACATTGGTCTATGAAAATTGTGAAGAAAGAAAAAGGAATCATTTACTGTGTTTTTCTTATACTGTTTTAATCATGTTTGTTGGAAATTAGTTGTTTTGTTTCACAATCTGGGCTTAGATTTAGGAATTCTCTTTGATGATTGGTATTTATATTAATCAAAAGAGAGGTCCTGATACTACTAATAAAATTTAATTTTACATCATCCAACTTTCTAACAAGCACTATATTTCTAGCACAGTCGACAATATAGAGACGCTATTCAAGATCCAAGTGACACCCAATGTCCACTATCAATCTGTATATTATAATTGCTTCTATTTGTTTTTTGTTTTGTTTCCCATATGTAGAAGCTTTTTAGTTCCTTTAATGGATTGGATCGAAAGGAATCCTTGTGTTACATGAGACACATGAGTAGTTGCACTTGAGTGTAACCACCAAGTACTATTGGGAACTTTGATGAGATATGATTTGAAACTTATAGATATGTATAAAATACCTTTCTTATCAAACCAATCCTTTTTTTGGACAATCCTTTTTGAGATGACCATGTTTCTTGCAAAAGAAACATTTTCTCTCTTAATGGATCTTCCCTTGGTTGGTTTTATTAAAGTTTAATCCTTCTTCTTTCTTGTTTTTGTATTTTGTTTTATTACTACTAACCCAACCTATACTAAAATATTGACAAAGTTTTCCTTGGATTTTAATCTCCCTTCCACCTGAATTAACATAGCTTTAATTTCTTGAAAGATATAGTTTTACTTTAATGGTGTTATAACATTGCTTTAATTTCTTGAAAGATACATTTTTTTGTGTAGGTATGCATGCTTAAAATGCTTGTCTTTATTGACTTGCTTGAGCTACTTGTTCCCTATGATTAGTATGTTTGTTTTTCTTGAAATATGTTGAACAAACCATGAACATAGATGAACTTGTCCAATATACAAACCTCATGTCCACGCCTGTATTCTTGGGGTAAGGGCATAAGGCATGTTGAAACATGATTAGCTCAGTGATAGTGGTCTTGAGGTCCCTCATGTGGAAACAAGGTGACAATTCAGTCTTTGACCCTCAAATACCCCTCATGGACTATTCATTTGGAAGTAGGTCAAATGACCCCAAAAAAATTAGTACGATGGAAATGCATCGAAATCATGTTTCTTGTTAATAATAACATGGTTAATGTCGTTTATTTGTTTCTTTCTATTGTATTAAGTTTTTCCAAGCATATATGTTTTTCTTAAACATGTGAGTTTTTGTTTTTCATAGTGTACCCAATATAGTTGTGCTAATGTGTACCATTTTATGATTTAAGGCAGAAGGTACAATACAATTCTATCTTTGATGGTTGCTTCTGCTCTATTATGTTAATCTACTACTCTTACTATTGGAATCATCTAATGACATGCAAATGTAATTCTTATGGGTTGACATATGGGACTCAGATCGTCCTAGTTTAGTTTCCTTTATTCCATATTGTCTCTTATCTTCTTTTTGTGACTTTATTCATGCATTTGTTATGTAATCCATTCCAGGCATTCATGTCTAGGTGCACTCTCCTTTGGATTTGTAGCCATTAGGAGTGTGGGTTGTGGTAATAAATACTTCAGTGACAAATGCTATTAGAGCAATCACATATCCTTTATGCATGTTCAATAACCCAATACCACATATCCTAAAGAGTTTTATAGCATATCATCTCTTCTCTAAGGACTACCGTCAGTCACCCATTAAATGATTAGTTAGTTTTCATAATAAAATGAATAATTAATTACATAGTTGTATCCTAGTTCAAGAAGAAGACAGAAGACGAAAGACATTCTCTACAATCCACAAGCCACAAGACACAAGCCACAAGCCCGAGCCTGAGCTCGTGCCCAGCCTGGGCCAGCCAGGCTAGGCCAAGCGAGGTGAGGCATGGCATGGCATGGCACGTACGTGCGTGTGTTGTGGTCACCATACCCACCAAGGAGGTGAGCATACCCTCCTCCTAGGACCCATGGACACTAGTGTCCCATGTGATCCTACATATAAGCACCATAAAAGTTCTAGGAGTGAGCAATGTGGGATAAAACTTCTTTCCCATTTGTACTAGAGATAAAACTACCTCTCTCGCATGCACTAGCTACACTACATTGGGCTTAACCCATTCTAGAAACATGGTTGTAGCATCCATATCTCAAACAATCCCCCACAAAGTCCAATGTGTAGTGTGTTCTACCATTCGATCATCCATATTGTGCTTTCAGCAGATACCTTTCGATTTGAATCTACCTGAGTTATCTAACTGTGACCCCCACAGGATCTAGGTGAACAAAAGTCTTGAACCTGAACCTTGGGTGCAAGAGTATATGTTGCTAACAACCCAACAAAGACATGGTAGAAAAGAAAAACAATTCATTAAGGCCATGCATACAAGTTTTTATGTCATGATTGATAACAGAGAAAAACCCAATTGTCCTATTGTGGCCTACACAACATCAGTCATTTAGTAGGAGTCTCCAAGGATGTACTACTAACATCCTGTCCTAAGACATGACACCATTCAGAGATTAATCTCTTACTTAGTTGTAGTCATGACACTAATCAATTTCCCAGGGGATAGACACATATGCATGAAGCATCAAAGTAATTACATAGTGTCATCTAATTCACCCAACAACTAGTTATTACCACATTGAACCCAATTTGTGAGATCTCCACTATGTTGGTTTTTGTTGCTACTGCCTGTGAATAATGAGGGGTTTCAGTCCCATACCCAACCTGGATTTTTCTACTAAAGCTATGGTAAGACCTTTAGGGAAAGGATCACCTGTATTTTCTTTGGTACCGACATAGTCCATAGCCACAACCCATTAGACACTAACTCCTTTACAAACTTGAGTTTGAACTGGATGTGTCTACGATGTATTTGATTGTACTTGTGACTCTTTATCTCGGCAATAGTTGTAGTGCTATCACAGTGAACTAAAATTGTAGGAAGCAACTTCTTTACCATAGGTAAACTGGACATAAGTCCATGTAGCCATTCAACTTCCAATCCAGTTTCATCTAAAGCACACAACTCTTCTTCAAACGTAGTCTGAGACAATATGTTCTATTTCTTAGACCTCCAGGAAATAGATCCTCCTCCCAACAGGATTACATATCCTGAGACACCATTACTCCCAGAGTTGGCAGAAATCCAACTTGTATCACTATATCCTTTGACTTATGAAGGATATTTGCCATAATGCAGCCCAAGAGAACAAGTTCCCTTGATATACCTCAAAACTTTATCAATAGCTTCCCAATGGGTCTTATCAGTACAACTGGTGTATTTACTTAACTTGGTCATGGAAAATGCTATGTCTAGACGTGTGCAGTTCATAAGATACATCAAACTTTTAATAATCTAAGATTATCGTAATTGAGACACCAGAACCCTAGTCTCATTCTTGAACTAGGCCTTGGATGAATCATATGGAGTCTTAATAGGTTTATGTGATGTGTACTCAAACCTCTATAGTGTTTTCTCAACATAGTGAGACTGATAGAGAGTTATACCATCAATAGACCTTATGATTTTAAGCCCTAAAATCACATCAGTGACACCCATATCTTTCATCTCAAACTTGCTAAACAAGAATGTCTTTGTCTCATTTACTACTTTCATATCAGAACCAAAAAGCAAAATATCATCAACATACAAGCATAATAAAATGAATCCATCATTGACAATTTTATAGTAGAGACACTTATCAAATTCTTTAGAAACAAAGCCAAACGATAATATCACAGAATCAAAATTCTCATGCCATTTCTTAGGGGCTTGTTTCAAGCCATATAATGACTTAACAAGTTTACACACTTTTGACTCATTTCCATGACCCACAAATCCCTCAAGTTGTTCCATATATATCTCTTCCTAAAGATCACCATGTAAGAATGTAGTCTTTAAATCCAACTGATGGATACAAAGATTATAAATGGAAGCCAATACTATAAGCACTCAGATTTTGGTCATACGGGAAACATGGGGATTGCTATCAAAATAATCTATTCCTTCCCTTTGTGTGTAACCCTTAGCAACTAACCTAACATTATACTTATTTATTGTCCCATATGCATTAAGTTTCTTCTTAAAGATCCATTTGCAACCAACTATAGAACCACTAGGAGGAAAATCCACCAATTCCCAAGTTCCATTCGAGAGAATTGATTGGATTTCATCATTAACAACTTCTTTCCAAAACTTATCTTCTGGAGATTCCATAGCTTGTTTGAAAGTTATAGGATCATCCCCAACATTTTAAGTGAGAAACTCACTTCTAAAGTCCTCGGATGTCCTAGACCGTTTACTTCTCCTTGGTTTAACTATTTCTTGGAAATCATCAGATTTAGAAGTAGCTTGTTCTGAGTCACCTCCCACACTTGTCATCCTTTCCACGTACTCGGGAATGGAAGATGTGGTGAATGAATCCTCTTGAGATTCTTCATTGCACACACCAAGTTTCATGGGAAACACATCCTCAAAGAATGTAGCATCACATAATTCAACAATTGTATTGACCTCAATGCCTAAGATATCAGATTTTACAATCAAGAATATGTAGGCATAATTTGTCTCTACATACCCCAAGAATATGACATCAACCGTTTTCGGTCCCAATTTCTTCTTTGTGTTCAGGGACAAGTACCGTAGCAAGGCACCCCCACACTCGAAGGTATTTGATACTTGATTTTCTTCATCTCCATAATTCAAATAGACTACTTTCTGCATGTTTGTGGGGAACTCTATTCAGAATATGGCAAACCATGTTCATAGCTTCCCCTCGCATGAAGTTGGGTGGACCTGAGGTTTGGAGCAAAGAATTTACCATATCTATAAGAATTCGGTTTTTACGTTCAACTATCCCATTAGATTGTGGTGAATACGGAGCAATAACCTCATGAACTATACCATGTAATTGGAAAAACTCCAAAAACAAATATGAGGTATATTCTCCTCCCCTATCAGACTTTAATCATTTAAGTAGTTTACTAGTTTGAGTTTCAGCTTCTTTTTTATAAATTTTAAATTTATCCAATGCCTCATGTTTACTTCTAACAAAAAAGACATAATAGTATCTACTAGCATCATCAATAAAATTTATAAAATTATGCTTTTAATCCCTAGTAGAAATACCATTAAATTCATAGATATATGTATGCACTAAATCCAATATTTTTGAATTCTTATTCACAGAATGAAAAGGCTTTCTAGGTAATTTAGCTTGCACACATATTTCACATTTATTATTGCTAGTTTCAGATTTAGGGACCAAATTGAGATTCATCATATGTTTCCATGAGCCAACATTCACATGTCCCAAACGTGCATGCCAAACATCAGATGATACAAGATTCAAGCATACAGAACTATTATCATTCCAATTTAAAATAGAATTTGAAACAAGTTCTACAAGAATCTTAAACAGGTTCTCCATATCACAAAGATACCCCTTGTCAAAAAATAAAGAATCACGAAGGCAAGTAATAATAGCTTTATTACATTTACAATCTATTCTAAAACCATCGCTAACTAAAATTGTGCCACTAATAATATTGTGTTGTATTGATGGAACATGTCTGACTCTTAGAAGTGTCAGAACCTTTCTCAAAGGAAACTTCAAGTCCATCCATCCTTCTCCTTTGACTTCTACATCATTGAAATTGCCCAAAATCACAGATTGACCTTTAGAGGCCTGATAAGACACAAATAGGGACTTGTCAGTACACACATACACATTAGCCCCAATATAGTGGTTCAAAAATAGAAAGAACTTTAGGTTTTATTGATATGTACCCATCATTAAGGTTCAATGATGCAGTCATCATTTTGTCCAAAGCCTCCTCAGTTGCAGATGTGCTAGCTTTCTTGACCTTCTTTGAAGGACAATCCTTGTTCCAGTGGCCAACCTGTCCACAAGTACAACAAGGTTTGTTCTTCAGTTTCTTCTAGATCTTGGCCTTAGGTTTAAGTGAATTCTTAGATTCTTATCCTTGTTCTTAGCAGTACTAAAATTAACAGTTGCATTAACATCAGTTGGTACTTGGTAGTATTCTCTTTCAGATGCTCTTCCTGAATATTGATGTCCATGATGAGATTGGCCATTGACATGTATCCTTTGCGGTGCTTAAGAGTCATGCCAAACGACTCCCAAGATTTTGGGAATTTCTCAATGATTGACATAGTAATAAATTTTTCAGGAAGTGTCATGCCTGCATCAGCGAGCTCTTACACCAACAGTTGAAAATTGTGTGTTTGATCAGAAACATAATTTCCCTCAGACATATGAAACTTACGAGATTTAGAGACACAATATTTTTCAGTTCACAGATTCTCAGAATTTATTTCTTTTCTAAAGCTTTCCATAGAGCCTTAAGATGTAGTAACTGGAAGCTTAGAATTTGACTCATATAGTTTGTTGTTTAACGCAATTAGAATCAACCCATGGCACGTCTAATCACCCTTCTTCCATGTTTTAATTATATTAGCATTATAAGGAAAAATTTCATCTACTTTGGGTTCGTCTTCCTTTAAATATTGATCATACCCTACCATGTTAAGCCATATTTGCATCCTACTTTGCCAGCGAGCAAAATAAGTTCCTGTAAATTTTTCAGACATACCAAACATATCAATTTTCATGCCAGGACTAGTCATAGTTAACTAACAACAAATGTGATTTCTTTAAGACTTTTGTTTATTTTGAATTGCGTCGTTATATGAAACAATGATAGGTGCAATTTAGGTTAACATTTCAGCCGATCCAAATAAGAAAATGTAGAATAAACCAATGCAGGAGAACAAAAGTAAATAAGGTTAGGATCAAACCATGTAATTTGTTGAGAAACAAACATGATATACTTAACAAAATCAACGTCTTGCAACCCTTCTGGATAGGCTTCGTTCTCCCAGTCAACCGAGTACAAACCTGAAGAAGAGACATCCCGCTCGTGTTGATGACGAACATTGCAGACAAACCACTACACTACCAGTGCAACTTAGCAACCATAGGAACCACCACCTGATAGGTTGCATCTTAGAAGGAAAGGATGGACAAACTTGCTACATCTAGGAGAAGATCTCTACATAGAACCACAAAAGCAACGATAATAGAAAGACTCCAACTTTAGTGTTCACAAACATGTACTCGAACGGATGACAATAGTGTGTTCAAAGGATGTGTTTAACCCTAATGACCGGAGGCATATTTATAGAATTACATGACCTAGTAATCCTATTCATGTTAAGATGCAACCACTCGATTGTACTTAAAGAAATCAGCACCTTACAGCCCTTCTAGATAGGCGTCGTTCTCACAGTTAACCCAGTACAAACCTGAAGAAGAGACATCCCACTCGTCTTGATGACGAACACTGCAGACAAACCAGTGCACTACCAGTGCAACTCAACAACTGCAAGAACCACTGCATGACAGGTTGCGCCTTGGAAGGAAAGGATGGATGAACTTGTTACGTCCAAGAGAAGAACTCCATGTAGCACCACAGAAGCGACGTTGATAGAAAGACTCTAGCTTTAGGGCTTGAACAGCTGATGGTTGTGTGCTCGAAGGATGTATTTAACTCTAATGACCAGAGGCATATTTATAGCCATACACTCCCCACTAATCCTATTTCTATTCAGACACAACCACTCGGTTGCTCTTGTACACATTATGAAGAATTTCATAAAAGAGACACTTTCCAGTTAGTATTAATAAATCTGAATAGGAAAGAAACAATTAATTAAACAAATAATTAATTACGTAGTTGTATCCTAGTGCAAAAAGAAGATAGAAGATGGACGACATTCTCCACAATCCACAATCCACAAGCTTGAGCCCGTGCCCGGCCGGACCCACCCCAGTCAGGCCAAGCAAGGCATGGTACACACACATGCATGCGTGTGTGTTGTGGTCACCATACCCAAGGAGGTGAGCATACCCTCCTCCTAGGACCTTTGGAGACTAGTGTCCCATATGATCCTACATATAAGGACCACAAAAGTTCTAGGAGTGAGCAATGTGAGATAAAACTTCTTTCCCATTTGCACTAGAGATAAAACTACCTCTATCACATATACTAGTTGCACTACATTGAGCTTAACCCATGCTAGAAACATGGCTCTAGTAGCCATGTCTCTAACAATACCAGTGGAAGTGGGAGCATGCATTAGGAGGACAGGGATGGAGGAAGTTGTGGCAGTGATGGTTGCACTTGACACATAGGAAAGCTGTGATTGTGGCGGTGGTGGTGGCATCAACGATTGTGATACATGCATGAATTTGTCATATGATGACGATGGAGGTGGTAGTGATGGTGGCAGCGGTGGAAGTGGTAATGTGATATGGTATACAAGGGGAACGAAGGTAGTGGCCGCAACAATGTTGCATGGCATCTAGAAGACGATGGGGATGAAGGCTTTGGCAATGACATTATTGGCGATCCATGCATGGCATCTGGTAGATGACAATACATTGAAGAAATTGATGGTGGAGAAAGAAACATGAGTTTCAGAAGTGGAGAAAGAAAAAGACCTTCAAGTCTTATGGCAACTATGGACAAATATATGAAATGTGTGTGTGCATACTTGTTCATACTAGGCTTGCTAGCATGTTATTCTAAAACTTTTTGTAAAGGATTGAAAATGGGGGTTCGTGGATGCCTCTTACAAAATGCACATTACTAGACCAACTACGGTGTAGGTGATGGTAGATGAATTAGAAGATTGTTTTGGATCAAAAAAAGGTGGTGCAAGATGGTTTCTACTATTTTGTCATCTCTGCCATGAGAGAGATGCTCACACAAGCTGGATTGCCTAGGACTAGGCCAACACCAGACCCACCTCCCATGGGATGAGAAGAGAAGCCTAGTTTCCATTATGTAGTGGGCTTCCTCAGCCATGGCTTCATCTGAAACTCCTTGAATCAGTCATCAGATCTCAATATATAGGTCTAAAATTCTTGTTATCAAGGTAAACTTAGAAAAATCATATCTTATGACTCCCTTAGTCAAAGTGAGACTCCTAATATACCAAAACAATCAACAAAATGAGCTTAGATAGTAAAAATAGTTCCATGGTCTCATTTTTCTCGAGCCACTACTATCTCCCCAACAATTCTTACTTCAAGCCTTGTTTCAAGGAATAATTAGTATAATATGATCACTTATGAACTCTTATGCTTCAAACCCTTATACATCCTCAATAATCAATGGATTTTGATAACTAATGATACAATATTCCAATTTTGCTAATCTTGTCTAATAAATGATACCCTTATACCATGAATATGTCTCTTACGTGCTTTTTAATGATAGATTTTGGAACATATGAATATGTGACCTTTGATGATTCTAATCATCATAGTAACTCAAATTCAATAGGCTATACCAACTATTGATTCATTCTTGTTCATAACCTCCATTGAATGCTATTGATGGCCTTGTCACACTTAATATGTCCTTGTATGCTCTTAAGTGAACTAGTGATATTTAGCCTTGTACTTTGTTCAAAATGTAATTTAATGCTTCTTGAATCTAACTTATAACCATGTAATAAGTAAATATTACATGCCTTGTACCCCCTATTGCTATGGGTATTACTCTTATGCCCTAATATGACTAAATGTCCTAATCTTGACCTAATTGATGACCTAATGCACATGTTGATAACTAGATTATAATCTTATATGAATCATGCTCTCATACTGTCTTATGATACAATATGACTCAAAATAGTAGCTTGGTGATGTTCATGACAGCTAAGTCAAGTATACCTCATCAATACTCTAAATAGAACTATCTTGCATGAATATGATTAGTTTGACTATGCTGATGCTAATGTTGAATAATCTTTCTTTGATCTTGTATTCACTCCATGTAAGAGTTTATAAGCCTAATCATATGATCCTCAATCATAGTTGTGATGTATCACCCTAAGTTTCAGATGAATACATGATGTATGATGTAACTTGCAATGAACTTATGTGACTAGTCTGGATGTTGAATCCTATGTTCAAGGAAATGAGTACCTAGAGTTAGGTGACACATCCAACCCACATGTGAGTGATTAATGGACCAATTCTTGCTGATATTAGTCCAGTAACACTTATTTACAATCTCAAGATCAATTGATTGACTAAATTACCATGATCTAGTCAAGGTTTCTATAGATGGTTTTATAAATCAAGTTATTAATCTTGTAGTCTAATAATGGTGTGATTTATCCTCCTATTGGTCAAATTAGTGGTTTTCAACTTGCTTTTAGGTATGTATGCTTAAAATTCTTCCCTTCATTTAGTTACTTGAACTACTATTTCCGTATGATTATTATGTTCATTTTTCTTGAAACATGTCAAACAAACCAAGACCATAAGTGAACATATTCATTATACAGACCTTGTATATCTAACTGTATTCTTAGGGTAACGTCATAAGGCATGTTGAAATAGAGTTAGCTCATTGATGGTGGTCTGGAGGTCCCTCATGTAGAAATAGGGTGACGATTTAGGCTTTGAGACTCAAATGCCCTGCATGGACCCTTCTTTTGGAAAGCAGGTCAAATGACCATAAATGTTGTAAATTATGATGGAAATGCATCTAAAACATGTTGCTTGTTAATAAGAACATCTTTACTATTGTTTATTTCTATCTCTCTATTATATTAAGTTTTGTCAAGCATGTATTCTCTTAAACCTGTGAGTTTATGTATTTTAAAGTGTACTGATGGAGCTTCCACTTACCTGAAATTGCGTGCACCACTAAAAATCCTAAAGATGGTAAGTCTTCAAGTTTAGCCTTGCTTATACTAGATAGAAAACTCCACCCACGTATGCTAAGATACGTGGAAGTCTTATCGCAGTATAGTTAAGGGTCGAATCCACGGGACAACGGTCTTGTTGCAAGCAACAAGATGGAAAACATATGGAATTTCACTTGGTTACTTACTAGCAGGCACTTATATCGAAAGTTGGATTTTGATGTTTTTAAACTAAGAACATGAAAAGTAAAGAAAGAAGGTAAATCTAATGAGTTAAACTATGATAAAAGATCACTAGGGTGTGATCGGTTTTTCACCGCCACTACACATCGATCAACACATGCAAAGCAAAACTTAACCTGCAAAAAGAGCCCAGTCAGTTAGTATCCTTGTAGACTTAGCCTCCTTTCGGAGAATCTAACTACGAGAAGTGCGGGAATGTTGCAACACCAGCCATTCCCAAACAAATGGTCACATTACTTTACATCATTCCCCTCGCAAAGTGTGTTCCTCGACTTATCAAGGTTGCACTTCCATACGTCAACTGATTCCATTTCATAGTATGAAAGTGCAACGGATGATAGTGAGTCTACTCCACTTCTTGAGATACACTTCTAGATACCGAAACAGATGCATGGTGAGTACGTGCACCAAGAACCAACATGCAAACGAGTTTCGAATCTAATAGCACAAACGTAGACAATTCATACTAAAAGATAAAAGATAGCACAAGTCGGAGATCAAGCAACATGCATTCATTAATCGTTTGATGTCGAACTGACAGAGATAAGAACTCTATATTACAACCTAAGGATTACATTTACATGATATGAAAGCATGGGTAGCGGGTCTACTCCCCACACCCTAGTGAGAGAGTCTACTCACTCATAACTAGGACAAAGAAGGAGGCAAGAAGAGAGAGAGAGCATCATCCCCACAAAGGAGGGAGGAAATTCAACCCCTTGGAGAGAGAGAAACGATCCACCAGCTTCACAGGTTGCTTGATGATGAGATCTCTCTCTTCCCACCTTCTTTGGTAGAGAGAGAGAAAGAAACTTCAAGATGGAGTGTGGGTCTCAGACCGGCAGCCCCAGGGCGGAGGATGGAAGAGCTCTGGAATGATTGAGGCAACCTTTGGACATCTGAAAACTTGATATCTTGTGATGGACCCTTGGGGTCTTATTTATAGACCTTAAGTGAGGTCCAAACGGTTTGGAGACCGTTTGGACCTCAAGACCGTTTGGCTTCATGCGGTCTTGAGACCGTTTGAACTCCATGCGGTCTCGGGACCAGTTGGCTTCATGCGGTCTTGAGACCGTTTGAACTCCATGCGGTCTCGGGACCGGTTGGCTTCATGCGGTCTTGGGACCGTTTGAACTCCATGCGGTCTCGGGACCGGTTGGCTTCATGCGGTCTTGAGACCGTTTGAACTCCATGCGGTCTCGGGACCGGTTGGCTTCATGCGGTCTTGGGACCATTTGAACTCCACGCGGTCTCGGTACCGGTTGGCTTCATGCGGTCTTGGGACCGTTTGAACTCCATGCGGTCTTGGGACCGGTTGGCTTCATGCGGTCTCGGGACCGGTTGGCTTCATGCGGTCTTGAGACCGTGTGACTCCATGTGGTCTCGGGACCGTGTGACTCCATGCGGTCTCGGGGTTGAGTTATTCTTTTATGATTTTTTTGTGCTTTTTCTGCATGTATAGAAAGGAAAAGTTAGTCTGATGGTATATTTACAAAAAAGGGTAAAATTAGGATTATGTATAGTTTAAACTTAGAAAGAGTATGAAAAACTAAGAAAAAGGACTAAGATAATCGTTCAAAATAGGAGGTTATCACCCCCCCTAACTTAGAGTCTAGCTTGTCCTCAAGTTAGATAGAGTTGAAACATGCAATGGTGAGGCGAACTTATTTAATTAGGATTTCCATACTCTTGCTTCAATTCTTAACCTGAGTTCCCTTAAGGTCATATCGAGACTTATTGCTTGCCTTGACTCTTTCAGATTTCGAGAGTTGCTTGGGTCTCAGGTTCTTTCCGTATCTCGTAGTTCGCATTGGGACCACCTGCATGTTGTTGAC
Organism: Alisma plantago-aquatica; assembly: GCA_963693085.1. NCBI lineage: Eukaryota > Viridiplantae > Streptophyta > Magnoliopsida > Alismatales > Alismataceae > Alisma > Alisma plantago-aquatica. The sequence continues at coordinate 983,653,672 of OY856409.1, forward strand.
TCTAATCAGCTTTATACCTCTCAGAAAACCTACTGGAAGCTAGAGAGGGTATGATGGTTGGCTAAAGGCTTTGAGATGTAGCTCCCCCTTCAAGTTGGGGAGGGGTTGTCTATGCTTTTAGGATCTCACTACCGGGCACGACACATCTGCCTTTGTGAGGGCAGCTGAATGTACCAGCTGGGTGAGTCCTTTATGAGCCTTTCATATATTTAGATACCTTAGGATTTCACTACCGGGCACGACACATCTGCCTTTGTGAGGGCAGCGGAATGTGTCGGCCGGGTGAAACCTTCATCGGTTCTTTATATTGATCCTTATTCATGGCACAACTCTCATAATTTCATTCGTCTCTCTGGCTTTTATTCGATAACTCGCAGGCTTGGGTTTTGGGGTTTTGTTTGGGAATTTATTTTGGGCGGACAAGCCTCTTTTATTTTGAAGAGAGGAAAGATGTTCTTAGAGTTTTTCAGCATGCACTTATTTGGTTTGTGGTCCACTTGCAGAACTTCTTGATTTGGAAGTTGCCTGATTCCCCTCTCATCCTTGAGAGCTTGGCTTATTTCTACCTTGATTTTGACCTGTGGAGAGTCAGATAAAGAATTGAAGCAAAAGCATGCAAATCAATAGTGGAGTGACATTTATTAAATTTCCATTGAATGTCTAAGTGCTATTTACTTTTGGGGACTAACATGATTCTAGAGTTAAATGAGGGTGAGTCTACTCAAAAAGGGTTAATTAAAGAGAAAGTTAAAAAGGGAAAGTGTATAAACAGAGAAAGGAAAAGAAGGAAGAGGGATGTAAAAATGATACCTCGCCCTTGTCTAATGTACCCCCCCCTAACTTATCACTCACTCTATCCTCAGAGTGTCAAAGTGATAGGTTGAGGAGTAATTAGGACAAGGGCTGCAGGCTAAGGTAAATCTGCATTTGCCCCTGGGGAATAAAGTAGGTTGGATGCGAACTGTCCTCGTAGAGCGTGGTAATCCACGTCAGTCATCTCCTCTACTGGTCTTTGGAGAACGATGATGGTGTACATCCAGTAGAGGATGTGGAAGCCGCAGTCGTTCGATTGTCAGATTTGCTGGGGGCATTTGTGGTAGAAGGAAGGGCGGTGGAAATGCTCTTTGTCGTACGCCCTTGTATGCTGACTCAGAAAATCTATTAACTTGTCGGCGCACTCCTTTTCTACTACTTCAGTTGGCATTTTCGGTGTCACGACGTAGTTTCTCTGTCGTGCGTTGTACTGGCTATCGGAACTGTTATATATTGTGGTTGTTCCTTCTGGGAGATTTGTTGCCAGGAGCATCCAGTGTTCATGATAGAGGAAAGGTAACATGATGAATGTCGGCGTTGTGTGTTGTAGATAGGATATCAGCGCGTCAGTTGTGCCGAAGTTCTTGAGCTTTAGAAGATCATCTTTCATATATGGGGACGCCATGTATGTTGTTGGGTTGGTTTGGCCAAGTAGAAACTGATAGGCGGCCATTAAACTTATAGAGAGCGATCCTTTGATTTGTAAAGTCTCTCGTAGTGTGTCTATCATTACAAGAATGTCTCAAGACATGAATACGAGCCCATCTTTTTCATCTGAGAGACGCGCCATAATGAGACGCAACTCGAGGTCAGAGAGACCTTTGCAAGCATCGCGATCAAAATCAGGAAAGGTTGGTTCGATGGCGGACAGAGGATCGATAGTGCTTGTAGCTTGCTTGGTATCGGCGACTGTCATATTGGTCTTTTCTGACTCCTTTAGAGTTTGTCGGAAGGGTCGTCGCTGCGGTCGCTGGATAGCTGAGAAGAGGTAGCGAGGAACGTCATTTGGTGCCATAGTTGGGTCCTTGAATAACCACCTATCACATATGAGCTCCATGGCATAACGTCTACGTAAGGAATGAAAATCTTCAGCAACCAGATCGTGAAATGGGATTTCCTGGTTCAGCGCTTGGATGTGACGTATGGTGCAGAAAGCGCAATCCCCAGATCCCTCGGTGGCTTGGACTTGAGGGTTTATGATATTGAACCAAGGTTGGCTCCAATCTTGGCGAAGAGATGGGCGGGCAGCCCAAATTAATTTAATCAGCCGGAAGGGTATACACCTTGCTTCGCCTGCTGCTTCACCGACAAAGTTTATTGTGCCGGCTGGTAGCTCGGCGCCACAGAAATTATACACCTTGGCATCCCGAGCCTCTGTATCCACGATCATAAAAAGTCAGTGGTCCGAAACTTGGAAAGGCACGGTCAGATAACGTGCCCGACGTGCTAGACCAGCATGCAGCCGCTCGATCGACTTTGCTCTTATGTCTTTGTATAAAAGGCCAATAGACAGAGTGGGCGAGGCGTTAAATACCGGCTGTTGCCGCTTAGAACTTCTGTACATTTCTATACTATTGGTGAGGAGGACACGGAAGATTGCCATAGGCATCGTGGACCGAGGTCGGAGGATGCTGCGGAAGTCGTCACATGTCAACTTATGCCTAGTTTTTGTATTATGATAAATTATGTCTTCCCCCACCTTTGCATCGTCCACTATAGTGTTCAGTATAAAAATATCCTGAGCGTCTAAAGTGGAGATGGCCGCCATATCCAGGTCATGCATTTTGTGCGGCAGAGGTGGTGGCGGGGGAAGTTCTTGTAGAGGGGGAGAAGCAGGTTGTTCTAAGGCCTGTTCATGGCCTGGTAGATCATCGTCCGAGTCGGAGGCAGAATCGAGGTCTTCATCGGTGTCTAGACTTACTCGTTCTTCCTCGCCCTCATCATAGGGAGGAGGTGTGGAGAGAGGTTGGGCAGTTGTTTGTGGTGGGCTGGTGCTGGTTTCTAGTATACACTGGTGGAACTCAGCGTAATCCGCGTCTTTAGTAGCTTCCCCGATGGACCCTAATGCGGAATAATCAAAGAATTGGTCCCTGTATGACATGTTGACATTATCGTTGTGTGGGGAGTTGGGGTGATTGTCACTGTCGTGGTGACCTTTGTCGGAGCCTCTGTGGGAAGGTTCTGCTGCATTTCCAGGGTCCTCTTCGTCATCATGTTTATCACCAGAAGAGGTGTTATCTTTGTTTGAATCAGCAGATGAGTCGGAGTCGTCTTCTTCATCATCATTGCCATCTGTGTCGTCCACTGCCTTGTCTGCTTGTTTTTTTCTTGCGGACGTTTTGCACCGCCGATGGGTAGCTTGTAACTCATTGAAAGCCACTTACAGATGCTCGTGTGTTTCGAGCAGTGCATCATGGGATTCTTTGAGGTCGATATATCTACCTTCGGCGGAGAGGAGACGTGTTGTAAGAGTTGTAACTTGAGCACGTAGCTGCTGGATTTCATCCTTATTGGACTCCTCTTGGCGATGTTGTATCTGTGTGAGTGTGCTGCTGATGGTGTCCAAGCGCGTGCTCAGATCTGCTTGTTGTTGCTAGAGCGTGCGGAGAGTCTCTGGCAGAGGCTGAGTCTGCGTGGAGATCTCATCGACTTGCTTTGCCGTTGTTTCTTGCTGACGCCACGCTCCAAGGACCAGGTCCGGCAAGGTGTTGTAGTGACGGTTGATGTGCTCAACTTGCTTAGCCACCTCATCTTGTCGTTGATGGAAGCCTTGGAGGATGGTAGGCAAAGCTCGGTGTTGTTCGTCGATCGTGGCCACCTGTCGTGATAAACCCTGCACACAAGAAAAAAATAGAATTTAATATATTAGAAGGATCGGTGAGGAGGTTTCGGACAGCGTCGAATTGACGACCGAATTCCTCACCGATATTGGCAAAAGGGACCCCAGGAGCGGAAGGGTGGGATAGTTGGGGTCTGTGTGGGATGGTGTTAGTGTCTTGTGGAAGAGACACTGATGATGCCCCGAGCTGCGTAGTGACTGTGGATGTAGTCACCAGCGGTGTCGGGGTGGTGGCGGATGTGAAAAGTGGTGAAAGCGGTGGTAGCGATAGTGATGGGGTGGAAACTGCGGAGGTGAAAGGGAAAGTGGTGAAGTCGGACATAGGGATGGAGAAGGGAAAGCCCGAAGGGAAAGCCCGAAGGGAAAAGGGGTGATGAAGAGGATGTGAATGGTTGCGTGGATGTGATGGGGAAGAAAGGAGTGGTAGATGTTGGAATGGTGGAAGGTGGAGTTGTGGCAGCGGTTAGCTACTCGTGTAGACTCTGAATGAAAGAGTCGATTAAGGAGGAGGTTAAGATTTCTTCATGGAGCTTCTCGGCCTCAGGATTTGGCTTAGATGTTGGTGTCCCCGACAGCTGTTGGGCCAGCGACTGCTTTCTAGAAGGTCGTTTGACGGGTATTTTTGTTGGTCGAGCTGCCGGGGCTGTGATGCTCAGTTTCGTTTGTCCCGCTGTATCTTTCTTTTCGGTTGTTTTAACCGAAGCTAGTAGTTGTGAAAGCTCCTCATCAGAGAAGAGGAGTTGTTTGGTGTCGTACTGTGCTAGCTCCGAAAGCGAGATGAGTGTTCTGGATGACTTAACCATAAGGCAGAAGACATAGTGTAGTTTTCCATCCTTTTCCTTGATGATGAAGGAGTTCTTCAGAGTTTATTCATTGGTAAGGATGTCGCCCTTTAGTTGCGTGCAGCGGGGTAGGGGTCTGTCCATCTTGAGGTATTTGATAATAGATGTGACATGCCCCCATGCAGATTTATTTCCCCAAGCTGGAGGTTGATAGTTTCTGGATCAGTTGTCGTCCGATATTGATCGGCCTTTCGTTAAGAATAGACCAGAGAACGAAAAGATCTGAAATTATAATGTTTCCCCCCTCTGTCCTGGGGAAGAGTGCGCCAGCGAGAATTTTGTGCAGGGTGTGCATAAAGCCAGAGTGTATATTCGATGCTTTGCACGTCTTCGCGTCATAGGTGGGGATCTCGGTTAGAGATTTCCAGAATTTGTGTCTGTTGAACTCTGAGTGTTCGGTCCCCACCTCCATAGCTTTCCGCAGCTGGTCCTGGTTGTCAATGAAGATTGTGTTCAGCATATTTGCCGTTATGACAACCTTGCTGCCGAAGAGTTGGGTGACGACCCTTCTGTCACCCCCGTCCCGTGACCTATCCATGATGTCGATGGGCTCTTTAGTCAGAAAAGTGAAGAATTCTGTAGTGGGTTCGGAGTAGGATACTTCAGGTACTAAACACAACCTGGCAAGGTTGGCTTTTTCTAGCACGTCGAAAGTGCGGTCGTATATCCCCATCCTACGCAGTATGCTGGAGCACACATACTTGGTGGGTTTTAGGGTTTTGTCAGCGGGGAGGTTGATTTGGATGAAGAGGTTTTCTGGTGGTGGTGTTGTAGTGGTGATGGGAATGAAAGTGGGGGTGGTAACAAGGATGGTGGTGGTAGTAGCAGGAATGGTGGTGGTAGTAGTGGTAGTAGCAGGGATGGTGGTGGTAGGTTTTACAAAGGGTTGATCCATGGCAGAGGTAGGTCGAACTTGTTTCCTTGCCCGTTTCTTGGAGGGCTGCCTAGATGCAGTCTCCAGGACCTTGCGTTTCCCCTTTTGTTCTTTAGCAGGGGATTCCTCCTCGGAGTTAGGATTGTACTCCGAGCCTTCATCATCAGAAGATGAGGTCTCGACTTCTTCTTCAGGTGCCTCAGCCAGGCACTTCTCGAGGCGATCAAGCTCGCACAGGACGTCCATTATTTTGATATTTGGAGGTGCTTTCCCAGTCCTGTTGAAGTCAACTCATATCTTCTGGAGCCGAGCTTGTTTTTCCAGCAGCTCCTTTCTGTTCCAGATTTTAGGGTCTTCGAACCCGATGGCATTCTTTGTTGGTGATGCCATAGCTGTATAATGAGAAATCAAGAGTTAGAATAACATTTTTAGAAAGATTTGATTTTATTAATATTTTTGTATTTTTGTATATTTATGGAAATTAGATGAATGTGCAAGGTCAAACGGTTTCAGGACCGTTTGATCTCAAACGGATTCAGGACTGTTTGGTCCCAAATGGTTTCAAGACTGGTTGGTCCCAAACGGTTTCAAGACCGTTTGGTCCCAAACAGTTTCAAGATCATTTGGTCCCAAACGGTCACAAGATCGTTTGGTCCCAAACGGTCACAAGATCGTTTGGTCCCAAACGGTCATAAGATCGTTTGATCCCAAACGGTTTCAAGATCGTTTGGTCCCAAACGGTTTTAAGACCGTTTGGTCCCAAACGGTTTCAAGATCGTTTGGTCCCAAACGGTTTCAAGACCGTTTGGTCCCAAATGGTTTCAAGACCGTTTGGAGAACGAAGCGTCGTGTGGCCATCGGCGAAGGCGACGATGAAGGTAAAACGTCGTAGCGACGGTGAATCTGGTGGTAAAAATGGCGATGAAGGCAGCGATGAAAATGGCGGTGGCTCTTTGTGATGGAGACGGCGTGGAAGACGGCGACGGTGGGCAGGGCTGTTGGTGAAAACAGCGAAGACTCCGATCGTGAAAGTGGAGCTGCCAGTTATAAAAACGAAGATGAAAATGATAGCGGCGGAACTGACGGTGATGGAAACGAAGGTGGAGTCGGCGTTGGAGAAGAGGGAACGCCGTGGTGGCGTCGATAACGAAAATGGTGGTGCGGGGGGGGGGGGGGGGGGGGCTGCGGAAGCGAAGGATGGTAGCATTGCTGGACTACCTTGCAGCAGCTGGTAGCGTCGACGGTGAAGAGAGCGTTGGAGACGGAGGTCGCGCGGAACAGGGGACGCAGAGTTCGTCGGCGAGTCGTGCGGGAACTGGGAGGCGAAAGCAATGGAACAGCACTGCGCGAGAATTTCAGAAGGCTCAGGAGTCGAAGGAAAGAAAGACGAGGGGGGTTTATATTTATAGGAAATGGGGGGTTGACCGGATAAAAACCCTAAGTCAAACGGTTGCAAGACCGTTTGGCTCCAAACGGTTTCAGGAACGTTTGGCTCCAAACGGTTTCCAAACGGTTTGAAGACCGTTTGGAAAGGCAAAGGTAGAAAAGATATTATAATTTTATGTTTGTTTTTTATTTATATATTTTTATGTTGTTTGTTTTTGTTTATTTTTTTTTTGTATTTCCATAAGATAAAAACCAGGAAAATAAAGGAATGGAAAATAAAGAGAAAGGTTGAAATCTTGGGTTTCCTCCCAAGTAGCGCCTTGGTTTAACGTCGCTGGCTCGACGAAGCTGTAATGATGTCATGTTGCTTGCATAGCATCTTTGATTTCGATGGTTTGTCTTGGTAATTTGTCTTCTGGAGCGTAATATCTTTTTAAACGGTGACCGTTGACCGTTCTTTCTCCTCCTTTGTTGTCAATAATAATGGCTGCTCTAGTTGGGTGGATATGTTTTATAGTGAAAGGCCCGGACCATTTTGTCCTAAGTTTTCCGGGAAACAACTTGAGCTTGGAATTAAAGAGGAGAACTTTGTCACCAACGGCAATATCTTTTCTCTTAAGGTGGCCATCGTGCCACATTTTTGTCTACTCCTTATATATTCTAGCGCTCTGATAGGCTGTCATGCGGAGCTCTTCTAGCTCCTGTAGTTGAAGTTGTCTGTTTTCTCCCGCACTTTTAAGATCAAAGTTTAGCTGTTTGATGGCCCACCAGGCTTTGTGTTCCAGCTCCACTGGAAGATGACAAGACTTCTCGTACACCAAACGGAATGGGGTTGTCCCGATTGGTGTTTTATAAGCAGTTCGGTATGCCCAAAGGGCATCAGGAAGTTTGGTGGACCAGTCAGTGCGGTTTTTGTTCACCGTTTTTTCAAGGATCGCCTTTAATTGTCTATTAGATACCTCCACCTGACCACTAGTTTGTGGATGGTACGACATGGCAACTTTGTGATTGACTCCATATCTTTTTAGTAAGGCCTCAAAACTTCGTTCCAAAAAATGGGTCCCACCATCTGATATGACAGTTCTCGGAACTCCAAATCTTGGGAAAATAATATCTTTGAACAATTTGATGACAGGCTTGGAATCGCTGGACACTATGGGAACAGCTTCGACCCACTTAGAGACGTAGTCCACCGCGACCAAAATGTAAGAGAAGCCATAGGATGAGGGGAAAGGGCCCATGTAATCTACCCCCCATACATCAAAAAGCTCAATTTCCTGCCACATGGTGAGTGGCATTTCATCTCTTTTTGATATATTGCCGGATAATTGGCATTTGTTACAGGCTTTCACAAAATCATAAGAATCCATTGATATGGTGGGCCAGAAGAACCCAGATTGTAAAACCTTTATGGCAGTTTTCTTGGCACTCATATGCCCCCCTGTGGGTCCGGAATGGCAATGTTCTAGGACCGGGGTTATTTCTTCTTCTGGCAGGCAACGACGAAAAAGTCTGTCGGCGCAAAGGTGAAACAAGTAAGGTTCGTCCCAGTAATAGCGTTTTATGTCGTGAAGAAACTTCCTTTTATCCTGGTAGGAAGCGGATGGGTGGATAATCCCTGTGGCTAGATAATTAATGATATCAGCATACCAAGGGAAACCATGAGTGGCCTTCATAAGCTGATCATCAGGAAGAGAATCCCGGATAGGGATTTTATCTTTTTCTTCAATCTCGATCTTGCTGAGGTGATCGGCCACAACATTCTCCACGCCACTTTTATCTTTGATTTCCAAGTCGAAATCCTGAAGCATTAACACCCAGCGGATAAGCCTGGGTTTGGCATCCTATTTTTGAATCAGGTATCGGATGGAAGAATGGTCGGTATAGACGATAACTTTAGAACCAATCAGATAAGAGCGGAATTTTTGAAACGCATAGATGATAGCCAGAAACTCTTTCTCCGTAGTGGTGTAGTTTTTCTGCGCTTCATCTAGCGTTTTAGATGCGTAGTAGATAACATAGGGTTTCTTATCAATCCGCTGTCCTAGAACGGCCCCTATGGCATAATCACTTGCGTCGCACATGATTTCGAAGGGCTGCGACCAATCTGCAGCTCTTAGAATAGGTGAGGAGATTAACGCATCCTTAAGGATAGAGAAACTTTTGGCATGACTCTTAAGCACCGCAAAGGAAAAGATTTGGTCTTACTATTGAACGCATCCCTCTTCCTTCATTTAAGAGTCACCTATACGAGGTTGTATTAGTTGATGGAGCTAGAGTGCAGACACATGAAGAGCGGGTGCCTGAGGTCCCCCAACTTGACCCAGCCATTCTTGAAAGCCCTGTCTATCAGCACCTTATGGGGCAGTTGATGGCTATGATGAATCACATGGTGGAAAGAGTGCCAGTTCCTCCACAAAGAGCACAAGCTCCCCATGGTGAATCATCAGGCATTGGGAAGACCTTTGAGTGGCTTCGCTGAGTCGGAGCTTCGGATTATGCTGGAATGGCTGATCCAGTAGATGTAGATCTTTGGATGACAGGTCTCGAGAAGGCCTTCTAGATCCTCAACATCCCCAAAGCAGACAAAGTCAAGCACATTGTCTACCTTCTGAAAGGTAGTGATGGCCACTGGTGGGCCATCAAGGAGGAGAAGCGACTCGGTGAGGTGATCTATTGGGAGGTTTTTCTGACGGGAGTTTGTTAGCTGATACTTCCCGAAGACGTATCTGGACAAGAAGATCAACTAGTTTGAGCTTTTGTGTCAGGGATCGATGAGCATCACTGAGTATGAAGCCAAGTTTATGGATCTGTTGAGGCTTTGCCCTCACATGGTGATGACAGATAATGAGCAGATCAGACAGTTTGAGAAAGGTTTGAGTGCCGAGCTGTCAACATCTGTTGCTGCCTTGGAGAATCGGGAGTGGTTTGCCACGTTCGTGGAGTCTGCCCACAGGATCGAATGGTCTGTCAGGGAAAAAAGGGAATCCATGACTAGGAAAAGGCTTGCTCAGTTCAAGAAACAGAGGTTTGACGGCTTCAAGAAGCCAAGGTTTTCAGCACCTTCTGGGTTAAGAGGTTCCAGTAAACCGTCACAGTGGTCCCCGAATAAAGGAAGATGGTGTGGTTATCCTACATCCAGAGCTTACATCACAGCTTCAGTAACAGTGATAGGGCCATCTAGGCCACAATTAGAGGACATGTCATGCTATCTCTGTGGACAGATCGGGCATTTGAAGTCAAATTGCCCAAGGAAGGGTGTTGAAGTAACACAACAGCTGAGGCAGAATCGACAGGGGTCAGATAGACAGTAGCCCAGTGGTAGCAGAGGGCGAGGATGCGGTCAAGCTTCACAAGCGGGATTGTCTGCTCAAGGAAGTAGAGGACGTGGACAGCAAGCAACGGCTCGATTCTATTCTATGAGTTATTCAGAGGCGATAGTCAACCCACAAGTGGTGGCAGGTCTGATGGAGTTATTTCATTCTGATTTGTCTTCTTCTTGCTTTATATTTGTTTTGGTTGACCTGGGTGCTACGCACTCTTTTATCGCACGAACTATGATTGAAAACTATCTTTTACCTGTTAGTTTTAAGAAGGATATCTTGTTGTTAGAAACCCCTCTTTATGGTTCCTCGATGCTTCGAGAGGTATGTCCATCCTGCATTCTATCTTTCTCGGGACACAAGTTACAAGTGGATCTTATACCACTTGACATGCATGGATTCTATGTGATCCTTGGGATAGATACCTCAGAGAAGTATAAGGTTGTGTTGGACTATGTTTCCTAGCAGGCAGTGTTTGATGATGGTGGAGAGTAATGGATCTTCCAAGGAGATAGGAAGATTCTTCCGACATGTTTAGTGTCAGCGATGGTGGCAGAGAAGTTGCTACGGCAAGGTTGTAACGCGTACCTAGCTCATGTTGTGGAAACCAAGGCAAAATGTCCTAGCCTTTTGGAGGTGCTGGTTGTCTGAGAGTTTGCATACGTGTTCCCAGATGAGTTTCCTGGTGTTCCCCCACCTCGAGAGATTGATTTTGAGATCAATCTGGTACCAGGAACACAACCAGTTGCACAAACACTGTAAAGGATGGCTCCAGCCGAGATGGCAGAGCTGAAGAAGTAGTTACAGGAGTTGTTGGATAAGGGTTTCATCTGACCAAGCACATCGCCTTGGGGTGCTCCAGTCTTATTTGTTAAGAAGAAGGACGGTTCGATGCAGTTGTGTATAGATTACCGGCAGTTGAACAAAGTCACGATCAAGAACAAGTACCCATTTCTGAGGATAGACGATCTGTTTGATCAGTTGTGTGGTGTTGTAGTGTTCTCAAAGATCAATCTACGGTCTGGATATCATCAATTGTGAATTAAGGATGATGACATACCAAAGTCAGCATTTAGGATGAGGTATGGTCACTTTGAGTTTGTGGTTATGCCGTTTGGGCTAACCAACGTGCTTGCTACTTTTATGGATCTGATGAATAGGGTGGTATGTCCATTTGTAGATCAGTTTGTTGTAGTTTTTATAGATGGCATTTTGATCTATAGCTAGGAGAGTCAAGGGCATGAACAACATCTTCGATAAGCGTTGACTCTTCTTTGCCAACATCAGTTGTATGCCAGTTTAGTAAATGTGAGTTCTGGTTGAAGGAAGTGACTTTCTTGGGTCATGTGATATCTACAGAAGGAGTCAGAGTGGACCCCAAGAAGGTGGATTCATTTATAGATTGGGAGCAACTGAAGACGCTGATAGAAGTTCGTAGTTTTCTGGGTTTAGCAAGATACTACCAGAGGTTTATAAAGGACTTGAGTGTAATCGTGTTGCCATTAACAAAGTTGACCAGGAAGGATGTACCTTTTGTTTGGGATGATCATTGTCAGCAAGCTTTCCAAAGACTGAAGGAGAAGCTGACTAGTGCTCCAGTGCTAGTGCTTCCAGAGCCTGGGAAAGGCTATGTTGTTTTCTGTGATGCTTCCAAGAAAGGCTTAGGTTGTGTGCTGATGTAGGAAGATCATGTGGTTTCTTTTGCTTCACGACAGCTTAAGAAACATGAGGAGAACTACCTGATACATGATTTGGAGATGGCAGTAGTGGTTCATGCATTGAATATTTGGAGACACTATCTTTATGGGGAAGTGTGTTAGATCTTTACAGATCATAAGAACTTGAAGTACATCTTCTTGCAGAGTGATCTGAACATGCAACAACATCGTTGGATGGAGCTGATCAATGATTATGATTGTACCATTGAGTATCATCCTGGTAAGGCAAACGTGGTAGCTGATGAGCTTAGCAGAAAGTCTCCTTCTTCTCGCTCGATGAAGAAAGCACACTTGAGTTCTTTGGAATGCCATAGGAGGGATATGTTTGTCTCCTTACGACAGATGAACGTGCAGATGGAAGTTTCTTTATTGGCAGGACTGTTGGCACAAATGCAAGTCAAGCCTACACTGAGACAGCAGATCAAAGACGCACAGTAGGAAGACGATACAGTGCAGTTGATCAGGTTAGAGTTCGGCAGTGAAAAGCTTAATGGGTTCCATGAGTCCGAAGATGGACTAGTTTGTCATCATGATAGGATGGTGGTCCTTGATACTGATAATCTAAAAAAGCTAGTGCTCAAGGAAACACACACATCGATGTATGCTATTCATCCAGGTGTTACCAAGATGTATCATAACCTAAAGGACATGTATTGGTGGTCTGGTTTAAAGAAGGATGTAGTCGAGTTTGTGGCTAGGTGTGCGGTATGCTAGCAAGTTAAGGCTGAGCATCAGAAGTCGGCAGGTACGTTGCAACCCATGCATATACCACAGTGGAAATGAGATCATATAACTATGGATTTCGTAGTGGGTCTATAAAGGACAACAAGGAATCATGATTCCATTTGGGTGATAGTGGAAAGATTGACAAAGTCTGTGCACTTCATACCGGTAAAGACAATGTATACAATAGAGAAGCTTGCTCAAGTGTATGTTGACGAGATAGTGTGTTTGCACGGTGTACCAGAAATGATAGTTTCCAACAGAGGTCCTCAGTTCATGAGTCATTTCTGGGAACAGTTGCACAAAGCATTGGGAACGCAATTGAGGTTCAGTACTACTTTCCACCCACAGATAGATGGGCAGTCTGAAAGGACTATTCAGACTTTGGAGGATCTTCTTTGAGCATGTGTTTTACAGTTCCTAGGCAGTTGGTACGTGCATCTCAGTTTTATAGAGTTCGCCTATAATAACAGTTACCAGCGGAGTATCGACATGGCTCCTTATGAGGCTTTATATGGCAGGAAGTGCAGATCTTCTTTATGTTGGTATGAGTCTGGTGAGTATGAGCTTTTGGGTCCTGAGTTAGTACAGCAGACAACAGAAAAGATCAAAGTGATATAGCAACAGTTGAAAGTGGCACAGGATAGACAAAAGTCTTATGCAGACAATCGTCGACAACCTATAGAGTTCCAGGTGGGACACAAAGTGTATCTCAAGGTCTCACCATGGAAAGGTGTGCTAAGGTTTGGCCAGAAAGAAAAGTTGGCACCCAGATGTATGGGGCCATATCTGGTGATAGCACGTATTGGCAAGGTAGCTTACAAGTTAGAGTTGCCACCAGAGTTGCACAGGTTACATCTTGTGTTCCATGTTAGCATGCTAAAGAAAAGTCATCCAGACACAGGGACAGTGATACAGCCAGTGGAGGTTGAGCTCGATGAAGATGTGACCTACGAGGAAGGTCCAGTGATGATCCTTGACAGAAGAGTAAAGAAGTTAAAAAGGAAAGACCTGGTCCTTGTGAAGGTTCTTTGGCATCATCGTGGCATTGAGGAAGCCACGTGGGAGCTTGAGGAAGAGATGAGGAGGAAGTATCCCGCGCTTTTCTCTTCGGATTTCAGGGGCAAAATCCCTTTGTAGAGGTTTATGGCTTGTAAGTACCCTGACCTCCATTTTAGGCTTATCATGTTTGCTTTACCTAAACCTTGTGCTTAGTTGCTTGCTAATTACCTCTAGTGGTGATTAGGGTTTGCTTGAGATTTGTTGAGAGTTGGAGGTGCTATTTGCAAATAACCTAAGTTTAGGGTTGATGAGCAAGTGTGTCACCTTGAGAGATGATTTTCTCTCTCCTTGCTTCCTCTAGAGTTGAGAGGAAGGGTTGTGCTTGTTGATTGAGTTGCCTTGGGCTTTGTTGATCTTTGTTGGTATTTGTTTTTCCTTGTTTGGGCCTTGCTCTACCTTGTTTGGGCCTTGCTCTGCCTTGTTGGACCTTGTATCGGGCAAGAGAGCTTAGTGTCGGCCATGGTTGTGTCGCCCATGGGGCTGTGTCGGGCAAGGGAGTGAGGTGTATCGGCCTATGACCATCTTTGACTCAGCTTCGTTTGTGTCACCACTCTAGTGGACACTTGGTGCATGATGCTTGCATGTGGAAATTGCCTTGGACATGTGTATGAGGTGGGATGAGAAGGTGGCATTGCCCATGGACAAGTGTCCCTAGGTGGGAGACACATTGCCTTGTTTTCTCCTCCACCCTCTTCTATATATGTATCTCCTTTCTCTTGCTAAGGATCCCTTTAGTTCCTTAGTTTCCCCTCTTCCTTGGTGAATGACACCTCTCCTTTGCAACCTTGGTGGTCGATACCCTTGGCGGAGCTAAGCTTGGTGGTCGATCCTTCTCTTTGGAGTCTTGTTCTTTTTCCTCTTGTGGTAGTCAAATGTGTTTATTGGTGCTAGGAGCTTGGAGCTTGCTTAAGGCAAGTTACATAACTCCTAACCTTATCTATACTACTTCCTTTTCTTGTTGCATGCTATGCTTCATCTTGATCGGCCATGTACCTTGTTGAATATACATCTTTCTTAGTTGTATCTTTGATCTTGTGGATATAGTGATCATGTTGTTGATGATGTTGTTGTTTCTTGTGTACCTTTGGACCTAGTTGGCCGAACCCATATATTAGGGTTTCCTTCTGGGAAATACCCATTTCTCCCCTTTGGTCTTGAGAAGTGAGTTCGGCTCTAGTGATATTGGCAACACCCCTCTCACTTAGTTGTTGAGAGGTGAGTCTATACTCTAGTTGCTTGAGCAACACTCTTCTCTCACCATGGATTTGAGAGGTGAGCCTTGGTTGAGAGTTGGTCGATATGGAAATGATCCACCATGTTTCCCGATTGGTGATGGAGGTTTTGCAAAACCCCTCTCTCTTGGTTGTTGAGAGGTGAACCAATTATCGTGATCTTTTAGGGTTTTGATGATGGTGATCTTGAGGTTGATGGTGATCTTGAGGTTGATGATGACCTTGTCGGGTTGAGCTTGGTGCCTTGCATGATACACCTTGTAGTAGTGCTTCCCGGCACACCTCCCTTGGTCTAGGGTTTTAATGTTGGCTGATATGATGTGTTTGGTTGGCTTTGTGCCCGATATGGCTCTCTTAACTTTGATGATGAGCTTGGGCGATATGCCTTGATCTAGATGATCCTTTGACCTAGTAGTTGTTTCCCCCTTGGCTGATAGAGTGCTTGGTTGATATCTCTGTTTGGAGTCTTGGGCGATACATGTTGGGTCGGGTTCTTACCCAACATGGGTTAAGTGGTACCCCTTGTGAGTACCTTGTGGTGACCTATATGGTGTGTTGGTTTTAGTTGGGTGATAGGCTTCCTTATGGTACCTTTGTGTCATTTGATTATGAGTACCTTACTGGGCGATACAAGGTTGGCCTGGGTGCCATGATCTTAGCTGATATGGTAGTTGCTGCCTGACATAACCCTAACCATAAACATAGTGGGTCGATAGGGCTTTTCCTGATTTAGTGGGATGTTGTCACCTTGGGTGCACGATATGCCCCATAGACTCAGCTACACGATACACCTTGAGTTTGTGCTAGTCGATAGGTGAGGCTAAGTGCCTTGGCCGACCAGTTGAAGTAAGGGTTGTTACCCTGCCCGATATCACCTATAGTAAAGGTTGCACTACCTGTCACACTTCTAGTGATGGTAGCGACCACCTTTGGTGAGGTTTATGTCTAACCCAAAAACCCTAGATAGTAGTTCTTTATCATGTAACCACATATTTTGATATATGGATGATAGTTGCAAACCTATTTGTTGGGTTTTAGGGCAGCAGAAACAAAACTTTTCTCCCCAAACCCAACACGAGGAAACGTGTCAACGTCTATATATTGGGAAAGGATGGTTTGTGGAATCATACCTTGTCCTGAGGCTTGCTCGGCGACAATACCTCGCGCAATGTGCGATCTTCAACTCCGGTCTTGGACAACGTCTATGCAGCTCCTGGTCACACCGAGACTGACGACTCCTCCTCCTACCGGACTGTCGAATGACAGTTGTCCTCCTGAGCGGCAGTGTCCTCCCGCCTTTCTAGTAGTCCACACGGACCACCTGGAACTCCACACTCCTTGTCCCACAAGGAAGTGGAAGGAGTCGCACCCTCCTGTTGACGTACTAGTTGCCAACACGCTCTCCTACCTCCAGTTGCAACTGCAGTTGTCCTTCCCTTGTTGCACCTCCCTTTTGCGGGAAGCACTTGCTCCGACTCTCTCTTGATTACCAAAACCAGAGAGAACGACAACTTGCAGAGCAACTGGTTGCACTGAGCTGTTATCTGAGAAGCCCCCACTACCCCTATATATATAGGAGGGTCATGAGACAGGGTTCTCTATCCCGGGCAATACGGGACTAAACGCAGGAGTAGAAGGGTTCGAGATTTTCCATAAAAGCAACCGGTTCACAACCTGAAATGATCGGTTCACAGCTGAACTGATCAGTTCGGCCCTTGAGCCGATCGGTTGGACCTGACCCGATCGTTTGGGACACTCCAACCGATCGGTTGGTGCCCTGAACTGATTGGTTCACTGTCCTGATCTGGCTCAAAAAGACTTTCCTTGTTTCGTTCCCAATTGGTATCGAATACCAATGTTATTCCCAATCGAATTGGGCAATTTTAAACGAAAGGAAAATTCTTGTCGACCTGACTTTCCCAACTGGTCAGTTGCACCAGTTGAGCTGATCGGTTCAACACTTGAACCGGTCATTTCACCCTGGGCATGAGCCGATCGGTTGGACACATCCAGTCGACCGGTTCAGCAACCTTAGCCGATCGGCTACACTTGATCCGATCGGTTGGGAGCACAGGTTGTGCAGAATCAGTCAATTGCGATTTCAATCAATCTGATACTCCAATCAATGCGTCCAACACCTTGAACCATATGATATTGAGCTATCAACTGATTGAGTGTTTAATTGAACTACTAAACTCCTTTAGTAATCAATCTAAACATTTCTTTGTGGACAAAACTCCTCTTCCAGGTTAAATCCTATGTGTGTGACCCTGCAGGTCCATTTCACTTTAGCAGTGAGAGTCCATAACATTTATGACTTCACAAGCAAAGAGTGGTGCCTAGTCACACATCAGTGCTACCCAAGTGAAAGTAGAAAGTTGGAGAACAACTTTCATCCTACAATCTGTGAATGGTGTTACAGTGAATGTATAATTCCTTTGTCCCAGATATCCCGAATGAACTCAAGGCATGGAACAGTCATCCTGTCAACGTTCATTCACTTTCTTGATCTCAGAGTATATTGAAGGAGATATGTATGACATCAATATCACATACTGATTCACACATGTGTGCGCACGCCTATCTCAATCCTACTCATCAAGTGGCCTTGGATATCAAACTCCCTCAGGAGGGACAAATCCCATATCTATCACTCACCCCTCAAAAGCCCCATGTGTCAAAGCCACCCAATCATCACCTTTATAACAACCCATGTTTCAGGACTGCGTTTGATGATGTCAAAGTGTGCCCAACGACATGTGTTGAGTGTAGTGATTTCAGGTCAAAGAATCACACTCACCACCATCACTGTGAGTACTGACTGTGACTACCATCTCATGGTTCCATGTGTCAAACTCACGGTGGGTCTGTCTGGTACACTTGTTCTCTAACAAGTACCTATGTGTTTGGTTTGATATCTCTATATCATGACTAATGAGATTATGTCATCAACCAACACCACAATCTAGTCTTGTGCATCATTTTTGTCTATCTACCTTCCACAATGACATCCGACTAGGGACATAACAAGAATGTACAAACTCTTAGCATCCGCATGATCTCATCATTCAGGTCATGAACCTGAAGGCATACGTCATTGAGTATTGTCATTCTCTAGACATTCAATCTGTTCTATCACTATCTCATATGACATAACCAGAAAGAATTGGAATCTTTCCTTTGATATTTATCAAATCAATCTTAATGTATCCCACCACTCATCCCAGGGTTGGCTCTCAGGGCATACATATCAACAGACTCCCACTTGCACTGCGAGCCAATCACCCTTGAATCATATTCATAGCGATTTTCAAACATGTCCCACAGGTTAATGTGCTCTAGTGCGAACATAGTGAGTAATGGCAACATCTTGCCAAAGTCAGTTTTAAATTGCATGTCTCACATCTCTTCGTTGTACGTCACACGTATGAGATGGAGTTGACGTAATATGTGATCTAGTATTCCTTTTCTAACCTTTATCCACATTGCATGATCAAGGATTCCAGACTTGTCATCAATGAGTGGAATATAAGTTCATCTCATGAACTTTCAGATCCATATAGTATCCACTGCTATTCACTAAGACACAGATACTCGGAATTTCCCTTTTAAATGGTTTTATTGGAACACTTCCAATTATCAACAAACTTTCACTTTTATACATCCTATGTATATTTTGCGATTAATTTTCTGTCCTTTCGGAAGTTCGCATCAATGTAACTCTTTACATTGAACTCTTCCTTATCTCCATAGAACTAGTACTTCTCAAGTACTTATCAAGTTCTCATGGTATTCCAGTAACCCTTACTGGAAGTAGACAGACATCCACTCGTCATGTCCCACATACGAGTTATCAAGATGAGCACATCATATTGCCATGTCATACATACAAGATGATGAATGCATTTTTGTTCTTGCCATGTCGATACATGCAAGATAATGGGATGATTACATACATGATAGATCCATATCTATTCTTAGTGTTCCCATTCTTCATAAGAATTGGACACTTGGCCTTGGGATACTAATATCCATATAACATGGACAAGTTTTCTCCCACTGAATCTACGCATACTGAACCCTTCAGTACAGATTGCCAATGTATGCTTTCTCTTTCCAGGTCAAGAGATTTTTTTAGAGAACTATCTCTATAGATCTCTATTCCTATCATATAGGAAAACATCTCTATCTTCCTTAAAGATAATTTCCACTTTTGGATTTCCATTTTAGAACATTTCCATTTCACATCAACATGTGGAATGTGAATACACTCCCACTAAATTACATATCCCTTCTTTATCTTTGACATATCAGTCAAACCCTTTGACTATATCATCAAAGTAAAGATCCAATTTTGAGTTGCTTGTACTCAATCAATCATATTGATTAGTCCATTGTAACTTTTAGACTTCATTTGCATTAGTAGATTCATAAACCTTATAGGTTGTGTCACGTACACATCCTATTTTTATTCCTCATAGGAATGTGGTTTTAGTATCCATATGCCAAATGTCTTAGTCATTAAGTTGCAATTAACAAGCATCATCCTTCTCAAAAATGTTATCCATGTGTCTTAACACTTAAGACTTATTTGCACTTATGGATATGATCCAATGAGTGCTACCATCAAGGTCATACCTTATGGCTCACATGGAAGTCATTTAGGATGTAATGGTTTTATACCATAACTCAAAATTGGATTCCTCATATTCATCTGGATAGTTGACTCATCATATGAACAACTCATCACATAGATAATTGATGTGTATCTGTTAAGGATATACGAACTCACAACTCCTTGTGATTCTTAATGTCCTTTATTAGTGTGGGGTATTCTTTTATTAAGAAGAATTCAGTTATTTTGATAATCATTCTCTAACTCCTTAGAGTATGATTCCTTCTTGATTTAGACATCACTATGCCTTAATCATGAGTTCACTATGATACACTATCATAATCACTCATAAGGATCTCAAACATTTGGTCCAAGTATTTCATTCATTGATCCCATCAAGAATTAATACTTTACCAAATTTGTACTTCATCTATGATATTCTTGAACACTTCAAGATATTCATATTGGTATTTCTCTAAACACCATTTGAAGTATTAGCATTTGTTCCAATATGTATGTAAATACATCACATGTATTATACCTAATAGGATAATCACTCTCTCACTACCATTAGTGAAGATTGATTAATCATGTCCAAGATATTCATGTCTCTTACTGGTTCTCTAACCAAAAGAGTCTAGATTTATCCATCATATGGAAACTAGAAATGAATTTCTCATGATTGATGCTAATTTTATTGTTTGAGTTATCTATAACTGTTAGGTATCACTTTATCTTATGCATATCAAATACCATAAGATAAACAAGGCATTGCCACAAAGATCATATCTTTATAAATTGAAACATCTCTTTATTAATTGCCATCATTGTCATACAATATGCAAAAATAAAGTGTTTCTATCTATTGGCAAATATGAAATAGCAGTTCATAACTATATTACATACCTTGTAGGCCCAGAATAAACTAAAGTACTCCTATCTATGTCGGCAACACTTGCCCCAATTATGAGTGCTTTACACTTTACATATTGGTATCATATACCTCAAAAAGTGTTACAAGTTTACTTTCATGACACCTTCAAGTGGAGACTTCAGTTGTCTCCTTCTTCTTTTGTTCTTCCAGATAGAGAGGACAATTCCTTTTCCAATGTCCTGGCTTTTGACAATGGTGGCAATTTCCTTTCTTGGTCACGCCTCCTTTGGCCTTGAGAGTTGAAGACGACTTGGGCTCCTGGCTAGCATCAGAACCTTTCTTAGATTTTCCCTTGCCCTTGCGCTTGGACTTGCCTTTCTTGCTCATGATCACCATCACGGACTTAGGCTTGTCCTTCTTCATTTGTAACTTGATTGTCCTCAACATGCCCAACAACTCTGATAGTGGCCTATCAAAGTTGTTCATGTTGTAGTTCATCACAAACTGACTGTAAGATTCTGGCAATGGTTGCAGTATCACGTCAGTAGCCAACTCTTGGCTCAGTGGAAATCCCAGTCTCTGCAGGTTCTCCACATACCCAATCATCTTGAGTGTGTGAGGACCAACTGGATCCCTTCTGTCATGACGCACTTGAACAGCGCCCTAGAAACATTGTATCTCTCTTACCGTGTCTGATCCTCATACATGTTCTTGAGATGCTGAATCATCTCAATGACACCCATGTTCTCATGCTATCTCTACAACTCATGGTTCATTGAACATAGCATCAAGCACTTTGCATCAATGGCATCATCAGCATGCTTCTTGTAAGCATCCCTTTCTTCCTTTGGTGCATTAGGAGCGGGTTCCTCTGGAATTGGAGTATGCAGGACATAGAGCTGATGCTCTTGGGTGAGAACAATTCTCAATGTATGATACCGGTCGTGGAAGTTTGTCCCATTTAGCTTGTCCTTGTCAAGGACTGATCACAAAGAAAAGTTGTTGTTGTTTGTTGCCATTTGAACTACAAAAGGAAATATGCAATTTTAGTCCAAAACTTATTTTTGATTTATTTGATTTATTTGAAAGTTTGACGATATAATTAGGCCTTTAATTAATTATCGCTCCCACTATTTTACTTCAAATTGATAGCCCTCACCATCAATTCGGAAGATTGCAGCGTGCAATCTTCTAGTGGGAAAGATCCTGAAATCCTCTAAGTCATGAGTCAGCTAGGGCTGATCGCCCACAACTTAGATCTCTCAGGTAGGAAACTCTTTCCAATTGCATCATATGCAACTCTTGATAAGATGTCATATACAACTCCTTGCAATCATCATCTCCATGCCTCAAGGCGCTAGATCCTATCTAGGTCACCTTGTTAAGTCCGACCCAAAGCAAACATGATGAACATGCACCCTGCTATGGCAGACCCACACATTCATCCTTCACACTTCCACGAGATAGACGATGCACCACGCTAGGGCGTGCCCACACTTGGTCGATGAAGCTTTTCACGTGTGTCGCATTTGGAAGGCATCTAAAACTTAATATTTTAATGAGGTATTTGGTTTTTATACATATACATATCCAATCACCACAATACATAGTACGTATCATATACATGCTATATCCCACAAAAACATGCAAAACGATAAAAGCGATGATTATGGCCATACTAATGTGATTCCTCGAGCCAAGAGGAATCATGGTCATCTAGGTCTACATCACATGCAACCTGTACAAGATGAAGTATGTGCCTTCGCCTTCTGAGTTGATCAACTCATCTCATGAATGATTTTCTCTCTCTGGTCGGTCGTCTGGGTGCCACCAGCCGATCGGTTGGCTCCTCCAACCGATCAGTTCGCCTAGTCGTCGTGCATCTCTTCATGGCCGCCACCTTTTTCGTATCGCTCCTCGAACCGGTCATCAACCGATCGGTTCACACCTTGAACAATTCGTTTGGACATAACAGGAAATAAAATCTATCCTATTTAACATTGCTTAAAAGGGAAACCCCGAGTTACATTCGGGGGGAGAAAAGGTAGGAAAGAATCTCGAATTATTTCGAGTTACATTAGGAATGAGAGAGGGAAGATCGGTGTGCAGACCGAGATGCAAGCAACCACAAACAACCACACACAGATAGGGGTTTATAGGCCATAATCATGCTACACATCCACCACAAAACTCGTTTAAGGGTGACGCGTATCAAGTGCATTAATAATACATATCATATATGTAATTGGGATTTGTGGATTTAGGATTGGACATGCATAAAGCCAATATTATTCGCATCGCATGCAATAAATAAAGGCGACAAACCAAAATCGATCATATCAATATTCCTAAAATATAGAGCAGTTGACGTGGCTCTGATACCACTGTTGGGTTTTAGGGGAGGCAGAGAAGGCAGCGGAAACAAAAATTTTCTCCCCAAACCCAGCACGAGGAAACGTGTCAACGTATATATATTAGGAAAGGATGGTTTGTGGAATCATACCTTGTCCCGAGGCTTGCTCGGTGACAATACCTCGCGCAATGCGCGGTCTTCAACTCCGGTCTTGGATGACGTCTGTGCAGCTCCTGGTCGCACCGAGACTGACGACTCCTCCTACCGGACTGTCGGATGACAGTTGTCCTCCTGAGCAGCAGTGTCCTCCCGCCTCTGTAGTAGTCCACACGAGCCACCTGGAACTCCACACTCCTTGACCCACAAGGAAGTGGAAGGAGTCGCACCCTCCTGTTGACGTACTAGTCGCCAACACGCTCTCCTGCCTCCAGTTGCAACTGCAGTTGTCCTTCCCTTACTGCACCTCCCTTTTGCGGGAAGCACTTGCTCTGGCTCACTCTTGGTTACCAAAACCAGAGAGAACGACAACTTGCAGAGCAACTGGTTACACTGAGTTGTTATCTGAGAAGCCCCCACTACCCCTATATATAGGAGGATCATGGGACAGGGTTCTCTATCCCAGGCAATACGGGACTAAACGTAGGAGTAGAAGGGTTCGAGATTTTCCAAAAAAGAAACTGGTTCGCAACCTGAAATGATTGGTTCACAGCTGAACCGGTCAGTTCGGCCCTTGAGCCGATCGGTTGGACCTGAGCCAATCGTTTGGGACACTCCAACCGATCGGTTGGTGCCCTAAACCGATTGGTTCACTGTCTTGATCCGGCTCAAAAAGACTTTCCTTGTTTCATTCCCAATTGGTATCGAATACCAATGTTATTCCCAATCGAATTGGGCAATTTTAAACGAAAGGAAAATTCTTGCCGACCTGACTTTCCCAACTGGTCGGTTGCACCAGTTGAGCCGATCGGTTCAACACTTGAACCGGTCATTTCACCCTGGGCATGAGCCTATCGGTTGGACACATCTAGTTGACCGGTTCAGCAACCTCAGCCGATCGGCTACACTTGAGCCGATCGGTTCGGAACACGGGTTGTGCAGAATCAGTCAATTGTGATTTCAATCAATCCGATACTCCAATCAATGCGTCCAACACCTTGAACCATATGATATTGAGCTATTAAGTGATTGAGTGTTTAATTGAATTACTAAACTCCTTTAGTAATCAATCTAAACATTGCTTTATGGACAAAACTCCTCTTCCAGGTTAAATCCTATGTGTGTGACCCTGCAGGTCCATTTCACGTTGGCAGTGAGAGTCCATAACATTTATGACTTCACAAGCAAAGAGTGGTGCCTAGTCACACATCAGTGCTACCCAAGTGAAAGTAGAAAGTTGGAGAACAACTTTCATCCTACAATCTGTGAATGGTGTTACAGTGAATGTATAATTCCTTTGTCCTAGATATCCCGAATGAACTCAAGGCATGGAACAGTCATCCTGTCAACGTTCATTCACTTTCTTGATCTCAGAGTAGATTGAAGGAGATATGTATGACATCAATATCACATACAGATTCACACATGCGTGCGCACGCCTATATCAATCCTACTCATCAAGTGGCCTTGGATATCAAACTCCCTCATGAGGGACAAATCCCATATCTATCACTCACCCCTCAAAAGCCCCATGTGTCAAAGCCACACAATCATCACCTTTATAACAACCCATGTTTCAGGACTGTGTTTGATGATGTCAAAGTGTGCCCAATGACATGTGTTGAGTGTAGTGATTTTAGGTCAAAGAATCACACTCACCACCATCACTGTGAGTACTGACTGTGACTACCATCTCATGGTTCCATGTGTCAAACTCATGGTGGGTTTGTCCGGTACACTTGTTCTCTAACAAGTACCTATGTGTTTGGTTTGACATCTCTATATCATGACTAATGAGATTCGGTCATCAACCAACACCACAATCTAGTCTTGTGTGTCATTGTTGTCTATCTACCTTCCACAATGACATCCAACTAGTGACATAACAAGAATGTACAAACTCTTAGCATCCGCATGATCTCATCGTTCAGGTCATGAACCTGAAGGCATACGTCATTGAGTATTGTCATTCTCTAGACATTCAATCTGTTCTATCACTATCTCATATGACTGAACCAGAAAGAATTGGAAGCTTGCCTTTGATATTTATCAAATCAATCTTAATGTATCCCACCAATCATCCCATGGTTGGCTCTCATGGCATACATACCAACACTATTCCACGTTGGATATCTAAAGATGATGTTGTTTAAGATGATAAGATACTTGCCCATGATTATAAGGTAAAGAGAATAAATGGATGTCCATGAGTTGATAGCAGTGATGTAATTGATACAGTATGACACACATATTTATAATCATGACATTTGCATCTGCAAATCCAAATAAAATGATAATATATAAGAGCTATGTCTGGTGATTTTATGTTATCTCTCTGGATATGCATACTAACCATGCAGGTGTATTAGATGGATTCATAGCCAAGTAAGAGCTATGAGGTTTATGTGCCTTGAATAACACTAAATGATAATAATCCTTGTTGATGAGATAACATGCATCACCAGTATGCGGAGATAGGTCTGAGGACCTGATAAAGGATGAGTGCCTAGTTGAGGTGTTATCCTCTAATGATGAGATAAGGGATTGCTATCCTAGGATGTTGATACAGGATGTTGATGCCTTGAGAGGAAGTAAAAATCTGTGAGGAGAAATTGAGATTCCATGATGATGTGATAATAACAGTATTAATGTAGCTTGATGTTATTTATGTTTTACAACTTGGTTGCCTCAACAACTCACTTAAAATATACTAATTAATTATAGTGAAACATATCATGTAGTTTTCCATGGCCATAGATCCATCATCGTCAGATTTTGATGATGGTGAAACAGGTTATCCTGCGGGATTACCTGGAGCGCATATTGTTGAATATGTGGGGTTTCTCCTAGCTGAAAATAGGAGGATTAGAGTACAATTGCGGTTGTAGAATCTGTATGGTAAAGAGCATGGTGAACAGGCCCATGACTCAATGAGTTAGAGCATGAATGTGTTCATGGCTCAAGATCACAGTGATCATGCCCGTGGCTCAAAAAGTATACTAGCACCTGTATCAAGGTGAGCTAGAGATATGGGTAGCTTGCGAAGTTGGCCCTGAGGCTGAGGCCATATAAGCATGAGACTACAGTCCTACTTTGGGTTTCGTGTACTGACCATGAGGAGGTGAGGTCATGGAGTCTGGCTCTCCCATTGACCTTGTATGGCACCGGTTTTGGGCTTTGCAATCGAAGGTTGGATTTGAGCATGGACAGCTCACTTCCTCAGGGCATAATAAAATGTAATCCAGCCGAATAGTATATACTAGTTAGAGCAAAACATGGGACATTGGTTGAGTCCTTGCTTATGTAGATGACCCAATTATCTCTTACAGTTACTTGTACGATCTTGATATTTTGAGATGAGTTCTTATAAAGCTTATCTTATCAATCATGTTCCATAAAGAAATACTTAGTTATATGCCCCCAGATATCTTGGTAAGATTGATGGTAATAATAGTCTTGCTTAGTATGCTTCTCTTATCATATGTCTTTACCAGCTATCTGCTTTATCTCCTTTAAACCTTCTGAGGTTTTATAGTTTTGGTGGGGAGTTATGTTTCTCGCTGGGACTGTGTGTCTCACCCCTCTAGTTTACAAACTTTTTAGGTGATCGCACTAGACGTGGTGGTGGTCGTGAGGTTGCGGCCGAGCACCTAGAGGAAGAGCAGTAGAAGGCAAGAGATGGACATGCTGCTGTTTCGGTGGTTTTGTAGTAGAGTTCTAGAGTCATCCCTCTACTCTCAGGTCCTCGGAGGTGTTTGACGATGTTTCACGATGTAGAGTTGTTGTACTTTTGTTTATCCTGCCGTTGGCCTGATGTGTCTCGTTATGTCTGTATGAACAGGTGATGAACTCATGTGCTGGCAAGACCGCTGATTTATGTAAGTTGTGAACTTATATCAAGGCTTGTGTATGTTCATATAACATGTTTCCTTGCAGGATGAGGATCTGAATGTAATAGTTCTCTTTTATCTGATTTCTGCAAGCGGTTTTAATTAACTCGTGTTTTCGGTAATATGTGGTTTATGGTGATTCTGCACGTTTTCGCGAGACGTCTTGTTGTTTGTATGATAGCGGGATGTATCGCTACATATTCCCTAGAAGGGTGCATATTTTATTGTGTTGGCTTATCAGTCAGGGTCAACTAGGTGACCTTAAAAGGATTAAGTGCCTAGAAACATACAAATGGACTATGGGAAGGAGTTATGCATACCATCTTTACAAGAATTGCATGAGATGTAATTGGCAAATGTTTCTGACCTTAATAATTGGTTATGAGTGCCATCATTGGCTGGGTATTCACTTAATTGATTTGGATCTTGTCTCACTAAAAGATTGTATGTTGTAATATTTCAAATTGGTAATGAGAGCTATCAACTTAAACAAAATAGTGGGAGAAATAATTAATTAAAAGCCTAATTAATATTGTCAAGCTTATCAAACTAAATTAATCAAAAGTGTTTTGACTAAAGTTGCAAAATTTCTTTTGTAGAATCTAATGGAAAACACAAACAAATCATCATTACAATCAATTCTTATGAAGGACAAACTAAACAAGATAAACTTCAATGATTGGTTATGGACTTTGTGAAGGGTTCTCAATGATAAGCATAAGGTCTATGTCCTGGATACACCAGTACCATAGGAGCCTTCTCCTCATGTGCCTAGGGCTGAGGTGGATGCTTATTGGAAGCATTCCAATGATTCTGTAGACATTAAGCACCTTATGCTAAGTTGTATGAGCTACGAATTTCATAAACATCATGAAAACATGGACATTCTCAAAAAGTAACACATCTTATGAATCATGCAAAGAAAGAAAGGTATAATGTCTCCAAAGTGTTGTTTGAGTGCAAAGTTATAGAGTGAGACCCAGTAGAGTCTCATTTGCTAAATATGATTTGGCATGTTGAACATCTAGAGAGACTGGGATTTCCTTTAGGTCAAGAGTTGGCCACGGATATGATTCTACAATCAATGCTTGAATCATATAGCTAGTTTATCGAGTGTTACTACTTGAGTATTTTGGCCAAGCCCCTATCAGAATTACTTGGCATGTTGATAAATAATGAAGCCAGAAAGAAGATGGACAAACTTGTGATGATGATCAACATATGAACAGAGTAAGGTCCAATGACAAAGGCAAGGCCAAGAAGAGTTCAGAGGCTAAGTTGAAGTCCAAGTCTTCTGCACTCAAATTGAGGAAAAGGGTAAGTGCAAAAGAAAATTTTCCTTTTCACTGAAAGAAGCTAAGGAAGAACAAGGAGGAGGTTGAGATCTCCACTTCAGGGCCCAAGAAGAAGTAAGCTAGAACTATGTGGAGCAAGGGTTGTTGACACTACAGTTGGTATCTATCATTTAGCCTGATGGGCATGTAATAGAATTAGTGAATTTCTATTATGTACCTGCTATTGATGAAAATTTCATGTATCTTGAATGGACAAGAATATTATGAATGAATTGATGTTTCATTTTAAAATATGAGATTTTATATGGAAATGCCCTATGTCTCATAATCTATACTCGATAGCTGTTGAGACAAATGTATATAACTCGTATATTGAATGCCTTGATGACTCAAATAATGAATACCTATAGCATTATCAACTAGAGAGCGTAAATGAGAAATGAATTTCTAGGATCCATAATGATGGTTATCTAGAATATTTTGGTTATTGAACCAATAGAGACATGCAAGCCTTATCTATTGGGCAATATGTTACAATCATCTTCACTAGATGTAGTGGGAGAGTGACTATTATATTAGGGTTTCATACATACTGATTTATATAGACCTTTTAGAATAAATGTTAGAGGTGGTTAATTGTACCTCATTATATTTATTGATGATATTAGTATATTTGAATATTGTATTTAATGAAATGTAGTTCTAAATTTCTTGAAGTGTTCAAAGAGAACATGAAAGAAATATGTAACTTGCATGGTAAAAAGTATTAAGACACTTTGATACTTTAAACCAAGAGTTTGATGACCTTCTAGGAGAATGTGATAGTGTATCAAAATGAACTCCACATGAAGCATAATGATGTATCCAAAAGAAGGAATCACAACCTGTTAGTCATGGTGCGATTATCAATAAAATCTAGTTAATCTTCAAAATTTTTTAGCACATGCTTTACACTAAACAATGTACCATCTAAAATGGTTTAAAAGATACCATATGATATATGGCATGGGAGGTGTCCCAATATGTCTTTTATAAGGATTAGGAATAAAAGATTGTGTGGGTAAATAATTTCTTGAAGAGATTTGTCCACAAATTACATAAATGTTATTTTGTTGAATACTACTTTTATATTCCAATCCGACAACAAAATGTTTGTTGCCAAGATGGCTGAATTCCTAATGAGGAATTTAATTACAAAGGAATCAGTGGGAGTAAAGTGGAATTCAAAAATTTTGAGCAAATAAGAATACATTGAACCTAAAGAGGCACAGTAGGAACAAGGAGAATCACAAATTGTTGTGAAATATCAAGTTCCTTATATAACACAAAACCTAGTATATCTAGTAGAACATGATTTGAGTTTGAAAGATTATGTATCTTATCAATTAAGAAGGCGGTGAGTTGATCATATATGATGAGCCAAAAACCTAAATAGAAGCTATTGAGGGACCACGTCTTGAGAAATGGATTAAGGTCGTGAGATCCAAGATGGAATCCATGTAAACCAACGAGGTATGACCTTGGTGGATCCATCTGAAGGGGTAATACCCATAGGGTACATGTGGGTATTTGATAAAATACTGACATGGATGGTAGTGTAAAAACCTATAAGAGTAGATTGATTGTAAAAATTTCAAACAAGTTCAAGATGTTGAACATAATGAAATCTTTACTAGTTGCAATGGTTGAATCCATTGGGTTCGTGCTTGGTATTGCAACTTATTAGGTTTATGAGAGTTGGCATATGGATGTTAAACCCACATTCCTTAATAGGAATATTTATGAGGATGTGTGTGTAACATAGTGAAAGGTTTTATAAATCCATTAATGCAAATAAAGTATGTAAGATACAAAGGTCAATCAGTGGATTGTAGTAAGCATCTCAGAACTGAAATTTTCAATTTGACAAGATAGTAAAAGAGTTTGACTTTATTCAAAATGAAGATGAAATGTATGATTACAATAATTTCGTGGGAGCATATTAATATTCCACATGATGATGGGGAATAACATCCTTATACTAAAAATATTAACCTGGTTGGGAAGCACCTTCTCGATGAAGGGTTTAGGAAAAGCATCCTATGTTATAGGAATTGACATCTATAGATATAGTGTCATGGAACCTGTTATTACCCAAATTTCACACTCCTAATGGCAACACAACCAATGATGAGAAGACATGGGCGTCCATCCATAGAATGGATTACCTAACATATGTAATAATAAAACCCCAACCAACAACAAGGAAAGAGATAACGTAGCATAAATAAAACTAAACTAGTACCTGAATGAAGATCTTAGCCCCATATGTCAAACCATTGGAATTGCATTTGCTTGTCATTAGCGATCACCAAAGTAAGAGCATCATATTACATAATAGAGTGGAAGCATCAATTCTAGAAAGTGTCATAGTGTACTAGTTACCTAAAATCATAAAATGGATACACATCAGCATAATTGTGTTGAGTACACTATAAAATACATAAAATCACAGTTTTAAGAGAATATATATTCTTGGTAAAAACATGATATAATGGTAAGAAAGAAATAAACAATATTAAAGACTTTTGCATTAACAAGCAACATGATTATCATGCATTTTCATTATACTAAACAACATCGAGTGACATTTGACCTGCTTCCCAATGGAAGAGTTTGTGAGTATGCCTTGTTCCCTTACCCTGAGAATTCAAGCAAGTGAACAAGGTTTGTATATTGGACAAGTTCAATAATGTTAAAGGTTTGTTAAATGTAGTTCAAGAAAAACAAACATACTAATCATAGGGAACAAGTAGCTCAAACAGTATATGCAGTCAAGCAATTTAAGCATACATACATACAAGTAAGTTCAGTGCCACTAGCCCATCCAGTAGGAGGATAAAGCATACCTTGAGTAGTGCACAATATTAACCATTGATTTAGAAAAGCACAACTAGAAACTTTGACTAGATCTTGGCAATAGAGTCAATCACTTGATCCTGAGATTACACATAAGTATAATTCGATAAAAGATTAGCAAGATTAGGTCTCATTAATCATAATAGTGGTGGTTGGATGTGTCACCTAGATCTAGGCATAAAAACCTTAATTATTGATTTCATTATCTCAACTAGTCATGTATGTTCATTATCATGTTACATCAAACATCATGGATTCATTTAGCTCATAGGGTGACACATCCCTGTCAAAAATAAGAGATCTAACATTAAGGTTACAAGATCTTTAATGGTGTGATCATATGATTCAAACAACATAAGAAATAAAATAGTCAAACTAGACATATTGGATCATAATCATGCAAAATTGTTGCCACTAGAGAATACATGGGGTCTATATGAGTTAGGTGTTACAAACATCATCAAGCTACTAATTTGATATCAATATATAACTTGGATGATCAATAGAGTAAGATTTACATAAGATTAGTGACATGGTTATCAACATTCATATTAGATCACATTTCAAGTCAACATTAAGGCTAAAGAATGATCCATATATCAATTAGGTTTACAAGGTATGATAAGTTACTAATTTATGAGTTCACATGATCATTTTAGATGTAAAAGATTCATGCATGAGCTACGGTTGAGATTCAACATCAATGTATCCACATAAAGCATATTAAAGGTTCAAAGTATATCATCGTGTCAAAAGGAGTACAGGTATGAACAAATTCTAATCTTGGTATAGCATGCAAAAATAGCTATTGATTCAAATTAAGCATTAGGTTTTAGGGTACATCAATCAAGATTAGGCATTAAAGAAGTAACATTTACCATAAAAACCCTTTTTAGGTTATTTTACCAACATAAAATCATTTGGAGTACAAAGATGAATAAAATCAGAATCTTGATCCATGCAGAGTTTCAAGATAGTGAGATTAGGCTAACAACAAGTTTTGGTGACATACAACATTAGGATCATGTGTTCAAATAAGATAAACATCTCAAAAAGAAATCAAAAGAATGCATTAGGGTATATCATTAGAAGAGCAAGCAAATCTAAAGGATAAAAGTATTTTTATTGAAAAGACTTGTTTT
Organism: Alisma plantago-aquatica; assembly: GCA_963693085.1. Taxonomy (NCBI): domain Eukaryota; kingdom Viridiplantae; phylum Streptophyta; class Magnoliopsida; order Alismatales; family Alismataceae; genus Alisma; species Alisma plantago-aquatica. The sequence goes on from OY856409.1 coordinate 983,685,707, forward strand.
TTTTATCAAAATGGTATATTACATGCCTATAATCAGAAAAGGGATGCAATATGGGTGGCAATTCAAAAATCATGAATAAAAAAAGTAGAAAGGATGGAGCTTTATACCCTTTCCAGGCTGATCACAGTCCTTGACCATGCATCTGGCGACTGAGAGCACTACCTTTCATCGAGGGAGTTGATAGATATTTTCTATATGCTTAACATGCAAGTATATGCTATCAGAATAATATAGGCCAATGATGCCCAGATGTTGAACTGGGGAAACGTATCTTTGGAGACTATTACTAATTGTAATAGGATCATCTACACTGAAGAAACTTGATTGATTGGTTTAATTATCTAAAATATAAAATAAATCTAAAGTATTAGTTGTTTTTATCATTGTGAGTGAATTCCTTAGGATAGTGTTTTAACCATGGTTAACATTGCAACTTAATATTAATACATTAATAAAAAATTCCCTAACCCTAGATTAAGATCTTGTAGTGAGAATTATCCACTCTCATGGCGAAATTCACTACCTAATCTAATACCAACCTTAGTCTCGTGTCAATTGTGTTATCACATAGGTGCTTTATCTAATACTCTGGGTAATCTCCTCATGTTCATAAGCCACCTTTCTCAAACGGCTTTATAGAACATGTATTTCTATGAAGTTCTGACCATTAATTTTTCTTTTTCAAAGAAATTAAAGGTCCAATAACTACCTATGGTGATTAAGCATGGATAGTTCAATCATTCTTAAAGAAATAAATCCAGATATTAATAGAAATTGATGAACTAATGCATAAAAGTCAATTATAATGCATAACTGAGCTACTCATGGGTCATAAGGAACGTAAGGACTATCCCCACATAGTTTCCATAGTCAAAAACAACAAAGGGAAAAAAACATGGAGAACATGAAGAACCTCTAAAGTAGATGATTCAAATAATCCCTTCTATTCACATGTCGAATTGCTACCTTGTGGCTGCAAATCCATCCACTAGAAGTGCCCGGATCGTGTGAAATGTGGTCCTCTTCTCTGCTTTCTCCACTTCTTGCTCCCAGCTGTCGTGTGATGGGAAAAAAATCAGATCGATAGGTCCGGCTGCACTTCCCCTAAGTTATGAAAATGACTTAGGGTGAGTTAAAACCTTAGAGGTTGGACTAAATGATGTCTTTAGATCCACCTGATCCCGATGCATTGGTACTATAGAAGGGTGCCAATACTACTGACTCCTCTAATTGTGCAGCCACCTGTCAAGTTTTTCGATACTACTAATGAGATTGTCGATAGTATCAAGTTGCTTCCATAATTCTTGATTAAAACATTTTGATGTTGGCGAGGGTATCGACTTATAGAGTCAGTAGCATGGAGTCTTCTCGATTTCTTTCTATTCCAAACTGAGTATGTGTCGACACCACCAACTCCATAGTCGGTAGTATTGAGCTATGTAGATTTTTGAAAAGATCCCAAAAATAATAAAATCCTTACATAAGCTCTGGAAATATACTAAATCATTTGGAAACATTTAAATTATATTTATTTGATGCGAATAAGTATCACAGGCTAATAAAAGTAAATCATGCACAATTAATATGAAAATTAACAAAAAGTGCACAAAAAATTAATATAAAATAGTCTATGAAAACAACAAATAAGTAGTGCATCAAACTTCCCTAAGCTTAAATGTTGCTCCTCCTCAAGCAACACACCCTTGGATCTATTTGAGAGAATTCAACAAAAGGACATAAAAATATGAATACCATTTCTCAACCATCTTCACTTGGCAGTTCCAAACCGACCTTCATTATTCACTGAATAATTACCTACTCTATAGAGACCAAAAACATTCATAAAAGACTCCATCCTTAAATCAATGAACACTATTAAAAGAGCAGTTAATATCATTGTCAATCAGGAGTTTATGTGGTGCATCATGTGATTCCCTATTCTACATTACTCTTTTCCTAACTCCCAAACTACTTGGAAGCAGTTCTCCATATAAAAAAAATATTGAGGAGAAAAAATCATTTGAGTGGCCTATCAATAAGAGCAATGGATGTTATGAAATAGGTGGTTGTGGAGATTAACAAGTAGCATCCAAATTATTTATGTAAAAATAAAACATGATGAACCTACATGGTGAAGTTGAAGGAAAATGCATGAATCCTAATGCCAAAAATTATGAGTGTAATGATGCATGTAACAAAGATCTCATAAACTCGAATGAGAATGAAGTAAAGTAAAGAATGTATCATCTGGTTGTTTTCTTCTCTTTTGTGCATAATAAAGACATCCTTTCTCGCATTTCACTTAAAACATCAAATACTCTTTTTTTATCAAGGGCCCATTATTTTAGCATGATGGAAATTATGCTTGGGCTTTACTAACACATTTTTCATTTTTTTTGTTCTTTTTCTTCTTTAGTATTTCTAAGGATATGGATGTGTTTCCTTGCACTCTATAATATATCCACATGATAAAAACAATTTATGATGCAAAATGCATGTTATCTAAATGTCATTGTTTATGTTATGCAACTAAATGATATGAACAAAACTTGTTGATGCATATGAATGTATATTTTTTTTCTCTTTGTAAAAAATGCAATAAAAGAAAACTAACTATCATGTCACCTCCTATTCCATGCAATGCAAACAAGAGGAAATAATTTGAGGCACTTTTTCATCTTAAGGTGGTGAGTCAATAATGAGTGGAGAATGGGTGGAATCACATAATTAAGAGACAAAGACTTTCATGGACTATGATATGTTCCTCTCTAATGACCTTTGTATAGGGTAACCTTAGGATTTCTTTCTTAACTTCAATTTAAGTCATGTTAACTATTTGATCAATTTAATCTCACATCCCATCTTAATCCATATTTCATGAATAATTAAGATGTCCATTCATATTAAATTTCCTTAAGCTGACTTTCCCATAAACTTCCTCTAAGTGGTGCAACTCATGAAATTTGCAACTAAGCCAACAAATTATTTTTTTTTTTAATTTCCATTGTACACAAATGAGAGCACATGAAATTGACATGAACCATGAATTAATATCTACTTTTACACTAAATAGATCGCGGATCCTACAACTTGGAAAAGATAAAACTAAAAACTAAAAAGCAAATAAAGGTCACAGAAAATAAAACTAAGGATTGAAACTATTCCAACTACCCCCCCAAAGCTTGAACTTGACTATGTACACATAGTCAAAATTCTAACTTAACAAGTGGAACAGTAGTACAAGATCACCTGGGTGGTGGTGGTGGAGGATGTGACATGGTGGGATCATAGGGGTAGAACGTCCCCTAAAAACTTGGCAGTTGTTGTGGCATTGGTAGAGGTTGTGGATAACGACCAAAGTACCCTTGATTCCAATAGTGATAAAAGAATGGTTGTTGGTATTACTCCATCCTCTGCAAGCACATGTGCATGTTCTATTGGTTATCCAACATATGTTGCTCATTCTAGAATATCGTCTATTGGTTTTGGTAAAACCGTCCCTGCACGTCGTGGATGCCCTTCAAGGTCTCTGACTACTGCTGTTGGCCTTGATATATTTCCTACAGCATCATGTACATTCCCGGAATTGAATATGGATCATCCTCCTATGTTGGTAGTGGAGCAGAAGAATTGGAGGCTGCATAGTGTCGTGGATGCTTGTGTGGAATCCGCCACCACAGGATGGGGATGGTTGGTTCCACATCCTCTTCTTTTTCATCCTACTCCTACTGCTAGTCTTCTGTTGTAGCATCTTCTTTCTCCTCATCTAACGATATATCCACAGGCCACCTCATGAGGTGTATTCCCTACAAGTCAAAGATGACATCTGGAAGTGCCCATTCCTTGTACTGGGTGCCTATTATACAACATGCATATATAGTATTCTTATGTGTGTTGACAAACTTGGCTTTCTTGAAGTGCTTTAGATCAAGCTTTGATGAGGCCTTCAACGATTTGGTGGTGGAGAGGTCATCCTTGGGATGGAGAGCTATTTGTGTGATCAATCCTCTAAAATGAATTGGAGATTTCCTCTACACCTGGCGCTTGACCCCCATCATATGAAGAAGGAAGAAAGCGCCAAAGTTCACACTCTTGTTTCCCAACTCCAACAGCTTGTAGGTACAAAACTGATGTTAGAGGGATATTTTACCCGATGATAGAGGGAGTATATATACTAGTGTACTTGAAATGAATGCAAATAGTGTCTATAAGAGCATTTTATTTAAAACCATTTATTAGGGGAGGTAACTTGTAATATAACATGTCTAGAAGTGATTAAAATGGAATAACATACAAGATGAAGCCCTAAAATAGGGCTACGTCAGATATCTATATATCACAAATGTTGTTTAATGATCAAACTGGAGTATTATGTGTAGTTTTATGAATTCCTAAGATGTTATTAAGTAACTTGCATTTCTGTAATAAAATTGGATGTGTAGGGTGATTGTAATCTAAACTAGGACATTATTGTATATTAGTAACCCTAATCCACATATTCTAGGGTTAGAATGTGGAATCACATACATGTCATATAATTGCCTTGTTTCTTTCTTAAAGTGAGTAATTACACTTAATAACCATTATAACTATCAACTAGATAGGATCCCTACACACTATGATTTTTCACTGATGTTTGTACTTTGGAAATGAAACTAAATTCCTTCTAATGGTCCTTAGATTATGTTAACTAATGTCGGATTGTGATTCTAGACCTTTAAGGCAAGATTCTAGACCTTTAAGGCTAGATCACCAGAATCTATAAAAAAATTTAAGATAAGATGCTAACTTAAATTGTTATTGTTGAGTTAATGAAATGGATTATATTTGAAACACAATTATGAGATTTGTGATCTTCATGTGAAAAGGGATCAGTAGGGATAGCTTTGTTTAGTATCTCATACATGATGTCCTAACTTTGATGTTTATGTCATTAAACCTATCGCATTTACCTAAGATGAGGTATGTAAGGTAGAGAGCCTTTATGCTCTTACATAGAAAATGTTTGGAAACTTTGAGGCATACCAAATTATATTGCTTATCTTAGGGTGTTTGGTTATCCCTAATATGTGCATAGTGAATCTTTGACATGAGAATCTAGCATGATGACTTTTACTTGATCTGGTATAGATCAATTAATTTTAAGAGAAAATTAATAATAAATCTTGACAAGCCAGTATATAAGATTTGATTATCTATGTCCAATTACATGTTCATTTATGTTTAGTATTTCATGTTCATTATATGTAGTTTATATCTTCCATTACCTCCATAGTATTCACAATTGTTTGATTGAATATGAAACACACTTATTTCTGATCGGTTTAAAGATTATTAGTTCAATTCTAGTTTTGTCTTGAACTTGTACCACTCACTCAAAGTGTTGAAAAGTGGTGGTTTAAAAATTTGCACCGATTCCGCTTTAGTCCATCAAGAGTTACTCATCCATAGTGATCTTTTCTTCACCATCTAAGGTGGAGAATTATCTTCTTGTTGTAAGTTATATGTATAAACTATCCATGTACCAGGGAGTTCTGGGAGGGTTTGTGTGCATGCAGTGATGTATTTTATCATGAACAAGTTCACTTGTGTAAATATAATAGTATAACTTTCTAGTTCATGTTGTACTAAAGTTTTATCTTGAACAAAGCTTACATGTAGCATTTTCTTATATGATCTGATGAATATAATTATAGCTTTAGTTACTAGTGTCAAATCAGAAAATGGAAAAATTTATTTGTATTTTTCATATAATCAAATGTTTTGATTTCAAAAATTATTTGCTAATATGATGATTAGTGTGGGTAGTTTGGATAACCTGTGGGATCTTAGAGTTAGGATTCCACAGAAGGGTTGATTAAGTACTCCCAAAGTAATATGGATAAATAAAATAACAAATTCATAGAAGGGTAAAGAGTAAAATTGAGTTATTATTTGTTCTAAATAGTTCTAAGTACTTATCCACACGTACATAAAGAAAACTGAATGGAAACTATAACTAGGTGGATCAATTGCAGTGTGAAACCTAGACATTTCATAAGCTTCCACAAACTTGTACTAAATAGGTTCCTCAAACCCTTGATCCTCAAGCATATGTTTCTCTTCTAAGGTTTTAGAAGATTGTTCTACACCTAGGTGGAAAGGAACATCATCCAAAATATAGAAAATAGGGTAAAGGTTAGAAAAGGTTGAGTACGTGCATATAATAATAATTTTGAACATTCAATTAGGTTACAAGTACAAAGAAAATGTTCCCACAAGGAGGGGGCTATAAGTGGTCAAATATGTTCAAAGAATAGTGAAAAGACAAAGAGGCATAAAGTAAAATGTCTTTCCATATCAGTTAACCACAATTTCAATTTATAACAATAAGCATTGATGCTTAACAATTTAGACTAAAAATACCTAACATAGGGTCATAACATGCTAGGATCATAGCCTATAAAGTAAGGGTGGAAACACACACTCTAGGTGGAATACACACACCCATTATAAGTATGGTTGTACATAAGTACCACTATTCTAGATATTCGAGTCAAACATATAGCACACATAAATACGGAGTAAAGATTAACATTTTAGTCACTTCTACATAAAAAGGAAATCATACCATGAAGGATCCAAGAACCCATTACAAAAGAATAGTTCAAAAACCACAGTAATATAATGAATTAATATCAAAAAATATGAATGTCCAGTGGAATTTCCATTATGATTAACAGTTCACAAGATGCCTTATTAAATTTATGTAGGTTTCCCAATGAAGGACTTGGGTTCAAATAACAATGAAAGTGATATGCAAACATCACTTCATGTTGATTGGGTGTGGGAGGGGGTTGATCAGACCACAATCTCTCAAGCCTTGAGAGTTTACCGTGCCAGGGTGGGTCGATTAGTGGCCCTACCTGGAGTGGTTCCCTTGTTAATATAAAAAAGTGTATTTAGGTTTCAGTGAAATAATTCCCAAATAGATAATGTAGATACCTTAGGTTCAAATCTAAGTATTACATAACACCCCTAGGATCAAGGTCAGGGCTTTTACAACCTATTCATTATATTTATTCAATGTATAAATATTGATTATGTTGAAGTCATTAATAAGAGAATGACCCTACTATAAGAAGAAAATATGGTCTCAAAACATGTCTCATTAAATTCATCAAATTTTTTCTATTCTAAAAATGTACTTGTATACATTATTGGGATAAAACAACAACCACTTATGGATTTTATGAGTTAAATTCATTTCTAATTAAAAAGGAAAATAAAATTTGAAATGACAAATGTGCTCTTGAATAAATTACAATTATTAAATGTGAGTCTAACTTTGAAAGTATAGTAATATGTGGCTAAGGCATCCCTTCCAAGGCGGATCAAGGAAAGTTAAAAGACCTAACTACATGTGGTGGGTGTCACTGGAATAAACTGACCACATGGTAGAAATGAGACGTTCATCCCCAGAATTAATCTCCCTATGTATCATGGCATAGAGTTGTTACAACCCCAATTTTTGGGTTCAATTGGTGAGAAATGCAATTTCTCATATTAAGGATAATTGAACAAAGAATGGTATAATTTGTTTTGAATACATGGATTTTGTTTACAATAGCCTTGATGTTTGTGTTGTGGGCTTTATTGGCTATTGGGCCCAATAACAAGGAAATAACAAGGAAATTCAATTAGTAAATGGATAATTGAATTCTGAAGAAAAGAAATATGTAGAAACCTCTAGAAGGCAAATCCAAAGAGGGATTTCGTGCCTCTTGGATTCCTTGGGTTCCAAGGAGTCTAAAGTTGCAAAGAAAAGCAATAAGAAAAAGAAAAGATTAATTATGTATTTCTTTATTAAGAAAGAAATTGAAAATAATGTTAAAATGTTGGAAATAAGTGGGAAAAGATATAATTAGGTGATCCATTGTGGAATTTCGTGTTCCAAGGATTCCTAATGATAAAAGGAATGTCAATGAGGAAAATAAAACAAAAATAAAGAGAAATCCTCAAAAAGGAAATATTCTAATAATAAATAAACAAGATGATGTGAAATAATGCATAAAGGTGCATCTAGAAGGATAATAAGTATCCAATAAAAAGAATTTCGAATTATTTGAGTTTCTTGGTACCCAAGGAGTCCCAATGAAGAAAGAGGAAAGAGAAAATACCAAAATTGCAAAATAAGTGTATAATATGATACATTATTAATGGTTTTTGGTAGCTTTGATAAAGAAGAGGTATTTTCTACTTAAGGAAAACATAATTTCGTGATTAATGGATTATAAAGAGAGTCAAAAGAGAATAAGGGAGAATATTTCCATATTTCTAAAAACCCAATAAATATGTTGTTTTAAGAAGATGATAATGAGAAAGAAACTTGCTTAGTAGTGAAGGAATCACTTTCCTTTTTGGAAGAGGGTTGGTTGCTTCGGGGGCAAGCCTTATGGGGCATGGATACTCACCCTATAAAAGGGGTAAGGTCCTGGGCGAGATCCAGAGAAGTTTCGCACACTACCACCCTTTCTCCTTTTCTTTCCATCCTAACCCTAACGAAAAGGGTATAACCCTATCCTTGGATCTGAGGGGCCATGGAGAGGCTACCTTAGGACCATGCTACTCCCACGAACTCAAGGGAAAGGCTCGGTAGTCTTCACTCCTCCCTGGCCGTGTGCAGAAGTGGCAGCACGGCTGCAAGAGCAGCGTCGTTCTTCTGCCTTTGCGTGCGGATACTGGCCAGGTTGGCCATGGTTTTGAGGCACCTTGGGTGCGCATGAGCATGGCGGAGATGGAGGATGCTTTCCCGGTGAGGATGGGGCCTGGAGCTAAGCACGGGAGCCGCGCCAAAGCTGCAAGACGGCCGCTAGGGCGGCTGCAAATCAGTGACTCGAGGAAGAAGAAGAAGAGAAGGTGTGTTGGACAGAAATACCCTCCTGGGTATGAAGCGCCAATCGTTTAAGTGAAGGGAAGTTGCATCATTTCGTTATGTTTTCAAATCTGCAAGGCAACGTTGCATGGAGCAGGACAAGTGGCGCGTTCTGATTGGCCCAAAAGTAAGTGATTTTGCAAATTTCATAACTTAAGATTCCTAGCTCGGATGACAAAAGTTTATATATGAATTTTGACCAGAAGAACACAAGGAATCCAATAAAAATAGTTTTATAGCCTGAATCTGATCATAGTTCGAAATATAGTGTAAATTATCATCTTTAATGAATTAAAGATTAAGAAACCCTATTTTGAAATGAATAAAGTGTTTAATAGGGTTTAGTGGATCTTTAGAGTTGATATTAATCTGTTAAATGTAAAAAAAGTACATTATGTTCAAAAAGGAAGAAATTTGCACATGATTAGTCTAATTTAGAGTTTATATGCTTGAAATTGGAAAAGTACATAAAGTTATCATCTTTAGTGTTTTAATTAAGGGAAGATTCTTAGATTTGATGATAGATGGAATTAATGTGGATAATTCAAGCTAATATTAACCTTTTGTTAATAAAAGTGAAAATAGGATCTAAAAGATGATCTTTTTATATAATTGGATTAATTTAGGGTTTCGTGCATAATTATGCACTAATGAGCTTGAAAACCCTAATTTAGATAAATATGTCTTTCAATTGTTTTAATGGTTTAAATCCATGAATAAATAGGGATATGATGATCCTAAGTCAATTTGGGTATAAAAGACTATTAAAATGAATAGTTGAGCAATTAAGGTTCATATAAATGGAAAAGAGTATTTTAGGGTTTGTTGACCTAAAATGGATAAAGTTTGAGAAATTGATCTAAGAAACCCTAATGAATATTAATGAAACCTTAATGCGGATTAGAAACCCTAGAAAGAGAATCCAAGTCAATAAAGTAGTTTCTTGATAAAGTGTGTAATAAATAGAGTACATATTTATTTCAGGAACTATGTGATGATTGAATTACTTGCTTGGATCTGTTGATTGACTTAATTGTATACACATGAAGTATATGTTGAATAATCTGCATGACTCACCAAGTCAGGTATGTGGTTACGATTATGAATAATCGCTTTAGTTTCCCGATGGATTCCCAGATGTTTAATCGCATTGAATGCAACTAAACTGTTGGATGTTTATTTATTTCATGCAACTATAAAGTGACTATGATTATCACTATAAATGTGCATATATAACTGGCTAGATCCGGGTCCACCTCTGTTACTTTGAAAAGGCTAAAAAAAGGGGTAATCCTAGAGCAAGGTCTAGGTTACCGGGCTACCTACGTGTAGTGCCATGAGACTCATTAGCCTGCCATGAGTTAAGGAGTGGGCTACTTACGAGTAGTGCCACGTGACTCAACCCTAGAAACTGGTTCACTTATAGGTGGATCATGAGGGGCTTAATGGGGAAAACACAGAGGATAGGGTACCCTTGGATCGCAGAGTTATATCCAAAATGTAATCTTGTTTGTTAAATGATTAATTGAATGATTACATTGTTATCATAGTTGCATGTTTATTGTTTCCCCCACATACCAGCTTCGGCTGACCGATGTTTTGTTTGTCGGCGTTTTAGGTACAAGCCAAAAGAATAAACAGTAAATCGTCACATTGAGAAATACATGAAGAAAAATACAAGGAGGATTAGTTAGCGTAGAATCATTAAGTGGATAGAAGATAGAAATCCAAAATTTCAAAAGGTATGCAAAATTTATTTTCTTACAGCTTTTCAGTATAGTCTGTTAAAATTCGATAATTATTATTGGTTAATTGTCGAACCTTTGATCCGGAAGTTATGGGTGCGGCTTCGACCTCTCGGTCTCCCTTAATTGGGGGTTATCGGGAGGTGGGGTCGTAACAAGAGTGATCTTAGGGATAGAATCAAACCTCTATATCAAGCCTCCTGCTGAGTGGGAGAATATTCCACTACTCTACTTCATTAGCCCGATCTCAAAGAGCTCCATCGGTCTTGAGGTGACTGGGAGATGAGAAAGAGCACACCCTATCAAGGAATAAAGACTAGAAATCCAGAAGTTGAGCACCTTGGTGGAAGTATGCAGGATACTCTCACATTTCTACAGTATGTCTATGGTGGGCTCAACCAAACTTTATATTGGGTCATCAAACCAAAAACATGGCAGGTTGCTTCGTTAATGATAAGCATGGTGCAGAGGAGGATAGGAAAAGGGAAAGAGATCTACGCAACACGAACAATTAACCAAATGCTCAAAAGAATTTTGCATCCTTGTGTGTGTGGATCATGATAAGACATAAGGCCAAAACATGTCGGAGACACAAAAATCCCCCCCTTCTGGTGAGGTTTTAAGAAAAAGCATCGGTGATGCTCATCCTTCAGGTAAACTAATGGAACTGAGACGAGATCAATATATGGATTGAAAGATGAAGAGTATTTTTATAAAGTTAGGAGTCTATGTCATTCATACCACACTCCTCATGTGGGAAAAAGAGGAAGATTTACATCAATAGGTTCATGAAGAACCCTCACGACCTGATCAACCAACCCCTTAAAAATGTATGAACTCACTTGATCCAGGGCAAAGAATCTGGGTCAAAAAATCTAAACCAAAAAATAGAGAGTATGCCCCTATAATATCCTCCACCAAGAAGGTGAAAATTGTACTCCTCACCACTATACCTCCTATTAATAGAAAGCAAAAGAAAAAGGAGGGCTTAATTATACATAGTATCCCCTCACTTCCCAAACACCTATTCCTGTCATTCCTCTGCCACTATTTGCAATCTTTGAATTACATACAGGGTACCTTGTCTTTACATGGCCATCAATCTCCTTACTTTTATAGAAGTGGTATAGGGCTCGTGTGAGATCTAGACCTCCTCATTGGGGTCCAAGTTTACCCCAGCTCTATATCCACCATGTTAGACTCCACCGGTATGACCAAACCCCTCATCGTTCTTTCTTCAATTCAACTTCTTACCATTTCTTGGATTGGGATCAACTTCCATGATGTATTTCCATTCCCCCAAAGCATCTGAAACAACATTGAATCATCTGTATCCACTGATGTAACAAAGAGGTGGGCATATCTAAGTAACTTGATGCATACCACCATAGCTTTCAGGCCCAACTCCTGCCTATTTTCTACTTTGATTCATGCTCAGAATGCCATCACCCATTCGGGCAGAATGGTTTCCGATGATTCCCACCACCCACCCTCATTTCCTCTCCTATTGTTCATGTGTGTACTGAAATGTTGTGAATATTCGGTGGGTTCCACTTGACCAGATTCACAAACTTCAATCTTATTTTTGGCTCTTTGAAATTGATTTCGGTCTTCCTCTTCCATTGTTCATCTTCAGCGTCAACCTTTTAAAAATTAATTACTTCTCCATTATCTAAATGTGTCTAGCACCTACTGCCATGCCTGGTTGATATTCATGTAAGCCCCCATCATATCTAATCTTACAATGATTGCACCATGTGACCCATGGTATGATCAAGGATATCATACCATACAACCAATGTCTCATTGTTTTATCATACTCATTCCTCCAGAGGTATATGATCAGCCAATGAAAATTCCCTTCAACAATATCAATTCTATCGATTTCCAACATATTAAATGCTCTCGTCCACATGATTACATCCATATCACTCCTAGTAAAAATATGATTAGTGTCTTGTATTAAAGGGTTCGAAATGCAACAGCTACACTTGGACACCATTGGGATCCTATATCTATTAATATTATGGTTGGGAAATCTTTTCTAATGGCCTTCCACACAACTACACTGGCTCGTGGGGGTGTGTTTTCCTTCCATAACTAGGATATTTGATGTGCTTCCACTTCATGGTTCCTAAGGATTCCTTTGGCTGATCTGATAGATAATTATCACATACGTGCTATCACCCAGATGGGTCAATCCGGTTCTTTTTTCCAATTTGGAATCCCATTCAGAACCATATGCATTCCTTCATTGGTCAACAACAAGTTCATCATCATCCAATCCCAACCCTCCTCTTCTGTCTAGAAATCTTCCACCTGGATATATTGATCGACGTCACTATGTCTTACGCATACATGTATAGTGGTTCCTCACACCACCTATCAAACTAGAAAGATACCTTCCCTTCATGTATCTTCCATCTAAGCCATTTGTTTTTTTTTTGTGGTAAATCTTCCAAATCTTTTGCTATAAAGGGGAAGGATGGTTGCTCAATCCTATTCTCCATGAGTGCTCCTCCTCATCTCTATTTCTCAACTTATTATACTTCTCATTACAAAATGTTTCCCATAATGATTGACCAATGTGTACCTGCTAGCATGCTTTAATCAAGAATGCATCATTCACCATTTTGATGTCAGGAATATCCAACCCCATCTCCTATTTTGGTTTTGATATCTCCTTCCAGGCTAACCAAGCCCTTCTTTTACTACCAGCTTGAGCTCTCCAAAGGAATGATGTAACATACTGAATCTCAAGTTCCTCCTTGCAATTTACCCACTTTTGAGCTTTTATTTTCTTTCTAGACCTTTTGGACCTTTTTCATAAATTTCCCATCCTTTGGAGCCTTTTTTGGCCTCAATGTTGACTTTGATCCTTTCTTGAGGTTGTAATTCCTAATTACCTACATTCTTGTCAAAGAATGGGTTTTTACACAAATGTTCCAATTAAGGTGATAATTGGGGACTAATTATGCAATATGGTCATTAATTATAGATAATTAGTAGATAATGCTAATTTGGATCTTTTTATATCTCTTTGATAAGATAGAACTAATTATGTGTATTTGAGTTAATGCATGAGAGTAGATAACCCTTTACCTTCTCTCTACTCCGAATGGACCATAATACATTAATGAGAGGATAATATGGTGATATATGACTCTTAATGTTAATATGTATCTAATATCTCGAAATTCATTCAAATATGGAATTAAAAGATTATCTTCATATTAATCACTCATTTTATACTTTAATATATGCATTAATAGTCAATATATTAATTAAGAGCCAAACCATGGGATTTACGAGAAAGTAATGGCATAGCATTGATCTAGGAGTTGTAATTAACATATGGTTAAATTTTGGTGGCATTTGGACTTTATTTGACCCTTCAAATGGATTTTACAAGTTCCAATATAGTTTAACTATAGAATATCAATCAATTTTTCATTTATGTCATTTATTTCATTGTCACGATATGGTCCGCTTTGATTTCTATGTCACGCACCTGGACATCATTGGATCTCGATCCGACAGCTGCAACTTCATATTCTTCCTTGGTCTGCCTGAGTAGTTGTGAAACCTCACTTCCCACGACCCTTTCTCTCTCGTGTCTTGGTCATTTCAACCAATTTCTTCGTCCGTCGATTCGTCTCACTACACTGGCTATTTCAAGCCTTGTTTCATCGCCTCTCGTGCACTAGAGCCAAAATGCCCCTTTGGGCTTTCCTCCTCCTCTTTGCTGATGTGCGTAGAGGGGGTCTTGGCTCTCCTCCGACCTATATAAGGCTGGGAAGAGCACCGTCTGACCTCGTGTGTCCTCCGTTCTCCTTCAATTTGTCCGAAACACCCAGTTCTAGCCACCAATACCTCCCATTGCTCCCTGACCTTGTAGTGCTTTTTCTCAGCTCCCCTTTGCACCAGCAAACGAATCAAGTGCACCGATGAGTTCATCTTCGTTTGAGCTTCGTTTCGAGTACCTAAATTTGCATTTTGGTTCAGTATCATGAAAACACCCAATTGGGCGGGCTCCCTCCACTGCGGCATGGCTCGCGTGAGAGGAGGAAGATGACCAGGGTTGCTTTTACCATTTTTCCCTCACACGCACCTGCCTTTGTGTTTTAACACCAAGGGTAGTTTGGTCTTTTCCATTTTGTTTCTCACCCTTGTTGCAAGCCTTTTTAGCCTACATGGCTTTTTCTTACAATCTGATTGGTCCAGTTTCTTTAATTCATAGTAAATTGGTCCTTGCTCAGAAAAATGCAAATAAATACTCATTTGAAAGGATTTTTCAAGTAGAATCCAATTTTGTAGTTTTTGAATCCTAATTCTTTTTCCTTTTTCAAAGTTTGCCTTGACTACCACTTTGAGTATGTTAAATGTACTAAAATCAATAATTAATGCATTTTAACTCCAAATTGTAAAATAAAATATGTTTTCCTAATCAGTGAAACCTAAGTGAGCTTTTGGTCCTAGTTTTGAGTCCAAAATTTGTAGTTTGCAAAAAGGTCTAAAATGGGTATTTCCTTTGTATTTTATGCTTAATAAATACTAATTCATGTGAAATATTTGTAATCAGGGAAAATGATCTTGAATACAATCTAATCAGTGATAATGATGGATGTGAATATACAATAAGGTATGTGTATCCTATTTATGTATGTCGCCCCTATTTATGTATGTGACACCCATTTATGTTTGTGGATCCTATTTTGTGTAAGAATGTGCAATTAACCTATTCCTCAGTTGGGCTTTTATCCAACCCTACAATCACAATATGCTAGCCTTGATATCCTTCTAAATGCCTTTATTTGTCTCTTTACTATTTGATGCTTCTATTGCCATTGTGGCTCATCTATTTGAATTATGTGAATCTTTCTATTGCATGTGTTGGCTCATCTATTTGAAATGCTTGGATATTGTTGTTGCCTATGTTGGCCCATTTATTGAGATTATTTATTGGGTTTTTATTCCCATTTGCTATAATGCAACTTTATTTATAATTTTTCACTACTGCCCAGTGAATTTATTAAGCATGATGTATTTTTGGCCAAATGACAATGTAGTGTACATGAGTACAAACCACCCATAGGGCACTGAGGTTTTAGTCCTCCTGTCGGGCATTGGGGTTTTAGTCCCCCTGCCACTTTGTATAGGCACTGAGGTTTTAGTCCTCCTGTCAGGCACTGGGGTTTTAATCCCCCTACCACTTTGTATAGGCACTGAGGTTTTAGTGCTCCTGCCAGGCATTGGGGTTTTAGTACCCCTGTCACATTATATATATTTGAGGTTTTGGATGATTATGTTCACCTCTCCTCTTAGTGTAGGTCTCGTAGGTACCTCACCCTGTATTGGTATGATTTTGTGTCATAATATTATTCATGCTATGTGATTATTGTTGTTGATTAAACTATGGCAGTTCTCTATTACTTGTTTTATTATTTGTGAGATTGTCTATTATTTTATCATATTGATCTGCCAACATCTTCTTTAATATTTGTATGTTTACTATAAGTATATTTATATTCTTGAAATTATTTTCTTTTTCTATTCTTTCCCAGTTCATGATATGTTGTCGCAAGCCCTAGAGTGCTTCATTAAATGCTACTGATGTCCTCCACCTCCCTGATAACATTCATTTAAAGTCTTCCTCCTTGTTATAGGAGGCTTTTATAAGGAAACATGGTTCTCTCTTCTCCCTTTTCACAACAGCAGTGGATAGTGGTCTGATGATAGTCGTGGTAGATGTTCAATTACAAGATCAGGAAATCATCTAATGAACTCCTCATTAGTGATAGCTCTGTCTAGTCATTTTTCTAATCCCCCGTGCCTTTACATGAATTTCACCCCGGAGAAACCAATATCTAAGAGTCATGCCTCCATCAAGGTATCCTTGAACACTCTATATTCATTGAAACTATATTGATCACTCCCAAATTTTTCTATGGGTACAAGTGTAGTATTGAAATCATCAATTATGACCCAGGGTTTGCTGGCCCATCAGCTAGTCTCAATTAAATGTTTCCACAACAACTGCCTAATAATTATATGTGGGATGACATAGACAAATGAAACCACTATATTTTTGTTGATTTTGCATGTCATGAACTATTTATGATTGTACATGATTTGAACTTTCTACTCATCATTCTTGCAACAAACTAGATCCCTCTGGAAAACCATCTAGCATCCACCCGATGCGGAAGTTGAAGCATATCTTCTTAATGGTTCTTAAGGCTAGATCAGTACTAATTCTTTGCTCCAGGATGGTAACCACATCTTGTTTGCATTCCTACATTAAATTATTTAAGACCGAACACCTATCTTAATTACCAATTCCCCTCACATTTTAATAAAGAAGATGCATCACATCAGAAGACTTCTAGATAGCCTTTTGTGTATTTAGAGAGAAACCTTCTCGAGTGCAGTATTTTCATTTTCTACTGTATCTTCTACCTCCTCATACTCCTATTTGTCTTTCCTTCCCCCATTATGCCCTTCAAGTGCTAATGGTGAAGAGGCAAACTCAGTGACAAAGACTTTCATAGATGCCACCCTCAGGGTTCTTCTCAGAATCACAGGAATATCTAGTGGTTTATTTTCCCCTTACTCTTATTTCTTAGGTAGTGGCTTGATCTATATTATCGAGGTAGTAAGGCTTTAACTTTCATATTTTCTCCTTTGCATAGTTTTTCCTTTTTCAGTTTTAAAGAAAATGTACTCTTTCCCTTCTCATCTTGAACTCTTGTTTCCTGTATGTCCACCTCAATCTCTAAAGTTTCCTTGGTTTCTCCAGTCAGGATCACCTCATCGATATTTGGATTGACAACCATGTGTTTCTCCTTCGATCTTAACATTACAACCATTTCCTTGTTGTTTCCTTGGCTCTTGTTTGAGACAATATTATTGACATCTCCCAACATTGTAGTGACCCTCTCCTCATTAATCTTTTCTTCACTTACCTTTGACTGGTTCTTCTTCTTCCTTCATATTTTGGTTGGACGCATTTGCCCTACTTAAGCTTCATCCAGCTTGGCTTGAAAATCGTCCCTACCTATCCTCTCCTCCTCCTCTTTGTCCTGCAGCCCGCCAAACCTATTAGATTGACTTTTGGTGCTTTTTCTAGTGATCTATGCCTACATACACCTCCTCTATTTTCCTAAAATTGCCACCCTCCAGATGAGTCATCCCCATTAACCTTCTTAGCATTCTACATTCCCCCCTCGAGAGGTGTATTCTTAGTAAACTCATTTACATTAGGCTTCTTCCAACTTTTGGAAACATGTCCCTCCATACCACAATTACCACATGCCCATGGGAAGCCGTCATATACAAACTTGTATTCAACTCAACATATTAGTATGGAATTGGTTAGGCCCTTGGTAGTTTCGATCTCCACTTCTAGCCTAGAAATATGTTCTCAATATGGCTATCATCTTTGACAAGTCACCCCAATGCCATGCCTATATATGTGAACATTGTCGAAACAAACAAGTATAGGGAGAGATTAATGATTCTCCCCTAAATGACAATGTGATTTAGGAATTCTTCTATTGGATGAATGTTGGGTATCACTCCCATACAACAACAACACACCCAAAAAGTTTCTAAGGACCACCTGTGAGAGTCGTATCATAATCATGTTGACATGAGAATTGCATAATTAAATACCCTAACTCAAGTTCAAACATGTTAAACCTGCCTTTATATACCACAACAACTTTAGTCTATCCCTTAATGTCATGTAGCTAATTTTCATTCAAAGTAAATAGACTATGACTGGATACCTCCACGGTCTAACAAGGTCTTCCTCATATTTAGGAGCAATCGAGATCTCCTGCATGCCCCCTCCTCTCCTAACACCACCGCCCCTAGAGGCGATTCAGTCTCAAAGAGTTTATCCAAAAAAAACCTCATCACATCTAGTGTTTTGATTTTTATTCTCATGTTCTCAACTAGAACTCTCTCTCTGAGGGTCCACCTTGTCGACATATATAAACTCATGCTCTTGAAATCTCATAATATTGTGAATCATTTTATTATGCAATGTTGCACCTTATTAATTGTCTTTATTCCTTTTGATTAACACATACTTTTTATCTCTATCTTGATGGGTGATCCCAACCACCCAGGTATAGGATCAGTGTGCACTGTTGAAGCTGGGTGAATCTACCTAAGGATAAGGATAAGGAGTTTAACCTTGTAACTTGGACATAGTTACCTATATATTAAGTTGTTTTTGTTTGGAGATAAGTTGATTTGGTTTTACTCTTCCTCTACCTAGATCTTGTTGTTTGTATAAAGTTGTACACCCTTTTGGAAAAAATTTTGAAGTACTCTTTATTCAATTGAATATAGTCAAAGTTTAAATTCTGCTGCTACAAAAATGGTTTTTTTGTTTGCCATGATTTACTTAGTAAAGATTATGTCTTTACAAATGAGGCCAAGATCCTTTCAATGTTTTTAATAATCTTCAAAGGGATTGACCAGTTCCCAATAGATAGATGGGAATGGCGATCAATGTATGCTTAATCAAAATCATTCTCCCTGCACAAGACAACATTTTACATTTCCATCGTGCCATCTTTTTTTGCAATTTGTCAATCATGCTCTGGAAGTGTCTCTCCTTGATGCCACCTATGGTTGGGGGGAAAGGTATGTAATAACCTCACCACCATGGTTCATCTTGGTTTTCCTTTTTATCTTGTTAACTTTGTGTGTCAATTTTGAACTCATCATGAAGCAATATTCATATCTATTACTCATTTTCCATGTACTTTTCTCATATTCCTGTAGCACATCCATCAATCTTTGCAAAGATTCTCTTTCTTCTATGTAGAAGAAAATTAAATCATCCAGAAACAAAATAATGGGGTAGACAAAGCTTTGCCATGTGTGATGGACCTCTTAATATTCCCCTATTCCACCTCATAATTTATCTTCTTAGCTATTCCTTTTTCAAATGGGATAAAGAGTGAAGGAGATAATAGATTTCCATGTTTCAACCTATCTTCATATGAAAGAATCCATCTTTAATGTCATTTAGAGATATGGATATCCATGCTTTAGAGAAGAAGAGCATCATTATTGTTATAACATTCTCCATGAAATCAAACCTCGTAGGGCTCTTCTTTAGGAATTCCCAATTCACCATATCACATTCCTTGGACATATATACTTTAATCATTAAATTTTGTTTATCCTCCCCATAATCAATGACATGCATGATTTTCCTTGCCAATCTTATGTGGTCAAGGATGTCCCTTTCTCTAATAAGAGCTACCTACTCAGTAGAAATCATCTTTTGGAGAGACAAATCCAGGCATTCATTCATGACCCTAGCCAATAGACATGTCACCACATTTTCCACTGAAATGGGTCTAAAATATGTATCAAGTGAACGAGGGTTATCCACTTTGGGAATCAACACTAAATTACTACAAAAGAATCTTATATATACCTCCCGACCATCAAAAAATATTTTTCCATATCTAGCACCTCATGGGCTACTATATTCCATGCCTTCAAGAAAAAGGGAACTGAAAAACCATCTAGTCCAGCCATCGCCCCATTATCCATTCTATCAAGGTGTTGTATCACTCTTCCTCTAGTATAGCAATTTGGTTCAAGTTTTCCTTAGTCATAATCGCCTCTTGTTTCTACTCTAGAAAATAACATTGTTCCTCCTCATTGCTTTTATCTTGGTGAACTAGAGAAAAGAAGAAGACATTTGGTTGACTACTTCTTTAATCATCGATGTTTTACCACGGTGAACCCACCTTTAAGCTTCTTTATTTTGTGCATTGTGCTACTTTTTCTTCTACCCTTTACCATCACATGATAAAAATTGGTGTTTCTTTCACCATCTTGAAGCCAATTAATCTTTTATTTTTCCTTCCAACCTTCTTCAAGGTTTTGTATCTCTTTCAGTTCTTCTTTCTTCTTGACGTAGTAGTAGAAACATGTTTTTGGTAGGGTTCTCATCATAGGTGATTTGGAGTTGATGGATGATATCCTACAGGTTGCACACCTTCTGATTCATGCCACTAAATGTCTCTTTACTCCATGTTTTTAGGATCCTCTTCACATTCAACATTTTTAGAAAAAGTCGAGTTGATGTCTCTGCTATCCCTTTGATTCCCCATCGCTCTTCTATAATCTTTAAGCAATTTGAGTGTGTTAGCCATGCTTTAAGGAATGTGAATTGGTATTGAATTTGTTCTTTCTTCTTGTTGTTGTCTGTAAGAAGCAGCGGGAAGTGATCAGATGTTCTATTTCTTATCAGATGCTTCTCAATTGTGCTATTATTCTACTACCAGAGTGAATTATAGAAAATCCTATCTAATCTCTCCCAAGTCATCAGTTGTCCTTTTTTGCTTGTTCACCCAAGTGAATGAGCTCCCAACAAACTGACTCTCTTCAATATACATCGCAGATATCCATTCATTGAATTATTTCATTGCCCTATGGCCTATCTTTAGGTCCTCTCTTCTCCTTCTTAGATCTCATCCCATTGAAGTCGCATACTATGGCCCATTGATTGTTTCCAACATTATCTTGGACATCTTTCAAAGTTTTATAGAATCTTTGTCTTTCGACCAAGTCACACTTTGCATAAATAGCCGACACATAAATTAATTTGCCTTGAGCATCTTTCCATGACACTGTCAGATGTTGTGAATGTGATTCAAAAATGGAAGCATTTAGACCTTCATCGATGAAAAACCAAATTTTCCCTCCCTCATTCTCATTTAAGAAATTATAGCCCAATCTCACAATGTCAATGAGCTCCTCCATCATAACTTCTTTGAGGAATGGTTCTAAAATCACCACTATCTTGGGTTTATATTTTGTGCAAAGCCTTCCTAGATTTCTCCTCATTCATCCAATTTTTCACTCCTCGCATATTCAAGAAGATCATGTTAAACATAACTAAGGTCTATGTAACATCAGGTTCTTATGCCTCCCAATTCTCGAAAGGAAAGATGAAGAGTTGTAGATGGTTATTGTGTGGTAATTTTCTTTGGGAAGACTACCTTGATGTTGATCATGGATCCTCACCAAAGAAGACAGATAACACTATTATAATCTCCTAAGGTGTCACAAAGATAACTTGAGCGTAGAGGATAGCTTCGGAGATGCCAGAGGTGGTTATTGGATTGAGTGGAATGGATAACTAGCAATGAGGCAACATGATTCGTGGTGGCTAGAAAAAGGTAGTGACTTTCCCCTTAGGTCTATAAGGGTGTTTTGGATTGAGAGGACCACTAGCCATGAGTGATGGGTTGTTGGTGAGCAAATCATGGAAATTAGGTGAGTGAGGTGAGAGAGAAGCGGCTGATACTCATGACATGGACCAAGTCTACGTGAACACAAGGGAGACAAAGGAAGGGGACGATGGGGTCTGCCTCCTGAATACCCAACCCATAACTAGAATGTGTGACATCTTGAGTCACGACCACTTAGGTAATAAGCATGACACTAGATTTATATGTATTTAATCAACAAAACTTATATTTTTACCTACTAGACTACTATTTAGGGTGTATTTGACATCCAATATAGCTCAAAATTTGTAGGTTTCCTAACAAGGGTATAAGGAATAACAATTTGGACTCAAATTTTCTTTTCTGAGACTATTTATGCTACATTGATGTCATATTACATTAATCACTTGATTAGGCTTATTAGATTATCCTAATAGCCAAATAGGGTGAATCTTCTAATATTACTCACAATATCCTCACTCTAAGATCCTAGTGGTATACTGGAGTATTTAATAATGACAAAGCTTATAGTTTTTGTGATGACATAGTTCCAAACCATGTGTAACATAATATGATAATCAAAGTCTTCAATAACATCAACAATAAGGAACATAGTGTTTGTTTCCTCGGCAAACATAAGAATTAAGAACAGAACATTATTGTCCACATAAGGGACTACATCAAAATGCTAATAAGGATAAAAGTGCTATGCCACACAAAGGACACCTTGCCATGCTCCTAGCTTTAACTCAGTACTCCACTGCAGAAGACTCCAGGTGAGCATGTCCTTCTGTCCATGCAAGATCCCAAAGGGATGGCAAACCACGACATGGACCAAAAGATAGAATGGGTCAGCAAAAGTTGGTACTATATCTGTATTATTGAACTATGTGTGAAATAGGATTTAGTTGCATGATAAAAATAGGAAAGAACTATTTGGTGGACTAAAGGCTAACAAGTAATAATTCCAATATCAATTTCAACATGGAAAAATATTTCACAATATCACTACCAGGCAAGATTCAATATTTCCAGTATGAAAAATTTATCCAAGTTATTCACAAAGTAAATCAATGTCTAGATATTCAATTTAGCAATTTTTTGGCACCTTCCTATCATATCTTTTCTAGGGCTAAGTGCCTTGTGTTCTCACACTCTAGGAGAGAACGACACTAGTGCCTTATTAGTTATTCCAGTTAACTGGGGGACAACTAATCCCTATCCTCTGTGCAGGGTTGTGGGGTACTTGGCCCACTCAAGTGCGCCAAAGCTCTATAGGAACAAAGCCCAAGGGACAAAGTCCACAGGGATTCAAAACTCCAAATAGATCAAGTCCAGTGCCAAGATATTTTATCAACAACATTTCATCAATTAAAAAATAAGGGTGGTGAACTTTCAAGAACAAGTAGAGGTTTCAAAACTATATGGAATCCACCACAATTCCAGATATGTGTGTATGTCTATCAAGAGGGAAAAATAATTCAACAATTGAAATAGAAGATCTAGTACCTTGTATTCCAATCAAAGTTCAACAGTTTCCACGACAAGGGTTCAACTGCTGTGAGGTTTCAAATCCTAGAAAAAAAAGGGGAAATATCCAATGTCATTTTGCAATTCCTGGCTTTGAAATTATCTCCTAGATTCTCATTAGGTGAAATTACTATTTTACCCCTCATCAACTTTTGTGATTATATTGTATTACCATGAGGTCATTGAATTGCTTCCTATTATTATAGTTATCTCCTTGGGTACAAGTATTATGGGGTTCGTTACTCATCATTAATAGTAGGTCGGATTTATATATTACCGAATAATACTTATGTCTACATTCCTACATATAGTTTTAGAACAAAATAGTTTACATGATTGGTAGGAACTTAGGGTAATCCGAGTTATGGTTTTCCTCGTTTGGTTTCTCCATACCTATGCTTTTTACCATCCAAACATTATATTTTCTTCTATGCTAGATTGCAAACGATATGGTGGAATAAGGGTAATTTCTATAATGCAATATGTGGAAGTTTCATTAATCCTATATACTTCCTCATACTTAGTCATCACATGTTTACCTTACTATAATTTGTATTATATCAATTGTAGGAACATACATATATGGATTAAGTTAACAAAATATGTACGTGGAGGTCATTAGTTGTTTATATAACTTGGGATTTGTATTGTACCCATAGCAGGGCATATGTACTTAATAAGGATGATTTACGTGGAGATCAGCATGTGCATGCATGACTAGGGTGTATATTATATTAATCATCAAATCATGCATATGAATATCTTACTTTATTTCATTCATAGGTCTGGAGATCAGATCCCATGCATTCTTACCCCAACCGTTCGTATAACTTATTAGTTTATCTGTTACGATCAGCTAATAGAAGGTTGACGATGTTACCTCCTTGGATGTCGGCGTCTCCAGTGGTGTTCTTATTGTTTGATGGGCTGACCTCATCGTGGTCTTGGCTATTGTCACCGATGGCCACAAGGTCAGCACCTTGTTGCGGAAACACGATCAAGCGTGGTGCATCGGATGAGGTAGAGGATGGGGTCGTCGACTTGCAGTAGTTGATTATTTCTTGTCTCTGTCGGCGATGATAATCGAAGTCGGGGGGAGGAGGCAGGGTTGTGATCGACGGTGAATCCTGACCACTGACCACAGAGCGTTGGAGGACTCCTCATCAGTGGTAGCAGTCCTGATGGCGTCGAGGTGTTGCTGGCAGGCAGATGTAGGCCGTCGGGGTTGTGACCGGAGGTGGAGGCTATGGCATTGCTGGTGGCATCTGGGTGTTAGGGGGAGTTCGGCGATCAGGTGGAGTGGTGGTTGTTATGGTGAAGGTCATCGATCTACAGCCTGCCCAACCTGGCGGCGCTGCACTTGAGGGCGGATGAGATTGGAGTAACGCTCGCCAAGGCTAGTGTGCCCAGGTGTTGGCGTTGCTAGCACCCAAAGGCTGCTGACGAGTCAAGGAAAGAGACGGCAGTGCAATGATCGATAGGTGTAGTAGGAGAGCTTGAGGGTTGATAACACCAAATTTTGTGATGTTTTTGGCCCTTATTTCATTGTCAAATCTGCCCTTTTAAACTGTTTTCCTCTCCTTTTTGTCAGGTTTTTGAATAAATAGGCCGCGCTATGCTCTTCACTCAATTTTATCATCTTTTGTAGAGTTTTCCTCATTTTTCCACTCATTTATCAGCAAAAGGCCCGTCCTGGCCCATGAACGTGTTCTACCTGCATCGGTCCTCCTACCAGTCGGCTGACACACTCACTGCCCGACATACAGCAGCCTGATACAGCTGTCGCACGACACGGGCGTGCCGCTCAAGGAAGATCTGACGGGCGATACGCCACTTACCCGACAGGGAGCTGTACTCGCCACGACTACTTAAGCGTGTCGCGTAATACAAGCCACCCACCGGCAGGCGTCCACTCGTCACGACACCCGACACGCTTACATCCCGACACCCTCTGTGTCGAGCGACACGCATATCTGGCATCCCTAAAGCCGCAATAATAGAGTTGATGGGACAGGTGGCGCCCGGAGAACCGCAACTTCTCCCAACTGCTGCCTATAAATAGCAGCTGCAGGACTCCGATGGGACAGGTCAGAACCTCGCGAAAGCTAACTTTGGAAAGTATATGGAGCTAGCGTGTCGCGTCCCAGAGGTGTACCGGGCGATACTAGGTGAGCACTTCCTCGACCCGAGAGGGCGGGAATGGTTCACTTAGAATCCGTCCTGGTAGCCGCAGCAACCCGATATCGACCAGAGGGGCCACCCGATATGAGGAACTCGATACTCTAAGTGATCTCTAGTCCGGTACGATACCGAGCCCGATACGAATCAATCATTACGGTGTGTCGCCCGAGAGGGTGGCATCCCGACACGGGCGTATCGGGCATGAGCGCTTTGACCCATACGTCTGTTTGTCATGGCGTGTCGCCTGACAAGGGATGCCACCCGACACAGGCGTATCGGGAAGAGCTCCCACCCAGTATCAGGCTAGAGGGCCCTTAGGGATCTGCTGCTGCTTGTCAATTTCCTAAATCAAGGAGACGATACCTATCTTTCCTTTTTCAGTCATTTACTTTCTTTACTTACGCAATGTAACCAAACCCTTTTATATAATGATTATGCTAATGGAATTAGATGAGCTTTAAATATATGTTGGCTTAATGTTTGGTTCCTTTTTGTTGGATGATTACTTTGTTTACCATCTGAACTCTAGCTTGTATGCTTGGATCATGTTTTGACTAGCTATCAAACCGTGTTTCCCGTTGCAGCAACCTCGAGAGAGGTGTTGTGGCTCTAGTGTTTGGTCCAATCTGGGAGTACGAGAGTACCCGGAATCGGAGTTGCTTTAGTGATCTTTCCACTCTAGCCCAAGTCCAGCAACCTTGAGAGAGGTGTTGGTGCTTAGTTATAGGTACCCTCTTCAAGAGAAGGGGTACTGGATGTTCCTGCTGCCGCTTGTTTTACCAAAGTTTCTTCCTTCGTTCCTTACCAAAGCAATAGTGTTATCTCCTCTGGTTCTTTTGCACAAAACCCCTAAAAACTGATAACGCTTAAAAACCTTAATTTTCCTTGTAACTCCAGTTGGAGATATTTTTTTTTATTTTATCGATCTTCGCCTGTTGTTCCCTTTGGGAACTTTATCCTCACCTTGCTTTTACCGGAGTGTAATGTGTTGATTCCAAGTTCTTAACAATACCACCCTTATCCCTGTGGTTCGACCCGATCGCTACTTCGGACCCTATCATCGTTGCGGGGGCCTAAGAGTTGGGTAATTTAAAAGTCCGACTACTTCAAATCCGCTCCTTTTAGACGCACGATTTAGGCCGGTCAAGGGCGAGGTTTGAAGCTGTTGTGGGGGTGTTGATGGTGGGTAGGTATTTTATAATGATCCTAGTTAGGGTCAGCGTCTATGAGTAAGGCAGCGTCAATGGCCAGCGTCGCGGCTGAGTTGAATAGTCATTTCGCCTGTTCTCTCCTCTGGTCTTTAATGGCCAGCGTTGTTACCTTTTGTTCTGTGTTAGGGAGTCGATGGTGGAGGGGCCCTGCAGTCGTGGCTAGTGGGCATCGTAGGGGTGAGGCGTCTCCATGATCCTCACTGCACTGGGGACCGACAGCATGAATTAGATGTGGGGAGAGGAGACTGTAGTCTACGGGAAAAAAACACAGCGTGACCAGCTGCTAAAGGGGTCGAGCAAAACGAGGCCCATTGCTTAGTTAATCGTGGAAAAAAAAGAATCCCCTAATATATTTATTACTTTAGTAGCTTATCCTCCCATCTACATGTCCGTTTCTTTTGCAATTTTTAATAAAATTCAAATGGTTATTCCTCATCAAGGTCAAGTCTCTTATTCGTGATTCCCAACTGGTCCAACATGATTACTTAAGCATTAAGCTTAATAATGATAATTTCAAAGTCAAGAATCAATAAGGTTTCAATTATCCAATTAAATTTCAAATGAGATGACTAGACCCAACGAGGGCAATATGCATTTCTATGATAGGATTTCGAGGTATTTCAAATGGTGTGCAAAATAAATGCAGATTTAAGAAAAGAAACTTTAAATTTTGGAGGATTAGAAATCATAGATCAATATTTAAAATTGGCACCAAAATTCCAGTATGTTACAACTCACCTCCCGTTGAGGGGGATTTCGTCTCGAAATCCATGATTAAATGAAAAGTTGAGGGTAAGCCTTCACCATTTCATATTGCAGTTCCCAAGTTGCTTCCTCAAGTCCATGGTGCTTCCAAAGCACCTTCACTAATTGGATATCCTTATTCTTCAGTTGCTTGACCCTTGTGTCAAGGATCTTTACCGGGTATTCTTCATAGGTCAAATCTTCCCAGATTTCCAGAGGTTTGATGGTCAAAACATGAGATGGGTCCTTGACGTATTTCTTTAGAACAGAGACATGAAACACGTCATGCATTTTCTCATAAGATGGAGGCAAGGCTAGTCGATATGCACATTCCCCAACTCGTTGAAGGATTTCAAAAGGTCCTACATATCTAGGACTCAACTTGCCCTTGATTTTTGATCTAGCAATAGACTTCAAGGGTTTTACTTTCAGAAAGACTGATTCTCCCATAAGAAAACTTTTATCCATTCTATGTTGGTCGGCATACATTTTCTGTCTATCTTGAGCTGCCTTCATTCTTTTCCTAATCAAGTCAACTTTCTCCACATAGAACTGTAGTTCCTCATATTTTAGCAAAGACCTTTCACCCACCTCATCCCAATGTAAGGGTGATCTACATGGCCTACCATATAAAGCTTCATATGTAGGCATCCCAATGCTGGCCTAATAGCTATTATTGTATGCAAATTTAGCCAAGGGAAGGTACTTATCCCAAGAGACACTCCAGTCCATGGCACAAGAATGGAGTAAGTCCTCTAGGATTTGGACTGTACGCTCAGATTGTCCATCCGTCTAAGGATGATAGGCAGTACTAAAGGCCAATCGAGTACCCAATTCATCATGAATATGTTTCCAGAGTCTAGAAGTGAATTTTGGATCCCGATCAGAAATAATCATCTTTAGAATCCCATGCAAGCGAACTATCTCTTGAATATATAACTCAGCCATGGAAGATATGTTCATTGTAGTCTTGAAGGGTAAGAAATGAGCTGACTTTGTTAGTCGGTCAATGATGACCCACATTGCATCATTGCCTTGTCTAGTCTTAGGAAATCCAGTGACGAAGTCCAACGTGACCTTATCCCACTTCCATTTAAGAATTTCAAGGGGTTGTAGAAGACCTCCAGGTCTTTGATGCTCTATCTTTACCTATTGGCACGTTAGACATCTAGACACAAATTCAGCTATGTCATTGTTCATGTTCTTCCACCAGAATGAACGTTGGAGGTTCTTTTACATCTTTTTCATCCTAGGGTGAATGGTATATTTGGAACAGTGGACTTCTTTCAGAACATTCTCCCTTAACTCAGCAACGTTTGGAACCCAGAGTCATTGACGGAAATGAATAGCTCCATCTAAGCCAATCTGCATCTCTGTCTGAGGCTTCTCTACCAGTTTCATGACCTCTTCTGACTCAAGACTGGTCTTTTAGGCTTCTATGATTTCAGTCGTCCAACTAGGAGTGATTGAGAGACTAGCCATTTTGACTTGTATTTTTGTGATTCTCTCATGTTTCCATTCTGTAAGTGTGTTCAGATTTTTCCACTTAGTCAGCCTCATGGTCGCACAAGTTGCAACCTTCTTCCTACTTAAGGCATTTGCGACTACGTTGGCCTTCCCAGGGTGATAAGAGATTGTGAAATCATAGTCATTCAGGTACTCTACCCATCGATGTTGTCGAAGATTTAAATCTTTTTGTGTGAGTAGGTACTTGAGGCTCTTATGATCAGAGAAAATTATAAATTGTTCTCCATAGAGACAGTGCCTCCAAATTTTTAAAGCATAGACAATAGTTGCGAGTTCAAGGTCGTGGGTGGGGTAGTTTGCCTCATTTGGCATTAGTTGACATGAACCATATGCTATCACATGTTTATCTAGCATAAGTATACAACTGAGACCATGTCGGGAGGCATCAGTGAAGACTTCATAATTCTTACCTTCAATGGGTAAGGTCAAGACTGGAGCGGAGGTGAGGCACTGCTTTAGCTTTTGGAAACTTGCTTCACACTCTGGTGTCCATACAAATTTTGCATCCTTTCTAGTCAGCTTGGTCATAGGGAGGGAAATTGTAGAGAAGTTTAGAATGAATCGTCGATAGTAGCCCGCCAAACCTAGAAAGCTCCGAATCTCAGAAGGATTGTGAGGCAGTTGCCATTTTTGAATAGCTTCAACTTTGTAGGGATCCACAGCTATATGACCCATAGAAATAACATGCCCCAAAACCATTACTTCAAAGAGGTAGAATTCACACTTAGAGAATTTTGCATATAGTTGATGTTCCCTAAGTGTGTTCACCATGATCCTCAGATGTTCCCAGTGTTGCTCAGGTGTCTTAGAGTATATGAGGACATCATCGATGAAAACCACAACAAAAGAATCTAAGTGAGGTTTGAAGACCCTATTCATAAGATCCATGAAAGCGGCAGGGGCATTAGTCAGCCCAAAGGCATAACCAGATACTCATAGTGTCCATACCGAGTGTGAAATGTAGTTTTTGATATGTCTGTCTCCTTGATCTTCATTTGATGGTAGCCGCTACGGAGATCAATTTTTGAAAAGATGGTGGATGACTTTAATTGATCGAAAAGGTCATCGATCCTCTGTAGGGGGTACTGATTTTTAACTGTGACCTGGTTCAACATGCGAGAGTCGATGCACATTCGCATGGATCCATCTTTCTTCTTGACGAATAGAACAGGTGCACCCCAAGGTGACACGCTGGGTCTAATAAAACCCAAATCTAGGAGTTCTTGTAATTTCTTCTTTAGTTCTACCAGTTCTGCCGACGCCATGCGATATGGGGCTTTTGAAATGGGGGTCGTTCCAGGCAGAAGTTCAATGCTAAACTCCACTTCTCTTTCCAGAGGGATCCCAGGAAGTTCGTCGGGGAAAACGTTTGGGTATTCTCTTACAATATCTATGTCTTCAATGTGTAAGGGTTCCTTCTCAGATACTACTGTCGTGAGGAATGCTCTACATCCAGAGTTAATTAGTTTATGGGCCTTCATTGTTGAGATAAGGATATTATTATATTTTTGACGTACTGTGACTACTAATTGTTCGTCGTTAGGGTGGACAAGAACAACTTGCTTCTTCCCACATAAAAGTTGAGCTTGATGAATGGACAACCAGTCCATTCCCAGAATGATGTCAAAATCAACCATGTCGAGTAAGAGAAGGTTAACGGGAAAATTTTTCCAACAATAGATATGTTTATCGAAAGGATTTTACGACACGTGGTTTTTACACGTCCACTAGGGGTATTGATATTCAGAATATAGTCCATGTAAATTGTCTCTAATTTCAAAACTTTCACTAGTGATATAGAGATGAAGGAATCAGTGGATCCATAATCAAAAAGAGCCTTCACATGTTGGCCCATAATAGAAACCATACCTTTAATGACATCATTGTTGTTTTTGGCTTCTTCAGTAGTCATGGCAAATAATCTCCCGCTACGTTGTGTAGTTGGCTTCAGCTTGTTGTTGTGATAGTTGTTCCTCAGGGCTGAGTTGTTAGGAGGATTACCCTAGCGGGAATGAGCATTGGTTGACCTTCGAGGTTCATGGCACTCTGCATTTCGATGTCCCGGCTTGTAGCAGTTGAAGTAGAGAGGAGTCGGGTGATAGCATTCCCCAGGATGTTTTTTTCCACAGTTGCGGCAGAAAGGGTAGGTCCCTTGAGTAGGACGGGGTGCATATTGAGAAGGCCTACTACAGTTGTTGTTACTGCTGTTGTGGTGATGATGATTATTGTTGTGGCGGTGATGATGGCCTCCATGATTAGGGTTGTTGCTATTCTTCAGGGGTGCATGGGTAGAAAACTTCACGTCCTGATGATGCATCTCAGTGAATTGTGCTTTGGCCACTAGTTGTTCGAAGGTAAGAGGAAATTGTGGAGCCAAACTATCACTGATATGTCTATTCAGACCTTGCATGAATACTTGTATCTTCCTTTACTCGGTGACACCAGTTGCATATCTCTCTAGGAGGGTGAAGCGACGTAGGAATTCAGCTACTGAGTCTCCACCTTGATGCACTAAGTTGAACTCCATATCCTTCTTAATTAATATTGACTGGGGAATGTATTATTGACGGAACAACTTCAGAAATTCCTCCCATGATATTGAGGATGTCTTCTCAGGTTGGGTATGCGTCATGTTTTTCCACCATACCTTTGCGGAACCCTTCAGGACAAAGGTTGCATACTTCACCCATAAATGCTTGGGACAACTCATACCCTCCAGAATGTCTTGGGTGGCTAGGATCCAATTCTCAGCCTTCTCAACCATTTCCTTTTCACTCTCACCCATAAACTCAGATGGCTTCAACTTGATGAAGTCGGCAATGGAGGGTTCCCTGGGGCCAGTGTTCTTGTCAATAAAGCCCTTCATGGCTGTCCCCAGGATAGATTGTAGTTGGGCTAGTTGACTGGCATGATCATCTTTGGGAGTAGGGGGGCCTTCAGAGCGTTTAGGGGAAGGGGTCCTGTACTTCTTACTATGGGATGGCGATCCTTTGTTCCTCTTAGGGGTCTCATATTCATCCTCGGAAGCAAACAATCAATGTTTCCTATAAGGTAGAAAAGAGAGGGAGAGATGTCAATATAGAATCCTAAGTGTAATTCTAGGGTGGAGCAAGGAAGATGCCGATTGTTGAGTGGCTCTGATACCATTTCATGTGACGACATAGTTCCAAACCATGTGTAACATAATATGATAATCAAAGTCTTCAATAACATCAACAATAAGGAACATAGTGTTTGTTTCCTCGGAAAACATAAGAATTAAGAACAGAACATTATTGTCCACATAAGGGACTACATCAAAATGCTAATAAGGATAAAAGTGATATGCCACACAAAGGACACCTTGCCATGCTCCTAGCTTTAACTCAGTACTCCACTGCGGAAGACTCCAGGTGAGCAGGGCCTTCTGTCCATGCAAGATCCCAAAGGGATGGCAAACCACGACATGGACCAAAAGATAGAATGGGTCAGCAAAAGCTAGTATTATATTTGTATTATTGAACTATGTGTGAAATACGATTTAGTTGCATGATAAAAATAGGAAAGAACTATTTGGTGGACTAAAGGCTAACAAGTAAGAATTCTAATATCAATTTCAAGATGGAAAAATATTTCACAATATCACTACTAGGAAAGATTCAATATTTCCAGTATGAAAAATTTATCCAAGTTATTCACAAAGTAAATCAATGTCTATATATTCAATTTAGCAAGTTTTTGGCACCTTCCTATCATATCTTTTCTAGGGCTAAGTGCCTTGTGTTCTCACACTCTAGGAGAGAACGATACTAGTGTCTTATTAGCTATTCCAGTTAACTGGGGGACAACTAATCCCTATCCTCTGTGCAGGGTTGTGGGGTACTTGGCCCACTCAAGTGAGCCAAAGCTCTATAGGGCCAAAGCCCAAGGGACCAAAGTCCACAGGGAGTCAAAACTCCAAATAGATCAAGTCCAGTGCTAAGATATTTTATCAACAATATTTCATCAATTACAAAATAAGGGTGGTGAACTTTCAAGAACAAGTAGAGGTTTCAAAACTATATGGAATCCACCACAATTCCAGATATGTGTGTATGTCTATCAAGAGGGAAGAATAATTCAACAATTGAAATAGAAGATCTAGTACCTTGTATTCCAAGCAAAGTTCAACAGTTTCCACGACTAGGGTTCAACTGCTGTGAGGTTTCAAATCCTAGAAGAAAAAAAAGGGGAAATATCCCATGTCATTTTGCAATTCTTGGCTTTGAAATTATCTCCTAGATTCTCATTAGGTGAAATTACTATTTTACCCCTCATCAACTTTTGTGATTATATTGTATTACCATGAGGTCATTGAATTGCTTCTTATTATTATAGTTATCTCCTTGGGTACAAGTACTATGGGGTTCGTTACTCATCATTAATAGTAGGTCAGATTTATATATTACCGAATAATACTTATGTCTACATTCCTACATATAGTTTTAGAACAAAATAGTTTACATGATTGGTAGGAACTTAGGGTAATCCGAGTTATGGTTTTCCTCGTTTGGTTTCTCCATACCTATGCTTTTTACCATCCAAACATTATATTTTCTTCTATGCTAGATTGAAAACGATATGGTGGAATAAGGGTAATTTCCATAATGCAATCCGTGGAAGTTTCATTAATCCTATATACTTCCTCATACTTGGTCATCACATGTATACCTTACTATAATTTGTATTATATCAATTGTAGGAACATACATATATGGATTAAGTTAAAAAAATATGTACGTGGAGGTCATTAGTTGTTTATATAACTTGCGATTTGTATTGTACCCATAGCAGGGTATATGTACTTAATAAGGATGATTTACGTGGAGATCAGCATGTGCATGCATGAATAGGGTGTATATTATATTAATCATCAAATCATGCATATGCATATCTTACTTTATTTCATTCACAGGTCTGGAGATCATATCCCATGCATTCTTACCCCAACCGTTCGTATAACTTATTAGTTTATCTGTTACGATCAGCTAATAGAAGGTCGACGATGTTACCTCCTTGGATGTCGGCGTCTCCGGTGGTGTTCTTATTGTTTGATGGGCTGACCTCGTCATGGTCTTGGCTGCTATCGCCGGTGGCCACAAGGTCAGCGCCTTGTTGCGGCAACACGATCAAGTGTGGTGCATCGGATGAGACAGAGGATGGGGTCGTCGACTTGCAGCAGTTGATTACTGCTTGTCTCTGCCGGCGATGCTACTCAAAGTTGGGGGGAGGAGGCAGGATTGTGATCGGCAGTGAAGCCTGACCACTGACCACTGGAGCGTTGGTAGACTCCTCGTTAGTGGTAGCAGTCTTGATGGCGTCGAGGTGCTATTGGCAGGCAGATGCAGGCCGTCGGGGTTGCGGCCGGTGGTGGAGGCTATGGCGTTGCTGGTGGCGTCTGGGTGTTAGGGGGAGTCCGACGATCAGGAGGATTGGTTGTTGTTGTGGTGAAGGTCGTCGATCTGCAGCCTTCCCAACATGGCGTTGCTGCACTTGAGGGCGGACGAGATTGGAGTGACGCTCGCCAAGGCTAGCGCGCCCAGGTGTTGGCGTTGCTGGCGCCCAAAGGCTGCTGATGAGTCAAGGAAAGAGACGGCGGCGCAGTAATTGATAGGTGCAGGAGGAGAGCTCAAGGGCGAGGTCTGAAGCTGATGTGGGGGTGTCGATGGTGGGGAGGTGTTTTATAATGATCCTAGATACGGTTAGCGTCTATGAGTAAGGCAGCGTCGATGCTAGCCGAAGCGGTGCGGCTGAGTTGAATAGCCATTTCGCCCGTTCGCTCCTCTGGTCTTTAATGGCCTGCGTCGTTACCTTTTGTTCTGTGTTAGGGAGTCGATGGTGGAAGGGCCCTGCAGTCGTGGCTAGCGGGCGTCGTAGGGGTGAGGCGTCGCCGTGATCCTCACTACACTGGGGACCGGGAGTAGGAATTAGACGCGGGGAGAGGAGACCGCAATCTGCGGGAAAAAAACGCAGTGTGACCAGCTGCTAAAGGGGCCGAGCAAAACGAGGCCCATTGCTTAGTTAATCGTGGGAAAAAAAGAATCCCCTAATATATTTATTACTTTAGTAGCTTATCCTCCCATCCACATGTCCATTTCTTTTGCAATTTTTAATAAAATTCTAATGGTTATTCCTCATCAAGGTCAAGTCTCTTATTCGTGATTCCCAAGTGGTCCAACGTGATTACTTAAGCATTAAACTTAATAATGATAATTTCAATGTCAAGAATCAATAAGGTTTCAATTATCCAATTAAATTTCAAATGAGATGACTAAGTATATCAAATAGTGTGCAAAATAAATGCAGATTTAAGAAAAGAAACTTTAAATTTTGGAGGATTAGAAATCATAGATCAATATTTAAAATTGGCACCAAAATTCCAGTATGTTACAGTTTTATTATTCACTAATTCCCATAACTCAATTATAAGGGTTATCTCATCCTAAAATTTCATGTCTATGGAATACTAATGAGTTAATTAGGGTTAAAAGATCCCAATTAGGTGTAATCTAATCTAAAATAGAGATATGTGGATACTATGAGGTATCTAATTGACTAAGGGACAAGAAAAGGGGAAACATATTTTGGTACCATAATTGGGTATGTTACAACCATCTGGTCATTAGACAACCTTTCATCAGTAGAGTGATGTTAGTCTTAATGAGATCATGACTTGCATTTCAATCGTTTCAATGGCATGGCTTCTTCTTCTCCTCTCTACTCTTATTTTTAAATTCCTATCATGAGCGAGTAGTTTCTTTGCTAGGGTGTGGGGATTAGCCCCTCTACCTGTGTCTTGTAACATGCATTTTGAATAATTATTTCTATGAGTTCTTAAATTGATATTTGGTTATTGAATGCATGTCTTATAAATTGATCATCTATCTTGTGTGTCTATTACACTCCTAAGTGAGGATAATGAAAACCTAAATACCAACCATTATCGTTGAGCCCTAAATGAGACACTAGAAGGCATTCCCTAGGAGACTTGAAGCCTACAACAAGATCAATCTTTGTGAATCTCAAATTTTAAAATGATACAAAATCTCCTTGACCCCAATCTACCTACCATATGTTTGACTAATGCAATGCAAGAGAGTGGATACGAAGACAATAGAGGTGAAAGCTAATCCTCCCTAGTAATTCCATAGATTAATTCACACCTCTTTTCATTCTAATTTAATTTCTTGCATATAGATTAATCAATCTATCAACTGCCTATTCCAAACATTGCTCTTCATTTGAATTTCATTCCACACAAGATTCTTCAAAAGATTGTTCTCAGGGTTTGATTCCAAGACCATATACAATAGAAGTTGTTCACTTGTGGGTGGTGATTGTTGCACGTGAATTAGAAAATCTAAGATTCATTTCTTAGGGAAAAAATTATGCAATAAATCCTCACATTAGTAAACCAAACTCAAAAACTCAGATAATAATCATATCTGCATACACACACAGTAAGAAAAGATATGTATATTTCAGTAAAATGCTTCGTCGAGAAGTCTAAAATTATATTTTTATATAATATATCTTTTCTTAGATTTAATCCAATATAAGTATCTACATACTTGTTTTTGTCATTCACATTTTTGTGTTATACAAACGTGGCATGAATGTGACCCAAATTCGTTATGATGGGTGGATACCGGTATAAGAAATCATATATTATGCAAGCTTGATTCATATGGGTTTGCGTGTGGTATGAATGGACTCGATGCCCATCGCGTTAGGCACAAATTATATTTATAGAAATGTGGTTCATATCATATATGGACATGTTGTTTATGGAGCTTACCACATAGGTAGTCGTTCCATGCATGTAGATTATGAAAATAAGTTACACGTACATTAGCCCTTCAACACACTTGAACTTATTGCCGATCATCTACCCATCTCAAAAGAATCTTTAATACACACTATTTGAATGATACTTCGATATAAATATTTATTTAAGTTACTAATCACAAAATTAAGTACTTTATTTTTAGCTAAATGTTTGTTTTAAAAGTATATAACAGAATGAATCACAAAAACAAAATGCTCCTAGAACTTAATATTCATTAATATTCTCAAGTTCGCGCATCGCAGGAGTTTATGTGTAGTAAACTATAATGTCACCACCAAGAATATATCCTTGAGCCCATAAAACTCTAATGCCCATAAACAACCGAGTGATGATAGCATGGCGTAAACTGCGTTCAGATGCAGACAGCTCATTGAGACCAACTAACTGGTTATGGGAGTAATCAAGTGTAGAATCACAGCTCCAACAGTGGGAAACCTTGTCCATTGCCGATTAAAACATATGGAAAAAAGTAAAGAGTTTTTTTTTAAAAGCCCCTTTGTTATCCCGTAATTCCAGGAAACCCCTGCCTTTTCCAAAATCCTGAAAAACCCGGCCGTTGCTTTCCACCTAACGACCGTTTCGTTTTTTGTTTTTCCGCTATTTCAATGCAGCATAAACTGTCATTAGCAATACGTTTGCCTTAAAATAGCTAATACATTTTCATTTTATAATTTATGCTTTATTTAAAAATTATTAAACTAATTTATTCAATGCATGATACTTATTTCTAGTCTCTGCTTTATATTATTATTTTTGTTAGGCAGATTTTCAAAAATTTCCAGTCTAATAATTAGACCCGTAACCAACTCAGACCCGGATTCCGATCACTCTGTCCGACTATGAGCTGAGTAGATTCGTCAAAATTAAAACACATAAACTAGATATATTAGATATATGAGATTCTAGTTTTGTATACCTTACTCTTTTACTAGCTAATATGTAACTGACTAGGACGCGATTCTCCAAATCCAAAACCGACTCAGATTGTAAAAAATAAAATTTAGAACTAATCCTTTCTTGAATTTTAGTCCATTTTTACAAAATCAGACCAACCTGGATTGGCAAAAGTAAAACAATAATACCATTTTTATAAGTGGAGCAAAATCAAATTTTTTGGCTCCAAGACGAATCATTCACATTGGGATTTCCAAATTGATGGAGGTCTAATTTTTAATTGAACGGGTCAAGATTGTTTCCTAAATGGATTTTAACAAAACCATCATTACTCATAGGATCTGGATTAAAATACTAATATATCATATATTTTATCATAATAGTCATGCTTAGGGATTAGAAAAATCTGTTCTAGGTACTACAAGCATATGAGTACTTGTAAATTTGGAAGTTAGACTGTCAATGATTAAGCTCGTGATTTCAATTCATTTGACTCGAAAGCATCTAGCTTTAATGACTGGGGTCCTGGGTTCATACTAACATAGCAAACTAGTTAAAGGATCAGATCTAGATTTTAATTTTCACACCACTGCATCCAATTCAAAATTGGACAAATTGGGTCCAGTCAAATAATGCTAAACTGGTTAAAAATATAGGTAGTAGAGAATAAGAAATTTGACACATCTAGCTTATAGATTCTAAATTTAATCGATCTAGATCAGTTTTGAATTGGCCACGTTGATCAAAATCCGGGTCAGGTTCAGTTCTCAATTTAATTATCGGCTGAATACTCTGTCATCCTAGATAGCTGAAATAGTAATATAAAGTGGAGATAGGTATAATATATAAATTATTTTATAATTTTTAATCAAGTAAACTATAAGTATCAGAATTCAGTTCCACGCTAGCTAACGTTCACGCTAGCTAATATCAGTACATGTGGGACTGTTAAGTGTGAAGCAACGGCAGGGGATTTTTCACGATTATGGAAAAGGCAGGAGGTTTTCTGGAATTACGGGATAACAAAGGGGGCTTTCTGAAAAAAAACTCTTTACTTTTTTCTATATGTTTTAATCGGAAATGGACAAGGCTTCCCACTGCTGGACCTGTGATTCTACACTTGATTACTCCCACAACCAGTTAGTTGTTCTCAATGAGTTGAAAAACAAAACAAACAAGCGGCCTTTAAGTGTGAAGCAACGGCAGGGGATTTTTCAGGATTATGGAAAAGGCACGAGGTTTTCTGGAATTACGGAAAAAACTCAAAAGTAAAAATGTCCGGCCTCAGATTAATGGTTGAGTTTTTTTCCTGTACCCCCCCCCCCTCAAGTTACCCATAATTCTAGAAAACCCCCCACTTATCCTAAATCCGAACAAACCCCCTATCGTTAAGTGTGCACTGACGAAATGCAACGATAGTGTTGTGGCCTTTTTTTCCTTCTTCTTTTAGTTAAAAGCCAATCGCGTATTTAAATGTACACGGGTTCCCAATTGCTTATCACATAATACTACTTAGCCATCAATATGTCGGTGTATATGCCTTAGATAATTTCTTCAAAAAGTTAAATGATATTCGAGCTGTGTACTTGATTCACTCCGATCCATAGAAGTTAGGTACCAAGTTCTAGCTTTAAAAATCCGAATCGGGTTTATACATGCCGAATGGACTTTTGCAATGCCAGGTCGATTATCATTTTGAAAATTTTGACCGGAGTCGATTTTGGTTTGGATTATTTCAAAATCTTAAATATATAAAATTAGATTTTTCACCTAGCTTATAATGTATATTTTGAGATCTAGATCGGTTAGGAGATGATCAAAATTTGAATCCGAGTTGGTCTCAAAAAAATTGGTATGACTCAGTCTCGTATTTGTCTTCTTACATATTCAACTATGATTTTTGATCATATTTGTAATTTCTATAATTTAAATCTAACATCTCGAGGGTAGTTTTCATAACATGATCCACTACTATGCATGAATATTGGTTATTACTATTCTAGAATTCAGTGTAGAAACACATCCAAGTTAATCACCCTGATCAAACCCGACACAACTCAATTTTTTTGGTTTTAAATGGGACTTGTTTATATTTTCAGTCTAGTTGTGATAAGATAAAAATTAGCTTGGACCAGTTGAGGTTTAGTTTAGGTTGGGTTTATGCTTGTTGGGTCGGGTCTTAAGTTTAATTACATTTTCAATTAGATATTTTTTCTTGTTTGTAATAAATTGGTTTTATCCATGTTCAACTTGGGTCAGGTCGGTCTCATTGTGCTCAAATAAGGTCATTTTGGTTTCATGATAATTCAATTTGTTATTTTAAAATTTTTATTTGTGTTGAGTCGCGTTCATGCTAAATTTATCCAAGTTGGGCTCACATTATTCAGCCTAGGACTGCTAAAATTCATGTGGGTGTGTACGGGGTTTGAAAAGGTTGTTCAAATTTTCCGACAGTCACTGAAATTACTCGAATCTAG
The DNA here is from genome assembly GCA_963693085.1 of Alisma plantago-aquatica. Classification (NCBI taxonomy): domain Eukaryota; kingdom Viridiplantae; phylum Streptophyta; class Magnoliopsida; order Alismatales; family Alismataceae; genus Alisma; species Alisma plantago-aquatica. Next base: position 983,726,067 of record OY856409.1, read on the forward strand.
ATTTCGATCACATTAACCAAGCTCATATTGTTAGATTTAGTACATGCATCGATTTGTTTAATCTAGAATTGAGAACCTACCAGGACCCAACTTTCCATCAACCTCTAAGTTACATCAATGTCAAAATATGTGTCAATAAAATCTATATTTTGTAGTAATCTAACTTGAAATTGGTCAAAATAAGAAAATTTTGAAACCCGAAACTGACTTGGATTGAAAATAGAACCTGGAACAAACCTGGACCCCAATTTTAATAGGTATGTACAAACCTGATACTAACTTTTAATGCCAAAATTGAAATCGAAAAATGTTTCTTATCGGGCTAGAAAAAGTCAGATTCCCGAGTTTAGACTTATCAATAATACTTAACTCAACCTACTACATGGTTGTCTAGAACAAAAGAAGAAGGAAGAATGTTAAAAAAACCAGCGTAATAAAAAAAAACTACAGTGAAGAAATATATTGGCCTAATTGAATACGAAAAAAATGATCAGCGTAATACCCAAATCAGTTTGTAGTTCCAGTTACGCGCGATAAGAGTCGACATAAAAAAGAAAACAGATCAACCGTTAATAAGTAACGGACACTGACGGTATAGGGAGTTTTCATGGATTTGTAAAGGTTGGGGGGTTATTTGGAATTTAGGATAAAGATAGGAGGATATGGGAAAAACTCTTAATGGTTCCCAGCCGGTGGGCTGTCGTCGGGGGCGCTTGAGTCATCACATTAGAAACAAGGAAACACTTACCAGGTCTATCACCGTTGGAACTTGGAAGCCCCATTTGATCTGTATATTTATAGATGGGCTGTGGAGCCGTCCAAGTTCAACGGTCCAGTAGCAAAAGGTGTCACAAAAGGTTCTATCATAGTCACTAATCCACCCGCTGCCACCACTTAGATCTCGAGAAAAAATAAAGCCAGCAACATTTTCGAGAGACATTTGACCAGCAGTCATTTTTGCATTACTACCTAGTCATGCAAAGCACATACAAATGCAGACAATGTATCCACCCACTCACAGATATTTAATTCCATCACAAATTACAAAAAACATTCAAAATCAAATTTTCGTTCATTGGTACTTCCTTCTATTTTTTTAAAGTATTGAAATTCAAAATATATTCAGACGTACAATAATTATTGTTTTCGTGTTTCTTCATATTCCATATTTTTTCACTAATCTATAAGTACTCTGTATATTTTACTATTTATATTCAAACTCGTAATATGTACAAACGTACAGTACAAGATGTATATTTTTGAATGAAGTACATGGCGTACAGTACATGATGTAATTATCCGAAATCAATACAATGCATGACGTATAGTACATGATGTTATTGTATTATACGTACAGTACGAGACGTACAACGACCAAGAGAGACTTATGATGCAAGTATTGTACTTGTGCTGAGCTTACTTGTGCTGGAAAAGTATTGTACTTGTGCTTCAACTCTCTGACTATTGGTGTAGTAGGGCCATCAGCAGCCTTACATGATGTACTGTACTACACGTACAGTACAAGACGTACAACGACCAAGAGAGACTAGTGCTGCAAGTATTGTACTTGTTCTGGGCTTATTTGTGTTGGGCAAGTACTGTACTTTTGCTTCAACTCTTTGACCATCGTAGCTTTTACATAATGTATTGTACGTCCAAAGTAGAAAGATTGGTGAGAGTTGGGGGAACAGACGTACTGTACTAATGCGTGAACATTGATGGGGTAGAATAGAGCTGGAAGGAGGAGTTGTAAGAGAGAAAATGAATTAGTACAAATGAGGGCTGGAGAGAGGAGTGGAGAGAGATCTCGAGACTCTTCAGTTGTTGCATAAAGTTAATTAGTGTGGAGTTATTTCATATTAAAAGCCGGCTGGGATCACACTTTTGTTGACTCCCGATGTGCGGGTGGGTGACCGGGTACAAAAGCGACTATGTGTAGTGTAACTTTTACACGTTAAGGGACACTCTCTTCGTCTGCGGAGCGGATTCATCTCACTAAATCTGATTAAACCTTAACAACATGTTTGGTTCATAGGTTTGCGTGAAGGATGGGACTATGTATCCTATAGGTATTTCAATCTTATGCCGGGTTGTACGAGAGCAGCATCCGGATGGTAGACTGACCGTAAATAAATCCTAACTAAGCAGGACTGTCAGTTCTGGATCCCCCGAGGTACTGACTTAGGATACATCCCCCAACTCCCGATAACAAGTCTCCGACTGCTATGCTCGAGGACTCTTTGTGAGTAGGGATGAGCATCGGACCGGGTTATACCGGGTTTTGCCTATCCCAAACCCAAACTCACATTTTAAAGCGGGCCACGGGCCGGGTTTGGGTCCGGATAAAATTGAAAAATGTCAGCCCATACCCGACCCATATAAGAATGTTGGGTTTCGGGCCGGATTCGGGTTTGCCCATATAACATCGAATGAGCATACCAAATTTTACTAGATCTACCTTGCTAATATGAAAACTGAATTACTGAGATATGTATTTTGTGATAAACATTCAAAAGAATGTATATACACTATATTGAAAGAGTAACAAATCATTTTCTCGTACATGTGAATGTATGAGAAGTATAAAAACCAATGGAGTCCACAATGTTGTGCCTTTTTGCCTCCTCATCCTATATGTATATACAATGAAATGGGTTTTGAAAGGACAAAAGATCATTTGTCTCCTACATGTGGGCATATGAGTAAAAAGATGAGCATAATCTATTATGCACTGAGCAAAAGATCATTTGTCTCCTATATGTGGACACAATGAGATCAAAATAAAGAAATCAAGTATGTCTATTCATGTCAATGATGGTTATCTTATTAGTATGAATTCATTAATCATGTTGATTGATTACATAGTATCCATGTTGCCATTGGTAAGGTACATACTACATATTGCATCAAGAAATTTGTATGTTTTTCTTTCAGGACAAAGATAGATGTATAGGTATATAATGTACATAAAATATAATCTGGGCATTCGGGTTTTCGGGCCTGGGTTTACCTCCGCCCGTAACCGGCCCAAATAAAATATGGGTTTAAATTTTAGGCCCGGCCCACCCATATTGTAAATTGGGTTCGGGTCTGGATCGGGTTATGCGGGTTGGGTCATGGGTCGGATCGGGCCGGCCCAACCCGATGCTCATCCCTATTTGTGAGACACGCCTCCACTTTCGTCTAAGCACACTGTCTTATGTTTCCTCATTGACAGCGTCTTCGTCTCCTCACACTACCAAAAATCATATATAGATGACAGTCATATAAAAAGTTACGCACTTTAGGTGACATGTTTGTACATGACTTATAATCTGTGTAGGCCTACATAAAATAGATGACATATATTTTTGTATATTTGAAAGGGTGACATACTTTAGGTGACATGCATGTATGTCACGTGTAGTCTATGCAACATAGGTGGCAGACATTTTATCATACTTGAAACGGTGACACACTATAGGTGACATACATTTGAATCACCTATGTTCTAATGGGGGCTTAGACATGTATATGAGTCAAGTGTAATATACAAGGAGACATAACATTTAGGTGACATGTATGTGTGTCACCAAAGTTATAGATGACATAAATTCATGTCACCTAACCTTAGAATTTTTACATAATTACTATGAGAGGACATTGTCTTGATATGGGCCTTGAATTCTCACAAATGCATTACGGGGGACCTGCTGTTAGAGGAAATTCTCGTGATATGGGACCCAACCCTCACATATGCATTTTTAGAGAATTGTTGTGAGTGGACATTGTCACTATATGGGCCCCAGTTCCTAAGAAATGCATTGAAAGAGACTTTTTAGGAGAAGAAATGTGTCATGGCTCCTCCCGAGTGTATTTTTGTTAGAATATATCAACACTTATTTAGTTAATGTGCGCTAGATGATGATGCGATGCGAGGGCGCCGAGCCGCTGCACGTGACATGGGCACCGATGACGATTCTGTTTGGCTCCCACCTACCTCTGATTAATTATTGCACCTCCCCAGTGTCGCTGATGGCAGGGGTTCTCTGCTCGTCTTGTTCCCCCACACCATAGTATCCAGATCCGACTTACCATAGTGTCTTCCGAATGCAGACGGAAGGTGACCAGAAAGGTTCGGCAATAACTTCAAGTCTAATTCAACTTATCAACTTTTGTTGGACTTGGCCATACCGGTGGTGGCTACCCTTTTTTCGGCAACCACGCCCATAGCAGTAAGGGATTAGGGCAAGAATGCGCTCGGAGCGTCCCTGGTGCCTAGCCGTCCAGGTCTTAACACGTTGAGGATCGATACAATAGAGCCCAGCATCAATCCCCGGAGGCACCAGCCCATACACGGTTCCCTACTGTCGTGTGTTAAGTAGGCTTGGCACTGGTCAACCCAGCAGGAAGGACTGCCCTGCTGGCCGCCATACACGAGAGGGTTCCCTCCATGTCTCAGTTATGCTTTCTTTAATGGCAAAATTCAGTTTTCCCACATCGACAATGACACATTATGACTGTCTTACTGCGTCACAAGTGAAAATCCGTGAGGTTGTTCCTGTGGTCCTTTACCACGCGGGGCCTACATCCTACATGGTTGGACCTGCTGCACAAGTTTCATGTCCTTTTAGGAACCTCCATACATGTCGCGGCAAACCATTAGTAGCTAATAGTTTTGGTAATCATCTTTGGGTTGTTCATTTATCTTCATTGAGTCGTGTTGATGGAATCTGTAAGGCATTGGAGTATGCAGATGTTTGGGAGGGCTTGGTGTTTTCTCTTTGTTCTTCCAAGCATTGGATGTGTGGTGTATGCCTTGGCATCGTGCCATGGTCTAAAGCATGTCCTCATCAAGCTTCTGATGGCTCTGATGTTACTCCCACTCTACCTCGATAGCCTGGTGAGACATCTCTCAACGTGATAGTTGGTTTTCTCGCTCCCATCAATTCTGGCTTTCCAGATTATGTTCCTTGTACCCTATCAACTCGTCAGCGTATTGAGCCACCGCCTCTGCCTATTGACCGACTATATCTCGACACAAATCTTCTAGATTATGTCTTCCACATGGGTGTCCCTACCGTAAAGAGAATCCCTCTTCTTTATCGTTTGCCATTTGCCGACACTCTTCGTGCTTGCTTACTCTAGGTGGCTTCTTGCCCACGTTCTATTGATGCATGGATTCATCTTTTGTTGCTTCCAGCATGTGTTCTGTATCGCTTCTCCCCTAAGTCTGCTTAAGAACAGTCTTCTCGAAAACGCATCTCTCTACAACAACTTATGATCCTTAAGGCTTTGGAGACTTGGAATTCAGGACCTGATGGCATTCAACAACTCTTGGCTCAGATTTTGGCTCATTGTTGTCCTACCGGGCGAGAACATTCTTCTGAAGCTTGTATTTCACATGCCAAGTCTAAGATCAAAGATAACCAATTTTCTACTGCCATCCGTGTTCTATCCTCTAGTGGTGTTACCCCCACAAAAATTGCTAATTATTCTTATCTTGAAGCTAAACACCCTCAACCTCCACTACCATTAGTACAACCTCAGTCTGAAATTTCTATCTCTCCATTTGTTGCTTCTTGCTCTATGATTGAAGAAGCCATTTTATCATTCAAGAAAGGGACCGCTTGCGCACGTGATGGCCTACGATCACAACATCTTATTGATTATATGTGTGGGGCTGCCACTGCAGTGAAAGGTGATTTTTTAATGCAGTTTCAACTGTGGTGAATCTTTGGCTCAGTGGTCGTTGTCTAGATTCCCTAGCTCCCTACATTGCCAGTGCTCCATTGACTCCTTTCTCAAACCAAACAATGGCATTCGGCCTATTGCTATGGGTACTATTTGGCAGCGCCTTGTATCCAAAGTTGCGGCAAAGGGTGTAAGTTCTGATGTCGTCCCTTATCTTATGGATTATCAGTATGGTGTTGGTATTTCTGGTGGTGTTGAGGCCCTTCTACATGTTGTCACTCGACTTGTCTATGAACAACAACACCACACTACAGTCACCATGGCTCTTATTGACTTCAACAATGCCTTCAACATGGTTGATAGATCTACAATATTCTGAGAGGTTTGTCTTCATTGCCCTTCTATTGTACGATGGGTTGAGTTTTTCTATTTCTCTCCATCTCCTCTCTATATGGATTATGGCGAGCCTCTTTTCTCTTCTGTCGGGGTACAAAAAGGTGACCCATTAGGCCCCCTACTTTTTTCCCTAGGACTCCACCCTCTTATTTTATAGGAAAAGGATGCATGTCAACTTGACCTCCTTTCTTTCTACCTTGATGATGGTACCCTCATTGGGGACACAGAGGTTGTTTCGAAGGCTCTATCCCTCATTCAGGAGCGAGGGCCGATGTATGGTCTTCATCTCTGTAACATCCCTGACCTGGTTTATGAGCTAACCCTAGATGTTTTGCTTAAAATATGATTAGAGGCTTGTGATTACCCCTTGATATGTCATTAAGCTTTAAAAGAATCTATAATTTCATTTCTGTCCTTTTAAAACAATGTTGTTGTAACATCCCTGACCTGGGTTATGAACTAACCCTAGGTGTTTTGCTTAATTATGTAATTAGATACTTGTGATTATCTTTTGGTATGTAATTAAATCTCCTAAGGAACATACATTTCCATTTCTGTCCCTTTTGAATAATGTTGTAATATTATTTTGTAATACAGGGACCTATGTGCAAATTACCCAATTAAAAGGGGTTAACTTACAAATTGCACATGTTAAGATGTTCCTTTGGTGTTGAGACATCATAAGAATGAATATGATAAAGTATGATGGATTCTCCAAGCTTGGGCACCAAGATGCAGCTTGTGGAGCAATCCTTGTACTTAAAACTCTAGTTTTGGTGTAAAGTGCAATTTACCCAAAATATGGGGTGCAACTTGTAAAATACACCTTCTAGAGTATCTTTTATGACTCTTGGCATCATTAAGAGTAATAATGATGAAGAGGTCACTTCAATTGAATAATTAAATAAGAATGATAACCCTTATAAATTAAATGATCAAGTTATAAGTCTAATAACCCTTCTATATGTGCAACTTAGTAAGAAGTTGGCTTTCTTCACCTTTAGACCTTGGGTTTAAGATGAGTTTTTCTTAAGTATGGAAGGGAGAAACGTGGTTTATAATAAGGGAAGGACCTAGAGGAGAAATGGAGAAACAAGTTGTCCTTATGTTGAAATTTCACCTAAAGTATATATACACCTTTTCTCACTTAGCAAGGATCGTTTCCTTCACTTCCTTTCTTATCCCCTTGCTTAGACCGAATTAGGACAGAGCTCTGGGGAAGAGGAGAACGTCCAAGCAGTTCTAGGTAAGCTTTGATCATCATCTTGCTCGAATTCATGGAGGAATTCATGGTGCAAGGTTGGTTTTATGGTCTTCCTTACTTCTTTCTTCTTTCTAGCCATCTTTTCCCAACATTTCCTTGGAGAAACACCCTTGGCCGACCTGTGGAGCTCAAGACACCATTAAAGACTGGAATCTTGGAATCTTGGAGCTCAAGGAACGACCTTAAGGCGGGTTTTATAACTCTAAACCTTTTGCTTTCTTATGCATATCTTTGTACTTGCAAAAGTAGCTTGTTCTTCTTTCCCCCATCCTTCCTTGCTTTCTTGCATCTAAAACCATGAGGAACAGACCTGGATCTGGACGTAGAAGAAGGGGGGCGTGAATACCTATGTCACTTTAGCAAACGGTCTTGCACCCTTGGCCAAACGGTTTGCAAAACCGTTTGGGGGTTTTGCAAAACCGTTTGAGGGGCAAACGGTTTCACATGGTCGGTTGGAGAAAACGGTCTCCAAGACCATTTGAGAGCGTTGACCAAGCGTGGACCATTTGGGATTTCTGTTCATAATTATGTAGGATAATGACCCACCAAATTTTAGGGGTTAACTCTAAAGGAATCGTAGGTTAAAGGCCAATCAATTAGGCAAATCAAATTGAATTAAGTGCTGTTTTTCCAATCTGTTTAACTTGAACTTCTTGGGTAAACGGTCTCAAACCATTTGAGTGCGTTGAACAAGCATGGACCGTTTGGGATTACTGTTCCTAAAGATGTGTTCTAATAACACACCAAATTTTATAGGTTAACTCCCAAGGAATCATGAGTTAAAGGCTAAACAATTAGGTAACCTAATTAGATTAAGTGCTGATTTTCCAATCTGATTAACTTGAACTTTTTGGGAAAACGGTTTCAAACCATTTGAGTGAGTTGACCAAGCGTTGACCGTTTTGGATTCCTGTTCATAATCATGTTGTTTAATGACCCTCCAAATTTGAGGGATTAACTCCAAAGGAATCGTGAGTTGAAGGCTAATTAATTATGTAAACCCTAATTGGATTAAGTGCTGACTTTCAACTTGATTGATTTGACTTTTTGGGTTTTCTTGCCCAAACGGTCTCAAGACCGTTTGGGGGATCATCCAAACGGTCTCAAGACCGTTTGGGGGATCATCCAAACGGTCTCAAGACCGTTTGGGGGTCACCCAAGACCGTTTGAAGGTCTAGGGTCAAGTATGGATAGGTGTTTGAAGATCCAAAGATGTGGTGTGAAACCTAATCGGCTAAGTGTTGGTTTTGCATTGAATTGAGTTGATTGTTTTGGGTTGATTGACCCAAATGGTCTCAAGACCATTTGGGGATCCCCCAAATGGTCTCAAGACCGTTTGGAGGTCACCCAAGACCGTTTGGAGGTTTGGGGTCAAGTATAGTTGACCAATTGAAGGTCCAAAGGTACACAATTACAAAGCAATCAATTGCTGATTTGATGATCAACTCAATAGCTCAAACACTAATGATTTTTCACTAGAGTCCAAGGGATGGGTGAGCCAAACGGTCTCAAGACCATTTGGAACTCATCCAAACGGTCTCAAGACCGTTTGGAGGTCACCCAAGACCGTTTGGAGGTATAGGGGTGAGTATGGTTAAGCAATTGATGATACAATGATACTAAGTTGGAATGTAATCAATTGTTGTTTTGGTGATCAATCCAATGATCCAAACCTTAATTGGTTGACTTAGATTTTGATGATATGATGGGAAAACGGTCTCAAGACCGTTTGGGGTCAGGTCATGTCCCAATGTAATGATGGTTCAATAGGTTCAAATCAATTAGTCCCACATTGAAATATGTTGAAGGGTTATTGATTCCAATTCCTAATTCAATTGAGTTAAACCCTAATTGATGGTCAATTGAGGGTCAAGTGAGGGACAAATCAGTTGAAGGTTGACCTATTAAACTCAATTAAGGTATGAGTATAGGTCCAATTGATGATTGGTTCCATGAATTCAAAGATTGAAGGAATCAACATTGGAAACCCTAATTCAATTGGATACCTTATGAAGTGGAGGTCCAATGTGATTGAATCTTTGAGAATTAAGATGATGAATGTTCTATTGATCCAATAATGATTAGTAATGATAATCAATGAAGGTGTGAAGGTTGAAACCCTAATAATACCTAAGTGATTAAGAACCTATTAAAGGGAGAATTCTTAATTGTTTATAGGATTAATAGCTTGATACACTATGTTAACCATGGTAGTATGTACTTGATTGAAGGGTCGATGTGACCTAATCAATTTGAAAGAATGAGAAATTTGAATACATATATATAGATAGATAGAAATATGAATCATGTAATGATCTGCTGTAGCACGACCGTGTAAGGGAGCACGGCCGTGGCAGCCTTAGCTTGCACGACCGTGCAAGGGAGCACGGCCGTGGTAGCCTTACCTTGCACGACCGTGCAAGGTGGCACGGCCGTGGTGTCCTATATAGAAATTGAGAAGTTTTGGTATTCTGCTGACATTGTTATATATGCATGTCCTTATTTGTATAAGTCATAAAGGTTGATATTATGAGGTAATCATAGCCAGGTATGAGTTATGATGTCATATTCCTTGAAAACAATTATAAGCTTTTAGAGTAATGATATGTGAAAAGTATATACATTGCTTCAATCAAGGTCATGCTAATAGATGACTTGATGCTGATATGGCACTTGATAGCAAGTGTTATGATGATATAAGGGTGTGAGCACCCATGTTCTTGAATCATAGTGATAAGATGATTAAGAATTGATATCCAGTTGATAATTGATATGATTTATATTTGTACATTTAGTATTCTTCTGTTATAGCCATATTTAGTACTTGAATGTTTGGAAACATGTATGATGCTAAAAGAATACTGATATGTACCTAATAATCAAGTATAATCATACCATGTAGAGCCCTGATCATAGATCCATCATTGTCAGAATTTAAATAATAGTGAAACATGTTTTACAAAAGGAACTCCTGGATCACATACTTTAGAGTATGTGGGAGTATATGGAATAACTGATAAAATTTAAGCTTGACAGGTTTCATATAGAGGTGATCAGATCCAGGTAAGATTTATAATGCTAATTGCATTAAGAACACTTGTTACCTAAAATTCAAGAGTATAACTAAATGTCATGTTATCTGGTAAGTGATAACATATGAGCTTGATAGGTTGAATGAGCCACGAGTAATATGATTTGTTGATCTTCAAAGGTCATATTATTTAGATAACCAGATAAAATGAGATGTTACTTGGTAACAAATGCTATGATTAGTCCAGGGGTTTGAACTCCCACATTCCGGATTTCATATTAATAAGATGGTTAGGGATTGATATCCCAATATTAAAAATATGAGGTATGACCTAAACCAAAGTGCTTCTATGTGAAATTCTATTACGGAATAATCCTATGAAAAGCTTAACTACAGTCTAATGGGTTATGAATGTAAATAACCCTTGTATTACATAAGTAATGTTAAGTCTGATATCATATGTACAAGTTATGCAGATATGTTGTGGAGTTGGAATCCTAACACTTTGGGAGAAGGAGTATGGCTACAGGCCATCCTTTCCCAAATAATAATGCCAGGCAATGGATATATGATCCAAGTCTGAAGGGAGTTAGTGATGTGATAAGTGACATGTGATTTTATCAATTTATAGTTGCATTGCTTTTAGTAGAGAGAATAGTTTAATCTGTTAAACATTGTTTTAACTACTCTCAAATATACATAACTTCTTTGTGTACATTTATTCTCTTATGCTACAATAATTATGCTTCTGGTGAAGAGTTATATCTCTCGCTGGGATGATTTTTATAATTGTCTCACCCCGTAGATTTCAACCTTTAGGTGGACGTGGGCGAGGAGGCAGAAATCCTTCAATAGGTGAAGGGCAGCATCAGCAGTACCAAGGACAGCAGTGAAGCTTCAGGTAGAGGCATTGGCAGTTATGTCATGTGTAGATAGTGTTAGAGTCCTATATGTTGTCTCTGTACTCTCAGGTCCTCGGAGTAATAGTTAGTGCTTTCGAGTTTTTGGTCCAGTCCTTAGAGACTTTTGTATCTTGCCTTACAGAGTTTTACTGATGGATCAGTTGTAAACAACTTATCATGTTGCTTTATGAGAAAGCTTTACCTTTAAAGGATCTCTTTGTAAAAAGTTTAAAATTTTTAGTGATTTCTGGTAATCTGATGCTTAGTGAACGCTTCCGCATTAGTTAATCTTGTTTTCTCAAAATAGACGTTTCAATTAGTGGTATCAGAGCTCTAGGTTCACTGAGTCTACAGAGACATAGGACTAAGATTGTAGAGTCTGTTCTAAGTGTTTTCCAGATTATCTGATAGTATCTTCTGCTCACATAGGAGGAGAAGAACTTAAAGATGCTTGGACCACGTGAAGAGCATGCCGATGAGGGCAATTCTGCTGCACCAGGAGGAGGTGCAGGAGACCAGAATAGGGAAGGGTCTGTACCTGAACAGCCCCAGTTTGACCCAGCTGAGATAGAAAATCCAGCTACTTATGCTTTATTTGATAAGTTTCTGGCAGCCATAACACACATAGAAGATAGGGTGCCACCATCTGCATCTAGGGCACCAGCCCATCAGGAAGGTTATGGAACCGGCAAGACTTTCGAGAGACTTCGCCGGGTGGGAGCCATAGACTATGCTGGTACATATGATCCAGCAGATGCTGATCTATGGTTGACAGAGCTGGAAAAGGCTTTCAGGATCCTTGATATTCCTGAAGTTGAAAAGGTTAAGCATGCGGTATACCTCCTAAAAGGAAGTGTTGGTAATTGGTGGATGATAGAGGAAGATAAGAGACCAGGTGAAGAAATAGGATGGGAGGTTTTCCGACGAGAATTCGTCAATAGATACTTCCCTAAGATGTATCTAGATGAGAAGATCTCTCAATTTGAGAAGATCACACAAGGACTGATGAACGTTAGCGAATATGAAGCTAAGTTCATGGAGTTACTACAGTTTTGTCCACAGATGGCAGTTAGTGATGAAGAAAGAATTCAGCGTTTTAAGAAAGGATTGAATGTTGAACTAGCCACTCCTGTGTCTGCCTTGGAGAACAGAGAAAGGTTTTCCACCTTTGTGGAGTCAGTAAGAAGGATAGAGAAGTCGGAAACCATGAAACAACAAACAAGTAGTAAGAAGATGTACACCCAGCCTCAAGAACAAAGGCCTGAAAGTTTTAAGAAGCCAAGATTTTCTACACCAACGACAATATCAGAATTCCCTACCCAGACACAATGGGTGTCAAGTGGAAATAGGGACCATAGTAGTATTCCAAGAAGACCCTCCGACATAGCCTCAGCATCGGTAACTGGATCGTATAGACACCTTGCACCCAGGATTTGTTACTTATGTAGACAACCGGGACATCTGGCAAGGGATTGTCCAGACAAGAATGCAATAATGACTCGACCTCAAGGACAGAGTCTGCAAGGCCCACAAGGGAGGCAATATAATAATAGAGGACGTGGACAAACATCCCATACAGGTCAGATGAAATAAGTATTGTTTTATTATTACATATTAGGATTCTATGTGTTAAAAAAAAAAATATGGAAGTTAGCTGCTTTTGAATTTCTTGACTAAGTCCTAGAAGGACACAAGAAAGATAAGAATTCATATCTTACTCAATATTCTTTAAAACAATTTATAATCTCCCTTAACTATGTATTAAAAGGATGAGATATAGATGTGATACCTGAAGAATAACCTAGAGTGATAAATTTTGCGTGTATAATGATATGAAAAGCAAAGAATAGGATGATAAGTAAAATACATACTACCTAATCTCAATACTTATATACCCTGGCCAGGTATATGGTTATTGTAGATAAGGCTAGTATGAAACTCTTAGATTGTTATGTTTTGATTACTCTGATCAGGTAATTATTTTGAAACAATCTAAGGAGTATAAGAAAAATTAAATGAGAGGATCTTAGTGAATACTTAGTGAACATACTTTGTGAACATACTTAGTGAATATACTTAGTGAATTTCCTCAGTGAATACTTAGTGATCATACTTAGTGAATTTCCTCAGTGAATGCTTAGTGAACATACTTTGTAAACATACTTAGTGAATATACTTAGTGAACTTCCTCAGTGAATACTTAGTGATCATACTCAGTGAATATACTCAGTGAATACTTAGTGAACATACTTAGTGAACATACTCAGTGAATATACTCAGTGAATACTCAATGAACATACTTAGTGAATATACTCAGTGAATACTCAGTGAACATACTCAGTGAATATACTCAGTGAATACTTAGTGAACATACTTAGTGAACATACTCAGTGAATATACTCAGTGAATACTCAGTGAACATACTTAGTGAATATACTCAGTGAATACTTAGTGAACATACTCAGTGAATATACTCAGTGAATACTTAGTGAACATACTTAGTGAACATACTCAGTGAATACTCAGTGAACATACTTAGTGAATATACTCAGTGAATACTCAGTGAACATACTTAGTGAATATACTCAGTGAATATACTCAGTGAATACTCAGTGAACATACTCAGTGAATATACTCAGTGAATACTCAGTGAACATACTTAGTGAACATACTCAGTGAATATACTCAGTGAATACTCAGTGAACATACTTAGTGAATATACTCAGTGAATATACTCAGTGAATACTCAGTGAACATACTTAGTGAATATACTCAGTGAATACTCAGTGAACATACTTAGTGAATATACTCAGTGAATACTTAGTGAACATACTTAGTGAATATACTCAGTAAACTTACTCAGTGAATACTTAGTGAGCAAACTTAGTGAATATACTTAGTGAATATACTTAACGAACTCTTTCAGTAAAAGCCTTTGAAACAATACACTTAGTAAATTTACTTAGTGAAATACTCCAAGACAAATTGCTTAGTGAACCTTCTCAGTGAATGTTTCCAAATTAATTGATTAGCAAGATATGATACTTAAATAATATCTTCTTCCTTTTATCTGAGATTTCGAGGACGAAATCCTTGTTAGGGGGATATAATTTGTAACATCCCTGACCTGGGTTATGATCTAACCCTAGATGTTTTGCTTAAAATATGATTAGAGGCTTGTGATTACCCCTTGATATGTCATTAAGCTTTAGAAGAATCTATAATTTCATTTCTGTCCTTTTAAAACAATGTTGTTGTAACATCCCTGACCTGGGTTATGAACTAACCCTAGGTGTTTTGCTTAACTATGTAATTATATACTTGTGATTATCTTTTGGTATGTAATTAAATCTCCTAAGGAACATACATTTCCATTTCTGTCCCTTTTGAACAATGTTGTAATATTGTTTTGTAATACAGGGACCTATGTGCAAATTACCCAATTAAAAGGGGTTAACTTCCAAATTGCACATGTTAAGATGTTCCTTTGGTGTTGAGACATCATAAGAATGAATATGATAAAGTATGATGGATTCTCCAAGCTTGGGCACCAAGATGCAGCTTGTGGAGCAATCCTTGTACTTAAAACTCTAGTTTTGGTGTAAAGTGCAATTTACCCAAAATATGGGGTGAAACTTGTAAAATACACCTTCCAGAGTATATTTTATGACTCTTGGCATCATTAAGAGTAAGAATGATGAAGAGGTCACTTCAATTGAATAATTAAATAAGAATGATAACCCTTATAAATTAAATGATCAAGTTATAAGTCTAATAACCCTTCTATATGTGCAACTTAGTAAGAAGTTGGCTTTCTTCACCTTTAGACCTTGGGTTTAAGATGAGTTTTGCTTAAGTATGGAAGGGAGAAACGTGGTTTATAATAAGGGAAGGACCTAGAGGAGAAATGGAGAAACAAGTTGTCCTTATGTTGAAATTTCACCTAAAGTATATATACACCTTTTCTCACTTAGCAAGGATCGTTTCCTTCACTTCCTTTCTTATCCCCTTGCTTAGACCGACTTAAGACAGAGATCTGGGGAAGAGGATAACGGACAAGCAGTTCTAGGTAAGCTTTGATCATCATCTTGCTCGAATTCATGGAGGAATTCATGGTGCAAGGTTGGTTTTATGGTCTTCCTTACTTGTTTCTTCTTTCTAGCCATCTTTTCCCAACCTTTCCTTGGAGAAACACCCTTGGCCGACCTGTGGAGCTCAAGAAACCATTAAAGACTGGAATCTTGGAAGCTTGGAGCTCAAGGAACGACCTTAAGGCGGGTTTTATAACTCTAAACCTTTTGCTTTCTTATGCATATCTTTGTACTTGCAAAAGTAGCTTGTTCTTCTTTCCCCCATCCTTCCTTGCTTTCTTGCATCTAAAACCATGAGGAACAGACCTGGATCTGGAGGTAGAAGAAGGGGGGCGTGAATACCTATGTCACTTTAGCAAACGGTCTTGCACCCTTGGCCAAACGGTTTGCAAAACCGTTTGGGGGTTTTGCAAAACCGTTTGAGGGGCAAACGGTTTCACATGGTCGGTTGGAGCAAACGGTCTCCAAGACCATTTGAGAGCGTTGACCAAGCATGGACCGTTTGGGATTTCTGTTCATAATTATGTAGGATAATGACCCACCAAATTTTAGGGGTTAACTCTAAAGGAATCGTAGGTTAAAGGCCAATCAATTAGGGAAATCAAATTGAATTAAGTGCTGTTTTTCCAATCTGTTTAACTTGAACTTCTTGGGTAAACGGTCTCAAACCATTTGAGTGCGTTGAACAAGCATGGACCGTTTGGGATTACTGTTCCTAAAGATGTGGTCTAATAACACACCAAATTTTATAGGTTAACTCCCAAGGAATCATGAGTTAAAGGCTAAACAATTAGGTAACCTAATTGGATTAAGTGCTGATTTTCCAATCTGATTAACTTGAACGTTTTGGGAAAACGGTTTCAAACCGTTTGAGTGAGTTGACCAAGCGTTGACCGTTTTGGATTCCTGTTCATAATCATGTTGTTTAATGACCCTCCAAATTTGAGGGATTAACTCCAAAGGAATCGTGAGTTGAAGGCTAATTAATTATGTAAACCCTAATTGGATTAAGTGCTGACTTTCAACTTGATTGATTTGACTTTTTGGGTTTTCTTGCCCAAACGGTTTCAAGACCATTTGGGGGATCATCCAAACGGTCTCAAGACCGTTTGGGGGTCACCCAAGACCGTTTGAAGGTCTAGGGTCAAGTATGGATAGGTGTTTGAAGATCCAAAGATGTGGTGTGAAACCTAATCGGCTAAGTGTTGGTTTTGCATTGAATTGAGTTGATTGTTTTGGGTTGATTGACCCAAACGGTCTCAAGACCGTTTGGGGATCCCCCAAACGGTCTCAAGACCGTTTGGAGGTCACCCAAGACCGTTTGGAGGTCTGGGGTCAAGTATAGTTGACCAATTGAAGGTCCAAAGGTACACAATTACAAAGCAATCAATTGCTGATTTGATGATCAACTCAATAGCTCAAACCCTAATGATTTTTCACTAGAATCCAAGGGTTGGGTGAGCCAAACGGTCTCAAGACCGTTTGGAACTCATCCAAACGGTCTCAAGACCGTTTGGAGGTCACCCAAGACCGTTTGGAGGTCTAGGGGTGAGTATGGTTAAGCAATTGATGATACAATGATACTAAGTTGGAATGTAATCAATTGTTGTTTTGGTGATCAATCCAATGATCCAAACCTTAATTGGTTGACTTAGATTTTGATGATATGATGGGAAAACGGTCTCAAGACCGTTTGGAGGTCATCCAAACGACCTCAAGACCGTTTGGGGTCAGGTCATGTCCCAATGTAATGATGGTTCAATAGGTTCAAATCAATTAGTCCCACATTGAAATATGTTGAAGGGTTATTGATTCCAATCCCTAATTTAATTGAGTTAAACCCTAATTGATGGTCAATTGAGGGTCAAGTGAGGGACAAATCAGTTGAAGGTTGACCTATTAAACTCAATTAAGGTATGAGTATAGGTCCAATTGATGATTGGTTCCATGAATTCAAAGATTGAAGGAATCAACATTGGAAACCCTAATTCAATTGGATACCTTATGAAGTGGAGGTCCAATGTGATTGAATCTTTGAGAATTAAGATGATGAATGTTCTATTGATCCAATAATGATTAGTAATGATAATCAATGAAGGTGTGAAGGTTGAAACCCTAATAATACCTAAGTGATTAAGAACCTATTAAAGGGAGAATTCTTAATTGTTTATAGGATTAATAGCTTGATACACTATGTTAACCATGGTAGTATGTACTTTATTGAAGGGTCGATGTGACCTAATCAATTTGAAAGAATGAGAAATTAGAATACATATATATAGATAGACAGAAATATGAATCATGTAATGATCTGCTGTAGCACGACCGTGCAAGGGAGCACGGCCGTGGCAGCCTTAGCTTGCACGACCGTGCAAGGGAGCACGGCCGTGGTAGCCTTACCTTGCACGACCGTGCAAGGTGGCACGGCCGTGGTGTCCTATATAGAAATTGAGAAGTTTTGGTATTGTGCTGACATTGTTATATATGCATGTCCTTATTTGTATAAGTCATACAGGTTGATATTATGAGGTAATCATAGCCATGTATGAGTTATGATGTCATATTCTTTGAAAACAATTATAAGCTTTTAGAGTAATGATATGTGAAAAGTATATACATTGCTTCAATCAAGGTCATGCTACTAGATGACTTGATGCTGATATGGAACTTGATAGCAAGTGTTATGATGATATAAGGGTGTGAGCACCCATGTTCTTGAATCATAGTGATAAGATGATTAAGAATTGATATCCAGTTGATAACTGATATGAGTTACACTTGTACATTTAGTATTCTTCTGTTATAGCCATGTTTAGTACTTGAACGTTTGGAAACATGTATGATGCTAAAAGAATACTGATATGTACCTAATAATCAAGTATAATCATACCATGTAGAGCCCTGATCATAGATCCATCATTGTCAGAATTTAAATAATAGTGAAACATGTTTTACAAAAGGAACTCATGGATCACATACTTTAGAGTATGTGGGAGTATATGGAATAACTGATAAAAGTTAAGCTTGACAGGTTTCATATAGAGGTGATCAGATCCAGGTAAGATTTATAATGCTAATTGCATTAAGAACACTTGTTACCTAAAAATCAAGAGTATAACTAAATGTCATGTTATCTGGTAAGTGATAACATATGAGCTTGATAGGTTGAATTTGCCACGAGTAATATGATTTGTTGATCTTCAAAGGTCATATTATTTAGATAACCAGATAAAATGAGATGTTACTTGGTAACAAATGTTATGATTAGTCCAGGGGTTTGAACTCCCACATTCCGGATTTACTATTAATAAGATGGTTAGGGATTGATATCCCAATATTAAAAATATGAGGTATGACCTAAACCAAAGTGATTCTATGTGAAATTCTATTACGGAATAATCCTATGAAAAGCTTAACTACAGACTAATGGGTTATGAATGTAAATAACCCTTGTATTACATAAGTAATGTTAAGTCTGATATCATATGTACAAGTTATGCAGATATGTTGTGGAGTTGGAATCCTAACACTTTGGGAGAAGGAGTATGGCTACAGGCCATCCTTTCCCAAATAATAATGCCAGGCAATGGATATATGATCCAAGTCTGAAGGGAGTTAGTTATGTGATAAGTGACATGTGATTTTATCAATTTATAGTTGCATTGCTTTTAGTAGAGAGAATAGTTTAATCTGTTAAACATTGTTTTAACTACTCTCAAATATACATAACTTCTTTGTGTACATTTATTCTCTTATGCTGCAATAATTATGCTTCTGGCGAAGAGTTATATCTCTCGCTGGGACGATTTTTATAATTGTCTCACCCCGTAGATTTCAACCTTTAGGTGGACGTGGGCGAGGAGGCAGAAATCCTTCAATAGGTGAAGGGCAGCATCAGCAGTACCAAGGACAGCAGTGAAGCTTCAGGTGGAGGCATTGGCTGCTATGTCATGTGTAGATAGTGTTAGAGTCCTATATGTCGTCTCTGTACTCTCAGGTCCTCGGAGTAATAGTTAGTGCTTTCGAGTTTTTGGTCCAGTCCTTAGAGACTTTTGTATCTTTCCTTATCGAGTTTTACTCATGGATCAGTTGTAAACAACTTATCATGTTGCTTTATGAGAAAGCTTTACCTTTAAAGGATCTCTTTGTAAAAAGTTTAAAATTTTTAGTGATTTCTGGTAATCTGATGCTTAGTGAACGCTTTCGCATTAGTTAATCTTGTTTTCTCAAAATAGACGTTTCAATCTCAATACTAAGAAGATAGATTTTTTGGCCATCTAATGACCCTAGATGAGGCTCGAATGTGGGCTTATTTCCAACTGACATCTCTCATCCAATGCGTGGAGTGAAGATTCTAGGTGGTCCAATTTTCTACAGACGCATCATTTGCGAAGGAACTTCTCCAGAAACGTGTGATGAAAACCCTTGATATGATGGATCGCATGTCCTCACTCCAGGACCCACAGTGTGAGATTCTTCTTCTTAGGTCTTGTGTTGGGATGCCCAAACTGTTGTTTGATCTTCGTACAACACCTCCTTCTTCTATCACACCTATGTTGGATATTTTTTATCACGGTCTTCATCGTTGTCTGGAGCGTATTGTGGTTGGTGACGGCCCATGTTTTGGTGATTTACAATGGTGTTTGGCTACACTTCCTATGCATCTAGGGGGATTGGGGATCAAGTCCTCTCATGATGTCAGTAAATTTTCTTTTATTGCCTCTCAGATACACACTAAAGATCTCCAAGACCATATGTTGTGTGAGGTCACATGTGTGCCTACAGGGCTCCCCTTTGTCCAAGCACATGCTTGCATATGCAATATCTTGCCATCTTTATGTTGGTCTATGTTGACAAGTACGCATTCTACCACCCCAAAGACCCAGTCTATTTTGGTAGACGCTTACTACAAAACGGTCATCCAGCAAATCACGGCAAGTGACATATCCTTACGGCAATATGCTATTCTTACTTCTTTACAAGTCGATCATGCACAAATTTTTTTTAGGGTTGTTCCTATTGATGGCCTTGGTCTATCTATGTTACCCATTGAGTATCGAGCTATCCTTTGGTATTGGCTTATGATTCCCTTATATCCAGGTGATGAACGTTGTCTAATTTGCAACATCACAGATCTTGATGCCTTTGGTGATCATGCAGTGCACTGCCGCTCACGGCCTGGTTATAAGTTTCGTCATGATGTTGGCACTCGATCTGGGTTAAAGATTTTGAAAGAAGCTCCTTTGGCCTTCCTTGGCACTCAATCTGATGGTGTTCATTTGTTGCAACCTGCCGACATTCTTTTATTTCGCTGGATGAATGGAAAACATGCCTGTGTTGACCTAACATGAGTTTCTCCCTTGACAATTATCCTTTCAAAAAAACTTTAAAGCAGGGTAGGCAGCGTCCGAGGCAGCAATACAAAAAGTTCATAAACATGGAACAGCATGTGAGGCCAATCAACATCATTTTCTACCTTTTGCCTTTGACGCCTTTGGGGTGCCTGCCGACGATGCATTTTCTCTTCTTCGATGCCTTCAACATATATAAATAGGAATCTTATGATGCCTTCATCTACATGTAATGATTTATTTTTGGGTCCTTGGGTTTTGCCATCCAACAAGGATTGGCAACCCAGTTTGTTGCTTGCGCTTTTGTGAGAGCTTTTATGTAATCTTTTAAGAAATCATATGAAACATATTAAGTGACATGTTGTGAGACGACACCACCATGATATGGGCCCTAACTCCTCAGAAATTTATTTTCAGGGGCTTAATGTGAGAGCACACTATCAGGATAGTGGTCACATATCCTCCCAAATACAATTACAATGACATGTTGGGAGAGGACATTCTCATGATATGTGATGTGGCTCCTCTCAAATGCATTTTCAAAGACCTGATGTGAGAGGATGCCATAATGATATGGGCCATGGTTCCTCCGAAAAACATATTCAGTGACATGTTGTGAGACGATACCATCATGATATGGGCCCTGGCTCCTCATAACACACTATCATGATATTGGTCACATATCCTCCCAAATGCAATTACAATGACATGTTGGAAGAGGACATACCGTGAGAGCACACTATCATGATATTGGTCACATATCCTCCCAAATGCAATTACAATGACATGTTGGGAGAGGACATTGTCATGATATAGGAGGTAGCTCTTCAAAAGGTTATTTTTGGGGACTTTCTATGAGAGCACACTGACATGATATTTGTCATAGATCCTCCCATATACGCCTCCATCCACATGATACGAGAGGACATTCTCATGATATGGGATAGAGGGTCACCCTGGAGAAGTCCACGTGCAGGCTTTGTGCTTTTGGTCCGATCCCCATTTATAGAAAAAGTGTGCTGGACAGATGTGATGCAATCTTTGACTTTACTCCTCCACTTCATCCCAAAACCCATCTTCTCCATCACCACATCAAGGAAACTCCACTCCACCATGTCGTATGCTTTGGACATGTCCAACTTCATAGCAAGACTGCCTTTTTTCTTCCCCTTTTCTCTCTTCATAGAGCGGAATACTTCATAGGCTATGAGAGCTCAATGTTATGATATAGGTCATAGATCCTCCTAAATGAATTGTTAGAGACTTGATATGCGATGACATTTGTCATGATATGGGCCCAAGTACCTCAAAATTGTATTTTCAGAGACTTGCTGTGAGAGGACACTTTCATGACATGGGCAATGACTCCTCTCAAAAGAATTTTAGGGACTTTTTGTGAGAAGAAAACATCATGATATGAGCCCTGACCCCTCACAAATTCAATTTTAGGGACTTGTTGTGAGACATCACTATCATAATATGGGTCTTAGCTCATCCCAAATGCATTTTGAGGGACTTGTTGTTAGATGATACTATCATGATATGGGCCATGATACCTCCCAAATGTATTTTTAGGGACTTGTTGTGAGAGGACATTGTGGTGATATGGGTCCCAAATCTAGCCAAATGCATTTGTAAAGATTTGTTGTGAAACGACACTGTCAAGATATGGGCACTAGATCCTCCTTAATGCATTTTTAAGGAGTTGTTGTAAGAGCTCAATGCCATGATATAGGTTGTGGATCCTCCTAAATGAATTGTTAAAAACTTTCTATGAGATGACATTTGTCATGATATGGGCCCAAGCACCTCCCAAATACATTTTCAGAGACTTGTTATGAGAGGACACTTTCATGAGATGAGCCATAGTTCTTCCTAAAAGCATTTTTGGGGACATGATGTGAGAGGACAACATCATGATATGGGTTGTGACTCCTCACAAATTCATTCTTACAGACTTATTGTGAGTAGACATTGTCATGATATGGGTCGTGGGTCCTCCCTAATACATTTCTAGGGACTTTCTATGAGAGGACACTGTCATGATATGTGACATGTCTCCTCCTGAATGCATTTATAGAGACTTTATGTGAGAGGACAATGCCATGATATGGGCCTTGGATCCTCCATAATCCATTTCTATGGACCTTTTATGAGAGGACATTATCATGATATGGGTCGTGGCTCCTCCCAAATGCATTTTTTGGGACTTACTGTGAGACATCATTTGTAATTATATGGGCCCCAAATACACTCAAATGAATTTTTGGGGACTTGTTGTGAGAGGACACTATCATGATATGATCCCTGGATCCTCACAAATGAATTTCAAGTAGTGAGAAAAGACTGTCATGATAGGGGGCTTGGCTCCTCCAGGTACATTTTTGAGAACAAGGTCCACAGAAATGGATTATGGGCCCTGATTCTATTTATTTGAAGGGACATGTTATGAAGGACACTATCATGATATGGGCCATGTATCCTCCATAATGCATTTGAAGGGACATGTTATGAAGGACACTATCATGATATGGGTCGTGGAACCTTCCAAATGCATATTTAGGGACTTGATGTGAGATAACATTTGTTATGATATGGGCCCTGACACCTCCCAAATGCATTTTGATGGACTTGTTGTGATAGGACGTTGTCATGATATGGGACTTGACACCTCCCAAATGCATTTTTAAGAACTTACTGTGAGATGACATTATCATCATATGTTCCATGGCACCTCTGAAATGTATTTTCAAGGACTTGGCGTGAGAGGACATTGTCATGATATAGGCCCAAACTTGAGAGGACACTGTCATCATATGTGCCATGGCACCTCCCATTTTCACTTGAAACTTGTTGTGAGAGGAAACAGCAGTCACAATATTCATCCCAAATGCAATTTTTGTGAGTTAATGTGAGAGGACACTGTCATGATAAGGGCATGACACCACACAAATACATTTCTAGGGACTTGGTGCAAGAGGTTAGTGGCACAATATGGGCCATGGCTCCACACAAATGCATTTTAGGGAGTTGGTTTGAGAGGACACTCTCATGATATGGGCCATGTCTCCTCTCAAATGCATTTTCATGGAGTTTCTTTAAGATGTTTGATGACACTTAGCTTCTAGGAGGAATTGGAGTGATATGGGCCCTGACACCTCCCAAATGCATTTTGATGGACTTGTTATGAGAGGTCGTCGTCATGAAATGGGACCTGACACCACCCAAATGCATTTTTAAGGACTTATTGTGAGATGACATTGACATCATATGTGCGATGGCACCTCCCAAATATATTTTCAAGGACTTGGCGTGAGACGACATTTGTCTTGATATGGCCGAAACTTCACCGAAATGCATTTTTAGGGACTTATTATAAGAGGGCGCTGCTGATATATGGGCTATGTAGCCTCCTTAATGCATTTGAAGAGACATGTTGTGAAAGGACACTATCACAATATTTTGGCACCTCCCAAAAGAATTTTTAGGGACTTGATGTGAGATAAAAATTTTCATGGTATGGACCCTGACACCTCCCAAATGCATTTTGATGGACATGTATGAGAGAAGTTTGTCATGATATGGGCCCAAACTTCACTAAAATGCATTTGAAGGGACATGTTATGAAAGGACTATCACAATATTGGTCGTGGCATTTATCATGATATGGGCCCTGACACCACCTAAATGTATTTTGATGGACTTGTTATGAGAGGACATTGTCATGAAATAGGACCTGACACCACCCAAATGCATTTTTAAGGACTTATTGTGAGATGACATTGTCATCATATGTGCGATGACACCTCCCAAATGTATTTTCAAGGACTTTGCATGAGAGGGAATTGTCATGATATGGCCCAAACTTCACTAAAATGCATTTTAGGGACTTATTATGAGAGGACGCTGCCAATATATGGGCTATGTATCCTCCTTAATGCATTTGAAGGGACATATTGTGAAAGGAATCTATCACAATATTAGTTGTGACATTTGTCATGATATGGGCCCTGACACCTCCCAAATGCATTTTGATGGACTTGCTATGAGAGTACGTTGTCATGATATAGGACCTGACACCACCCAAATACATTTTTAAGGACATACTGTGAGATAAAATTGTCATCATATGTGCCAATGGCTCCTCCCAAATGTATTTTTAAGGACTTGGCGTGAGAGGACATTGTCATGATATGGGCCCAAACTTCACCGAAATGCATTTTTAGGGACTTATTATTAGAGGACACTACCAATATATGTGCCAAGTATCCTTCTTAATGTTTATGCAAGATCCAAATTGACTAAACCCTTATTTTGATGATGACTAAACCATTCCACTTTTTTGTGTGTAATGTCTCTACTTGAGTGATTTCAGATTACGCATAAACACACTCCAAATGCCCTGACTTGCACATCTCAACTTGGAGAAAAGACAAGTCAAAGTCAATTCAAGTGCACATTTTTGGAATATGATGTAAACCCATTAGAATCATGTTGTAAATCACTTGTGATGATTGTATGACTTGTAATTAAGATGAGAAAAAATTAGGAGCACTTTGATCGAATGTTTAACCACTCAAAAGTCATTTTCCAAAATTCACATCAGGTTGTTTATCGGTCGAGTTGCAAACTCGATCGATCCTGATCAATTAGAATAACATTAAACCCAATTACATATTTCTATAGTAGATTATCACAAATATTCATATTCTTTTGTTATAAAAATAAGGAAACTAACAATGTTGAAGGAAATTACTTGTAATTGACTGGGAGACCCAACGAGAAAATATCATTTTTGTTAGAATAAAAATCTTGCCATTTTTGTCATTTTAGAACCTTTATGAATAAAACTTTAATATACTCATAATTAAAATATGCATAACTTGATGTTGTTTAGGTTTGCCTTTAGGTAACTATTAGGGCATGAAGTTGAAGAAAAGGTGTCTAGAAAGGATCAGGGTTTCGGGGGCTGGCAATATTTTCCTCCGCACCACTAGCTTGGTTGACGAGGACTCTCGTGCATATATGATACCGGCCTAGCCTAAGCTAATACGAATTGTCTGAAATAGTTTGCTTTTAGGCAATGGTAACCTTAGACTTCTATGTTGTATATCTTTGGGAACCCTAATTTGATTTGTTTGAGGATGGATACCAATATAGTTTCCTTTTGTCCTTTGAACCTAGACCTTAGAGTTTGGGTGTTTGTGAGAATATCAGAGTGCGTAGTGGAAGCATGATGGATCTTGATAATGGTTTAGTTAGACTTATCCTTTAACCCTAGTGTAGTAGGTCGAACCCTTTAAGGGGTGGAGTATGGTTAGTTGATAATGTTTGAGTGGTTAGATTTCGAGGATGAAATCCTATTTAGGGGGATGGAACCCTATAACATCTTGATCTATCTTTAGAAACCCTAACTCCATAGATAGGATGTTAGTATGCTCAGATCCTTAGTTTTGACCAAACAAGTTAATAGTTGTAACCCTAACGTGCTTGTTTATATATTAATTAACATATAATTATCATCTAAGGAATAAATCATATGCTTGAACCCTAATGAATATTCAATGCACATAATATGAATATCAATGCTAATTGTCAATAAGTAAGATGTTAATAATGTCATGAACCAATAAACCCTAATGATATGACGAGTAAGGTTATAATTCATAACTTAATGCATGCCAAGAAATGAATAAGTGCAATATAATGGCCATGTTGACCTAAACCCTAAGTTGTAATATCTAACCCTAATCTATACATCTTTAATGCCTTTCATGATACATTGATGATGTTAAGTGCTACAATCAGTAAACATACCTTGATACACATAAATGATATATATAATCATCTAACCACTTATTAATCAAGTCATTAATATAAAATGCATGTTACCTTGTTAATTAATATACATGTTATTAGTCACTTAATGTGAATCAAATCATTAATATGGCATATGTTCCACCTTGATCATTAAAATACATATAATGGATTCAATATGAATATGAGATGATTGGAATTAACATAAATGTGCAAAATCAATAATATAAATGAATAAATATGAATAATGATTAATGATGACATTAATGTGAGCAATAAAGATAATGTGACATGTGACAATGTTTAATATGAATATAAGTAACTAATGTGACATTAATTGAAATAATTGTATGCTTAACGACAAATTGGATAGAATGTCTTATATTCATGTAAAATAATTTGTTATAATTAATAAAGTGATAATATGAGGATAAGGAAGTATAAATCTGAATTATTAGGGACAATGATCAAATATAATAATGAATGTGGAGATAATTGAGTAACCTCTAATTATGCATAATGAATATAATGTTAATAAGTCAAAAATGTAAATAAAGTTAAATCTCTTAAAAATAATATCTTAATAGTGGAACCCTAAGTGATCCTTGAGAACCCAACCTACGATGAGTTGCATGTGAAGTTCTAAACCCTTAGATGTAGTTGAAGTATATGCTATGGTGGAAGTTTTATGGTTGGAGAAACAACCTAAAGTTTGGTGATGTGAGGTTGCACACTCACCCTTCCCTAATTGCTAGTGATTTCGGGGACGAAATCCTCTTTAAGGGGTAGAGTGTTGTAACATACCGAAATCTGGGCATTTTGCCTTTTGGTCCTCTTTTCCATCTTTTCCTTTCATTTATACCCTCTTTGGCCTTTTTGTTTAATTTGTGGACAATATGATGGTTTAATGAACATTTGTTCACCTTTTATTCCAATATTTGAATTTTATGCACAAATACCTCAGTGAAAGCTTAATAATGGGTCAAACATGCAAAATATCCACTCAAGTGATATAAAAAATAAATAAATTCGTCCTAGAACTTTCTAGTGCTTTTTAGAATATGAAAAAGAAAGAAAATCCCGAAATATAAATAAAGGAGATGATAAATGCAATAATTGGGGATAATATGGATAAAAGAAGATAATGAGGAATATATTGTTCCAAAAATCCTAAATAGAAACCCAAGAAGATAATTTGGATAATAAATATATAAATTTCGTTTTCTTGACTTAAAAGATACTTAATGGCCAAGTATCATCTAATTTGGATAATAAATAAATATATTAAAGCCTTTATTACAAGATAATGGGAAATAAGCCAATAAGGTGAAATAAAATATCTAATGTCCTTATATTAGACAATATAACTCCAAACTCATAATCTACATATCAAAATTAGTCTATGTGTGAATTTGTATTTAATTTGGTTAATGTGTAATATTTTATTTTATTCAGGAGAGAGAAAATGACTTAAAGACCAAAAATATTAAATATATGCTGATAAAAATTAATTAATCTCAAAAACGTGTTTCTAACATTTATTATTACTTGTAGACCAAGTTTTATATTTTTAGAAGGTTTCTAGATGCCTCTAATAAATTAAAAGGTTAAATAAGTGATAAAATTTAAATGTATTAAATAAAATAATAAAAGTCTTCAAAAAATAAAATAATTCTAAATTCGTATTCTACATGTTAAAATAGACCATTGGATGAATTTTGAATAAATTTGGAAAATATTTGTTGAGAAGATAAATTAAGGAGAGAGAAAGTGTACAAAACTTTCAAATCATTATTTGAAATAATAAACGACTTCAACAAATGGAAATAATATCAAATTCATGACTAACATACTTAATATGAGTTATGGGTGAAGTTTTGTAATTTTTGGATAATCATAGAGTCATAAATAAATGAGGAAAGAGAAAATGTGGTTTGAATTATTTGATACATTAAAGATTCTCAAAAGGCAAATCTAATTCCATTTATGGATTCTACACGTCAAAATAAGTCAGAATATAAAATTTAGTAATTTTGGACGTCGTTGGGCCTCCAAATGAGGAGAGAGAAAAACATTAAATCACTTTATTTGAATTTGAATGGGAATCAAATTTACAACTTTAATTTGGCACGAAATCTCAGCCGTTGGATCGCGATCTGAAGGCTCGCAGATTGTCTTCTTCCTCGATCCGTTTTGGGCAACAGGTCCTTTGTTTCACTCCCAAATACATTTTGATGGACTTGTTTCCCCAAATCAGTCCCAATTGCCAAAATATGACATGATTTAACCTAATTTAAAGCAGATTTTACATTACATTACCTAATCAGATTTAAGTCTTCAATAAATCTTACCCAAAAAAATTTGATGTTGTAAATTAAAAGAGTCTATAAAATATAGTTGCATAGGTATATTTAAAATACAATTATATTTTACACTTTGACTGTGAAAAATATCCATGTAACAACCTTCCCCCCACTTAATCCCGCTGCTTCCTAAAACACCCGCGCTGGGAAGACCGGTCAGCGTGAAAATTCCCAACCGGATCCCCCCCACGCCTACCGCTTACCCCATACCTATCACTTTTTTTTACCCTCATCATCAGTCAGTTCACTTTCCTCTGGAGTCTGGACGACGAGAATTCCCCTTCCAGCCGATCACGAGCAGCAGTGAGGTGAAGGTCGTCGATCCCTCTTTCCCTTCGGGTCCGGTTTGTATGTACCATTCCTTCATTGTTTCTCAATCATGTTATTTCCCAGTCACCCCCGATCTTGGCCACGAGCAGCAGCGAGGCCGCACACATCAGTGGAGCTCGCAACTCCACTGAAATTCATCCATCGGGCCGCAAACAGCAGTGGATCTCGCGCCCCCACAGTTTGTCTGATCGTTATTCTCCTTTGCTTCCGGTTAGTTCCTCATCTTCTTGCTTCCTTCTTCAATTGCTTCTTTCTTAGTCGCCCCTCTTTCTCAGTTGCCAGGTACTAACGCAAGCACCAATGAGGCTGCGGGCAACAGTGAGGCTTGCGCCCCCAGTGAACTTTGTCGATTGCCCTCCTCCTTTGGGCCGGGTTAGTTCTCATTTCCCCGTCATAATTAGAAGCTCGAGAAATCTGTATGTGTGGGTTCTGATCGTAAATATACATATTAGCATGCTTGAATCTGTTACAGCCTGCATAAATACATCTAGTCGCATATACAGGGAGCGCCCCTTCCCGTCCGTATGTCTATCACAGTGAACTAGAGTACTCTGACGTTGTGGATACATCAGTCTATTATTGTTATATTTGACAAGATTAACATTGCGTAGTAGATACAAATATAATGCAAAATGGAGACCGTCCGGCATTTGCACCATATTCCTCGTAATCATCGTCAAAACAGAGTGGCGGCTACTCTCTCACCCCAGTGCTACTAGGGTTTCTTCCTCCGGAGACGGCTGGCTGGGGGGAGGGGGATTTGACCGTCGTAAAGCGGTGTCCCACTCCCCCTCAGCCTCTTCTCGCCCGTCTTCAGCAGGGTCTCTTCTTCAGGAGGCGTGCAGGCGTGTTATCTTTGGAGACAGTGGTCTTCTTCCTCCCTGTCGTGGAGCCCGGCTGCGACGAGTTTCCTACCTCATTTCTCTTTTACTTGCTTTCTATTTAGACTAGGTTGGTCTCTTATTTTGTCTCTTTCGCTGTTAATCAGCGCTTCTGTCTCTTCTCGTAGTAGATTTCTCTTTCTCGGTCAATTTTGTTGTGGTGTTGTATGGCAGCAAGTGTGGGGACAATATCCTTTTGGAACACCGATCTGGCGCAGATACTCTACCACATATACATACTCAGGTTGAAGGTATTCCTCATAGAAAGCTGCGTTAGCCAGAGAAGGAGAAGAGGGATCTATACATCATTGTTCTTATCAAATTCCAATATGAGTTTTTGTGGTAGTTTGTATGTGTTCTTGATCTTCGTATGATCCTTTAGTTTATTTTTCTCCTCATGTAGATGTCGTATGGCTCCTCCATAATGAAATTTGTCTGTTTAACTTCAAAAAAAAAACAATGCAAAATGGAATGTTATTAATTTGAACACAGTAGCATGACCTGGGGCGTTGATGGCAACATGCGGTAGATACTATTGAGAACAAAAGAGCAACTGTTGGAGACCTTGGTTCATTTTATTGGTAATAGAGACCATCTCTGCACTTATGTCACCCACCAACATTCTGGTTCACCTGCATAATATAGAGTATGAGGAGAAGGTTATTCTACAGGTTAAGGTTTTAGTAACCTTGCTATTAACACTAAATTTATAAGAAATTTGGGAGCAATTAAAATGGGTGTAAGGGATAGGGAGATGGTGAACACATTTCTTCTCCTATTAAACATAATAAGATTAGATATATGTGAGGTAGCACCAAAATCCAAGATAGAATTTATGATATGACGGGCAAGTTTCCTGCTCTGATTTCACGGATTTACGCTCGCAGCAGAAGCTTGACCGCAAGGTGTATATCGTCGCCCCTATTCAAGTTCTTCGCAATTCTCATTCAGGGTTAGTTCCTATTTCCCCTCTCTGTTTGTCAAATTCTCCTCTTTCACATTCTGATTCCTTTTTCTTTGCTCTAAATTCACATATTTCCATATGCTTCCGGCGAGTGCAGGTACTAACACAAATCAACTGTAAAGCTGCAAGCAGAAGGAGCTTCGCCCCCTGTGAAGTTCGTATGCATTCTGGTTTATTTCTTCTTTCCCCTTCCTCCTTTATCAATCATGCCTCTTTCTCAGTCTTATTCTCTTTGCTTTTCTCTAATTTTATGGTTTTTCATTTGCTTTGCTCGGAATTCATAAACATCATAGCCTTTATCAAAGGGTTGCAAAACCTGCACAACACTTTGAGAATGATGTTCATGACAAGGTTCATGTGGATGTCTTTATTGCACCAAATTTTCAAGTATTACCAAACTAGTTTACCATTCTACTAGTATTAATCTTTTGGAACCAATTTAAGTGAAAGCTTAATAGTTAGATCCTTGGAAGATCACATGGTTCTTTCTGAAGCCTTTGTGAACTAAAGCATAACCAACTGTTTGTGTGTATCCACACTATCTTAATGAAATTGTATCTAAACTAGAGTAATATGGTCGCATCAAACAAGTCCCCAATCTCTTCTTAACATGTGTTGTACCCTTATTCATTTTTGATGTTTTTGAACATACTATGGACTCTTCCCAGCTCTGTTTACCATTTATTTTTCTTTTTGGATATTGGTTATATTTGAACAATAACCCTCCATCTCGTGTCTTATCATTATTTCCTCCTATGTAGTGGGGCTGAGATAGTATTTTTTTCGTGTCCTTGGTGGTGTTGGGCCCCTCCACATCCATTGTGGCTACCAAATGTATAAAGGGTGTCATTCATGGTTAGCTAGGTCATAATATGACATAATTTGACCTAAATATAACTAATATTTGCATAGCATAAACTTCTTAGGCCTTAACATTCCCTATTTACCATATAGTCACCTAAATGAGGCACAATATATAGTAAATCAGTAAGTGGAGCAGTAGTAAATGGGTAATATCATAATACTGCAGCAACAGTAACTCCATAACATAGCAGGAAATTGCTGCTTGGTCATGCAAATATAAGATACAAAAAATAAAGAGGGAATGCAGTAACATTGGGGTGATAGTATCAACTTGAGGGTAAAATAGAACAGAACATGGTGTTCAACTTAAAATATAGAAATATGATAACCAGTTGGGATTTTTTCTTGTTCTTTTTAATGTTCAATGCATGGTTGTATAGGTGGCTAGGCGACCAGTAGTTGCCTAGGGACGCCCAGAACCTCGGTTGACCAGAACCTCAGAGGCTAAAACTCAAAATACAGTCTTATAATTCTTATTTCTATTTCTATTATGGCAACACAATTTTCCATATGTAAGGTCTGCAAGATTAGTTCTTGTTCTGGGAAAGCGGGGTAACCATTAGATGAGGGAACCATTAGATGAGGACCTAAACTCCTCAAATCCCAATTATTTGCCTCAAATTAGATATTTTTTCCCCAAATCAGACCTTATTGTCCATATTTGCATGATTTGGCCTAATCAAAATCTGATTTTACATTATGTGACCTAATCGGATCTAAGTCTAAAATAAATCCTGCCCAAAAAAAGAGAAGGCTGAATAGTATCTAGGCTAAACAACACCTAAACTAGACCTCAACGGTTCTTCTTGGTGAAATAGATTCTCTATTTGGTTCTGCTTTCTATTGATTTCCTCTTCAATATAGTTATAATAAAAAATAGATAATATTTTTGAAGAATATTAATTGCAAGGAAGAGGAATGGAAATTACAAAAATAGATGTATTTAGCCTAGGCGCCCAGTTTAAGGTGGCCCGCCTAGAGCGTAGAGGGCCTAAGAGCACCTTTATAGCTAAGGCATAGTCGATAAGGTGGTTAGGCATTGGATAAGGTGCTAATAATTAAGTATTTACATTCATGATTTGGCCTAATTCAAGCCTAATTTACATTAACAACAATTGGTTCTTATACATAACTGAAAATTTAACAAAATTACATGATCATTTTTCAGGGAGCCACGGATAAGAGTTGGATGAGTAGAGGAAAATCTAAACATGAACGTTGCCAAGAGGCATTCATGCAAGGATTTAACTTATTTTTGGATTTTGCATTTAGTAATCGTACTGAGGTCAGGTGTCCATGTGTGAAATGTGAGAACAAGTTCTTTCATAATAGGGAGACAATTACATGGCATGTTATCAGATCTGGATTTCTATCGACCTACACTAATTGGGAATATCACTGTCATATTGACAAAAAAGATCATATGGTCAATCAACATGTGGCTAACTCTTTTGATGATATGGAGGGGTTGATAAATGATGCATGCTATGACAAAGTATAAATGAACACAGACTTTCCTGATAGTGGTAGTGAATATCCTATTCATGATGATGGTGGTAGTGATAATGAAAATCATATTCATGATAATAAGAAATTTGAGGAACTACTTAAAGACGCTTGTGAACCATTATATCCAGGTTGTGATAACTACTCAAAGCTCTCCTTTGTTGTTCATCTATTTAGACACAAATGCTTGAATAAAATAAGCAACAAGGCAATGTCAGGATATCTGGAACTTCTATCTAAAGCGTTGCCTATGGGACACAAGTTGCCAACAACATGGTATGAATGTAGAAAACTCATGTCTTCTCTAGGGTTAGATTGTCAAAAAATCCATGCATGCCCCAATGATTGTATACTTTATAGAGGAGAATACTTGAATTTAGAAAAATGTCCAAAGTGTTCTACCTCGCGGTGGATTGATACAAGCCGGGGAAGAAGGATAAAGATCAAGAAAAAGACACCACGAAAAGTTCTTCGCCACTTCCCCTTGATTCCTAGATTGAAAAGATTATTCAATTCAGTTAAGACAGCTCCTTGGATGATTTGGCATTCCACAAGTACAGTTGGCGCAGTAGGTGAAATGGAACATCCGAGGGATTCTAAGGCTTGGAAAGATTTTGATACCAATCATCCTTCATTCAGCATTGAGCCACGAAATGTCAGACTTGGCTTAGCGACAGATGGATTTAGCCCTTTCAATATTGCAATGGGGAGTAGTAGAAGTATTTGGCCCATCATCTTAATTTGTTATAATCTTCCTCCCTGGCTCACTATGCATCAATCTTTCTTAATGATGTCACTTCTTATTGATGACCCAAAATCACCAGGAAACGATGTTGATGTTTATCTCCAACCATTGATTGATGAATTGAAGATGTTGTGGGCTAGAGTGAACACTTTTGATGCTAAACTAGGTGAGGTATTTAGCATGCTAGCAATGCTTCTATGGACCATTAGTGACTTTCCTGCATATAGTATGTTGTCTGGTTGGA
Organism: Alisma plantago-aquatica; assembly: GCA_963693085.1. Taxonomy (NCBI): domain Eukaryota; kingdom Viridiplantae; phylum Streptophyta; class Magnoliopsida; order Alismatales; family Alismataceae; genus Alisma; species Alisma plantago-aquatica. The sequence continues at coordinate 983,760,489 of OY856409.1, forward strand.
GTACAAAAGGCTACAAGGCTTGTCCGTATTGTCAAACTGATCATGGTTCTATTCACCTTCCATACAGTCAAAAATGTGTCTATCTAAGACATCGACATTTTTTACCAATTAACCACCCATGGCCTGTTGATAAAAAAGCTTCAATGGAGTTGAAGAACATGAACCCGCACCTCAACCTGTAGATGGGAAACAAATTGAACACTTGTGGAAAGATTATGATAATGTTGTCTTTGGAAAGGTATCAGGTAATAATTCACATGACCAACATGAACTACCTGAGGGGTGGAAAAAGAGAAGTATTTTTTTGAGCTCCCTTATTGGAGCTCATTGCTGGTTCGACACAATCTAGACGTTATGCACATAGAAAAAAATGTGAGTGAAAATATTTTGGCGTGGTTACTTCAAAAGGATGGTAAAAACAAGGACAATATTAAAGCCCGATTGGATTTGCAACACTTGCGAATATGTAAATCATTGTGGCCTAAACTTTCAAAATCATAGGGAGCTTCCTCATACAATATACAGTATGACAAATGAAGAAAAGGAAAACTTTTTGTATGTATTAAAGGACAATAAACTCCCTAAAGGATTTTCATCAAACTTCTCCCGTATGGTTCAACTACAAGAAAGGAAGTTAATTGGTATGAAGAGTCATGATCACCACATATTGGTACACCATCTCCTTCCAGTAGCTGTGATAAAGGCATTAACAAAACCTGTCAGAAACGTTCTAATGGAATTCTGTGTTTTTTTCAAAGAACTAAATGCAAGGGTCATTACTATTGAGAAGATGGAAGAGTTGGAGCAGAAAATTCCTATAATAATGTGCAAATTAGAAAAGATTTTTCCTCTTGCATTCTTTGATGTCATGGTCCATTTAGCTGTGCATCTAGCAACAGAAGCAAAACTTGCTAGACCGGTTCAATTTAGGTGGATGTATCCCATTGAGAGATATCTACACACACTAAAGAATTACATTTGTAATAAGAGTAGACCAGAAGGTTCTATTGCTAAAGGATATTTAATGGAGAAAGCAAGCATATTCTGTGATAGGTATCTGCATGATGTGGAAACCAAGCTACATAGACCCGTAAGGTATCTCGATGTTCCACTTGGCTCTCGTTCTATAGTGAGAATATCTGTCGAAGAACTACATCAAGCTACACATTTCATATTGCTCAATACTGAGGAAGTTCAACCTTATGTGAAGTAAGTAAGAATTTATTAATTATAAAATATTTTTGAAAATTGTCTAACAAAATTTATCCGCGACATACATAAATACAGGAAGCATCAGGATATCTTAAGATGCCAGCACCCTAGTTGGGATGATTTCACCTTACAGTCACACCACCACAAATCATTTGTAAATTGGTTTGAAGATCATGTAAGGCAATACAACTATTTGATTTAACATAATGTTTTTATCCTATCTTATTTCTTAATTTCATCCATATTTCTTTTCTAACTAGGTTGCTTCCTTACAAGAATTTGATGAACTTCTCAAGCCTATCTGATATCTGTCTCAAGGACCTAAGATATGAATATATTCTTATAAAGGTTACTTTGTGAATGGATACAAATTTGAGCGTCAAGATGTTGATAAAGATCGAGTAACACAGAATAGTGGTATCGCCACAATAGGCCCTGATGGTGAAGTATATTATGGACTTCTAGATGACATCTTTGAGATTCACTACCATGGAATGAATCCTTATTTTCTGTTTAAATGCTCCTGGTTCAATGTCGATGAGGAAGGGTTGTCAGTTGATGATCTTAACATTGCACATGTTAACACGAGTAAGCGAAGCTTTGAAGATGAACCATTTATATACCCAGAACAAGCTGAACAAGTCTTTTACTCAAGAGATCCTGTAGATGGACATTGGAGTATTGTATTCCACTGGAAACCTAAAAATGTATATGTGGATCATGATCTCATTGTTGAACAAAAAGATGATCACTTAGGTAAATATCATGAGCCTTCAATTAGTTCTGGGTTGAATGATGTTCCTTATGTCGGATGGACTAGGTTTGATATATCTACATCTTGTAAAGTTTCTAAAAGTGTAATCGGTGAAATTTTACAACCTAAAAAGAGAAGGAGAGTAGAGGTATAATCAATAGAAGTCTTTTGTTAATATTTATGATTGGTTTTTGTAGGACTGTCTAATATTTCACTTCAGACATCTAACTAAGATTTAATACAATCATTTTTTTTCAGAGTCATGCCACCTAAATCTATGTTCAAGTCTGTTAATCAAATCATGGAGATGGAAAATCAGGGCGCCAATCTTGCATCAAGAAAAGCAGGTATGTGAAACTTTATTTTAATTTTTTGCATACACTTTTTTTGCCAGAAATTTTGTCAAATATTTTGTCTTTTATGTTAATTTCAGAACTAGAAGTGGTTAATGGAAGTAAGAAGAGAGCACTCATAAAGTTTGCACCCACCTTTAAGGATCCAAATAAGGAAGTGAGTAGCAATGCGAATTCAATTGCAGATGCAAAAAGAAAATCTGCGTCCATCCTTAAGGAAAGTATGGGTAAGATAAACTCAATTTAGTTTGAAGGTATTTAATTTCATGTGTTTATGTGAATATTGTATATATTTGGTTAGATGGATCAACAACAAGACCAACAAACTCAGATTGTTTGGATGATAACATTCCAATTGCAAATGTATTCAAAAAAGTCAGAAATTGTGGTATACTCTTTACTACATTAATATCATATTTTGTATTTTCCAACATCATGTCCTCTTAGGTATGTGAAATTATTGCATTTGTATATATGCATATATAAATGAAAAATGTGAATCATATACTTTCAAGAAAAGTGTGCAGCCAAGTTTGAAGAAAAAGTCCATTGCTGAAAATGCCATGCACCTAGAAGACCACATGAGAACAGATCAAGAAATTGAACATGAACCCAGATGCAAACAATGCAATTCATACCATTATTTTTTTCTTCCAATCATTAGTGTTTTTATTGAGTAGTAACTTTTGATAAATTTATCAAAATATTAATGATTTTATTGTAGTTTCTAATCATGGTAGTCAAGGGAGCACACCACTTCAAAGGACCAACTTCAGAGGTATTATTTTTAATATCTAATTAATTTATACGTTAAAATGTAATTAGGTAGATACAAAGTTAGAATGGATTTCAAACACACTTTATTTAGGCTCGACCAAAAATATTGTAGGAAGTAAGAATTTACATCACCGTCATAGATCCAAAACTGATACAAGTTATATTTGTGTATGTCATTTTTCCCCTTCTATTAGAAAACACTATCAATTATGAATCCTTCTACTTTTCATAGTGATAGAGAGTACAAATGCATATACAAATGCCAAAGGAAAGCATGTCCCCATCCATAACAATCCACTTAAGGAACGCTTGAGTGAGATAACATCAAGTAAGTCTTAATTAATTTAGTTGCCTACGTATATATCGCCAACCCCTCAATCTTGTATCATTTTTTCCATAAATATATTAGAAACGAAGAGACCAAGAAACTCAGAAATTTTGGAAGAAGAAATTCCAGTTGGCGATGCATTAAAAAAACTCAAAATCATGATATGAAGTACATTATTTACTATATTAATTGCAGAATTTTGCTTTATGACTGATCCCTTACTACCTTGAAATGATTGAATTCATGTAGACAAATCTATGAGTAGAAAAGGTGAATCAAGTACTCTCAAGAAAACTATCCATCCAAAATTAAAGAGAACATATGTCCATTGTGATTCTAGTGCACCAAATCATAATGCATCTCGTAGGACTGAACTTTTAGGTAAGCATTTTTAATATTTAATTTTATATTTTGTCACCCTAATGATAAAATATTACTATAGCCACTGGAAATGTGAGATGCAATAATCGGATATCTATTCCACCTGAAGATACTAAAATATATGAAGAAATGTGTGGATCACCTGTGGATTTTGACATGAGCGATGAGGATGAAACTTTAAGTGAGTTATGAATCTATTATACACAATACTATGCTAGTAATTTCTCTTAGTGTATCTCATTATTATATTCAATCTTTTAAGATTTTTATGACGCTCACATCCAAGAAAATTTGGATACCACTGTCACATGTAATAATTCTAGTTATATTATTCTAGCTATAATAATTATCCATAATCTATTCGTTATTTGGATATTAATGTAGAAGGTGATAAAGATAATGTTGGTGATTTCTACTTCAATGAAACTTTAGATGAGAATTACTCGCCCGTCCATAGAATTTCAGATTTATGTGTTCCAGGTAATTTATATAGTTACATTATTATTACTGCTATGATAATTTTACATAACCCACTAATTATTTGTAGATACTGCTGTTGAAGACGATGGCAATAATGGTGATGACTTACATGATAATGGAACTTTAGATGGCTATTTATCGGGTAATACACAAAAAATTTCACATATAATTACCCTTACTGGGTACTATGCTCTAACAACAAATCATATTTCTATATTATGACAGAAAATGGTGATCATCTTGAAGATGAGTTGCACCTAGAAGACCAAACGAGAGTAAATGAAGAAATTCAAGATGACCCAATATGCAAAAAAGGTATTGTATGTCATACAAATTTTAGTACAAATTTTTATAGTTAATATTTAATGGTTATAATTTCATATAAAGCTAAAAAGAATACAAGAGGATGCACCACTTACAAAGCAGTCGCTCCAAAAGATGGAAAAAAATGGGTTTGCATTGTAGATAAAGAATTAGGTGTACCTGCTTATGATGAACGTCAGAAACTATCAGGATGGTTGGGGTTGTACGCTAGACGCGCGGAGCAATTTCCTATAGCTAAAATTTGGGGACAAAAACATCAAAGAAGTTTTGAGAAGGTGATGGAGAAATTAAAGGTATGTAACATTATAGTTAAATTTAAGTGCATGTGTTTGTAAATGAATAATATAAGTATTGATGACATGGAAATTTTGTTACTTAAAATTTTGATAGGATGATTTTGAATTTGTAATGGAAGATGGGGAACCCTTGCTCCTCTAGATGGTGTTGTAACTGCTTGTAAAAGAATTATGCAAAAAGAACTGAGAACTTGGAGATATAGCCTGAAGAGCAAATATTATGATGAAAATAAGACTATAGAGGAACAAGCCTCAACTTGCGGAGATAAAAGAATTGACGCTGAGCAATGGAAAGAATTGTTGCAATACTGGAACAACGAAAAGAACAAGGTGATAATACTTTGTATTATACTATATATCATCAAATATGATATGATATAATTATTATACTTGTTTCAGGAATTGTCGGCTAAAAATAAGAACATCTGAAGCATAGTAAGGCCTACCTATACGCATGGACCTATTTCTTTTGCAAGCCATCACTTTAAACAAGTATGAATATATAATTAATTAATTTATAATGATGTTTCTATCTTACAAGATATCCAGAAAGTATTGTCTATTCTCTAATCTTGTACTAAATATTTAGAAAAAGAAGCATCCAGCATTGGAGGTCTACGTCTCAGGCCATCTAGATAAGAAGCAAAAATTTCCCAACAAAGACACTAAAGACATTCTTGTAAGTTGTGAAATATATTATTTTAATTTATTGTATAAATTTTTTGAATTACAGTAACTTTTTAAAATTACCAATGATCATCAGAAAAAAGTTATTGATGAATGCATAAGTCGTAGCTAGACAAGACACGTGATCCATTAGAGTTTTCATCATTTTGGATGAAGTGATTGGAAAACATCTCGGAGGGTTTGAAAGAGGTTTTGGTACCACCGTATCTCGTCGAGATATGCAAAATCGGAAAGCAAAATAAGTTTTACATGGCATTGTTATAGAACTTCAACAACAACTGAAAGATACCAAAAGGGAGCTAGAGGATAGTAACAGAGAACTTGCTGAAGCTAATTTAAGAATAGCTGTACTGGTATGGTACTTACACCTCATATACTTTATTTTCATTAGGCGAAAATTATTAACCTTTATTTTTGTATGTACTACTAGGAGAGAAGAAACGGGAAAAAGAATTTTGTTGAAAGAAGGCATGCTCTCCGACAGGTTGTTCTTCAAAATACGGTAAGTTGATTATTCTACTTATTCTACTTAAGTTATAAGCAAGACTAAATTGTATAACAGGGATTGGACACTTGTAGCTTATTTTTTTTTCTTTTGTAGGGTCGGTCTTCACACATTCTACAATCATCCACTCCACCAGAAAGCACGGATCAACTGAGTGATTAGAAATTAATGATCTACTTCCCATTAGAGTTCTAGATTTAGTTATTAGTTTCTTAGGAAGACTTTTTCATATCTAAATTTTTCTTTGTATTTTGTTTACACAAAACACTTTATTTCCTATTCATTTAGATAATGTATAAATATATTTTAGTAATTTGTTCTCGGTACCATTTAATTTATTTGTTACATTTCCAGAACTTCTATGTGCAGTTTCGATGAAATAAAAATATCTATATTTTTTATGTGTCATATATGTAGAACAAAAGTTAATCATGTTATATGTCTTTGTTTGTTTTATTTTAATTATGTATGTGGTTGGGAGACCCACAGTTAGGGTGGGGGAATTAATGGCGAATCCTATGATTGATTTGGCTTCAATTGACTTGAATACGTCTACTTTTTAGGCAAGTTGAATCCATCAAAATGCATTTCTTGCTTTCTTTACCAGCCATTTCTTACGTTCTGTACATACGTAAAAAATACTTTGTTTTGTACAGGTAATTAAGAAACTCAATGCAGAAACTCAATGCAGATAAAGTCTTTTATAGTAGTTTGTTGGAATTTCTTTTGGTATTTGAGAGCGAAGAAGGTAGTTTCCATCCCAGTACCTGCAACAACAGGTAGTAGACCAATGAAAGAAGTTGTACCTTCTGATCTATGTGTGTGGAGGGAGTATGGCCAGAATCTCCATCAAGGCACCCCCTTGTCCTAGGTATATACTCTCTTTTTGTGTGTGGATATCAATATGTGGTTCATTCATGCCGTCAAAAGACTCGGAGACCTAGAGAGTATGTGCCCACTAACACCTTGCACTCAGTAGTTAATGATACCTCCCATCCTGATCATGATGGTGAACCTGATTGTTGTAGCTATTGGTTTCAGTCGTACCATCTACAGTGTAATACTTCAGTGGAGCAAGCTATTAGGTGGAGTTTTCTTTAGTTTCTGGGTGTTGGCACATCTGTACCCATTTGCTAAAGGGTTGATGGGAGGTGAGGAAGGACACCGACTGTTGTGTTTGTATGGTCTGGGCTCATTGCCATCACCACGATGGGGTAAAGGAAGCTGTTGTAGCAACAATTGCATCTATTGTGCTAACTGTGAGTATATGCCAACTTCTTGTTTATTATTTAGATCAACTTTCTTTGAAATCTTCTTATGTGTTCGAAACATTCATATACATCCACAGATGGCTAGCGTGAGAATGCTTCATTGGGCAAAACCTTAATCCCACCGCTCAAGCTCTCATCATATCTACAGGTAGAGCATTAAAAACCCCCCATCGATTGCAACCTTTTCCTTTAACTTCCATTCTATATGATGAGGTTTGTGCTTATAGTAACCATTTATCCAGATTGTTGAGGTTTGCCGGTCACTAAGAGATCACGCTATTAAGAATGAATCATTGATATAGAAGATTGTTGCACTAATTTATGTTTTAGTTGCCATTTCAATAAATATAGATATCTTACCTCTTCAATTGATCATAATTCTTAGGTGGATTGCTGAAAATTGCTGCTGTCGTTGTTGTTTTGTTCATCTAAAATATAAAAATTCATGTGTTTTCCAGCTTCTCGAGGTAGATGCAAGTATGATAAGACATCATGATCAGATACTGCACCGAAAGAGGCTTTTCCAAGAGGGGTACACCTTTGATTTCAGTGTCTCTTGCTAATGCTTTCATGAAGTTACAAGAAATCAGGGAGTGGAACTTCTTTGCCTCCATGCATTAGGCAGTCTCTAGCGGTGTCTCAGCTATAGTGTGCACCCATCCTTGAGAAGTCCCCAGTAAAGTTGAGTTTGTATATTGGTTATGTTCTCTATAGTGGCTTCTTTAGCTCCATGCATGGACACCATAACCTTACCTCATCACGATGCCTAGTATATTCAAATGCAAAATCCCAATCCTGTAGTGTCATGCACACAATGGTGTTGCTACCAGCGCCACCTGACAGTTCGTATTTTGTATTGGAATTGGCTTACTCGGCAACATAAGAGCTTTGGCAAGCAGCAACAAACATGAAACATTGTGGGAACGTCACAATTGGTTGAACAACAAGTGAGGTCATGCTTCTGGAACGGCAGTTGCGAGGAGACCAGACACAGAGGTGGAGGCACATGATAGATCTTGAAGGTATAGATAGCAGTAATAATGTTCTACAAAATTAGACGTCTTTCTATATCTTCGCCCTACTAACAAGTTCTCACAACTGAATTCATGTCCATGCTTGAATTTTGTCTAGGAAACCTTGATTATAGGATGGACAATGCTACAACGGAAACTGATATTCCTGTTAGAGATCTCACCGTCATGGACAAACAGGTATGTTTCTGTGCCCATGCAGTTACAAGGATCTCCTTTTCTCCAAATCGCAGTTTACCGGGACATTTATTTGGTTGCTAAACTTCTTTTTTTTATGTGGTTGCTAAACTTCAATCAGTTTCTATTTCGACATCGTTGCAGCTTAAAGATAGACCTGCTGGTGGTGACCAATATCAAAGTGATGGCTTGTTTCCATTGGGATTGCTTTTTCTTCTTATTCTTGTATTTCTCCTGCACGGACTCGGCTCAGGATTCGACCTTCCAACCAAAATATGTTCCGTTGGGATTGCTCTATGAAGCCCTCTTCCACTTTTGATTCTGCCTCAATCGGCCGTCAGGAAGCTGTTCTGCATTGTCAGTCTGACTATTAAGATCAGCGCAATCCCGGTTGCTACCAAGTTGTTTGTCATCTACATGCAACTGTTATTAATTAAACAACCCACCGCGTTTACAGCAGCCCACAACCCACTAAAAGTAAGTAGTTGAGTGGTTTATGCATCAACTTGTATTGGAAAATTGTAATCCGTACAGCTTCACAGCTAATGTAATATGTACTCAAGAAGCATTTTTGTAATTTGTTTTATATATTTTTGTTCGGGGCAAGGTAAAATGTCCTCCCCTTGTAAATCATGTTTGTGTGAAATACAAATATCACTTCTGATTTCAAAGTTGTTGCAGTTTTTTATACACATTCATATTGTGATTCAGCGTAATATAAATGTTACTAAAATATAATTACTCGATCAAAAGTATAGAAAATTATCTTTTATGTGCTTCCATATATGATGTACGTATATACATGTCAGCTTATACTGATTAGATGACATTTTTTGTTGTTGTTTTCCATTAAAAAGGTGACTGTTGTATATGTAATCTCTTGTTAATTAAATGACTGTCTGTGATGTCACATGTTGTGAGTTCTTAAAATGTAGAATCTAAGTATAGGTGACGTGCATCACTTGAGCCTACATACTACATAGGGCACGACTGAAAGATGACGTTCATTACATAGACAATTGTTAAGTACATAATCTTTCAAGTCATAGGTGACGTGCTTGGATGTCACCAACGGACTGCTTTTTAGTAGTGTCACCCACGACATCTTCTCCTCCCTGTACACTGTATGTCGACAATTCCCCCATCTAGGGGAGACCTGCAGGAAAGCCTCAAGTGCTTGAAGCTCTAACTAATACCGAAGAAGAAGAACCCACAGAACTTGGGAGACAACAGACCCATCAGCATCGGATGTTTCACGATGCGTTTGGTCTCAAAGGTCCTGGCGACTAGGTTCTCAATCTTTCTTCCGAAACTGGTCTCACAAGAGCAGAGTGCCTTCATCAAGCATCGGGACATTACCAATAACATCCGCCTCGCCCAAGAGTTGTGCGACGACATAGATCACAACACCTTGGGAGAAAATGTCATCTTCAAAGCCGACATGACAAGAGCCTTTGACCACACGGATTGGGGTTTCTTGCTCAAAGGTGATGTCCAGATTTGGGTTTGACAACAGGGTAAAAGACCTAGTTGCGGTGATACTCCAGGGAGCGCGTTTTACCGTCCATATCAACAGACAGAGAGGAGGCTTCTTCACAGCAACAAGGGGGCTCCGCCAAGGGGACCCCATGTCACCAGCTCTTTTCATTCTGATGGAGGAATCGCTCAGTAGACTCACTGCCTTGCTGGAGACACAAGGAGCCATGCAACGCTTCCGTACCAGGGGCTCGAGAAGAGCTCCGACGCACCTGCTCTTCATCGATGATGCAATGTTCTTCTTTAACTCGGCTGATGTATTGTAACACGCTTGTGACAGTATTTTGCAACAGCAAATTTAAACTCAATTATGTTACCTATGACATAATCATCTTACCTATTATAGGTGGAATAAGAGGTTATCGAGTTAGTATCTGCCCATACTTAAGGAATTAATGCCAAGATACGTTATAGCTACCTTATCGAACAATAGAGTAAATAGTTGTCGGCATCACAACTGTCAGTCATGTCTGAAACAAGCAGTGGACAAGATCCACCGTCACGGAATTTGTCAATCCCCACCTTTATAAAACTCAGCTGTCCGTCATTAAGGCCCAGTTTGGTTGCACCGAAATAAACTCATGCAGTTGGAAGCGCATGTGTGTTTAATCATGTGAAAGCGAATTACACGATTGAGTTAATCATCCGGCGATCCACGGAAATGGAACTGCGTCCTATTTGGGCGTAATTTATTCCCCACGTTTACCTACTTGATCGGGCCATGCATTGCGCTTGAAAAAAATGACAGTTGAGCGGAACTTTAGCTGCGAATGAAGATATCAGTCGCAGGTGCATATCACATAAAACTGTTTTTCTGTTTGCAACTGTGTGGTACCAAACACGAACAAAGCAACGCAACTAGTTTTACTTACTCCAAACCAAACAAAGGAGCTATATAGACAAAACAACAAAAAGAAGGTTGTTTAACGAGGGGAAACATTGTCACTGATCAAACATGAGCAAGCAACAAGGATCTTGAGTTGCTCATGAAAACTTAACAGACTAATCAACAACATGTACATCACTTAAACACAAACATGGAGAGCTGAAATGGTTTTGAGAGCCCGAATCTCACACTTGAGCTATAGTTGGGTATGACTCTAATATCAAGATTGTTGGGATATAGAAGTTTCAAGCCCATGCATAATTGGAATAGGATTTAATAGGAGTTGATATTTTGTGTTGTCAATCCTATTAGGAGTTGATTTTAAAAAAGAAAGAAGATGACTCTCTATGTGTGACATTATTTACTATTTTGAATTGGACTAGGAATTGGACTGAGAATTAGACTAGGATTCCTAATTGTAACCATATGTCATGGAGGCCTATAAATAAAGGGCCTTGGAGAGGCCATTGGTCCATCTCACATGTTGGTGTGTGGTCTCACTAGTTGTTGGTGTCTTCTGTGATAGAAGAGTCAGAAAATAATAACAACTAGTGGTGCTCTCTTGTTGTAAGTGAGGGTTAGCAACTTTGCCTTGAAGTGAAACAGTGGCTGAAAGTTGGTGACACTTTATGTGCACCGACAGTGTTGCTCTTTCATGGATGAGAGAGGGCCAACGACTTTTCCTTGAACGAAGTAGTGGTTGGCAGACAGAAACACAATAGTAGTGCATCAACAATAGAGGTGGGCCCGTTGGTGGCACTTGTGGGTGTTGCAACATCGACATCGACTACTACAGCGGATCCGAGCAGAAGAAAACGCTCCTCAGTCGGTGGCTATGAGAATGATGGCGGTCTGTCTGGTCAGAGGAGGACGTGCATCCGTTGGCGACACATAGGTGATATATCAATCACGACGGCGGATCCGAGCAACAGAAGACGCACATTGGTTGGTGGCACACTATTGGTGACACGACAATGATAATAGTTCGTTCAGCAAAGGACGCGTATCGACTCTCTCAAGTGGAGAGAGTTCTGACGATACGTTAGAGTTCTAGTTGGAGGAACTCACCCGAACAAGTACCGCAGATAGAAACGAGGTAGACAACCCCATCAGGAGAAGAGACGACTCAGTCAGTAGTCGTGGCGGCAACAACCAATCCCCAGCAGCAATAGTGTTGTTGTACGGAAAAAAAATGAAAATGGATGGTTTGTACACATTTTGTGTAATTCTGGTCTCCTATGTGAATTCATTCATCTTGTTTAGCCCACAAACTACGTGCCACCACCAAGAATATATCCTCGAGCCCATAAACAATCCATTGATGAAAGTAGGTCAACCTCGTTAAAGATGCTGATAGCTCATGGATAACAACTCGTCATGGGCATGACCAACTGGTAGACTCACAAGTCCAACAGTAGTAAACGTTGTCCATTTCCGATAAAAAGACACTGACAAATGGAAAAAAAAAAAAAAAAAAACGTCCAACGGCCTCAAATGGTTTCCTTTTTGTACAGTGGCAGCAACTTCACAGCTGGTGAGCAGGTCTCTCATCAGCTTGCTTGGGTCATCACGTTAGAAACAAGGAAAGCTGGTGGAAGCCTGAAATGGTGTACTTATGGATGGGCTGTAGAGCTCGGCTGGCTGTGGAGCCACGCCCTCAGTTGAGCATCTATTTCACTGACACTGCATAATGCAAGATCTCAGAGAATTCAGAATCATGTTCACTTGCTGGGAACACCGTCTGCTGGTCTGAACTACAGCTGATTAAAAAAAGAAACTACAGCTGATTCATCTCATTAGTCCTGATTAAACCTTATTAAGAAGAGTTCCAAACAGAGAGCGGCATAGTGATGTGAGTTCCAAACAGAGAGCTGAATAGTGATGTTACCTATGATAGGTTGAAATGAGAGGTAATCGAGTCAGTGATCAGAGCGTATACTCCAGGAAGTAATGCCGGGTTACGTTATAGCTACTTCATCGGACCATAGTAATTAATCGTGGGCATCACAACTGCCTAGGGGTGAGCATTCGGTTAATTCGGTCGGTTACGGTTAATTCGGTTCGGTTAAACGGTTAATTTGTGGTTTGAGATTTTAACCATTAACCTAGCCAAATTGAGTCGGTTAATTCGGTTATTGTCCAATCGGTTAATGGTTAATTCGGTCGATTAATTTGGTTAACCAAATAACACTCGTGTAATAATATTATTTGAAATACTCATAGAATTTGGTTCAATTGTTATATTATAGTAGTATTGTTGTAAATTTAATTATGTATGACTCGTAAAAACTTGATTACTATATATATGGGGAGGTATTTTGAAATAAAAGTACAACTATATATGTATATATACATGTGTAGGATATTATTTATGAATAAATTCCGACTATTCGGTTAAATCGGTTAACCAAACCAAAAATATCTTTAACCATCAAATTAACCATTTAACCAATTAACCGAAATAAATTAACCAAATTAACCGAATTAACCAAATTGACCCAATAAAATTAACCATTCGGAATTAACCGTTCGGTTAATCGGTTATTAACCAAATTCTGCTCACCCCTACGACTGCCTGTCAACAGACTGAAACAAGTAGTGGAGAAGATCCACCGTCACGGAATTTGTCAATTCCCAACTATATAAAACTCATCTGTCGGTCATTAACATTGGATGCCGACAAGTAGCATGGAGAGTACATGTAATTTAACAGTGAACAGGTTCAGAGCCCCAATCAATCACATAATTAAGGACTTATATAAACAAGACAATCCATCTTTCATGCTATCTAAAAAAAAAAAAGCTGTTTACATTACCAACAATGAAGGTCCAAAGACATGAAGGCGAAATGTAAATTGCAAGTTGAATTAGGAAATAAGGGGAACACTGTTACTGCCTATTCATACTTCTCACCGCTTCTGTACTTAAATAAGCAACTAGGATCTGCAATTGGAGTTGTTCGTGGAAATATATTATAGCTGAAACGGCATGATATAGCTTGTGTCGTTCAGCAAGCCCCAAGTACCTCTTCTTCAAGGACGGCATTCTTGTAGACTGATCAATTAATCCGCACATCACTTAACACAATCAGGGAGAGCTAATTTGGTTCTGAGAGCCCGAATCAAACACTTAATGCGTGAATAAGTCAAGTGTCGAAACATTGAAGGAGAAATGTAGACTGCAAGCTGAGTCAGGAAAGATGGAAAATTATAGAAATGCCATCGAATCCACACATACCCTGGCTTGTTTCTGTACTTCTGAAGGTACATGGATCTGCTCACGGTATGGTTCAAATGGTGACAAGTGAACAATAAAGATACACATCTTTTTTTTTGGTGAACACATCTTTAACTCATTGATTCCAATACATATTATCTCAAGGATTAATTATGGACAAGAAACGTACCCACACCGTCTTTCAAGGAGGCGTCAGTGGAATGGAAAAATCAACAAATACGGAAGATGGGAAGGGGATCACTTCAGCTCAATTTTGTAGGTACACTGAGATGAAACGCACACCTCAGGTAATAAAATTAAAAAGAAAAAGAAAATGCCTACTATTTTTCATCTACACAGAATGCCTAAATTGGCAGATGCATCTTTACTATTATATATCATCAGCTCCGCTGTCTTTATTGTTATATTTGATCCTTTCTTTTTTCACAAGGGTTACGGTACAAATCACCACCCCCACCCACGAGCTTCACCCTGTTCTTCTGTACGTTAGTGACTCTACCGGTGGTGTTGCTGCTGGTACTGCTTGACGATGAGCTGTGCATAGAGCAGCTCGTTCCATGAATCCGGGACTCCAGGGAGGCACCAGTGGCTGCAGTCCTGATACCTATCCGGCGACCTCCTCTCCTCCTCCGACAGGTTCGGCTTCCTGTAGATGGAAGGATGGGCGTCTTTCCTGTAATCCGTCATCCTTGTAATGTTCAGGTAAGCAACCGGTGTCTTCATCCCTTTCAGTACTGTCTCAAGCACCCTCATCTTTGGTGGGTACATCGAGAGGTACTTGTCGTTCTTGATGGGCTCCGTCTCGCTGTCACAGGCGCCGCCGGAGTTCCACTGCCCGCCGCTGCACAGAACCAGAAATAGAATAAGTGAGGATGCCTTCCAAGTCTTAAAAACATATGTTCAAGCAGGTAGGCTGCGTCATTGCAGGAGGAGCATCTAACGAAATGAAGCGAAGTAAATGAAATTTACCTGAAGTGGGAGGCTGAATATCCTCTGAAGAAAACGAACGTCTTCTTCGGATCAACATTCGTGTCTACCCATTTCGCCCATGTATTAAGAGCTTTGTGAAACGCCTCCACAACATTCAGTGTGCCGTACACGCGGTTGCCTTCCTGGTAGTAATCCTTTCTGTACATTTTTTTGCCAGCACGAAAAAGGGGTCATCATCCGACAAACAGCAAGAACAACTTGTATTAAGAAATATGGAACTATGGTTACCCTTTCGAGGTCTTCTCGTGAGTCCACCAATGCCCAGTGTTGAAGACGATCACATCGGCCCTCTTGTATTTCGACGCAGATCTCTCGATGATGTCCAACCTCAGCGTCTCCTTCTTCTTCCCATGATCTGCGGCTTCCCATTCTTGGACGAGGAAAGGGGACCGGAAGAACTCGACGGTACACCCATAATCCTGTCGCAAATGTAACAGGAAATTTTGATACACGAGTCCGGAGAAGTAGAAGTGATAACTACCAATTGGTTGAATTTAGCAATTGACGGGTACCTTGTACAAGAAGGAATAAGATCCTTCCGTTCTGAACTCATGCCTCCCGGACATCTCAAACACCTTCTTCTTGTCCTTGATGGAGTTCCGAAGGGCACACACAAGAGACTCCCACATGTTCCTGTTGAGAGAATCGCCAACAAAAACCAGGCGCTTCCCCCTCAGCCTCTCCAACATATCAGTCGCATTCAATCTGGGAGTAAAATTCATGACAGGTTGAGTTTAGTACAATTCGCCTTCAAAATCAAAACAAAGATAGTAACTTCCAATTCTCACACTAACCTTGGGATGTTGCATCCATCAGGCTGCCACCGCAGCTTCTGGTATACTCGATCGGGCCTCCCGTTGCGGTAGCAGTCGAAGGGTTCGTCGATGTGTGGACAGGATCCCGCTGGGTAGAGCGGGTAGGAATCGTCCTTGACCCACCTACCGTGGAATATGTCGCACTTGGCCATCTCCTCCGCGCTCCAAGCTCTACCCTTCTGAGTGTCGGAATTCTTTGGAGGCGCATTGGCGGACTTTGCAGGGGTCTTCGATGCGTCTCCCTTTCCAGATTGTGGAGCTGGGTTCCCACCAGTAGAACTGTTCTGTCCACTCGACGAAGAAGAGGGAGGAGGCGGAGTAGCCTTCTTTGGTGGTGGTGGTGGAGGTGACGGCGGCAAGGGCGGCGGCGAGGTATTCTTTGTGGTGGTAACAGGAGCCGTAGGTGTGGCAGGAGATTTCGCTCCATCCTTGGCAACAGGAGTCTGACCCAAAGATTCATTTTTGCCCTGACCCAAACCACCTGTCGCCTGATGGCTTGGAGGAGGGATTCCACCTTTCCGGAGGGAGGCTGTAACTGGGGCAGTCTGCTCCCCAGACGGACCTTCAGCTCCCGCGCCCGCCGTTTGATTCTTCTTAGCTAAAGCACTTGAGGGAGTCACAACCGCCGTACTCGACTTGTTCTTTCCCGCAACCCCAGAATCAGCCTTGCCTTTAACCACCACCGTACTCTTCGGCAGCGGCGACGCAGGAGTCGTCTGGTTCTTAACCGAAGCCGGCGGTTGTGACGACGTAGCTGGTGAAGTAGTCTGGTTCGTCACGAGAGCAGCTTTCTGCGGGGACCCAACTGCTCCAGCGCTATGATTCTTACCCAAAGTCCCGCCTTTCTCTGGATCCCCAACTACCTTTGACGATAAGGAACTGGAGTTGGTGGCAGGGCCGCCTTTACTGGGAGAAGAGCCCAGGAAGGCGGAGGGATCAGGGAAGATACGGGAGAACAGGGACGAGAATTGGGACCTATACGGTGCCGTTGTGGCGGCGGCTGAGGCGAAGATGTTGTTGAACCAGACGGGAGAAGCGGGGCCGCCGGGAGGGAAGAAGGCGATGTATGCTGTGCAGGCGACAAAAGCGGCCATGAATCCATAGACGAAGACCTTGGTCCGCCGCCTGCGGAGGATCGAGACGATGCTCCGTAGATCCGAGGCAATGCTGCCGGGTGGAGGATGCTTGCCGCCGTCGACCATGGCGGCAGCCGGAGAGGAAATCAGACGGGTGGACGGAGGACGCGAGAGTTGACCAGAGCGAGATTGGGATTTTCGCCGGAGTAGTGGATTTCGTGCTTAATGACGCCGGAGAAAGAAGCGCCGACGGAATGGAAGTAGCGAAACGGGAACGAGTTGGTTTGTGGTGTGGTTTGAGCTTTTTTTACCTAGTCGTGTAGAACTACCTGGCCGGCCCTTCACTGCAGAGGAGATGGGGACGAAAGTGGAGCGGTAATGGCTCCCGGGGGAGGAAGAAGAGGGGAGACAACGGGCTTTGTAATGTAGCGTCGTCCTCCTGCAACAGGAACAAATGGAGTCCAGGGAGTGGGAATGGAGAGAGTGGGGGACTGGAGACGGTGGGAGCGAGGAAAGAGAAGAGTTTGTTGAAGTGTGTGAGTGAGTGACAGGAAAAGGCAGCACAAAAGGAGGAGGCGTAGGCGGACTGGTGAAGAAAAAGAAAGGAGGTGTCATCACTATCGTTCACTACATTTATGCCACTGAATGTGGGTGGCTGTTGCGACTCGCGGGTGGTTTTCAGAGGTAATTTTATCATCCAGCACAACGACACGCGCTATTCCGTACCTGTCGGTGATAATTCCTTTTCCTACGGAATACCCATTTTGAAGAACTAATTCATTTGAGCAATCACCGTCAGGAAATAAATTTGAAATCAGGCAAATTATTGTGATGGTGTTTGTGACACAAGGAAAATTGACCTTATGAAATGGAACAAGAGTTAGGAGCCAAGTCATAGTCAATGTAGCATTCGGTGTTATCCTAACAATTGAAAATCACATTATGAGTGTATCAATATTCTACTATGAAAACGTAGAGGAGACTTGGAACGAAGTTAAGTTTGTGGCTTAAAATCACATTATGAGTGTATCAACATTCCAGTATGAAAATGTAGAGGAGACTTGAAACAAAGTTAAGTTTGTGGCTGGATCATATTGTAAATAAAAATATAATCATATCAGTATCATTATATTATAAATAAGAACTGTGGTGATATTTGTTTTGACATGAGAAAAATTACCTTTACAACTAGAGAAAGAGTTAGGAGCCAAGTCTTATTCAATGTATCCTACATGTTATCCTAACAATAAAAAATTTTGCTCAATTTCTATCAATATTCTACTGTGAAATATCAAAAAAATAGAGAAAATTGTTGGCAAAGTCCATGACATGATCAAATTGTAAATAAAAACATGAATCTCATTATAATAATTTTATTCCTCCTTGGGTTTTTTTCTCTCACCCCAAATTCCCCTCCCCTTCAACCATGAATTTTCTTAGGGATATATCTTAATCATAAATTTGGTTTGGAAGGAGTATTTTTCATTGTTATCCGTCATGTTATCTTCTAGGGGATGTATCCTTCGTGTTATCCTAACAATTGAAAACTCCATTCAATTATATCAAAAATTTACTATGAAATATAAATAAAATTGGAGCATAGTCCATGTCGTGATTATATTGCAAATAAAAATATAAATCCAGTTTATAATAACTTAAGTTAGTTCAATGATTTTTTATCCTCAAACCAAATTTCCCCCTTTAGTTGTAGCTTCTAGCTTCTACCGTAAAGTTTCTAGGGGATACATCCTAAATTTTAATTTGACATGGAGAGAGAATTTTTATTGCCATGATCTTTACTTATTGCATCAACCTAAGGGATGTTATCACACTTTTCACATCTTTAAGGTTGAACTCACTAACATTTCATGAAGCTATATCAAATTGTGTGTATCAAGATCACATTGACATTGTATGATATATGAATTTATTCTCAGACATTGTTTAGATCAATTTTTCTTAGTTCCACATACACTTGTTCCTGTAAAAAAAGGGAGGATAGTGTTTGTCCAAGAGCAAATATACACATGTATTTTGATTAGTCAATATCTCCTCACTTGTTAATCTAACTATATCATTAAGTGGTCCATATATACATGAGTTAGAAACCATATATACATTAGTTAGAAAAATAATCATTTGGACCTACATTGCATATTACAATTGTGTTTATTTCACAATGAAGCGTAAAACATGTGACATGTCAAATTGTTTATTCTTGTGGTGTGACTTGCTATTTTTAAGCAAACGATCTTGATTGCCCTTAGTTACAACTACTGGTTAAATTGGACATTAGCATATCCTTTATTTTGACGATGACAAACATTTCATTCTTATAGATGTAACATGCTATTTGAGTATTTTAGGGTTCAAGAAAATGAGGAGATCATACTAAGTGGATAGTTTAAGATCAATGTGCTTAAATGTTCAATATTTTCATGATTGTACTCAATGTAAAAACTTGTACTAATATATAATGTACAAGTACTTAGATACCATGTAAATCAAGCGTTAGATCTTCCCTATCCACCCAAAACCTTTCTTACACTCACATGAAGACTTTAGGGTTGATAGGTTTAATATGAGTAATCAAAAGGACCTCACATACTGTTATGACCCACTCCGAGTTTAACTAGTAAGTGCAGTGATTAGTACATCACCATGTTGATTAAGTTAAGATAAGTGTTCTTGATGTGATTAGTACTTTGATTAAGTTGAGACAACCTAGTTAGTTTGTTTTCATTCCTTGAGGTTGTAGAGGATATCATGCTTGAAAGTTTGCAAAATAAATCACTTGAATCGGACCTTCGAGGCAAAAGTTATGATATTTTCAAGTTCTTGGGTTGAAGCTGCAATTTACCCAATAATAGATCTGTTAATACCCCCCTTCCCTTATCCCCTTCCTACAGACCGGTGCAGAGCACCGCTTGAGCAGCAGGCTGCCCGACCAATAGGGGAAGAGGCGCGGGGTGATTAGGGCTCCATAGAGCCGAGTTGCAGGTCCATTCCTTCCTTCTTCTTCTTCTCCTACCTCCTTCCTTCCTCTCTTCCTCGCCAACAATGGCCCGGCCAACTAGGGTGCCGTCCGGCCAGTAGTAGCAGTAGTGGCCAGCTGCGCGGCGCCGACCAGGGGCCCGTTTTGGGCGCAACTAGCACCTCGAATCGACCTCTTTGACTCTGACCTTGGGGCCTAAGCATGAATCTACAGTCCCCTAGCCCGCGAACGACGACCTAGCCGAGTTCCTTCCTTCATGTGTGTGTGTGGAAGCTGTTGTGTGAAGCGGGTTTGAAATTAGGGTAGAACTAAGGTTGAAGACAACCCCGTGGATACCCGGAAGCAGGTTTTGGGCGTGTTTCCAGTCGATTTCAACCATCCCGAACCACTGTGAGTAGAATTTCACTCACTAAGCAACATTAACTCCATGAAAAGGGTGATTCTCAGTTGAATCTGTGTTGTTCACGGGTAACAGTAGTTACCCGATGCCATGCAGTATTGACATCACCTGACTTTTATTTCACGTTTCGCTTCTTCACGCTTTGCCTGATTTAGTTTATTAACTAATTTGTACGATTTGGATCATTGAAATTACACGGATTGATCAAAACTTAAATTGCTCAGTTTAGATGTTAAAGACAGTAGCACACGACCCCATATTTATAGTAACTGTACAGTTTGGGAATTAACTCATGCTGTACATTTCTAGTAATTTACTAGTGGCACTTTTTCAAGGAAAAGACGATGATATGCAATGTTTCAATGGAAAACTATTTGCACGCTCCCTATTATATTTAATGTGTGTGATTCAATATTAATATGAATTGGCACGTTTCTCAAGGACATCATTAGAAATTCTCAGTTAATAATAATAATTCTTGCCATGATAAGTAATTAACTCTTAATTGAGTTATGAGATGCACAACTCAGGATTAGGGTTGATGTGCACGTTTTTCAAGAAAGTACAAATAATTTATAGGTGCAAATGACGATTATTCATATGTCAAGTAATTAAATCTTATTAGTGTAGTAAGATGTTAAATTGCATGATTCTAGTGTGTATGTGCCAAGTGGACATGTAATCTGTTTATTTAAGAATTTTAGTCTGCCTGCATGTATAAAAATGTTGATTTCTCAATAAATTGCAATTTTGAAATTACTGCTCTGCCAAGTTTAGAATGATATACATGTCATACTATAAACTTCAAATAAATAGACGTGGTACCATAGAGATACCAGAGTCAAGTATAAATAAGAAAAAGGTACAATGTAGAAAGAGCTTTCCAAAAATAATAAAATAATAGACTTAAGATCCCTGAACACCGTAGATTCCCTATGAGAGGTCTGTGCCGTAGGGATGAAATGACCTAACCCTGGCAGTGTCTAGTACATGGGGGTCGGAACGTACTAACAGGTGGTACGGGGGACGAAGCCCAAGTGGAAGTCTCCTTAAATTACATAATGTAGTGTCCAACATCAACCAGAGATCCTAGTGACACTAGAGTACAGAAAAAGCCAAAAGGTGGCTTGACTCTCTGCCTGTGTGCTCAGGTTAGAGGAGGAGTCTAGTTTTTATAGCATAATAGGTGTGTCAAGGCCAGAGAGCCATTTTCCTATTGTATACCAGTGACGTTGTCAGACTTATCATTCCCGCGTGTGTCAGCTAAGTCTTGTACGGTGAGATCGTAGTTCGCTACGAGTCTTCATATGTAGAGTACAGTGCATATGATCAGGGCATAAGTTAAAATATAATAACATAAGTTTACAGAGTTCCTTATAAATAAAAAAAAGTTAGGAAAGAATCGAGTACAATTTCGCAACATTTGTTCCTGAAATGAAATTTGACATTTCATGTTATTTTAACTGTATTTTTTAGATCTTCTTAGTATAGTAATTTCTGTATTTTATTTCAGTTTAATAAATATAAATGAGTTATGTGTGATGGTTGGGTGAAATTCTATTCACTGAGCCAGTAGCTCACCAACCTACTGAAATATTTTTTTCCAGGTCAGCGTCAGCACGAGGAAGTTGAAGGATCCTATCGCCCAGGCTCGTAGAAGGTAGTTCATAGTTAGATAGAGGTCACTTAGTCATTTCCCATCGATCCTTGGGCATGTAGTGTGGTAGAGAGAGAATGTAACAAAATATGTAGTTTAGTTTTAAGTTATTTGTTGTGTTTTATTTTCTGCATGTAAAAATGTAATATGTTGTGTAAATCTACTTTACCTACCTAGTAAAGTAAATAGTAGTTGCTTCTGTAGTTTAGTAAGATTTTCGTTTATTCCAAGTTATAAGATTTTCCTTTAGGTTAATTTTAAGTGATTAAGAAAAGAAAAAGTTAAGGGTGGCTTACCAAGGTTGACTCTCCGGTCTTCAGGGTCATTAGAGATGGCACGGGGATCGGGGTATCATAGTGTTTTGTATCAGAGCAAGGTTGAGTACGTAGTTACTCCAAGTCAAAGTCAGGGGATGGTAAGAGACCAATAGGATTAAGACTTATGTATTTTCCTTCTAACTGTAGTTTTCTAACAGGAAGTGTTCTGTTATACTATTGTAGATGGCAAGAAGAGGACGTGGTCACGAGGACCAAGCTGAGAGCCACATTGGACCTGATCCTCAGGTGATGGGTCCAGGTGGTGGAGATGATGTGGATGAGGCATCTAGGATGTACATGATGTTTCTTGAGACCAGGAAAAAGTATAAGATGGAGAGGTGAACTTCTACATTGTGCAACAAGGATCTGATGAGATCCTATGAGCTGGTTAAGAAGCTTGGAGGTACCGAGTTCATTGGAACTACGGACCTTGCAGTGGAAAATGAAAGGCTAAGACAGTTAGAGAAAGTGTTTTGTCTGATGGAGCTGTCTAAGGAAAGACAAATCAATCACGTAGTTTATTTTCTTAAAGGTGATGCAGAGCTCTGGTGGCGTGGAGTGGAAGATAAAAGGAGGAACACGGTATTGACTTGGAAGGATTTTGTTGATGAATTCCATCGTAAGTACTACAAACCTACCTTTCTGAGTGAGAAGATAAGACAGCTACAGAACATCAGACAAGGGAATATGTCAGTGGGAGAGTATGAGGCATATTTCACCATGTTGGCAAATTTCTGCCCGCAGCTCGTCCCAGACGACGTGGAAAAGTGTAGAAGATTCCAGGATTGATTGAGGCCCAAAATCTGGCATAGTGTATCTGCAATTGGCCGAAGAGACAGAGAGAACTTCAGAGAGTTTCTTGAGGCAACAAGATGTATAGAGGAGTCTGTGAACGCTGATAAGCACTATGAGAATAGAAAGAGATCTAGAGACTTCAGAAGAGGACAAGCTAGTGGTGGACACCGAGGAGGTGGAGGTGGTTTCTTCTCAAAGCTTGGACGTGGATTTGGCTGTTACAGTAAATAAGGATCTGAAGATATGATATCTTCTCAGAGTAGGGGAAGATCCAGTCCAGGGAGATGGAACAGTGCGTCAAGAGGAAGGACTTCTAGATCATCGGCCTCAGTGACAGGTCTGCTAAGGAGAGAGATATCGATGTGTGATATCTATGGAAATCCGCACTCCGGTCAATGTTGGGGTGCAAATTTTTAGGGTTGTCACATCTACAAATAGGTGGGACACTTTAGAAGACAATGTCCCCAGTTACAACAAGTGACAACACAGGGTTCCCAATTATAGTACCAGAATGTTCTGAGACAGGCTCCAACTGGAGGAGCGGGTTCTTCAATGGCTTCAGGTTCCTGAGGAGGAGGAGCACCCAGTGGAAGGGAAGGACAATGAGGAATTCATGGGAGAGGAAGAGCTTCAGGACGATTCTTCTCTCTCACACAACAAGAAGATATTGTTTCTTCCTGAGTAATTACAGGAGAAATGCTTTTCTTTAATGGAATTTTAGTTATAGTTTTGATAGATCTGGGTGCTACTCACTCATTTTTACAGTGTTCTTTAGTTGGTGAGCTTAGCCTGTTAACCCATGAGTTACCATTTGAGTTGTTGTTGAGGGTTCTGTTAGGTGAACTGATAGTATTGATGGAGTTTTGTCTCAGATGTTTGTTGACTTTTGGTAGTTACACCATTGCAGTTAACCTTATACCCCTAGATGCTAACTCTTTTCAAGTTATCTTGGGTATGGATTGCCTAGAGACGTATCGAGTTCAACTCGACTGTTAGAAGAAGGAGACTGTCTTTCAATAGGTCGGATTTTCTTGTGTCTTTTCTGGAGACATGAAAGTTTTGCCTATGTGTATCATATCAGCCGTTGTAGCTGATAAGATGTTGCAGAAAAGTTGTGAGGCGTTCTTGGAACATGTAGTAGATACTAGAGTAGAGAAGAACATAGTCAGCCTATGGGATATGCCAGTGGTCTGTGAGTTCACATATGTTTTCCCAGATGAGTTGCTAGGTCTACCTCCTGAAAGAGAGATAGACTTTGAGATCCATGTGTTGCCAGGTAGTCACCCTGTAGCGCTGCCAGCCTACAGAATGGCACCTATAGAGTTGAAGAAACTGAAGATCTAGTTACAAGAGTTATTGGATAAGGGTTTCATTCGACCTAGTTCTTCGCCATGGGGATCTCCAGTCTTGTTTGTGAAAAAGAAATATGGTACTATGAGGTTATGTATAGACTACAGACAGTTAAATAAGATCACTATCAAGAATAAGTACCTATTGCCAAGAATAGATGATTTGTTTGATCAGTTGTGTGGAGTGACGATCTTTTCTAAGATAGACCTGAGATCTGGATATCATCAGTTGAGGATAAAGGCTTCAGATATTCCTAAGTCGACTTTCAAAACAAGATACATACATTATGAGTTTCTGGTCATGTCATTTGGACTGACTAATGCCCCGACAGCTTTCATGGATATGATGAATCAGGTGTTCAAGTCGTTATTGGATCAGTTCATAGTGGTTTTCATAGATGACATTCTGATCTACTCCAGAGATGATGAGCAACATGAGAAGCATCTGAGGATAGCGTTATAGTTGTTGAGACAACACCAGTTATATGCTAAGTTCAGTAAGTGTGAGTTCTGGTTAGCTGAGGTGTCTTTTCGTGGACATGTCATCTCAGGAGATAGAGTAAGTGTTGACCTTAAGAAAGTCGAGTATGTTCTACAGTGGGAGCATCCTAAAACTCCTACTGAGATCAGAAGCTTCTTAGGATTGGTAGGTTACTACAGGAGGTTCATCCAGAACTTCAGTGTTATAGCATCACCTCTAACACGCTTAACAAGAAAGGGTGCACCGTTTGTCTAGTTAGACAACTGTGACAAGAGTTTTCAAATTTTAAAGAAGAGGTTGACTACAGTATTAGTGTTGATCCTACCTGAGGCAGATAAAGGCTACACAATGTTTTGTGATGCTTCAAGGAGAGGTTTAGGCTGTGTGTTGATGCAGGAAGGCAAAGTAGTAGCTTATGCATCTAGACAACTTAAGAAGAATGTAAGAACTCGTGATTTGGTTGAGAAATGAGGGAGATATGGCCATATGAAAAATAAAAAAATTTCAGAAATTATTGTTCACATGTGTTGGTCTCCTACTCAAGGTAGGATATGATCTTTGAGCTATTAGATTAAGATCCAACGGTCTATGTGTGTGACATTTATTAGGTTGCCAAATACAAATCGGACTAAAGTTCTTATTTAATCATTTAACTTTTTATCTTTTTCTATTTGAAGGTGAAAACAATCTCCAAATTTAACCAAAATTGACACCCTAACTGATTTTGATGTTTAGAATCCAAATATAGAATTAGTTTTACATTTTGGGGACTTTTAGTAGGTTAAATAATTCAAATTATATTTTCTCTTTCCTCATGTATTAATGACTCTAGGATTATCCAAAAATAATATAAATTCACCCATAAGTCTTATTAAGTATGTTGGATATGAATTTGTCATTATTTCCATTTTTTTAAGTTGTTTGTTATTTTAAATAATGAGTTAAAAGTTTTGCACACTTTCTCTCTCCTAAATTTAGCTTCTCATCAAATATTTTCCAAATTGAGTCAAAACTCATCCAAAGATCTATTTTAACGTGTATAACATGAATTTTGTATTTTTTTTTTTTGAAGACTTTTATTAATTTATTTAATTTATTTAAATTTATCACTTATTTATCCTTTTAATTTATTAAAGGCATCTAGAAACTTTCTAAAAATATAAAACTTGGTATACAAGTAATAATAAATGTGAGGAACATGGTTTTGAGATTAAATATTTTTTATCAACACATATTTAATATTTTTGGTCTTTAAGTCACTTTCTCTCTCCTAAATAAAATAAAATAAAATATTAAGCAATTACCAAATTAGATGCAAATTTTCCCAAAGGCTTATTTTATTGTTTGGATTACGAATTTGGAGTTAGTTTATTATTTTGAGGGCATTAAGTATTTTATTTCACTTTATTGGCCAACTTCCTATTATCTTTTAATAAAGGTTTTAATATATGCATTTATCTTCCAAGTTAGAGGATACTTGGCCCTTAAGTTTCTTTTAGATCAAGAAAATGAGATTTAGTGCCAAATTATCTTTGCAGGTTTCCATTTATGATTTTTGGAACAATATATTCCTCATTATCTCCTTTTATCCATAATATCCCATATTATCCCCAATTATTGCATTTATCATCTCCTTTATGTATATTTCAGGATTTCCTTTCTTTTTCATATTCTAAAAAGTATTAGAAAGTTCTAGCATGAATTCATTTATTCTTTTTATCACTTAAATGGACATTTTACATATTAAACCCATTACTAAGGTTTTATTGAGGTATTTGTGCATAAACCCAACTATTGGTAGAAAAGGTGAACAAATGTTCATTAAACTATCATAATATCCACAAATTAAACACAAAGGCCAAAGAGGATAGAAATGAAAGGAAAAGATGGGAAAGAGGGTCAAAAGAAAAAATTTCTAAGATTCAACATGTTACAGATATACTTCAAGCTCTTATGATCTGTAAACACTTGGCACACCTCACCATAAATATAGTGATGCCATGTCTTAAGAGCATGAACTACTACAGCTAATTCCAGATCATGTATCGGGTAATTCTCCTCAGGCTCGTTGGATTCCTTATGAGATTTCCCACAACATTATCCCAAGTGTTTAGTATTTTCATTGATTATTCGAGCTTTCCCAAACCGATCAAAATCTTTTCTCACACTACACATACATGAACCCTAAACTACATCTTCTCACCTATATATAGCCCTACCTTTAGCTTTGTGGAGGCCTTGACTACTCTTTACATCCTTCAATTGAAATTTTAGTCGTAGTTTTGACCCCCACTGAGTAGCCGAAGTCCCTGACCTTGCGGCCCTTACTACTCCTTGTACACACAATCTTCGTCCAAATTGAAGGTATGGTTGAGTTCCTCTTTACTTTAGCTTTCATACACATCTTTCGGTTTCGAGTTTGGTCTTGAATTGAAAAATGCCCAAAATCTTCCCCAAATAGCCGTCGGTGTGCGGGCTGCTAGAGGTTGAAGAAGGGTTGGTGGCTTTTTTCAGTTTTTCCCCTAGCCGCTCTCTTCTTCTTCTCTCAGTTTCAAACGCAGATGCATGCGTGGCAATCTATTATTGGTCCGTATTAGAAAATTCACATCTTTTGATTCATTGGTCAAAAAATAAAAGTAAGATATGTTTTGGAATCAGAAAAATGTAAGCTATCTAATAAAAATAAATTTGATGCCTAGTTTTGAGTTTTTAAGTAGGTATTTTGTGGATGATTTAATTAACTAAAAATCACTAAAATGACCCTAAAAGTCCATATCTTCAAAATATATAAAATTATATGTTATTTTGATCAGAAAACTCTATCTAAGACATTGGTGATGGTTTTAGAGTCTAATTCAACCGTTTGCACAAAGAGTTAGTAACTTTAGGGTTGAAAGCGTTTAATGAATGGATATAACACTAATACATGAACATGATTATGCTATTAGGGGAAAGTGGACTCTGATCTTGATTAGGGATCTGAAAGTGGTTTCTAGGACTTTAAAGAATAAAGGTATGCACTTAATATACTTCAGTTGGGAATTATTTGTTCCTTAACCTATATGCTTTCCATAATGAGGCTTATTTGCACCTTATATTCTATTCTCTTGAATCTATTGCTATACTTGACTCATAATCAGTTTGGAATATTGTTCTTGGGTCTTGGTACCCCACTGCCATGTTCTACATATGAGATTCTATAACTTGCCATAGTTTCTAGCATGTTGATTTTATTAGACTAATTAACTAGTGTAGTGGTACTTGTATGTACAACCACCCATAGTTGGGGAATGTGCTATTTCTCCCCTAGGGAACGTGTTACTCTCCCCCCCCACACAAAATGTGTGTAAGTGACTGGAAATGTCTTATTCTCCCCTCACCCTTTGGTTGAAGGTCCGGTAGGTGCATCAACCCTACTTAGTTAAGGTAGTCAATATTAATAATACATGCAATCCTTTTGTGATATGTTGTTTATGGCAAGCATCTATTGAAAGCTTTTTATATATATATATACAGCCTCATTCTCTTGATTGTCTTCATCTTATGATGAACCCTAGCCTGTTTTACATGTTTTGCTCATCTTGTTACATTAGAATAGCTTTGTGACACATACTTGTTTTTTCCTTTTCCTCTTGCTGGGTGCACTACTACAGAAATGGCTTATAACGTCACATTTACAGGCGTCCGTTGTATACATGAAACAGACGCCTAAACCCTACAACATCAGTTGAATACAAAAACTGACATCTATCTATGAAGAGAGGCCAGACACGGATATCACTTTTTATTTAGCGTCGGTTCCTTAATAAGCAACCGACGCCTAAAATTGACCGCCAAATCTAAATTTTCTAGAGGAAAAAACTACCTCCAAAATTTAACATACGACGTCGGTTATTAATTAATTAACCGACGACTAAAGATTTTTTCACGCGACAGAGATTGGGACATTTTTATCGTCTGTTGTCTTCCAATAACTGACACCGATGTGTTTTTCCACGTTGTCCGTGTGAAAAAATTTACACTCCTGTGGTGTCGGTTTTCTATGGCAACCGATGAATATGGTCAGAATTTGAGAACATTTTTTTTGTCAGCATATGTAGACAGACGTCGGTTTTTATAGTAGAAACTGACGACTATAATTGAGCATAGGTGTTGGTGTTTTTGTGGTAACTGACACCTATTGTTAATAGCGTCAATTCTTTTAATAACCGACACTGATGGTTAACTTAATAGCACCCACACGAGATAGACTCTTCCCCTTTCTCTGTTTCATTCCCGATTGAGGTTAGGTCTGACGATTTCCTACTCATCGCCGCTCATTGCTCCTCTGCTCACCGCCGCTCGCTGCTCCTCTGCCGCCGCCACCGCTCACTGCTCCTATCCTCGCCACTACCGCCGCCGCTCGCTGCTCTAGTCGCCTGCTAGCTCTCCTGCTCCTGGTCGCCCGCTCACCGCCGCCGCCCGCTCGCCGCCACTGCCCACTCTCCTGATTGCTGCTCCGACCACCTACACGTTGCTCCTAGTACCCTTCTTCCTCCTCTTCTTGCTCCTTGCTCCTGCTCCTGGCCCCCTACCCTCAGGGTGTGGGCAGTGGGTTGGATCTTATACATGTTTGAGTACATTAGGGTTCTAATCTATCCTTTTGTCCTATATTTGATGCTAATTGTGCATATATGCTGAGTTTGGGACTTTAGTGATGGACTTTGTCCTAAGTTGCTGATTTCGATCAACTGATTAGTATTTACTTATCTACTAATTTGTATTTATATATCTACTGATTTGTATCTACTTATATACTGATTTGTATTTACTTATCTACTGATTCATATTTACTTCTACGGATTTGTATTTACTTATCTACTGATTTGAATTTACTTATCTACTTATTTGAATTTATATATCTACTGATTTGTATTTACTTATCTACTGATTTGTATTTACTTATCTACTGATTTGTATTTACTTATGTGTTGATTCATATTTACTTAAATACTGATTTGTATTTACTTATCTACTCATTCCTTCATCTAATGATTTTTTATTCATCACATTATTTAAATTTAGGGCTTTGTATTTGTTCATCTACTTTTTTAAATTATTTAATCATCTACTGATTTAAATTTGTTTATCAACTGAGATGTACTTTTTTATCTATTACTTTGTATTTGTTTATCTACTGATTATATTTATTTATCTAATGCTTTGAGTTTACTTATTTAGATGTTGTTATTCTAAATCAACCTAGGATATGAAAAAATCTTGTGCTTGCATATATTTGTGCTTCTAATCCTCATGCTTGACCTAATTCAGTAAATTTTGATGCATGTTGAAATAAGATTCAAACTTGTCTATTTTAGCATCCTAATTTGATTTGATTATGTGCTTTGAACCTTGAAACATGCATGTTAAAGATACATTGATGTCTCAAACTTAACTCACATGTGGGTCTTGTATTTCTAAAATGATTATGTGACCTAGTATGTATGTTGATATATGAAGCTCTAGTTAAAACTTCAAGATTGACCCCTAATTAATACATTATAACAGAATTAAATCATGCATTTGTGTTGTTGAAGGTGTTGTTGACTTGCTATTGATTTGCATATATTTCTTCTTCAGCCTTCAAGTGAGGTATACTATTCTCACTCTCCTAATGTTCCATTAGGCTCCATTATGATTCAAATCTTTGATATATGGAATCATGGTTTATTTACTGATTATTATATACCGACAAGCATGATTAAATGATGTTACATAAAACTTAGGATATGAATGATGAAACTAGGATTGTAGGTATAAGAATGACAAAAAACATATATTTCTTGGCCTAGAAACCCATCCAAGATTTACTCATTAGGATTAAATCTTGGACAGTCCCTGGTTTGGGACTGTTCTTGAACACCTAATCTCACTTAGGATGTAAGTGTATAATGTGTATTGGGTTTTCAAGAAAATTTCGACAACATTTCCCCGTTTGTTCTCTAAGTACATATGTACTTGGAGAACAGTGGGGAAATGCTGCTGAAATTTTCTAGAAAACTCAATACACATTATACACTTACTAGTGAGATTAGGTGTTCAAGAATGGGATAGGTAGTACACATTTATTATATATAAGAATGAAAACACATGTATTTGTTGGCCTGGAAACCCGTCCAAGATTTACTCATTAGGAGTAAATCTTGGATAGTCCCTAGTTTAGGACTGTTCTTGAACACCTAATCTCACTATAAGACCTTAAACCCTAAAGTTTTAACAATAAACTCAAATCTGTTAACCCTAGACCCTAATATTGTTCTAATATATACTTGTTTTCTCTTTGATCATAGAATGGATAGATCATGGATGTCCATTCCAAATCACTACACCCCAGAGTTTAATTCTGGTCTTGATCAGTTTATTATATTTGCCGAGGAGCATAGGAAACAACCTGGAGATAGGTTCTACTGTCCATGTAGGCACTGTGGTAACAACTTGAAAGTCAGCATTGGTGACGAAATCAAAAGACATGTCATGTGCAACAGGATTGTACAAGGCTATACAGAATGACACTAGCATGGAGAGATTTCAAACCTGAAATCAGTGGATGTCGATAGCAATGCTTGTGTGGAAGAAGAAATTGCCTCTGATGATGTAGATGTGAACGAACCAGTTCCAGTAGACATCGTTGATGTGATGCTGCATAGTTGTGGGGTAGAGCACACCGATCCACCTCCCATGTTTAGAAACATTGTGCATGATGTTGAGATACCGTTATACACAAGTTGTAAGTTTACAAAGCTTAGCATTGTGTTGAGATTGTATAAGATGAAAGCTAACAATAGATGGAGTGACAAAAGCTTCACGTCATTATTGTCTTTGTTGAAAGAAATTATTCCTGAAGGAAACAAGCTGCCAATCTCAACATACCAGTTAAATAAATTGTTGTGCCCAATATGAATGGAGGCCAAGAAGATACACGCATGCCCAAATGATTGTGTATTATTTCAAAAGGACTATGTGGATTTGAATGATTGTTCGAAATGTGGTGCATCAAGGTATAAATTGACGACTTCGAGGGAGTCTAAAATAGGTTCTCCTTCCAAGGTGATGTGGTATCTACCTATTATACCACGGTTTCAATGCTTGTTTGCCAATCCGATAGATGCGAAGAATTTGAGGTGGCATGCAGATGTTAAGAAAAATAATGATGGGATCTTACAACATGTGTTTGATTCCCCACAGTGGAAGAAGATTGATTTATTGTACCCTGAATTCAATGAAGAAGTCAGGAATCTAAGACTTGGGCTTTGTACAGATGAGATGAATCCGTACGGGACATTGAGCAGCCAACATAGCACTTGTCCAATTATGCTTGTTATCTACAATCTTCCCCTCTGGTTGTGTATGAAAAATAAGTATGTTATGCTGTCGTTGTTGATATCGGGCCCTAAACAACCTAGAAATGATATCGATGTTTATCTTGAACCTCTGATTGATGACTTGAAGAAGCTCTGGGGTGAAGGTTTGATGACCTATGATGCTTCATGAAGAGAGACATTTTGTTTGCATGCTATGTTGTTTTGCACTGTGAATGAATTTCTAGCATATGGAAATTTGTCTGGATATAGTGTCAAAGGATCTAAAGCATGTCCTATATGTGAAGAGAATATTGATTCAATATGACTAAAACACGATGGCAAGACTGTATATCTTGGTCATCGAAGGTTTCTTCCAAAATTCCATCTGTATCGTAGGTTGCGCAAAACATTCAATGGACGGAATGAGGAACAGAGTGCACCTAAACCTATACCCGGGGAGGATGTTTATGAAAGAGCAAAAGACATTGCCAATGAATTTGGTAAGAGATCACAATGTACGATGGCCACACAGAGTGACAAATCTTTATTCAAGAAGAAGTCAATATTTTGGGATCTTCCTTATTGGAGTTCTTTGACAGTCAGGCATTGTATCGATGTCATGCACGTTGAGAAAAATGTCTATGATAGAGTCATCCGTACTCTGTTGAATATACCAGGTAAGACTAAAGATGGGATAAAATCCAGAATGGACCTACGTGAAATGGGAATAAGGACAGAATTAATAGAAGTAGTTAGTAGCAATCAAAGAACATACTTACCTCCCACTTGTTACACGTTGTCTAGAAAGGAGAAGAAAGCTTTTTGTGAATGCTTGGGTAAATGTTAAGGTGCCACAGGGTTACTCATCCAACATCCGTACATTGGTATCAATGAAAGATCTAAAGTTGATAGGTCTTAAATCTCATGATTGTCACACTCTAATACAACAAATATTGCCCGTGGCAATTCGATCTATATTGCCGAAGCATGTAAGGTTTGCAATCACCAGACTTTGTTTCTTTTTCAACATTCTATGCAGCAAAGTTATTGACCTTGATACTCTCGATAAATTGCAAAGAGAAGTGGTTGTTACCCTATGTCATCTTGAGATGTATTTTCCTCTTTCGTTCTTTGATATCATGGTACATCTTGTTGTCCACTTGAGTAGGGAAGTGAAAATGTTGGGACCAATTTTCTTGCATTGGATGTATCCCTTTGAATGATACATGAGTGTTTTTAAAGGTGATGTTCAAAACCGTTATCGGTCTGAAGGGAGTATTATTGAGGGTTATGTGGCGAAACAGGCTATGGATTTTTGCAATGACTTTCTAAGTGATAATGACGCTCCTGTTAATAACAAGAATATTGAGGAGCATTTTGGCAAAGGAATTTTGGGATCACGGATGAAAGTAATCTGCTGTGAATAGTTGGAACAAGGTCACTTGTATATTTTACACAACATCGACGAAGTGAGTGTTTATATCGAGGAACATACCAATTTCATCAAGAGACAATATCCACGAGCCAATTCAATGTGGCTTTCTAGAGAGCATAACAAGACATTTATTAAGTGGTTTGAAGATAAAGTCTTACATCAACTATCTCAAACACCAGATAATCTTACTAAAACTATCAAATGCCTCGCCTTTAAACTAAAATTAAATGTTATGACTTATGAAGGGTTTGACATAAACAAATTCTCATATTACACAAAGCGTCAAGATGATAAGGGTGTCATCCAAAATAGTGGGGTCACCCTTCAAGCGTCTTCATTATTTTTTGCAAGTGAAAAGGATAAGAGTCCATGTGAAGCTAAAATGTCATATTACGGTGTCATTGAAGACATATGGGAGTTTGACTACGTAGATTTTAGAATTCCTCTCTTTAAATGTAATTGGGTTGATAACACCAAATGAGTTATAGTGGATGAATTGGGTTTCATATTAGTGAACTTTGAAAAGATTGGCGAGAAGGGTGAACCATTCATATTGGCATCACAGGCGAAACAAGTATTTTATATCGATGATCCTGCAAATGATAAATGGTCAGTTGTTCTTCATGGTAAAAAACAGTTCATTGAAGATCCTATAGATGAAGAACAATACTATGATAAGTATGATGACTCCAGTCCATTCTCAGTTGGGTTGCCAACACCCCCAAATATTGAAGCTAATGATGACTTGTATGTGCGCAGAGATCACAATGAAGGATTGTTAATTGATAAAAGATCGCAATATTAGAGGCATGCATGTTTATATTTTTTTATATGTTTTATTTTTCTGAATGCGAACTTTACAATGTGAATGTGAACTTTACAATGTGAATTACTTTACAATGTGAATGTGAACTTTACAATGTGAACTTTACAATCTGAATGTGAACTTTCAGATGGCTGAGCATTCATATGATGACCATGTTGATGATTACCGTGAGGGTGGGGACGTCAATGCGCTATCTCACAATGTAAGTTTTAAAAATATATCCCGCCTCACATTTATAGTTATATCCTATAAGTGTGTTTTTTTGTCAAATTTTAGGTTGGTGATGTACCCCCTGAAGAAATTGGGGCACTTGATGAGCAACAAAAAAAATTGAGAAAGTGAGGGGCATCACAATGATGAACAAGTTACTACAGCAAAGGGGCAATGGACCCAAACTGGCTGTGGATTTCGATCATCTAGGAAATCTAGTTGGAGTGAATCACAACTCATTTATTTCATATCTTAGGGTTCTTACTCGCAGCCATTGTAGTCCTATTTTTGAATCCTGGCATAAAGTTCCTAAGGGAAAGAAAGACTTAATCTGGAAGGAACTATGCGTGAGTTGTCATTATTTGCAATTCTATTTTTGTAGATTACTATTTTTTAGGATACTAGATAATAACAATTATATTTTGTAGAGTATATTTGATCTGGATGAAAAGCTGCATTGTAAATGCATGATGCAACATTGTGGGAGGGTCCTAAGGAACTATAGGACAAATCTCACCTGAGATTACATACGTGATGCTGAGAAGAGATTCTTGATTGATTTCCAATTCTAGACATTGATCACTTTTTGACTAACTCTACACTAATAATTTTTATTTGTATTCTCTTTAAAAATAAATTTAGGAAGAAGGCAACCCCTAATCAATGGAACTACCTGGACCCCAAAGACTGGGAGGAGTTTGTTACCCAAAGAAAAATGGATGAATTCAAGGTATTAAACGCCACTCCTAATTTAATTAATATACGTTCTTATGTATTCACCTATTCAAGATTAACCTTTAGTGTTACAAACCAAATCAATGTGCTTACTAACAAGGCTATCAGCGATTCTCAAAGAGCAAGGCATGCACTGAATGTGCATGACCACATAATGGGTCCAAGAGGCTATGCAGACATTTTCCAAAGACTACAGGCTGAGTATACTACTCAGTCTACTACTACTCAGGAGTCCTCTGCTATTGGTCCCACACCTCTGCCTCGCCATGCTATGTGGATAGCTGGGAGGTAAAACAAGAAGGGAGATATAAAAAAGCCCAAAACTACTGAGGCGGCTACAAAAATGGTAAAATTCAACTCTTAGAGCAATCGATCGATATTGATTATTGTTATGTTTACTTACCAATTTCTATTGATGGCGATTAGCGGGAGCTGCATGAGTAGAGGAAGGAAGGCAAGTTCATCCCTAAGGGCATAAGGGATGAATTGATAGTTGCTCTGGGTAACCTAGAGCATCTTGGACATGTTAGAGGTGCAGGTGCTGGTGTGGGCATCAAAGAGTTCTTTGGGCCATCCTAGCGCAAACCTGTCCCAAAAGCGGGACTTTCACAAGTTGAGGTAACCTATTCTTTTTTTAGAATGTTATTGTGAAAGGGAATTCAATAATAGTTAGCTAGAATTTCTTTTACCCATGTATATGTAGATGAATTAATTTAGAGGAAAGTCCAAGAAGCAATGGTGAAGTGGCAGGCATCTCAGACGGCCACTCAGATGGTACCTGTGACGTGTCGCACTTCTATTACTTCTACTGTAGAGGTTGGGAGTAATCCTGTAGACCCACCACCTAGCACATCCTCTGTAAGTATTTTTATGACATAGTAGCTAGTCTTTGCAGAGGTTGGGAGTTTGTGTATATATGCATATAATATTCTTTACATAAATTTGTAGGGGTTGAAGCTATGTCGTATAAAAAGTCAAGAATATGTCGTTGCAGAGGCGTCAGCTTACCCACCCCTTCCAGGGGAAATGTTTCATGGGACTCCAGTACCAGATGGTGCGGTTCGTGTGAGCCCGATAAGTGTAGTCCCCAAATAGAGGGATCTTACATTGCCA
The DNA here is from genome assembly GCA_963693085.1 of Alisma plantago-aquatica. Lineage (NCBI taxonomy): Eukaryota > Viridiplantae > Streptophyta > Magnoliopsida > Alismatales > Alismataceae > Alisma > Alisma plantago-aquatica. Next base: position 983,797,258 of record OY856409.1, read on the forward strand.
TATGCCCACCCAGATTCTGAAACGCTTGGTGAGGCAGAAGGCGGAGTGATATTGTGGCCCAAAGTGGATGTCGTCTATACTAATATTGTATGCTAAATTTACATTACGTTAATTTGTTAGTGTGTAGGTATATATGAGTCAATTGATATGAAATTATATATACATGTCAAAAGGAAGACACTCACTACATTTCGGCCTCCGCCTCCACCTCTGAAGTACCAAGTTGGATTCCAAGGGACCTACACGCCTTGTTAGGTCCTAATTGTAGGGTATGGCAGATTGGATAGGCGAACATGACCCAAATTGCCCTATAAATGTTACTATTCCGGAGGAAGATGTAGGTCAATCATACGATAACAATCCATTTATACAAGTTTTGCATACATATTAATGCATACATAATACAAGTTTTGCATACGTATTAATGCATACATATTAATGCAGGTCAATCATACAATAACAAGATATTTATACAAGATATTTATACAAGATATTTTGGAGTTGTTTTGTTATGATTGGCTGAACACATCTATGATAGAGTTGTGGATATGGTGAGATCTTGTTTATACATCCATGTACATTGTTTTATATATGGTGATCTGGTTTCATATATATTAATGCATACGTAATACATATTTTGTAGCCACTTATACACGATATGTATAGATTTTTCATTTCTCCAAGTGGGATTTTTGGTTCCATTTTTTATTAGTCTTGTAGGTAAAAACCCTAGGTCAGTTACTTCATACTGCTGTGATGTTTTTAAATATTTTGGTAAAAATAAGAAGACGGTGATAATAGCTCCATTCAATGTCGGGTAAGTTTACTTTACATATAATTTGGACTTAAGAAAATTACATTTTCATTGTGACTTTTGAGTTATTAATTTATAACTTTCTTACCTCTAGTGGTAAGCATTGGGAGTTATTAGTTATTGTACCTGAGACGTTCACTGTCTATTATCTAGATCCTACGGGGAAGGAATTTAATATATATGGACACATAATGATAAAACCATTATTCCCGTGAGAAATATTTCATATTTTTATATTTGTTAACATTTGTTATTACATTACTATTTAATTATGCAATTTAATGTGTTACATTAACATGTAGGGCTATACAAGAGTACGCCAAAGCTGGAGGAGAGGTCCCCAAGAAAAAGAACCAGCCACTAACTTGGCAGAATGTGAAAGTAATTTTCTGACTCTAATGTATATATTATTTATGTGAACTGTGCTTATTTGTATTTTTGAATATTTTGTATGTTTCAATTTATAGTGTGCTACACAAGACAACGGCTGGGCATGTGGATACTATGTGATGTGATTTATGAGCATAATTATCGAACATGCTGCAATGGAAATCGATACCATACATCAAGTATTATATGTAGTCTCATTAGATAATATGAAATATATCAATATTATTATATATTATTAATTATATATATACATCATTCTCTTTGCAGGTGTTTAAAAATGACTTCACTACAGGTGAAAAGTTATTAGATGTACATACTCCTTATATGATGGATGAGTTAAATGATGTAAGAGAACAATGGACAGAAGTCCTACAAGTAGTGGGAATTTTTAAATATAATTGGGATAATGATGATGATGAATAAAGAATGATGTTTCTAAACTTTGTTCTCATAATTATTTTTGTGTGAATGTGAATGACTTTTTATGAATTGTCATATGTGTGAATGTGAATGTGAATGTGAATGTGACATGAATGTTTCTACATGTGTCTGAATATGAAAAGAGATGAAATGAATGGAACTGCAGGTTGCTAAATGTGTGTGAAAATGGAGGAAATTTGAAATGAAACTACTGGTTTCTACATGTATGTGATGAAAAATAATATGAATTATATGTGCTTATACATGTGTGTGAATCACATGATAAATATATAATATTGTCTATCTTGTTAATTTTGTAGATTTGTGGCCTGTTGTTGGCTGATATCAATGGATGATGTAAACCTGTAGTTTAGAACTGAACTGCAGGTTCTACATCCTGCTGACCAGCCATACAGCAGGCATGTAAACTGATAAGAAAAAAAAATCAGAACATATGCGTCGGTTATTTGTGTAAAACCAAAAACAAAACACATAGACGTCAGTTGTTAGTATATAACTGACGTCTTTATCCTCTTCTGGCGTCGGTTATCTGTCAAACTGACGCCTGTTGTGGCCAGGTACCACAATCGTGCTGGGTAGCACAGTTGTGGTGGCAGGGGATATGGCATCGGATATTAGTATAAAAACCGACGTTGAGGGTGCCCTTCTGGCCAGGTACCACGGCCGTGTTGGGTAGCACTGTTGTTGTGGCAGTGGATATGGTGTCAGTTGTATATATAATACCGACACTGATGATGCCCTTGCTGGCACCTTTTTGGTGGCGGGAAGGGGTATGGCGTCGGTTGTGAATTAATAGCTGATGTTTTTAATCAGGTTATAGTGTCGGTTTTCATTAAGAACTGACGTCTATAGTCCCCTTTCTGGCGCATTTTTGGTGGCGGGAAGGTTTATGGTGTCGGTTGGGGGACCGACACTGAAGGTGTCGACTTTTAACGGTGCCCACTTAGGTGTCGCTTGGAAACCGACGCCTTAGGCCTTAAATAATCGATGCCAAAGGTCATTTCTGTAGTAGTGGTGCCTTCCCAACCACCCAGGCGATGAGAAAGGTGATGGATGACATGAAGGCTTAGCTTTGGCTTGGACCTAGCCGATGGAGTTGTTGCTATGGAGATAAAAGTGGAGTAGTCTAGACTTCCCTCTATCTAGATCCTAGTTGTGTATGATGATGTAACCCTAAAAGGGAGATTTTTTATGTATTTTGTACAATATTTTATGAAATTGAATATAGTCATAAATTTTTATTCCGCTGCTTTCCAATGTGTTTTGTTTACCATATTTTAGTAGAGGGTGGTTTATCCCACTCTTGATAACATGGTATCAGAGCCCATGGTACTCAGAATCTGACTATTTCAGTTTTGTCTCCCTAGTTAGAACCCTAGATTTGCATAGTTTCCCTTAAGGTACATGTTTACCCTAGATTTGATATATCTTGATGAAAGGTGGACTTAGGAACCAACAATCCCATATTAGAATCTTAATGAATAAAACCCTAAAATACTTATAACTAAAACATGCATAACTTAATGTCATTTAAGTTTGCCTTTAGGCAACTATTAGGGCATGAAGTTGAAGCAAAGGTGTCTAGAAAGGATCAGGGTTTTAGGGGCTGGAAATATTGTCCTCCGCACCACTAGCTTGGTCTACAAGGACTCCCGTGCCCATATGATACCGACTTGGCCTAAGCTAATACGAATTGCCCAAAATAGTTTGCTTTTAGGAAATAGTACCCTTATACTTCTATGTTGTATATCTTTGGAAACCCTAATTTGATTTGTTTGATGATGGATACCAAGATAGTTTCCTTATGTACCTAGAACCTAGACTTTGAAGTTTGGGGTTAAGTGAGCTATCAGAGTGCGCAATGGAAGCATGATGGATCTTGAGAATGGTTTAGTTAGAGTTTTCCTTTAACCCTAGTTAATTAGACTTGATAGGTCGAACTCTAAAGGGGTGGAGTATAGTTAGTTGATGATGTTTGAGTGGTTAGATTTCGTAGATGAAATCCTCTTTAGGGGGGATGTGACCCTAAAACATCTTGAAGTCTATCTACTCTATCTTTAGAAATCCTAACCCCATGAATAGGAGGTTAGTATGCTTGGATCTTTGGTCGTGACCAAATATAGTTATAACCTAACATGCTTGTTTACATATTAATGAACATGTAATGGTCATCTAAGGAATAACTCATATGCTTGAACCCTAATGAATATCCAATGCACATAATATGGGTCACTCATATATTAATACTAATTATGGGTACACATGATGCTAAATAGTGTCATGAAATGATAAACCTTTATGATATGATGAGAAAGAAAAGTGTAACCTAATCTTGACATTAATGCAGACTATAATGATCAAGTTAGTCTGAAACCCTTAGTTGTAATCATATAACCCTAATATATACACCCTTAATGATGTTCATGTTAAAATAGTGGCATTAGGTGTAATAATCAGATAACATATCTTGATGCACATAAATGATATATAATCATCTGACCACATATTAATCAAGTCATCAATATGAAATGCATGTTGCCTTGTTATCTAATACACACATGATTAGTCACCTAATGTGAATCAATTCGTTAATATGTAATATATCTCACCTTGATCATTAAAATACATGTAATGGCTTCAATATAAATATGAAGTGACTGGATTCACATAAATGTGCAAAATCAATAATATAAATGAATAAATAAGAGAAATGATTAATGATGACATTAATGTGAGCAATAAAGATAATGTGACATTGTGACAATGTTAATATGAATATAAGTGACTAATGTGACATTAATTGGTTATAACTTAATATGGTGATAATATAAGGATGATGATGTCTAAGCTCAAAATATTAATGACAATGATGAAATATATTGAGATAGTTGAGTAACCTCTAATTGTGCATAATAATGAAATATAATTCTTTTTGACAACCAAGTGAATGTGACATGACATAATTAAAATAATGATGACAATGTGATACCATAATGAATATAATGTTAATGAGCCAAAAATGTAAATAATGTTAAATCTCGTAAAAAGATATCTTAATAGTGGAACCCTAGGTGATCCTTGAGAACTCAACCTACGATGAGCTGTATGTGAAGTTGCTAAAACCTTAGGTGTAGTTGAAGTATAAGTTTTGGTGGAGTAACAACCTGAAGTTTTGTGATGTGAGGTTGCACACTCACCCTTCCCTAATTGCTAGTGATTTCGGGGATGAAACCCTCTTTAAGGGGTGGAGTGCTATAACATAGTGAATCTTGAAAATTTTTTATTTTGACCCTCTTTCCCATCTTTTCCTTTAATTTCTATCCTCTTTGTCCTTTCTATTTAATTTGTGGATATTATGATGGTTTAATGAACATTTGTTCACCTTTTCTACCAATAATTGAGTTTATGCACAAATACCACAATAAAAGAATATCAATGGGTTTAATATGTATAATGTCCACTTAAGTGATAAAAACAATAAAGGGATTTGTGCTAGAACTTTCTAATACTTTTTAGAATATGAAAAATAAAGGAAATCCCGAAATATACATAAAGGAGATGATAAATGCTATAACTGGGGATAATATGGGATATTATAGATAAAAGGAGATAATGAGGAATATATTGTTCCAAAAATCATAAATGAAAACCTACAAAGATAATTTGGCACTAAATCTCGTTTTCTTGATCTAAAAGAAACTTAAGGGTCAAGTATCCTCTAACTTGGAAGATAAATGCATATATTAAAATCTTTATTAAAAGATAATAGGAAGTTGGCCAATAAAGTGAAATAAAATACTTAATGCCCTCAAAATAGAAAACTAACTCCAAATTCGTAATCCAAACAATAAAATAAGCCTTTGGACAAATTTGTATCTAATTTGGTCATTGCTTAATATTTTATTTTATTTAGGAGAGAGAAAATGACTTAAAGACCAAAAATATTAAATATATGTTGATAAAAATTAATTAATCTCAAAACCGTGTTCCTCACATTTATTATTACTTGTATACCAAGTTTTATATTTTTTAGAAAGTTTCTAGATGCCTCTAATAAATTAAAAGGATAAATAAGTGATAAATTTTAATAAATTAATAAAAGTCTTCAAAAAAATAAAATAATACCAAATTCATGTTATACACGTTAAAATAAATCTTTGGATGAATTTGACTCAATTTGGAAAATATTTGATGAGAAGATAAATTTAGGAGAGAGAATGCAAAACTTTCAACTCATTATTTAAAATAACAAACAACTTCAAAAAATGGAAATAATGACAAATTCATATCCAACATACTTAATAAGACTTATGGTGAAGTTATATTATTTTTGGATAATCCTAGAGTAACTAATACATGAGGAAAGAGAAAATATGATTTGAATTATTTAACCTACTAAAAGTCCCCAAAAAGTAAAACTAATTCTAAATTTGGATTCTACACATCAAAATCAGTTAGGGTGTCAATTTTGGTTAAATTTGGAGGTCATTTGTACCCTCAAATCGGAAAAGAGAAAAAGTTAAATGATTAAATAAGAACTTTAGTCCGATTTGTATTTGGCAACCTAATAAGTGTCACGCACATGGACCGTTGGATCTTAATCTAACGGCTTGTGGATCATCTCCTACCTTGAGTAGGAGACCAACACGTGAACAATAATTTCCGAAATTTTTGATTTTTTGGATGGCCATTTCTCCCTCGTTTCTCAACCAAATCACGAGTTCTTAGGCTCGTTGGATTCCTTGCGAGATTTCCCACAACATTATCCCAATTATTTTGTATTTTCATCAATTATTTAAGCTTTCCCAAACCAACCAAAACCTCTTCTCACACCACACATACATGAACCCTAAACCACATCTTCTCACCTATATATACCCCTACCTTTAACTTCGTGGCGGCCTTGACTACTCTTTACACCTTTCAATTGAAATTTTAGTTGTAGTTTTGACCCCCACTGAGCATCTGAAGTCCCTGACCTTGTGGCCCTTGCTACTCCTTATGCACACAATCTTTGTCCAAATTGAAGGTATTGTTGAGTTCCTCTTTGCTTTAGCTTTCATACATACACATCTTTCAATTTCGAGTTTGGTCTTGAATTGCAAAAATGCCCAAAATCTTCCCCAAGCAGCTGTCGATGTGCGGGCTGCTGGAGGTTGAAGAAGGGTCGTGTGGCTTTTTTTGATTTTGCTCCTGGCTGCTATCTTCTTCTTCTTTCGGTTTCAAATGCAGATGCATATGTGGCAATTTATCATTGGTCCGTCTTAGAAAATTCACATCTTTTGATTCGTTGGTCAAAAAATAAAAGTAAGATATGTTTTGGAATCAGAAAAATGTAAGCTATCTAATAAAAATAAATTTGATGCCTGATTTTGAGTTTTTTGAGTAGGTGTTTTTGTGGATGATTTAATTAACTAGAAATCACTATAAATGACCATAAAAGTCGATATATTAAAAATATATAAAATTATATGTTATTTTGATCAGAAAACTCTAAGACATTGGTGATGGTTTTAGAGTCTAATTCGATAGTTTGCACAAAGAGTTAGTAACTTTAGGGTTTTAAGCGTTTAATGAATGTATATAGCGCTAATACATGAACATGATTATGCTATTAGGGGAAGTGGACTCTGATCTTGATTAGGGATCTGGAAGTGGTTTCTAGGACTTTAAAGAATAAAGGTATGTGCTTAATACACTTCAGTTGGGAAGTATTTGTTCCTTAACCTATGATTTCCATAATGCGGCTTATTTGCACCTTATATTCTATTCTCTTGAATCTATTGCTATACTTGCCTCATAATCAGTTTGCAATATTGTTCTTAGGTCTTGGTACCCCACTGCCATGTTTTACATATGAGATTCTATTACTTGCCATAGTTTCTAGCATGTTGATTTTATTAGACTAATTAACTAGTGTAGTGGTACTTGTATGTACAACCACCCATAGTTGGGGAATGTGTTATTTCTCCCCTGGGGAACGTGTTGCTCTCGCCCACACACAAAATGTGTGTAGGTGACTGGGAATGTCTTATTCTCCCCTCACCCTTTGGTTGAAGGTTTGGTAGGTGCCTCATCCCTACTTAGTTAAGGTAGTCAATATTAATCATACATGCAATCTTTTTGTGATATATTGTTTATGGCAAGCATCTATTGAAAGCTTCTTTTATATATATAAACAACCTCATTCTCTTGATTGTCTTCATCTTATGATGAACCCTAGCCTGTTTTACATGTTTTGCTCATCTTGTTACATTAGAATAGATTTGTGACACATACTTGTTTTTCCCTTTTCCTCTTGTTGGGTGCCTTCCCAACCACCCAGGCGATGAGCAAAGTGATGGATGACATGAAGGCTTAGCTTTGGCTTGGACCTAGCCGATGGATTTTTTGCTATTAAGATAAAAGTGGAGTAGTCTAGACTTCCTTCTATCTAGATCCTAGTTGTGTATGATGATGTAACCCTAAAAGCGAGATTTTTGATGTATTTTGTACAATCTTATATGAAATTGAATATAGTCAGAAATTTTTATTCCGCTACTTTCCAATGTGTTTCGTTTACCATATTTTAGTAGAGGGTGGTTTATCCCACTCTTGACAATATCTTCACTTAGAAGGATTTGAATCTTAGATAGTGGAGATGGTTAGAATTGATCAAGGATTATGAGGTGACGATAGATTATCATCCTGGAAAAGAGAATGTGGTAGTAGATGCATTGAGCATGAAGTCAAGTTCAACAGCTGATGTATTCTCTATGGCATGTTTCAGGAGAGACCTACTAGTAGAGATGTGGAAGTTGAACTTAGACTTAGGAGTGATGGAATAGAGTGGGTTGATTGCACAGATGCAAGTCAAGCCTACTTTTTATGATCAGATCAAAGAACTTCAACAGAGTGACAGTGAGTTACAACATATCATGCATGACATGACAGAGGGAAAAAGACCAGAATTCATATTTTCAAATGATGGTTAGTTGTATCTGCATGCCAAGTTGTGTGTACCTAGAGATAGTAAATTGAAAGAACATATCCTTGAGTAAGCGCATGCATCGATGTACGCTATGCATCCAGGCAACACTAAGATGTACATGAATCTTAAGGAGTTGTACTGGTGGTTAGGTATAAAGAAGGATGTAGCTGAGTACGTGGCTAGGTGTAGTGTGTGCCAGCAGGTTAAGGCTGAGCATCAGAAACCTACAGGTACCTTGCAATCTCTGCCTATACCAGAGTGGGTGTGGGAACATATCACAATGGATTTTATGGTAGGGTTGCCCAGGGCATCTAGAGGTTGTGACTCGATATGGGTAATTATGGATAGACTGACTAAGTCTGCTCACTTTCTTCCTGTTAAATCAACCTTTGATGTCCCAGTACTGGCTAAAATATACGTGGATGAGATAGTCAGGTTGCATGGTATCTAGTTTCAATAATATCAGATAGAGATCCTAAGTTCACATCTAGGTTTTGGAATCAGTTGCATCATGATTTAGGCACAAAATTGAGATTCAGTATAGCTTTTCACCCACAGACGGATGGTCAGTCAGAGAGGACCATTCAGACTCTTGAGGACATGCTAAGAGCATGTGTCTACATTTCAGTGGAAGTTGGGAAGAACACTTGAGCCTTATAGAGTTTGCATACAATAATAGTCACCATTCCAGTCTTGGTATGGCCCCGTATGAAGCTCTGTATAGTAGAAAGTGTGGATCACTTGTATGTTGGTACGAGGTGGGTGAAAAAGAGATTCTTGGACCAGAGATAGTGGATTTGACTATAGAAAAGATTACAGTGATCAGGGAACAGTTGAAAGCTGCACAGGACAGTCAGAAGAGTTATGCTGAGAAGAGACATAGACCTCTTGAGTTGAGGTTGGTGATGAAGTGTATCTGAAAGTTTCACCATGGAAAGGATTCTTGAGGTTTGGCAAGAGAGCCAAACTAACTCCTAGGTTTATGGGCCCATATCCTGTCATTGAGAGGATTGGACCTGTAGCCTACAGGTTGGATTTGCCATCCGAGTTGTCTAATCTACATGATGTATTTCATGTATCGATGTTGAAGAAGTGTTATCTTGGTACAGAGAAGATAGTGGACCCAAAACTTACATAGCTTAGAAAATATGTGTCCTATGTTGAAGGACCAATACGAATAGTTGATTTGAGGATTAAGAAGCTCAAGAATCGAGAGATATGATTAATAAAAGTTCTATGGAGGAACCACAACCTAGAGGAAGCCACATGGGAACTTGAGTCCAAGATGCGTAACAAGTTTTCTTTTCTCTTTTAGGAATTTCGAGATGAAATTATTATAAGGGAGGGAGATTGTTATGATCCACTCCGAGTTTAACTAGTAAGTGTAGTGATTAGTGCATCACCATGTTGATTAAGTTAAGATAAGTGTTATTGATGCAATTAGTACTTTGAGTAAGTTGAGACAACCTATTTAGTATGTTTTCATGCCTTGAGGTTGTAGAGTATCTTGTGCTTGAAAGTTTGCAAAAGAAATCACTTGAATCAGACCTTTGAGGCAAAAGTTATGATATTTTCAAGTTCTTGGGTTGAAGCTACAATTTACCCAATTATAGATCTGTTAATACCCCCCTTCCCTTATCCCCTTCCTATGGACTGGTGCAGAGCACCGCTTGAGCAGTAGGCTGCCCGACCAGCAACGGAAGAGGCGTGGGGTGATTAGGGCTCCATAGAGCCGAGTTGCAGGTCCATTCCCTCCTTCTTCTTCTCCTACCTCCTTCCTTCCTCTCTTCCTCGCCAATAGTGGCCCGACCAGCTAGGGCGCCGACCGACGAATAGTAGCAGTAGCGGCCAGCTGTGCGGTGTCAGCCAGGGGCTCATTTTGGGCGCAGCTAGCACCTCAAATCGACCTCTTTGACTCTGACCTTGAGGCCTAAGCACAAATCCGCAGTCCCCAGCCCGCGAACGGTGACCTAGCCAAGTTCCTTGCTTCCTATGTGCATGTGGAAGTTGTTGTGTGAAGCAGGTCTGAAATCAGGGTAGAACCTAGGTTGAAGACAACCCCGTGGACGCCCGGAAGTCGGCTTTGGGTGCATTTTCGGTCGATTTCGGCCATCTCGAACCACTGTGAGTAGAATTTCACTTACTAAGAAGCATTAACTCCATGAAAAGGATGATTCTCAGTTGAATATGTGTTGTTCACGGGTAACAACAGTTACCCAGATGCCATGTAGTATTGGCATCACCTGACTTTTATTTCACATTTCACTTATTCACGCTTTGCCTGATTTAGTTTATTAACTAATTTGTACGATTTAGATCATTGAAATTACACGGATTGATCAAAACTTAAATTGCTCAGTTTAGATGTTAAAGACAGTAGCACACGACCCCATATTTAAAGTAACTATACAGTTTGGGAATTAACTCAGGCTGCACGTTTCTACTAATTTACTAGTGGCACATTTTCAAGGAAAAGACGATGATATGTAATGTTTTAATGGAAAACTATTTGCACGCTCCCTATTATATTTAATGTGTGTGATTAAGTATTAATATGAATTGGCAAATTTCTCAAGGACATCATTAGAAATTCTCAGTTAATAATAATAATTAATGTCATGATAAGTAATTAACTCTTAATTGAGTTATGAGATGCACAACTCAGGATTAGGGTTGATGTGCACATTTTCCAAGAAAGTACAAATAATTTACAGGTGCAAATGACGATTATTCATATGTCAAGTAATTAACTCTTATTAGTGTAGTAAGATGTTAAATTGCATGATTCCAGTGTATATGTGCCAAGTGGACTTGTAATCTATTTATTTAAGAATTTTAGTCTGCCTACATGTATAAAAATGTTGATTTCTCAGTAAATTACAATGTTTGAAATTACTTCTCTTCCAAGTTTAGAAAGATATACATGTCATACTATAAACTTCAAATAAATAGACGCGGTACCATAGAGATACCAGAGTCAGGTATAAATTAGAAAAAGGTACAATGTAGAAAGAGCTTTCCTAGAATAATAAAATAATAGACTTAAGAGCCCTAAACACCGTAGATTCCCTATGAGAGGTCTGCACCGTAGGGATGAAACGACCTAACCCTGGCAGTGTCCAGTACACGGGGGTCGGAACGTACTAATAGGTGGTACGGGGGACGAAGCCCTAGTGGAAGTCTCCTTAAATTATAGAATGTAGTGTCCAACATCAACCAGAGATCCTAGTGATACTAGAGTTTAGAAAAGCCAAAAGGTGGCTTGACTCTCTGCCTGTGTGCTCAGGTTAGAGGAGTCCAGTTTTTACGGCATAATAGGTGTGCTGAGGCCAGAGAGCCATTTTCCTGTTGCAGACCAGTGACGTTGTCAGACTTAGAATTCCTAGGTGTGTCAACTAAGTCTTATACTATGAGATCGTAGTTCGCTACGAGTCTTCATATATAGAGTACACTGCATATGATTAAGGCATAAGTTAAAATATGATAATATAAGTTTACAAAGTTCCTTATAAATAAGAAAAGTTAGTAAATAATCGAGTACAATTTCACAACAGTTGTTCCTTAAATGAAATTTGACATTTCATGTTATTTTAACTGTATTGTTTAGATCTGCTCAGTATAGTAATTCTTGTATTTTATTTCAGTTTAATAAACATAAATGAGTTATATGTGATGGTTGGGTGAAATTCTATTCACTGAGCCAGTAGCTCACCAACCTACTGAAATATTTTTTTCAGGTCAGCGTCAGCACGAGGAAGCTTCGCCCAGGCTCTTAAAAGGTAGTTCATAGTTAGATAGAGGTCTCTTTGTCCTTTTCCCTTAGTCCTTAGGCATGTAGTGTGGTAGAGAGAGAATGTAATGAAATATGTATTTTAATTTTAAGTTATCTATTGTGCTTTATTTTCCGCATGCAAAAATGTAATATGTTGTGTAAATCTACTTTACCTACCTAGTAAAGTGAATAGTAGTTGCTTCTGCAGTTTAGTAAGATTTTAGTTTATTCCATATTGTCGACCGAGAAAAGTTTTGAAAACTTCACATTTAACGAATATTTTAGCCGTTGCAACCCAACTGCTTTCTACCTAATGGCTAGTTAAACACTAGAAACACTCTAGAAACTCTCTAAAACGTCCCTAGGCACTTACACACCATTCCTATAAATAGGAGAGCCTTAGGATACCTAAAACATATAAGCTACACTTGAACATCCATTCTAGATAGCAACAAAGCTGAATTTACTTGCTATCTTCTTCCTTGTGCTCCAAAGTTGTATCCTATAGCTACTATCTCCTAGCCACCACATAACAACGTCCATCTTAAGTGGATAGGAGATCTAAAAGCTTGATATAGGAATCAAGGTGATGTACTTCATTGGTTAAGTATTTCTTTCTTCCAATCTATTTCTTTTATAATGCACTTTGTTCTCTTTGACTACTCCTAGGGTAGGAGGCTATTGAAAGGAGGTTACTTGGTTCTACTTCAACAAAGTGAAGATTGTTCCAAGGTGTGCTTGAGGTTACTTCAAGAAGGCTACTTCAAAGGAGGTTGGAGCTACTTCTAGGTGAAGGCTATATCAATGAGGTGGAGCTACTTCAAAGAAGTAAAGGCTGCTCCAAGGTTGCTTAAGGTTACTTCAAGAAGGCTGATTCAAAGGAGGTTGGAGCTGCTTCTAGGTGAAGGCTATCTCAAGGTGGTGGATCTATTTCAAGGTGGTGAAGGCTACTCCAAGGATGCTTAAGGTTACTTCAAGAAGGCTGCTTCAAGGAGGTTGAGGCTACTTCAAGGTGAAGGCTACTTCGAGTGGAAGGTGACTATATTTTGTTGTAACATCCTTGCGAGGTAAATAAAATAAATCACTTTCAAAACCCCAATTGGAAATAATTGGGTAGTGGACTGACAACCTTTGATTCAAAGGTTGGAACCACTCTAAATCGAAGTGTCTTCCTTGTTTCCTCCTCCTTCTTTTCCTTAAGTTTTTAATTAAATTTTAAAAGCATTAAAAGCTCTATTCACCCCCCTCTAGATCTTTCAATTGGTATCAGAGAAGGTCAACCTAACAGGTCTTGAAGTAATGGGGCAAGGTGTTTCTAGCAACCTTGACATGGAAAGGATGCACGAGAGTTAACCATCAACAAGTGACCAAGATTGTAGATGGTGCTTTGAATGTGAAGTAAAAGGTCACTCGACATTTGGTTGTTTAAAGAAGAAGAAGAAAGGAGAAAAGTTACACAAAGCTACAAGGGAAAAATCAAGTAAGAGTAAAGAAGATAAAGTAAGTTGTTTCATAGCAACATCTGATGAAGAAGAAAATGAGGTAAGTCTTCATGATTTATCTAAAGAAGAGCTAGTTAATAATTTAGAAGAACTCCATGACAAGTATGTTGAGTGCAACGAGAAGTTGAAAAAGGTCTTAAAAACTAATGATGAGTTGTATGCCGAAATATTTGATCTCTTCTGAGAATAAATCCTTTAAAGATTCTAGTAATGATTATAGTACCAAATGATTGCTCTAGAAAACAATAGTGATCTTATTTCTCAAGAAAATGTTGAATTTCTTGCAAAGATAAATGATTTTCAAACTCAACATGTTCTATGTTCTCATTCAGCTTATGATATCATTGTTAGAGAAAGAGATTCTTTGATTTCAAGTTTATATCAAGCAAAACTAGATATTGCAAAAAGAATTGATGAAATTTCCAAGTTACAAAAACATGTTGATAGTTTAAAGAGTAATAATATCCTTGATAAAATCTTTGAAAACTCTATTAGACAAATTGGAAGAAGAGATCTTGGATATGTACCTAAAGAGAAATCTTTCCAAAATTCTAGAATTAGAAAAACAAAAAAACCCAAATCAAAGATCTTGTATATGCCAAAAGACAATCTAGCACATAACCAAAATGCAAGAAGAGAAATGAAATTGATTTTATTTACTATCACTATTGTCAACGTTTTGGGCACTATTCATTCTCTTATCCATACAAGAAAAGGAAGGATGTTGATTTGGCTTGGGTTACAAAACCTCCAACTTAGAAATATTTGTCACTTAGTTGAGATCTGACCTAAAATTCATTTTGACATTCGTAATGTCTTATCTCAACTAAAATTAGATTTAACTGTATATCTATGACTATATGACTCTGTAATTGTGTTATTGAAATCAAAACTAGTTGAAAAAAATTATCTTGATCCATTCTTCAATTGCTGAAAAACTTACAGAATAGTACTCAATCGACAAAGCTCTCGACTTAGGTGCTTGTTGGTCGAAAAACGAATTTGACCAAGAACAACTCTGTCAGAAATTGTTGTTATTGAAATCATTTACTTGAAATCAATACTTGACAGTTATAAAATGCTTTTCATTCTATTATACTTAAAATAATGAAAATCATTCATAACCAAAAGGACCACTATATGGGTACCAAAACTTTTCTACTTTGTAGGTTTGGATGGTCTATAGAAATTGGACAAGGAAGCCTTTCATACACCTGGAGAAAAGGTAAAATTTCAAAGGCAAAACTATTTTCATAGATAATGTTAGTTCAAATTTTGAATGTACTATTTGTCAAAGAACTACATCATAAGTGCTAGGACAATGGTTATAATTCATAGGAAAACATTAAAGTTATTGATAAAGGAAAAATAATTGGAAACCGTGTAAGTATACAGATACTATCTGCAAATAATGCATTGTTTATGGCATGGAAATATTGTTCATGCAAGAAAGTTGTCTAGAATATAATCATTACCTAAACTTTCTTTTGATAAATATGGGATTTGTGTATTCTAGGCAAGAAAAATTAAGATCTTTTTTCAAAACTAAAACTTTTCTTCACTAGAACTCAATTGAATCTTATCTATATGTGGTAAAGAATGTTGTATTCTCTTCAAAAAAAGATGAATTCGGTCTTAAGAAACAAAAAGGGCTTTATCTTGGAATATTCCACATATAGAAAAGCATCTAGGATTTATAAGTCTACATCTAAGAGAAATGAAGAATAAATGATGATTATATCCAACAAATTCAAGACTTAGTCATATCTCCTAAAAGATTTGATTATTGGACAATTGCTTACCAAGAATAATACATAAGATTTAGTTCCTAGAACTAAAGGCATAATATTTATTGGAACTAAATGGACATAAACTAATTAAATCTATGAAAAAAATGAGAGAAAACAAACTTTAATATGACTTATGCAATCCATGGCTAGACTTGAGGCCAATCATATGTTATTTAACTCTGGCAACTCATAAGGACATCAAACTCTTCAAATGGATGTAAAAATTGTTAATATCATAAAAGAAGAAACCAATGTTTCTTAAACCCATGACATGAAACAAGATTGAATGTGCATAAAAAATAAAAGTTGATTGGTTATTTATGCTAATATAGAAGAAAATGTTATATCTTGGATCATTCTAGATAAAAATTGTAGGTTCTGAAATTCTACAAAACTACCTCTTGACAGACAAGGAGTTCGACCGAGGGGTGCCCTGTTCAAAGTCATGGTCGATCGAAAATAAACCTGACAGAAATGCTTATTCGTAAATTAAAGCATTCACTTGCACCCAACATTGGTATATTAGATCTGCAATTTGCTCATCATGTTGAATACTTAGAATGAGAGAAAATTCTAAACCAAAATAGTTCAAGAAACAAGATTAAAAAAATTGACTCACAGTCTTACTTGAACAATTGATTTTAAAGTTGGTTATGATTTGAAATACCTTAACATTTTTGAGCTCACTTTTGTTATGAGATGAAGGAGGAGCTCAAAAAATTCTTGGATATAATGTGCGTATCTTTTTTATCTTGCTCTTAATTAGATTCTCTATACCAACATGGGCTTAACATCTCTTATAATTGGTTAGAGATACATTTATTGATCCCACTATTAGCCTAAAGGAATCTCATATCATTTTAGGGCTTAACATCCCTTATAAATGGTTGAGAATTTAATATAGAAATACATTTATTGATCCCACCATAA
Source organism: Alisma plantago-aquatica (assembly GCA_963693085.1). Lineage (NCBI taxonomy): Eukaryota > Viridiplantae > Streptophyta > Magnoliopsida > Alismatales > Alismataceae > Alisma > Alisma plantago-aquatica. The sequence continues at coordinate 983,813,867 of OY856409.1, forward strand.
GCCTAATGAAATATCATATCATTTTAGGGATTAACATCCCTTGCAAATGGTTGACAAATTAATAGTAGTTTTTAAATTGTGGCTAAATTTGATATTTTTTTGAAGTAAAAAATTAAGGGGGAGTAATCAATCAAGGGGGAGTCTCATTAATTTACACATATAATTATATTTTTGAAATGACAAAGTGGGAGAAATAAAATAAAGAAAAGCAAATCAAAGTAAGATATTTAAAACATTTTCATCAGTTCCATGATCTCTCATCTTAACATTAATTGGTGCTAAGATGGATATCATGTTCCATATCTCTTTAGGTATATTAGCATACATTTTATGAGATCAAAGAACCTATTCATCTCAGGTATATCACATGTATGAAACTCATTTTCATTTCAAATATTTTTCTTATATTTTAGGAATGTTTGTCATCTTCAAAAAGGGGGAGATTGTTGGCTAAATTGGACATTAGCATATCCTTTATTTTGATGATGACAAACATTTCATTATTATGGATGTAACATTCTATTTGATTATTTTAGGGTTCAATAAAATGAGGAGATCATACTAAGTGGATAGTTGAAGATCAATGTGCTTAAATGCTTAATATTTTCATGATTGTACTCAATGTAAAAACTTGTACAATTATATAATGTACAAGTACTTAGATATCATGTAAATCAAGTGTTAGATCTTCCCTATCCACCCATAACCTTTCTTACACTCACATGAAGACTTTAGGGTTGATAGGTTTCATATGAGTCATCAATAGGACCTTACATACATTACAAATCCTTACAAAAAGTCCTTCTCAGAGTCAATTTCGACCGACAATGTTGTTGACCGAGATATAGCCGTTGTAATAGGTTTAAATAAGAGTGAAATAGACATATATCCAACTGAACCTAGACAATCATCTAGTCGACAATAATCATGGATCGAGAGTCATCCGGTTGATAATATTGTCGACTGAGAAAAGTTTTGGAAACTTCACATATAACGAACATTTTAACAGCTGCAATCCAACTACTTTCTACCTAACGACTATTTAAGCACTAAGAACACTCTAGAGACTCCCTAAAATGTCCCTAGACACTTAAAAATCATTCCTATAAATAAGAGAGGCCTTAGGATACATAAAACACATAAGCTACACTTGAGCATCCATTCTAGAGAGCAACAAAGCTGAGATTCACTTGCTATCTTCCTCCTTGTGCTCCAAAGTTGTGTCCTATAGCTACTATATCCTAGAAACCACATAGAAACGTCCATCTTAAGTGGATAGGATATCTTGAAGCTTGATATAGGAATCAAGGCGATGTACTTCATTGTATAAGTATTTCTTCTTCCAATCTATTTCTTTTATAATGTACTTTGTTCTCCTTGACTACTCCTAGGGTTGGAGGCTGTTGAAAGGAGGTTGCTTGGTGCTACTTAAACAAAGTGAAGACTGCTCCAAGGTGTGCTTGAGGTTACTTCAAGAAGGTTGATTCAAAGGAGGTTGGAGTTACTTCTAGGAGAAGTCTATCTCAAGGAGGTGGAGCTACTTCAAGGAAGTGAAGGTTGAACCAAGGTTATTTGAGGTTACTTCAAGAAGGCTGCTTCAAAGGAGGTTGGAGCTAATTCTAGGTGAAGACTATCTCAAGGTGGTGGAGCTACTTCAAGGTGGTGAAGGCTGCTCCAAGGTTGCTTGAGGTTACTTTAAGAAGGCTACTTTGAGGAAGTTGAGGCTACTTCACGGTGAAGGCTACTTCGAGTGGAAAGTGATTGCATTTTGTTGTAACATCCTTGCGAGGTAAATAAAATAAATCACTTTCAAAACCCCAATTAAAAACAATTGGGTAGTGGACTAACAACCTTTGATTCAAAGGTTGGAACTACTCTAAATCAAAGTGTCTTCCTTGCTTCCTCCTCCTTCTTTGCCTTAAGTTTTTAATTAAATTTTAAAAGCACTAAAAGCTCTATTCACCCCCCTCTAGATCTTTCAATAGCCATATAGGAGGCTTTGGAGTCATCAAGTTTTTACCTCAAAATTGTTTAGAGTCAGAAATGAGTGAGTCAGAGCCTGAAAGGGGGGAGAGAGAGTTTGTGTAGTGTGTGAGTGAGTGATAGAAAAGGGCAACAGAAAAGGAGGAAGTGTAGACTAACTATGAAGAAAAAGAAAGAAATGATGCATCACCCAGTGCTTCAATGCAACCACGTCTATTTCTCAATAGATGTGGTGGGTGATTGGAAACTGTGCTATTGTTGCAAAAAGGAAGTGGAGTAAAAATTAGTTGTAGAGAGAAAATTATTGAGGACAGAGGAAAAGGTAAGAAAGTAGATTATAAATATGTGAGAGAAAAATAGAGGGGAACAACATCTTCAAAATAAGTATTGTATTTCATTAAAAATGAGTTTTGATTGTGTATACACACTTGTTTTTAATATCATTTCACTCTAAATGAGTATTGCATTACTTATGAAGATAATCCTCATTTTCAGTAACACAATAACACAAAAATGGGTATTACTTGTCGCTATTTTCTATAATAGTCATTTTTGTGTCACTAAATAAAAAAAAGCATTATATTTCATTTCATGGTGACAATACTCATTTTGTAAAGTGAATAATTGCATGTGAAAAATGAGTATTGTAATTTAAATATAGTAATTTGTTTATAAAATATATCTATGTAGTTGAAAAAAAAATACGGTGTATGTTAAAATAAGTACCTATTCTATAAGGTGTACAACCTTTTAAGTGATACATTACTCATATTTTTAGTATTTTTATTATAAAAATTAGTATAGTATATATTTCTGGAGGATGGTACATATACTTTTCAGTATCATTTTACTCTAAAAATGGGTATTTGGTTCATTTCATGAGGATAGTAACCGTTTTTAGACCATTAATAAATTAGTAAATAAAGCATTACTGCTTAAGTTTAGCGCAAAGAATCATATTTCATATAAACTAATCAAAATAATATTACAAATTGTTGCAGTTTCTCAATTTCCACCAATTGGAGTGTAATGAGTAGAATATAGGTGATTATTCAATAAAAGTTTTCAAGTGAACCTACACCATAAACATCATGTACAAAGCCCCAAAAATTCATAACCCATCTACTAATAGAGTTGAATCAAATTCAAGGTTCATGGTGGTTAGTCTTTTCTTGTTCCTAGTTGCTCAAGAACCTAGAAGAAGTAGAAAGGACAAAGAAGAATGAGATAAGGTATTGGTTTGGGATCTTTTGATCCTAGCTGAGTGATGATTAATATACATAAGAGAGAGTTAAATCTAAGTAAACCTAGCAATGATTGATGATTTGTATAAAACTCGCCAACTTTGGACTGAGAAAACCCTAAAATCTAAAATTTCAACATCAAAATATTCAAATCCTAGAATCTTATCCTCTCTCAAGAAATTTGAATCTCTAAATCTAGAAATGGAAATGAGTGGTGATTGGGTTGTAATGGTATCATATACACTATGTTTTTATTTGAAAGGTATGAAAACATGTTGATTGTCATTACATGCTTGACCACTTTGGCCGCCACAACTTTCAAGGTAGCATAATCTAGAGTAAACTCTTCCCATTTTAAGATAAAAAATGAGGATACTCTTTTTTATCCACACACGTATGTCTCCCTATAACTCAACCAAAATCAAAACATTTGTTGGTCTAAGTGTCAATCTCCCCTCTTGTATATCAATAAAAAGTTCACAACTGTCATTTTTTTGGTAGCAACTGACATCGTCTAAGTCTGCATAGAACATCCATAATGAGATCATGTATCTACATGAAACCTAGGATCTCCCTATAATGAACTGCATATTCGTTAAAAAGTGTCAAAGAATGCTTTGGGACAAACTTGGCAAACCTAATAAAATATAAATAGAGGAATCATAAGGCAATACTTGAGAATAGTACAATGATGGTGACATACACAGTCATAGCCCATCAATAGGAATAGAAAGAATAAAATCTTGAGAATTCTTAGCTTCCAAACACCCAACAACTACTTTTTATCTAATGGTCATGTCAAACTAAACCTCCATGTCCTAACATTCTATAAAGGACACTTTCCAAAATGTGTTGGGATTTAGGGGGATGATATCTTGTTAACAAAGTAGATAAGATCAAAATATGGATTCATGAAACCTAGATAGTCCAAACAATAGTTAAATTCAATGTTCATATAGTGTAATCATATTGTCTAAAAGAATATGATCCTAAAGCCCCAAGATCATACCATGGAGGTGATAAAAGCATATGAAGAAGCATATGATGTTGAATAAAGTCACGTACCATTGTTTCTAATGGGTAAGGAATTCAACTTCCATTAAAGTTTTTCTGAAAAAGGTACCCTTGCATACCATAATATTCACAATAGACCTGTGTATACCTCTATTAAACCATGTTGCAACCTCTGCCATATATACAGGTGGAATGTCCTTAAAATAAACATAGTTTGTCTATACCCATGACTATCGTATTAAAATAAACCCACTTTATCTATCATGCAAGTGTGGGAGAAGATTCATCAATGCAACTGTGACGTACGATTCACAGAAATGAGATTAACTAAAGCGGAAGCGAATCATTAGCATCATAATTACTGAAAATCACTAAAAATTAAAACTTTTTACAAAGAGATCCATAAATTGAAAAACTTTTTCATAAAGAACCAAAGTAAGTTATGTACATTCCAGTTCATTAGTACATCTATGTATCATCTCTTTCTCGAAAGTTACAAGCATTAACTGCCTTGTTAAACTGTACATAAACAATATACAAAAATCTCGAGGCATCAAGCCAAAATCTCAGATCAATATCAAACTAACTATTGACTCCTAGGACCTGAGAGTACAGAGACGACACATAGGACTCTCTATATACAGGACTAGACAGACAGTGTCTCCACCTGAGGAATCACTGCTGTCCTTGTTGTTGCTGCTGTTGTTCTTCTCTTTTTGTGAGGTTTCTGTTTCTACCTCGTCCACGTCCACCTAAAAATGTTGGATTTCACGGGAGTGAGACAATTATAAAATTGCCCCAACGAGAGATATAACTCTCTGCCAGAAATGTTATTATTGCAGATAATAGAATAATCCTAAGCAGAATAAGTATAAGTATTTAATAATAGTTAAATCATTAACTAAACTATTTAGAGTACTATTCTCTATTCAAGTCAAATCAATTATATCTGAACAAGGCAACATATCATTTATTCAATAAGGAATATGAAGAACATGTATAACATTTATCCAACTAAGTCATACTAAGCAATGTATCATCAACCATTGTTTCTCATATTTCCACCTTAAGCAAATACACTACACGACTGGTTACATTTTACAAACATACTTAATCCCTGAGAAGATGAGATATACCGCTCATACTCCAATCGACCACGATTACATAAAGCATCGGTACCACACAAGGTCAATGGGAGAGACAGATTCCATGACCTCATCTGTCTCGGTCAGTATGAGACTACTTTAAGCAGAGACATCATGTGTCAACTGCAAATTAGCTTGCCAGGGTATATTGGCATCTTCACTATAGAGTTATAGCCCATTACATATACTCTCTCCAAGGTTATGGCCCGTAGCCAATGTCAGGTATTATTATTGAGGAGTCATGGCCCATAGCCATACTCTTAATGGGGTATGGTCCGCAAACAATCATGTGCATAGGACATAGCCCGTAGCCATTCCTATGGGGCATAAGGATATATTTGCCCAAATTATCCCCACATATTCAAAAATATGTTTTCTGAGTAAAACTTGTTTCACCATTCAGCTAATTCTGATGATGATGGATCTGTGGTCAGGGCAACTACATTATATGATTTCACTTGATTATTTAAGTACATTATCATATTCTTTTAGCAACCAGCCACATTTTCAGACATAAGCCATTATAACAATTTGCTATAAAGAATGATTACTATTTCCATCAAGTTTATTGGGATCTCAGTCCTTTATAATCTCATCATTATGATTCAAGATTATGGGTGTTCAAACCCTTAGATCATCAAAATACTTGTTACCACTTTAACAAGTAACTCAATATCATCAGGTCATCTGATAGTGTAAACATGATAATTGCAATGCAGGTAATTCACATGGCTCTTAAAGCCTATCAATCTCTTTTGTTACCTCTGACTAGGCAACACAACATATTATGACTCACAATGCTTATAATTCATTTTCAATAAATAAAGCATCATAGCTCATACCTGGCTATGTTCATTGTCTCATAAAACCTGCATAATTAGTACAAATGATAACAGTTACATCAATCTCATTTCAAAACAATGCAAAACAATTATAACATTACTATTCAAGGGTAACCCCACTGTTCCCTTACTAGGGTTAGGGTTTCCCTTTCTATTTCAATTAGGATTATTCATCCCTTTTGTTTAATTAGGACCAATGACTCATCATCTCATTGTCCAGAATTAGAGTTTCATGCTCTATAGTATAACCCAGAATTAGGGTTTCACATATACCTTCTCCTTAATTGGAATTAGGGTTTACTATTCACATTGCTTCACCCTAGATTAGGGTTTATATTCAATAACCCAAAATTAGGGTTTAGTATTCACATTGCTTCACCCTAGATTAGGGTTTATATTCAATAACCTGAAATTAGGGTTTACTATTCACCCCTAAATAGGGTTGATCATCAAAATTTCTTGAATTAGAATTTCTCATGTCATTTCCTAAATTAGGATCATCCCATCATCATGGATTAGGGTTTCACCTATCATTGCCCTCAATTAGGGTTAGGATTTATTAACCTTCTTAATTAGGGTTTGTGCTTATGATTAGGGTTTCATGATCTCCCTTTCAAGAATCATACCCTAATTAGACATTCATTCATGTAGAAAGTGTTAAGACCTAACCATTACATGGTTACCATTCATATAGGATGTCTTATCTCTCTCATTATTTTATAAGATGATACCTACTTTGGACCTGATTAGATTATGTCAACTCCACTTGAATGAAGGTTGTTTCAATGTATTATGTTATTGTTTCCATAATCATTAAAGACTAATCATCCAAAGGGTACTAATCACCCTATCTTATTAAGGATACAATTATTATAATCACCCTTGGTTGGCATTATAAAATAATCAATTAAACAATTGACCTTCAAGCACTTTAATTGTTAATGCGGTTTTAGGGTTAATTACATCCAAACAGTCTTGGTCACTTAGACCCCAAACAGTCTTGACCAATCAGACCTCAAATGGTCTTGCATGGATAACCTTCAAATGGTCTAAGTCTAACAATTGAAACCGTTTAGCAAATTAGTTACTTGAAACCGTTGGCTAAAGTGAACATTTGAAACCATTTGCTAAAGTGAACATTTGAAACCGTTTGCTAAAGTGAACACTTAAACCGTTTGCTAAAGTGATCATTTGAAAATGTTTGAGCCTCAACCAGTTTGGGATCATTTGGTCCCAAACGGTCTTGAGACCATTTGGTCCCAAATGGTCTGGAGACTGTTTGGACTCAAACGGTCTTGAGACCGTTTGGTCCAAACCTCCTCAAAACCGAATGGACCAAATATGGTCTCAACAACTATTTAGAAAATCGGCCGCTTAGGCCGAATAATCGGCCGAATATTCCTTTTTGGGGGTCTACCACTCCGATTATGAATAATCGGCCTATAATCGGTCCAGGACCGATTAATCGGCCGATCGGGGGAATAATCGGCCGATTAATCGACGATTTTCAAAATCAAATGCTAGTAATAATTTTTTTTTACATTAATTTGTTCTAATACTACTATTGGTCATTACAATTACATTCTCTTCTTCCAATTTACATATTTGGTCTTCTCCTCATGTTTTCTCTATAAGTTTATAGTTAGTGTTTATTGAACTAATCCTTACTGTTGATGTTTTCTTCTTTAATTTCATCAATGTTTCTAATTACTTCTTAATGCAATATTAGTCTATGACTTATCAATGTTTCTAATTACTTATCAATGTTTTTTTCCCTAATTTCATCAATGTTTCAAGTTACTTATTAATGCAATATTATTCTTATCACTTATCAATGTTTCTAATTACTTATTAATGAAATATTAGTCTATGACTTATCAATGTTCCTAATTACTTATTAATGCAATATTAGTCTATTACTTATCAACGTTTATAATTACTTATTAATGTGATATTAGTCTATGACTTATCAATGTTTGTAATTACTTATCAAAGTTTTCTTCTCTAATTTCATCAATGTTTCTAACTACTTATGAATGCAATATTAGTCTATTACTTATAAATGTTTCTAATTACTTATCATTGTCATTATTATATGGTCAATATATAATTTACATATCTTTATGGTTAATATTAAAAAAAAATCAAAACCGATTAAAACCAAATATTCTCCCGCTTATACTCCCGCATACTGTATATACTCTATTTGGTACCCTCTCTGCCCGTACACCGATTACCACATTTCAGAACAATGGTCTCAACCACTCAAGTTGATTTAGGATTTTCAATGTTGATTCCCTGATCGATTGAACTCATATAACTAATCATCAATTGAACCTAACACCATACTTCAATTGAGCTTAATAGATCATCCTTCAACTTATTTAACCGTCAATTGATCATTAAATAGGGTTTTGAATCAATTGGATTAGGGATTGAAATAAATAGACTTCAATGTTAATCATTGTGAAACAAATTACTTTGAAATCATTGAATCACCATCCAAATTGATCATGACCTGACCTAAAACGGTCTTGAGGTCATTTGAATGACCTCCAAATGGTCTTGAGACCGTTTTCCCATCATATCATCAAAATCCATGACATCCAATTAGGGTTTGGATCATTGGATTGATCACCAAATCGATTATTGATTACATTTCAACTTTGTATCTTTGGGTCTTTAATTGATCAACCATACTTAACCCTAGACCTACAAATAGTCTTGGGTGACCCCCAAACGGTCTTGAGACCATTTGGGTGACCTCCAAACTGTCTTGAGACCGTTTGAGCTCAATCACCCAAAAATCTAAGTTAACCAAATTGAATTTCAGCACTTAACCCGATTAGGGTTTGATGATTGATGGACCTTCAACTAACAAGCCCATTGAAACTAATCAATCATATTTAATGGACCATTAACCATCATGATTATCATCAATTCTCTAAATGGTCAACTGTGGTCAACACTCTCAAACGGTTTTGAAACCGTTTACTCTCAAACGGTTTGAAACCGTTTGCTCCCAAACGGTTTGGGAAAATGATTGAGCACATATATTGAAACCGTTTGGCATATCATTTTCTTGGGAAAAGTGTCCAAGATGATTTTATCATCATATTCCTTCGTACATCCAAGAACTACTGCCATTTTCATGGAAATGCCAGCAATGAATCATAGGAAGTTCAAAATAGAACAAAATGAACAACAAATCATGGAGAATTAAATGCAATAATAAATTTTTAGGGTTGAAGTCATATAACCCTCCTTTGAATATGATTCCAAGCTTCAAAATCCACACTCTATAATGGTGTATGAGCTTTGAAAACTGCCCAAGGTCCGTTCTTGAGCTTTTGGATGAAAAAGTTGGCTAGGGTTGGAAATCGAGTGAAGAAAACAAAGAATCAAGCATCGATTTTGGGTTTTCACCATGAAATCAAGGTGGAAGATGATAAAAAGCTTACCAATAGGTTAGAGTCATCCTTATCCTTCTCCTGATCTCTCACGTGGTCGGCCAAGGCAAGAAGAGGAAAGAAATTCCAAGAAAAGATCCTTAAGTGGGTAGGAAAAGAGATATGTATAAGGAATTTCAAGGAAAGAGAAAATGAAATTAATTCCTTTTAATTCCAAAATTATTTCCACCACTTCCCCCTAAAATACTTGGCCACGAAGCCATATTCATCCTCTTATAAAACCTCTTCATTATTCAAGAATTCAAGGAAAATAAATTAAGCACCTTAACCTTATTATACTAATATCCTAATTTTAGTGGATAATACTTTTTATTAACTTAATGTGAGTGGGCTTTCCACTCAACCAAGATCTTTTCATTCCATAGCAAGGCACAAGCTCGTCCAACACTTTGCAAATTCATCCCTCAACTTTTGGTTGAAGGGCTCCTCAATTAATATATTTCTTTTTGCATTAAATTAAATTAAAGTTCCATTTATGCTTAAATCTTGATTATTTCAATATCAAGATTCTCTCTCCTCCAAGATAATTCAAATGAGGCGCCCCTCTCATTTTATTTTATCTACATGATGTCAAGAAACATGAGGGATCCTCTAGAGGTGGTATTTTGCATGTTGAACCCTAGGTTTTGGGTAAATTGCATATTACCCCAAAACTAGGTTTTAATGCACAAAGATTGCTCAACAAGCTCTATCTTGGTGCCTAAGCTTGTGGAAACCATACCACTACATCATACTCACTGTTATGATGTCTCAATATCAGAGGAACATTTTATCATGTACAATTTGCAATCTAACCCCTCAACTTGGTAATTGCACTTTAGTCCAAAATTAACAAAACAATGTTTCAACATTATTAAAAAAGGACTGGAATTGAAATATAAGTTCCTCTTGAGCCTTAATTACTTTTCAAAAGATAACATAAAATATCTAATTAACTTTATTAAGCAAAACACCTAGGGTTAAAACATAACCCAGGTCAAGGATGTTACAAATTATCCACCCCTTGTAATGATTTCATCCCCGAAATCATTAATAAAAACATTAAGAGAAAAGAGTAGGGTATTTCCTCCTCATTTCTTCCTCTAGGTCCCATGTAGCTTCTTCAACGCCACAATGATTCCAGAGAACTTTTACAAGACTAATGTCTTTCTTTTTCAGCTTCTTGATCCTTCTATCAAGAATCATTACTTGTCCTTCAACATAGGATATATCCTCGTTTAATTCTACCTCCATAGGTTGCAGATGGTATTCTGTGTCAGGATTACATTTCCTTAGCATAGAAATGTGGAACACTGGGTGCAACGTCTGTAACTCAGGTGGTAATTCCAGCTTATAAGCTACCTTTCCAATCCGTTCAATGATTGGATAAGGCCTCATAAATCTAGGAGTTAACTTTCCATTTCTTCCAAATCTAAGGACTCCTTTCTAAGGTGAGACCTTGAGGTATACTTTGTCTCCAACCTGGAATTCTAAAGGTCTATGACGCTTATCAGCATAAGATTTTTGTCTATCATGTGTAGTCTTTAACTGTTGTTGTATTATTTTAATCTTCTCTGTAGTCTACTGCATAAGATCAGGACCCAAAAGTTGATATTCTCCAGTTTCATACCAACATAAGGGAGATCTACAACGTCTACCATACATGGCCTCATATGGTGCCATGTCAATACTATGTTGATAGCTGTTATTGTAGGCAAATTCTATCAAGCTCAGATGTAGATCCCAACTTCCTATGAACTGAAGAACACATGCCCTAAGCAAGTCTTCCAAGGTTTGTATAGTCCTTTCTGATTGTCCATCTGTCTGAGGATGAAAGGCTGTACTAAACCTTAACTGTGTGCCTAAAGCTTGATGAAGTCGTTCCCAAAAATGACTCGTAAACTGGGGACCTCTGTCAGAAACAATGGTAACTGGGACCCCATGCAACCGTACTATATCATCAACATATAACTGTGCTAACTTCTCAGCAGAATAGGTTGTTTTGATAGGTAAGAAATGTGTTGTCTTTTTCAACCTATCAACTAACACACAATTGGAATCATGACCTTTGGTTGTTCTAGGCAAACCAGCCACAAAATCCATAGTTACATGATCCCATTTCCACTATGGTATAGGCAAAGGTTGCATTGTTCCTGCGGGCTTCTGGTGTTCAGCTTTAACCTGCTGACACACTGGACACCACATAACAAACTCAGCAACATCCTTCTTCAAACCAGGCCACCAATACATATCTTTTAAGTTATGATACATCTAGGTGCTTCCTGGATGCATAGCATGTTGGGTTTTAGGGGAGACAGAGAAGGCAGCAGAAACAAAAAAATTTCTCCCCCAACCCAAACCGAGGAAACGCGTCAACGTCTATATAATAGGAAAGGGTGGTTTGTGGAATCATACCTTGTCCCGAGGCTTGCTCGGCGACAATACCTCGCGCAATGCGCGGTCTTCAACTCCGGTCTTGGACGGTGTCTGTGCATCTCCTGGTCGCACCGGGACTGACGACTCCTCCTCCTACCGGACTGTCGGATGACAGTTGTCCTCCTAAGCGGCAGTGTCCTCCCGCCTCTGTAGTAGTCCACACGGACCACCTGGAACTCCACTCTCCTTGTCCCACAAGGAAGTGGAAGGAGTCGCACCCTCCTGTTGACGTACTAGTCACCAACACACTCTCCTGCTACCAGTTGCAACTGCAGTTGTCCTTCCCTTGCTGCACCTCCCTTTTGCGGGAAGCACTTGCTCGGGATCTCTCACGGTTACCAAAACCAGAGAGAATGACAACTTCGCAAAGCAACCGGCTTACATTGAGTTGTACTTTGAGAATCCCCCAATACCCCTATATATATAGGTGGGTCATGGGACAGGGTTCTCTGTGCCCGGCAATACGGGACTAAAGCAGGAGTAGAAGGGTTCGAGAATTTTCCACAAAAAGCAACCGGTTCGCAACTTGAAATGATCGGTTCACAACTGAACCGATCGGTTCGGCCATTGAGCCGATCGGTTGGACCTGAGCCGATCGTTTGGGGAACTCCAACCGATCGGTTGGTGCCCTGAACCGATCGGTTCATGGTCCTAATCCGGCTCAAAAAGACTTTCCTTGTTTCGTTCTCAATTGATATCATATACCAATGTTATTCCCAATCGAATTGGGCAACTTGAAACCAAAGGAAAATTCTTGCCGACATGACTTTCCCAACTGGTCGGTTGCACCAGTTGATCCGATCGGTTCAACTCTTGAACCGGTCATTTCAACCTGGGCATGAGCCGATCGGCCTGGACACTCCAGCTGTCCGGTTCAGCACCTCAGCCGACCGGTTCATCATATGAGCCGATCGGTTGGGAGCACAGGTTGGGCAAAATCAGTCAATTGAGATTTCAATCAATCCGATACTCTAATCAATGCGTCCAACACCTTGAACCATATGATATTGAGCTATCGACTGATTGAGTGTTTAATTGAACTACTAAACTCCTTTAGTAATCAATCTAAACATTGCTTGTGGACAAAACTCCTCTTCCAGGTTAAATCCTATGTGTGTGACCCTGCAGGTCCATTTCACGTTGGCAGTGAAAGTCCATAACACTTATGACTTCACAAGCAAAGAGCGGTGCCTAGTCACACATCAGTGCTACCCAAGTGAAAGTAGAAAGTTGGAGAACAACTTTCATCCTACAATCCGTGAATGGTGTTACAGTGAATGTATAATTCCTTTGTCACTGATATCTCGAATGAACTCGAGGCATGGAGCAGTCATCCTGTCAACGTTCATTCACTTTCTAGATCTCAGAGTAGATTGAAGGAGATATGTATGACATCAATATCACATACTGATTCACACATGCGTGCGCACTCCTATCTCAATGCTACTCATCAAGTGGCCTTGGATATCAAACTCCCTCAGGAGGGACAAATCCCATATCTATCACTCACCCCTCAAAAGCCCCATGTCTCAAAGCCACCCAATCATCACCTTTATAACAACCCATGTTTCAGGACTGCATTTGATGATGTCAAAGTGTGCCCAACGACATGTGTTGAGTGTAGTGATTTCAGGTCAAAGAATCACACTCACCACCATCACTGTGAGTACTGACTGTGACTACCATCTCATGGTTCCATGTGTCAAACTCACGGTGGGTCTGTCCGATACCTTGTTCTCTAACAAGTACCTATGTGTTTGGTTTGATATCGCTATATCATGACTAATGAGATTCTGTCATCAACCAACACCACAATCTAGTCTTGTGTGTCATTGCTGTCTATCTACCTTCCACAATGACATCCGAGTAGGGACATATCAAGAATGTACAAACTTTTAGCATCCGTATGATCTCATCGTTCAGGTCTTGAACCTGAAGGCATACGTCATTGAGTACTGTCATTCTCTAGACATTCAATCTGTTCTATCACTATCTCATATGACTGAACCAGAATGAATTGGAAGCTTACCTTTGATGTTTATCAAATCAATCTTAATGTATCCCACCAATCATCCCATGATTGTCTCTCAGGGCATACATACCAACATAGCATACATAGATGAATGTGCTTCTTCTAGGACTAACTTCCTTAAGTTATCGACATCAGGTACTATCATCCTACCATGATAACAGGCTTCCTGATCATCTGAATCATGGAATCCATCTCGTTTTTCACTACCATACTCTGATCTAATCTGCTGAACTACATCATCATCTTGCTGTGCTTCCTTAATTTGCTGTCTCAGAGTAGGTTTTATGTGCATCTCATCTAGAAACCCGGCTAACAATGATACTTTCAACTATACATTGTTTTGCCTCAAGGATATAAACATATCCCTCCTAAAGTACACCAAAGAATTCAGCTGTGCTTTATCTAGGGTAGGTGTTGCTTATTTCCTACTTAATGCATTAGCAACCACATTGGCCTTCCCTGGATGATAATCAATTGTACAATCATAGTCCTTGATTAACTCCATCCAGCGGCATTGCCTCATGTTTAGCTCATGCGAAGAAAATATGTACTTTAGGTTCTTATGGTCTGTGAAAATCTGGAATGTCTCTCCATAGAGATAATGTCTCCAGATCTTCAAAGCATGGATTACATTAGCTAGCTCTAGATCATGTGTTGGATAATTCTCCTCGTGTTTCTTAAGTTGTCGAGAAGCAAAAGAAATCACTTGTTTATCCTACATCAACACACATCCTAGTCCATTCTTAGATGCATCACAGAAAACTATATACCCTTTCCCTTGCTCAGGTAGTACCAACACATGTGCACTAGTTAACCTTTGCTTCAGCAACTGGAATGATTGTTGACACTTGTCATTCCAGACAAAAGGAACATCCTTTCTGGTTAACTTGGTCAAGGGTAAATCTATAGAACTGAAGTTCTTAATGAACCTCCTGTAATAGCTTGCCAATCCTAGGAAACTGCATATCTTTGTTTGTGTCTTCAAATGTTCCCATTGTAGGACAGATTCTACCTTCTTAGGGTCAACACGAATACATGAAGCAGATATTACGTGTCCAAGAAAGGAAACTTCTGGTAACCAGAATTCACATTTGCTAAACTTAGCATATAAATTATGTTCTCTTAGCAAAGTTAGAGCATGACGGAGGTGTTTCTTGTGTTGTTGGGCATCTCTACTGTAGATCAAGATGTCATCTATGAAGATGACAACACACTGATTAAGAAAAGGTTGAAAGATTCTATTCATGAGTTCCATGAATGCAACTGGTGCATTAGTTAGTCCAAACGACATAACTGTGAACTCATAGTGACCATACCTTGTCCTAAAGGCAGACTTATGTATGTCACCCTCCTTAATACATAGTTGATGGTATCCTGACCTCAGATCTATCTTAGAAAAGATAGTTGCACCGCACAACCGGTCAAACATGTCATCAATCCTTGGCAAAGGATACTTATTCTTTATAATTACTTTATTTAACTGTCTATAGTCGATGCATAATCACATTGACCCATCCTTCTTCTTAACAAAGAGGACCGGAGCACCCCATGGTGAAGTACTCGGTCGGATAAAGCCCTTCTCAAGCAACTCCTAAAGTTGTTTCTTCAACTCTGCCATCTCAGAAGGAACCATCCTATATGGTGTTTGAGCTATTGGTTGTGTGCCCGGGATTAGATTAATCTCAAAATCAATCTCTCAGGGTGGTGGAACACCTGGAAGTTCTTCAGGAAATACATCTTCAAATTCCCTGACTATAGGAACTTCAGCAGGATGAGGGCTCTGCATGGTGGTATCTACCACATGTGCCAAGAATGCAAAACATCCTTGCCTCATCAGCTACCATAGTTGACACAAGATAGGTTGGAAGGATCTTTCTATCTCCCTGAAAGACCCATGTGTCACTTTCATCAGTGAACACAACTTGCTTGGACTCACAATCCAAGACAACCCTATACCTTTCTAAGGTATCCATTCCAAGAATTATATCAAACCCGTGCATTTCAAGTGGTATAAGATCCACTTGAATGTGATATTTAGAAAAGAAAAGAATGCAGGGAGAACACACCTCCCACAACACTACAGATCCCATCAAAGGAGTTTCTAACTTCAAATTCTCTGCTCTATGACCAACTGTCATATTGCAGTCAAGAATCACTCTTCGAGTGATAAAGGAATGTGTAGCAACTGGATCAATTAAAATAGATACGACGCAGTATGTAGACATATCAGAATAAAATAGTTTCATCTGACCTGTCACAACCCGGGGGTTGACTACTGCATCAGGCTGGTTCATTGCATAGAATCTCACCATTGCCTGCTGTTGGCCCTATGCTCTATTATTGGGTGCAGAAGATCCTACCTGGGATGCCTGTACACATCCTCGGGTACCGCTAGAAAATGACTTTCTCTGAGAAACTTGCTGATTTTGTCTCGGGGGTTGATTCACCACTGCATTCCCTGTTGGGCAATCCCTTACCAGATGTCCTACTAGTCCACATCGATGACAAGTTCTATTCTCTTGATGTGGTCTAGAGGGTCCAGTTACTGACGTTGATGCCATACTAGGGGCTCTACTTAGAGGAAAACTACGTCCTCTACCCCTACTTGACGTCCACTACATTAGGGTATTGAACCTCTGTGGTACTGCTAGTGTGGAAAATCTTGGTTTCTTGAAACCCTCAGGCCTTTGTCCATGAATCTGAGAATACACTTTCTTTTTACTGGTCTATCTCTTCTCAATCACAAACCTTTCTATCCTTCTTACGGACTCCATGAAGGTGGAAAACCTCTCTCGGTTCTCTAAAGCAGACACCAGAGTGGTTAATTTAGCGTTCAACCCTTTCTCGAAACACCGAATCCTCTCCTCATCAGTTGATGCCATGTGCAGATAGAACCACAACAACTCCATGAACCTAGCCTCATACTCACTAATGTTCATTTGTCCCTGCCTAATCCATTCAAACTAAGTAATTTTCTCATCCATAAAGGTCTTGGGAAAATATCTACTGACGAATTCTTGTCAGAACTCTTCCCATCCAATTTCCACACTTGGCCTCTTGCCTTCCTTAATGGTCCACCAGTGACCAGCACTACCCTTCAACAGATATACAACATGTCTCACCTTCTCATTCCCAGGGACATTAAGGATTCTAAATGCTTTTTCCAGCTCAGTCAGCCATAAATCTGCATCAGCTGGATCATCCGTACCAGCATAGTCTATAGCCTTAACCCGACGAATTCGTTCAAACATCTTGCCGACTCCCTATCCTTCATGGTGGGTGGGTGCCCTAGGTGCAGGTATTGGCATCCTATCTGACATGTGAGTCATGGCAGCTATAAACTGCCCAAACATGGCTTGGAAGGCTGGGTTCCCCATGTTAGCTTGATTAACTGGGGTTGTTCAGGTATGGGCTCCTCCCTCCCTTGGTCTCCTGCACCTCCTCCTGGTGCAGCAATGCTACTTTCAGCAACATGTTCATTGTGTGATCCAGACATCTTTAGTTCTTCTTCTACTCCTATATGAGCAGAAGACACTATTAGATAGATGGGAAGACACTAAAATAGACGCAACAGCCTTAGTCCTATGTCTCTGTAGACTCAACGAACCTAGAGCTTTGATACCACTAAATTGTGACGTACGATTCACAGAAATGAGATTAACTAAAGCAGAAGCAAATTATTAGCAGCGCAATTATTGAAAATCACTAAAAATTAAAACTTTTTACAAAGAGATCCATAAATTGAAAAACTTCTTCATAAAGAACCAAAGTAAGTTATGTACATTCCAATTATCAGTACATCTCTGTATCATCTCTTTCTTAAAAGTTACAAGCATTAACTGCCCTGTTAAACTGTACATAAATAGTATACAAAAATCTCGAGGCATCAAGCCAAAATATTATATCAATATCAAACTAACTACTGACTCCTAGGACCTGAGAGTATAGAGACGACACATAGGACTCTCTATATACAGGACTAGACAGACAATGTCTCCACCTGAGGAATCACTGTTGTCCTTGCTATTGCTGCTGCTGTTCTTCTCTTTTTGTGAGGTTTCTATTTCTACTTCGTCTACGTCCACCTAAAAATGTTGGATTTCACGGGAGTGAGACAATTATAAAATTGCCCCAGCGAGAGATATAACTCTCTGCCAGAAATCTTATTATTGCAGATAATAGAATAATCCTAAGCAGAATAATTATAAGTATTTAACAGTAGTTAAATCATTAACTAAACTATTTAGAGTAGTATTCTCTATTCAAGTCAAATTAGCTATATCTGAACAAGGCAACATATCATTTATTTAATAAGGAATATGAAGAACATGTATAGCATTTATCCAACTAAGTCATACTAAGCAATGTATCATCAACCATTGTTTCTCATATTTCCACCTTAAGCAAATACACTACACGGCTGATTACATTTTACAAACATACTTAAGCCCTGAGGAGATGCGATATACCGCTCATACTCCAACTGACCACGATTACGTAAAGCATCGATACCACACAAGGTCAATGGGAGAGCCAGATTCCATGACCTCATATGTCTCGGTCAGTACTAGACTACTTTAAGCAGAGACATCATGTGTCAACTGCAAATTAGCTTGCCAGGGTATATTGGCATCTTCTCTATAGAGTTATAGCCCATAACATATACTCTCTTCAGGGTTATGGCCCGTAGCCAGTGCCTGGTATTATTATTGAGGAGTCATGGCCCATAGCCATACTCTTAATGGGGTATGGTCCGCAACCAATCTTGTGCATAGGAAATAGCCTGTAGCCATTCCTATGGGGCATAAGGATATATTTGCCCAATTATCCCCACATATTCAAAAATATGTGTTCTGAGTAAAACTCGTTTCACCATTCAGCTAATTCTGACGCTGATGGATCTGTGGTCAGGGCAACTACATTCTATGATTTCACTTGATTATTTAAGTACATTATCATATTCTTTTAGCAATCATCCAAGTTTTCAAACATAAGGCATTATAACAATTTGCTATAAAGAATAAGTACTATTTCCATCAAGTTTATTGGGATCTCAGTCCTGTATAATATCATCATTATGATTCAAGATTATGGGTGTTCAAACCCTTAGATCATCAAAATACTTGTTACCACTTTAACAGGTAACTCAATATCATCAGGTCATCTGATAGTGTAAACATGATAATTGCAATACAGGTAATTCACATGGCTCTTAAAGCCTATTAATCTCTTTTGTTACCTCTCACTAGGCAACACATCATGTTATGACTCACAATGCTTATAATTCACTTTCAATAAATAAAGCATCATAGCTCATACCTGGATATGTTCATTGTCTCATAAAACCTGCATGATTAGTACAGATGATAACAGTTACATCAATCTCATATTAGCACAATGCAAAACAATTATAACATTACTATTCAAGGGTAACACCACTGTTCCCTTACCAGGGTTAGGGTTTCCCTTTCTATTTCAATTAGGATTATTCATCCCTTTTGTTTAATTAGGACCAATGACTCATCATCTCATTGTCCAGAATTAGAGTTTCATGCTCTATAGTATAACCCAGAATTAGGGTTTCACATATACCTTCACCTTAATTGGAATTAGGGTTTACTATTCACATTGCTTGACCCTAGATTAGGGTTTATATTCAATAACCCGAAATTAGGGTTTACTATTCACATTGCTTCACCCTAGATTAGGGTTTATATTCAATAACCTGAAATTAGGGTTTACTATTCACCCCTAAATAGGTTTGATCATCAAAACATCTTGAATTAGAATTTCTCATGTCATTTCCTAAATTAGGATCATCCCATCATCATGGATTAGGGTTTCACCTATCATTGCCCTCAATTAGGGTTAGGGTTTATTAACCTTCTTAATTAGGGTTTGTGCTTATGATTAGGGTTTCATGATCTCCCTTTCAAGAATCATACCCTAATTAGACATTCATTCATGTAGAAAGTGTTAAGACCTAACCATTACATGGTTACCATTCATATAGGATGTCCTCTCTCTCTCATTCTTTATAAGATGATACCTACTTTGGACCTGATTAGATTATGTCAACTCCACTTTATGAAGGTTGATTCAATGTATTATGTTATTGTTTCCATACTCGTTAAAGATTAATCATCCAAAGGGTACTAATCACCCTATATTATTAAAGATACAATTATTATAATCACCCTTAGTTGGCATTATAAAATAATCAATTAAACAATTGACCTTCAAGCACTTTAATTGTTCATGCAGTTTTAGGGTTAATTACTTCCAAACGGTCTTGGTCACTTAGACCCCAAATGGTCTTGACCAATCAGACCTCAAACGGTCTTGCATGGATAACCTTCAAATGGTCTAAGTCTAACAATTGAAACCGTTTAGCAAAGTATTTACTTGAAACTGTTTGCTAAAGTGAACATTTGAAACCATTTTCTAAAGTGAACATTTGAAACCGTTTGCTAAAGTGAACATTTGAAACCGTTTGCTAAAGTGAACAATTGAAACTGTTTGCTAAAGTGATCATTTTAAAATGTTTGAGCCTCAACCGGTTTTGGATCGTTTGTTCCCAAATGATCTTGAGACCACTTGGTCCAAACCTCCTCAAAATCGAATGGACCAAATATGGTCTCAACTCTCAAGTTGATTTAGGATTTTCAATGTTGATTCCCTGATCGATTGAACTCATATAACTACTCATCAATTGAACCTAACACCATACTTCCATTGAGCTTAATAGATCATCCTTCAACTGATTTAACCCTCAATTGATCATTAAATAGGGTTTTGAATCAATTGGATTAGGGATTGAAATCAATAGACTTCAATGTCAATCATTGTGAAATGAATTACTTTGAAATCATTGAATCACCATCCAAATTGATCATGACCTGACCTCAAACGGTCTTGAGGTCATTTGGATGAACTCCAAACGGTCTTGAGACCGTTTTACCATCATACCATCAAAATCCATGACATTCAATTAGGGTTTGGATCATTGGATTGATCACCAAATCGATTATTGATTACATTTCAAAATTGTATCTTTGGGTCTTCAATTGCTCAACCATACTTAACCCTAGACCTCCAAACGGTCTTGGGTGACCCCCAAATGGTCTTGAGATCATTTGGGTGACCTCCAAATGGTCTTGAGACTGTTTGGGCTCAATCACCCAAAAATCTAAGTTAACCAAATTGAATTTCAACACTTAACCCGATTAGGGTTTGATGATTGATGGACCTTCAACTAACAAGCCCATTGAAACTAATCAATCATATTTAATGGACCATTAACCATCATGATTATCATCAATTATCCAAATGGTAAACTGTGTTCAACACTCTCAAATGGTTTTCCAACCGTTTACTCTCAAACGGTTTGATGAAACCGTTTACTCTCAAATGGTTTGAACCGTTTGCTCCCAAACGGTTTGGGAAAATGATTGAGCACATATATTGAAACCGTTTGGCCTAGAATTTTCTTGGGAAAAGTGTACAAGATGATGTCATCATAATATTCCTTTGTACATCCAATAACTACTACCATTTTCATGGAAATTGCAGCAATGAATCAAAGGAAGTTCAAAATAGAACAAAATGAACAATAAATCATGGAGAATTAAATGCAATAATAACTTTTTAGGGTTTAAGTTATATAACCAGACTTTGAATCTGATTCCAAGATTCAAACTCCACACTCTCTAATGGTGGATGAGCTTTGAAAACTGCCCAAGGTCCGTTCTTGAGCCTTTGGATGAAAAAGTTGGCCAGGGTTGGAAATCGAGTGAAGAAAACAAAGAATCAAGCATCGATTTTGGGTTTTCACCATGAAACCAATGTGGAAGATGATCAAAAGCTTACCAACAGGTTAGAGTCGTCCTTATCCTACTCCTGATCTCTCTCGTGGTCGGCCAAGGCAAGAAGAGAAAAGAAATTCCAAGAAACGATCCTTAAGTGGGTAGGAAAAGAGATATGTATAAGGAATTTCAAGGAAAGAGAAAATGGAATTAATTCCTTTTAATTCCAAAATTATTTCCACCAATTCCCCCTCAAATCCTTGGACACGAATGCATCTTCATCCTCTTGTAAAATCTCTTCATTATCCAAGAATTAAAGGAAAAGAAATTAAGCACCTTAACCTTATTATACTAATATCCTAATTTTAGTGGATAATACTTTTTATTAACTTAATGTGAGTGGGCTTTCCACTCAACCAAGATCTTTTCGTGCCATAGCAAGGCACAAACTCGTCCAACACTTTGAAAATTAATCCCTCAACTTTTGTTTGAAGGGCTCCTCAATTAATATATTTCTTTTTGCATTAAATTAAATTAAAGTTCCATTTATGCTTAAATCTTGATTATTTTAATATCAAGATTCTCTCTCCTCCAAGATAATTCAAATGAGGCACCCCTCACATTTTATTTGCTCTACATGATGTCAAGAAACATGAGGGATCCTCTAGATGTGATATTTTGCATGTTGAACCCTAGGTTTTGGGTAAATTGCATATTACCCCAAAACTAGGTTTTAATGCACAAAGATTGCTCAACAAGCTCTATCTTGGTGCCTAAGCTTGTGGAAACCATACCACTACATCATACTAACTCTTATGATGTCTCAACACCAGAGGAACATTTTATCATGTATAATTTGCAATCTAACCCCTCAACTTGGTAATTGCACTTTAGTCCAAAATTAACAAAACAATGTTTCAACATTATTAAAAAAGGACTGGAATTGAAATATAAGTTCCTCTTGAGCCTTAATTACTTTTCAAAAGATAAGAGCAAACATCTAATTAACTTTATTAAGCAAAACACCTAGGGTTAAAATGTAACCCAGGTCAGGGATGTTACAGCAACAACCTTGGTATCCCTTCTCATGGCCAACTCCTCAACTCAACCTTTGTCCCTACCAACAACACCTCTAAACCTTTGTCCCTAACAACAATGCCTCTCATTAGTTTCAGTTGAAACTAAGGCCTTGTAAGGAGTGGGACCCACATGAATCCACTTCCTATTAAAATTTGAAGAATAAAACATCCATTCCAAACACACTCAAAAGGTATGTTGGAATAGGTGTAAAATTCTCAAATCTCAATATTTTTTATTTGAAACAACTAAAGTATATCAACAGAATAAAAGTAATGACTATATTCAATTTTTCAAAAGTACATCATCATCTCCCATAATGGGTTTACATGGATATTACAACATAAGGATCTAGTAGAGGGAAATCTAAACCATATCAAGTTTGTATCCAAGCATCAACATCCTTAAGCTAGGTCCATATCAGCATGCCATGTCCTCCATGAACTACATCTGGGGTTGGAAGCATACCCCAGCACAAAGAGGCTGGTATGTGCATACTAAAATTGAATTGAAAAATATATGGGGTAAAAGGACATCAAGTAAAGAATGTTTCCCATAGAAGAGTAAACGACCACCCAAGTGGGTATAAAGAGAAATGAATTATAAGCATATGATAACAAAAGAATACCTTCCATAAATAGAATAATAAATGTGTGCCACATAAGAACATATCAAGAATTAAGGATCATAACCCATCAAATATAATCATCAACTTGCATGCATGTGAGATAAGCATAGCACTATAACAATATAAAGACAATGGCGGCCAAGCCTCATAAACTTGAAACCTAATAGAGAATGGCACATAACCAAACTCCCAAATATATAAAGTGTGGAGAAAAAACCCGGGTATGGGGCACATAATCTGCCTCCCAAAAATATAATAAGGGCACATAACCCAAAAACCAATACAATTACACTACTCTAGGGATACTAAATCACATAACATGCTTAATGTAGAGGCAAGTATAAAGTGTAGTCAGAATAAACAAGATTTCCATTGCATAAATGGACAATATAAACAACCACCACATAAGTGGCATAATTAAGGTGTCTTTAAGAACAAAGCATAAATTGGAGTAAAAAAAGTCTAAGCAAATAGGATGATAAAAAAAAGATCAGAGTAAACATAAATATTTCACATGAAATCATGTTCCCAAAAGAAAGAGATATTGGGTAGGCTATTGTCCATAGGACCAAGAGAAATATAAAAATGGTTTGATTAATAAAATTAATAATAAAGGACACAAACATACCTTAAACCAGAGTCCTAGAAACACTCTTCACCAATCTAGTAGTTTCCAAGATCACTATTTCCTGATTACAAATTATTCACATGTATTAGGGTTGTATAATGTATAATATGTAAAGAAACCCTAATTTTATACCTATTTTGGAAACCTCAGATTTTGGACCCAAAACCTATTTTGTTGTATTTTTATGATAAAGAAAACAAATTTTTTTGTCAAATTTGGAGTTTAAATGACGAAGTTACAATTTTTAGGGCTTTTATATGATTTATTTGATTCTCAAAAAATCACCCATTGAAACATGGAAATCAGACTCTCAAACTATTTTGGTTAGAAAGATCACATTTTTAATTCTAAAACATATTTTAATTTAATTTTTGGACAAGTATTTTAAAATATATGCTTTTTTCAATATTGACCAATCAGAAAATGCCTCATAAGTAATTATCTTGTGAGAGAGGAAGAGAGAGAGAGAGAGATAGGGAGATGGGGCGGTCGTGTGAGTTGGCCCAATTGCTAGCTGCCAAGTCATGGGTTAGCACCTTGTCATCTACTCACTTGACTCGCCCCAAAGAGGAAGAAGCGCACGACCAAAAGACCAGGATGTCCCCGAGCGAGAAAAAAAAGGAAAAGAAGAGGTGAGAAGGGCAAAATGATAAAAGAACAAGAGAGATTATTCTCCCCTCAACCCGATGCCATGGCATAGCTTGAGCTACGACACCCTAAGGAAAAATTGGGTGAAATTGCAATACTTGACCAAATGAGAAACTGAAAGCGGAGAAAAGAAGAGGAAGTTCGGGGGAACTTACAACTAGATGGAATTGAATGGAAGAGGCGAGAGGAGGGAGAGTGAGCTACATAAAATCTGAGAATAAATAAAGGTCTTCAATTTCTACACGTGCAAGAAATGGAGAAATTAGGATGATAGGAAGTTCTCCAAGCAGCCAAGGAAGGTCGGGGTAAGGCTTTATATAGATGAGGATGAGAGGAGTAGAGGAAAGGGAAGTGGCCACAAGGCACAACAGAGAGAGAAGTGGGTGTTTCCCAAATCACAAAAAAATCACATGTGTAATGGATCAAAAGATGTGGATTTTTATTTAGAAACTAAAGGTGAAGAAATCGTGAAAAATGATTAAGATTTGAGCAAGATATCAAGATCTGAAAATCAGATTCTACACAACGCATTGTTCACCGAAGTCGGAAGGTAGATGATGATGCATATACCACACGATCACAATTCAATGACCCTCATAACATGCACATCTAAGAAAATAAAAAGAAGCCACGTGACATTTATTTTGTTGCCAAATCCAAATCAAACTAAAGTGCAATATTAAATTATTTAGCTTTTTCTCTTTTTTCAATTGAAGGCGCAAAAAACTCCAAACTTAAAGAAAATTTTCACCTAGCCTAATCTGAACATGTAAAATCTGAATATGGCATTAGTTTTCAGTTTTGGAGACTCTAAGTATTTTATTTAATTATTTTAAAGTATATCACATTTTCTCTTTCCCATCCCATCAGAGACATCTAGAAACATCAATTAATGTGAAACTTCATCCACAAGCAAACTAAAACATATGGAACACGAATTTGCCATCAATTTTATCCCTTGATATTATATAATAGATTATTTAATATTTTAGGCTTTATTTATACTTTCTCTCTCCTAAGCACATTAGAACATTAAAGATTGTCCAAATTAGTTGAAAATTCACACATAGCCTTATTTTAACTTCTAGATTTTGAATCTAAGATTACTTTTCTCTTTTGGATTCCGTAAATGGTTTATTTCATATTTTGAGGAAAACTCACCTTTTCTTTTCTAAATAAAATAGATATACTTATTATTATCCCAAAATTGTAAAACTTAGCCTTCAAGCCAAAACATATCAAAGAAAATGAATTTGAATTTATTATTATCCAATTAGTCTTCCTTTTATGATTTTTACATAATTAACATTTGTCACCCATTATTATTTTAGTTAACATATTATTTCATCATCATTATTATCATTCTTCCAATTGTGTCACATATATTCACATTACAACCAAAAATGATTATATATTATTATTGCGAATGAAATTCTTTAAGTTAGTTACTTAAATCACTAAATTCATCAATTCCTTATTTATTTGAATTATGTATCAATATTCTCACTTATGGAAACCTAGTCCTTCTATGCACAATATTTCTCTCATTATTACATGTGACATATTTTATTGGTCTAAAGATTATCATGGGAGCATTAGGTTATAATTATTTTCATACACACACACATATATATATTAGGGTTATTTAATCATGCATTATCTTATTAGGATTACAATTAACTATTATTAGGTATATTTTCATCCTTGTTTGTCTAAAACCAAAGAACTAAACTTTCTATAAGAAAGTCCGGCCATAAGCCCGGGTGGTTAGAGCTCGGTAAGTCCCAATGAAGGACACATGTTCAAACCTCACCGAAGGCACTTTGTGAACAAAAATTCACACTGATTAGGCATGGGAGGGGGGTGAACAGACCACACCCTCTCATGCCTCAAGAGTTTACTATGTCGGCTTCGCCCGGGAGGGGTTCTCTCGGTCATAAAAAAAAACTTTATGTAAGACCCCTAAACATGTTTAAAGTGCTAAACATGCTTAACTACCATAATTGAATGTTTATAACCTTAATATAACATTTTGATATGATTTTTAATCATAATACAAGCTTAAGTTTCAAGTTTGGTCCAATTTGGACATTGTTTGTACAAGTTATGCAATTTTATGCACATTTTGGACTTTTCTGCAATCTACCCTATTGAGAGGTGTTATTTTCAATTTATCACCTGCATTATGTTCTTTGGATGTTATCTCATAATTCATGACCTTTTTGAGTCATGGGGATCTTAGTTGAACCTTGGTTTGGAGGTGCTTTCCTCAAGGGTATTTTAGGGTTTACACCTTATGGATGAGCTACCTTTAGGAGCTATCAACCAATCAATTATTTGATTGGCTTGGAAATTAGACAAAGGAGAGCTAATAAGGTCTCTATGGATGATGGGACAACTTCTTGTGTGGCTTCTTGTAGATCCTTAATAGTTTAAGGCCATGGACAAATGGGGAAGCTACTTGTACACCTCATACTTGCTTCCATCCTTATCCATGGGCTATATTTACCTCTTCCTTGCCCAAGTATGAAACTTTGCTTGCTTTTTCTTTCCCCTAACTTGGATAAATGAATCCACTCTTTGTTTCTATGGAACCAAGTGCTCTAAGGTAGAAGACAACCTATTTTTGGAGAAGAAGGTCTCCTAGAGCTCCATCTAGCCCTACCTAAGGTTTCCAAGGTCATCTTCTAGGGATTTCGACCAAGGCAAGTTGATTTCTTCCTTCCTTATCCATTTCTCTTGCTATTATCCTTCCTTATACCTTTATCCAGGTTGGAACCTTGTTCTTACATGGTAGAAATTTCTCTAAAACTCTAAAAGCCTACCTTTCTTGCTCCTTATGCTTGGGGTTTGCTCATTTGATGAAGAAAGGTGCTAGATGGACGAGTTGACAACTTATGCTTGGATTTCCTACCCTACCTACTCATGTTTTCTTCTGTTTGATATTTTATATTATAATTAGAGGTAATTTTTATAACTTGATCCACGTTTATTGCTTACCATAACCTTTCTAGCTCATGTTCTTGCTTTTAAATGATGATCCATGCACTAAAAAGCTATGCTTGACTTGGATTTTGATTTTTATAATGTTCCCTATTCTGATTTCAGTTCTAGATGAACCTGTGACCATGTGTACATTATTCCTAAGGTATAATATGACTTGGACCAGGTTGGTTTGACAACTGATGGTGCTAAACACCTATCAACCAATGGTCAATTTTAGGGTTTAAAGCTGATTTCTTCTATAAATACATGACTCAATGGTGGTACCATTGCAACAACCGATGGTTTTGTCTTCATGACAACTAATGGTGGTGACCAATGGTATAAACTCATGTTCACCCCTTAGGTCATGTTTTGTCCTAATTATAAGCTTAACAATCAACAAATAAGTACCCCTAATGATGCTATCAATCAATGGTGACATTAGCTTGATATTTGATGGTGATTAATTAATATAGTGCTGATATAACAACCTATGATGACTTAATGGCCACTAGTGATGGTGGATCAAGTATCCACAACCTATGGTGAGTTAATCATGTAGATGTAGCATCAATTAAGCCTTAAACTAATGATTTCTTGGGTCATTTCATGAAATTGTCAGACCTATACTCCAATTGATGGTTTTAATATATGAACTTGACCTAATGGTTACAATCTAACTTTTCTTCATCCAATAAATTCCTAAATTTAATATATTGGTCCTAATAAAGTTATTTAAATGGTTTCCTTTATAAGATCAACTTAAGAAGCTCATTTACTGACGGCTTATTTTAAATAAACAATCGCTTGTGAGTTTTACCCTACTCTCAATGAAACTTTTTATGTTGTTAATCAAGGGATGTCTAGGGTTAGATGGTGACTCTTTCTAGAGAACAACTCAACGACTTCATAGGTGTTTTGTTCTAGATGTTTACTTATGTAAACGAACAATGGCTTTACCTTTTCAACATTTAATGGTTATAAGTTGATGCCTCAATAGTCCCATCATTTTGGGTGAAGTGTATAGTGTAATGTTATGATTCTAATGATGAGAATTTGATGGTTAAATGCCTTAAACTTGTAGTCTTACCCTTGACCTCATATGATTATGATTTATAATCACCATAATGAATTAATGGGTAACCCTAATGAGGGTATGAATAGTCCTTGAATGATTAATAAAATCATGGAATACTCTCTTATTGTTGTTGAAACCTTAGTATGCTATAACCCGATGACTACACCTTGATTTATGTGTGGATTCATACTTGAGAATAGTATGGAATGTGATGGTGATGCTTCACCTTATGTATCCATGATCCAATTGGGATGCCGTGAGTTAGGATTTGGGTATAAGTTCTGATTAGTAACACTAATATAATTTATATTGTTAAACCTAACTCTAATGCAAATAGATAAACATGAGTATTCATGTTTAACATTCTTATATGATGGAATGATGGTGAAATAACCTCCTTAATATGATCATAACCTTAATGTGTTAATTGGTGGTTATCATAGCCACATGGTTGATACTTTCTTATGCTAAACATGTGCATTATGAATATGATGAGGATTAATCATATCTAGATTCCTTGGATGTTGATGTAATAAAGTAATTTTATTAATGTTAATATAACCATGCTATGATTGTTTATGAATATCTCCTAGCTCATTAATACAATATTGTGTTGATCCGGTGTATTATATGTAAGTGATGTTGTTGAGCCTTGTTATAAAGCATGCAAATATCATGATGATCTTCTGGGGAATAGTATGATGGTCTTAATGACCTTTGGGAATGGTTGAGCCCTAAATGAGGTGTATTCTTCTTATGTTGATAAGGGTTGATACCATGTGATATTGTGAAAAGGTTTTATATCCTGTGATAGTATGATGACAAGTGCAATCTCATGAATGGCAAGGGAATAGAACCATGTAATGATGAGATGATGAACAATATGTCTCATATGTTTTATATCATCTAAAATTGTTATATAGAAATGTTTGTTAGACGTGAATTAGAGTTTGTATGTCCACTTGTTTGATGCATCCTTAATTCACCCAAATTGAAATAATTAATCAAGTGAAATTCTAAACATGTAGTGCCCTTTGCCATAGATCCATCTGAGTGTCAGAACTTGCCAGATGGTGAAATGTGTATTCCTAAGGGAAACTCGGAGCACATACTATTAAGTATGTGGGTGTGCTTGTCATCTTGAATCCAAGTGTTTAGGGGGATGACTGTAGTCATACCTAGCCCTTAGTTTGAGAATGATTCTGGTTGTGTCTTGGTAATTATATATGTGATGAGATTGGAGGACAACCGCGGTTGTACCCCAGAGGGTAGGGTATGCGTACCCACCTCCTTTCACTCATGTCATGACCTATACCAAGGATAGACTAGGTTGTTAGTAGCTTGACCTTATGTGTCACTATGGTGGACCCGTACTGACCGGGGGCTGAGAAGATCTTAGGCGTCTGACTCTTCCTAGATCTTATATGGCACTAATTGTGACCAAGCGATGGTCAGTTGGAACTTGAGTGGTATCCTCAAATTCCTCAGGGTTTAATAAAAGATGTAATACATTCGTGTAGCATATTTGTTTAGGGTTATACACGACATTTCACATTGGATGATAACCCTTCTTTGTTATCTTTACATAAAGATGATGCTTAGTGCAATTAAGAGATAGTAGATATACTTCGGTTGTGGATATGCTTAATATTTTAGATGAGTACATACAATAACTATGCTTATGTTGATCAATACACTACTACTGCTGATTATAATCATGATGCTAGCTATCTCAAGTTGTTAGTTATGTTTAGCATTCTAGCCATGCCTTTGTAACTAGAGATGCATATACTAATAATCATGCTTATCCAAATAGTTTTTCTTATGTTGTTAGCTCTTCTTATGATGTTGATATCTTCAACTTGTTAGACATGCTGATGTTGTTAGCTATGCTTATGATACCAGACTTATTCATGATGTTAGAGATGCTCATGATGCTAGACTCCTTATACTGTTGATAGGGATATGAGAATAGTCTGGCTAATGAAGATAGTTATTATTTGCTCCTTTATGTATTTTGTTAATCATCAATGTTGTTGAGCTTATTTGTTATATATGATTAAACTGCTTAAACTATCTCATTACCTAAAAATGTAGGAATCAATAAACATTGTTGGAGGTTATATCTCTTGCTGGGGCATGGGTCTCACCCTTGTAGTTCGCCACATCTTTTTAGGTAATCTGAAGTGACGAAAACAAACCTGTGGCATCAAAGACGATCTATAGTAATGAATCTTTGAGAAAGTTGATTAGATGTCTAGTGTGTCCTAGAGTTGTCCCTGTACTCTCATGTCAGGGCAGGAAAGGTTTGTATATGGTGTTTCAAACAAATTAGAATTTTTTAAGCATGTTAATGCTTGTTTGTGTGGCATATACAAATATTGTTATCTTGTGTATATTTGTTGTGTCTAAGGTGATATAACAATTTGTATCAAATTCTTGTCATAGTATGGGTACAAGAAAGATGTTGGACTCTTATGCAAATGTTTTTGAGCAGGTCTTGATGTTGAAATCAATTTTAATTTACCCATATATTTGGGTATGTGGTTAATTGGTGATCAATCGTTTTTATGTTTTAAGTAATCTCATTTAGTGTAATGGGTTCTCACACTTTCTATCTTTTAAGGCATAAGTTCGGGGTTAAGAGGCTAGGTTTCAGTTTGCTACAACACTCCACCCCTTAAAAGGATTTTGTCCTCAAAATCTAATAGTTCTTACATCATCTACCAACTACTCTCCACCCCCTAAAAGGTTTTACCTAATTAGCCCAGCTAAACAACATCTAGGTACTATGATTTCTTTTGCATGTTTTTAGTTGTGAATATTTTACGAGTTTAAGTCATCCATGTATCCAACTAAAAAGTCATAACCAACTAGGGTTGAGCTTTAGGTCCTTGTGTCTCTAACTAACATCCCTAAGATTCATATTGTCAAACCAAAAAGGCATAAGGTATAAAGGGTAGGTTCACTAACCTCTATATTATTCCACATATCCTAGTCACTTCTTCATAGAGAGAACTAGGGTTTAGGGTATCTTTGTCAAACTAATTCTAGGGTCTCACTATCCATACTTTAGACATTTCTTATTTGTGACATAGTTCTAGAAAACTTTGATAAAGTTGAGAGAAAACTTCTTTTGCACATAAAATAGTATAATGAAAATAATTTTGATGATGAAAAACTTTGCAATGTAAAACAACATGCCAGCCAAAAATCAATATGGGAACCAATTCACAATTTTTCCATAATAAGATCTCCTTATCCTACTAGTAACTCATCCTCATAACATGACTCTATCCTCAAACCAATACCTCATAACATCCAAAGATACATGCCACCAATATGGTAGGGTAAGATCACCTAAAACCTTATCATTAGGATTTACTAAACATGTCTCTAATGTGTAACTGATATTATTCTAAATCATCTTTCTATCATCTCATGAAAAACATAGGTAAAATCTAGGGAAAAAAATCTCACCTAAAGGGTGACTATGAATGGAAAAGGTTCTAATATGGGAGACAAAATTGAAATAGTCAGACTCTGACTACCATGGGATCTGATATCATGTTGTAAGGATTTGGACCCAGAGGGGATCCACTCTCTACTAAAATCTAAATAATAAAATATCCATTCCAAACACACTCAAAAGGTATGCTGGAATAGGTCTAAAATTTTCAAATCTCAATAATGGTATTCAAAACAACCAAAGTGTAGCAGTAGAATAAAAGTAATGACTATATTCAATTTTTCAAAAGTACATCATCTCCCATAAAGGGTTTACATGGATATTACTACATAAGGATCTAGTAGAGGGAAATCTAGACCATATCAAGTTTGTCTCCTGATGTATGTGTTTTTAGTCACCATTATAGGCACATTTTTCCTTGATTTCATGTGTAGATTAGTCATTTATTTGATTTATTATGCATGAAATGACATAGATGACATGTTTTAATTGAACACATCAATTATATGATTTTTACTATTTTGTGTAATATTTTATACATCCCAAGTACTTATGATATTTTTGTGCATTTTTAGGTACAAGGAAGATCCACTGACTAGGTGCTACTGACATGGTGACAGTCAGTGGTACCGACTTGATGTTAGTGATGGACCTAGAAACTCAGCCAGAGTTGTGCTACCGACAACCGAAGTCGGTGGTACCAAATCAACATCAGTAAGCCCCAACATGAATCGAGAAAACTCGATGCTACCAAGTTGACGTCAGGGAGGTAGTTTGAAAATCACAAAGCTCTGTGCTATCGAGTCCAGTTGATAGTACCAACATGATCAAGATTGCATGACTAAACCTAATTGACTCAGTACTATCGACTCACCTAGTCGGTACTGCCAAGTCTACCCAATCAGTTCATTCATAGATTTCACTCTAATTCAATGGTGGATGTTATTTCATACCCTAAGTATCTTCTATGACTTAGGGGGACAACAACCAAATAGAAGGAGGTTGCCATTTTCATTACACGACAACCAGAGATAGAGAAGATAAGAACTGAGGGCTGAAAGCTTCAACTGAGGAAATCTGAGCACCTCCAGAGGATGATTCTACAGTCAGAAGACAATATAACACATGTACGACGGGGGGATCTTCCGGACGGGTAGAGATTCAGGGGTTATCTTAGTTTCCTAATGTTTCCCACATTTTTATTCTTCCTTTCCATGTATTCGTTGATGAAAACCATGCAAGGCTAAAAACCTTTATTCCTTACGATCTGGGAGTAGCCCAGATATACAATGTGATTGATTTCTATGCATTCATATCAATTTTTATCTCTTTTTACTGGATATAAATCTATGAAAGATTTGTGTTCTACTTGTGCTTGATCACCATGAGTGGATTGATAGATGCTTAGTCATCTCAGAGGAGAGGTTGAGGGTCAGAAAGCACAGATTTACCTATGTACTGTGCCCTTTGGTAAAATTGGAGTGTAAACGGGAGGAGAAACCTAGAGAATAATCATAAAGCATCTAACTAATCAACCAATAACTATGAAAGTGGGATTAGCATTAGATTAGGTAGTGAATTACACTATGGGAGCATGTAATTATGGCTATAGGCTCCTTATTCGGGGATTGAGATAATAGATGTTAGTGTATGTGAGGTCAATTATTAGTGTTATCCATGGTGAAACTACTGTCCTAAGGAATTCATTCCATCTCTGATTAATTCAACCTTTAAATTCATTTTTGTTTCTGCATTTGTTCTTTAACTCAAAACAATTCAACCTTTTACAACTGATTTAGCTGATTTGACTGTAGTTAGTAGTAGTCTACTAAAGAAACACTTCCATGTGTCCGATTTGGGCCTCATAAGGCCTTATTACTTTGATACATTCACTTGTGTATTACACACGGTAAACTCATGTCAAGTTTTTGGCGCTGTTGTCGGGAAAGTGGTAATATCTAACACTACGAGTGTTGTGGTTGGCCACTCTAGGCCAATTTTTTTATTTTATTTTATTTTATCATCTTTTAATTTTCTTCAAGCTGAATCATAAGATCTTTTGGTACATCATAAATTTCTCGTGCTAATACCTACTTTCTACTATTTCAGGGAATCTAGTACATGGTGCGTACCAGAGCCAAAGAATATGGAGAACCATACTCACTAAGCTTTGGACAAGAAGGTCTCTTACAAGGAGAAAGGGAGTCCGGTAGATCTGTGGACATGTTCAACCGAACCCCTCCATATCGACACCTCCACTTGAGAGACCTGCTTCACAAGAAGAATGAAAAACAACACAAATGGAGGGAGAAGAAGAACTGTCAATATGGGAAAGGATAAAGGCTTCATCATCTACGACCCAGAAAGGGCCCATCAAAAGGCAAGCCACCAATGTGGGAAGCTACAAGATAGATCATGGAATTATTGCCTTAGTTAAATCTCAAGCGTTCCATGGCCATCCTTCTGAAGATCCAATGACACATATTAGCAATTTTGTGGAGAACTATGATATGGTCAAGATAGACAGGGTCCTAGCTACTATAATATGTCTTACGCTATTTTCATCTTCATGGGTGAATAGTGCAAAGTCATGGTTTAACAATCTTGATGATGAGATCATCGAGACATGGGATAAGATGATAGATGCATTCTTCAAATGCTATTTCCCTCCGCAAAATATGAATGACCTAGTGAAGAAGATTCACAACTTCAAACAGTAAGCTAAGACGTCATATTCAAAGGCATGGGAGAGGTTTCAAAATATGCTGAGGAAAGTGCCTCATCATGGAATTGATCTACTGGGGAAGTCCAAGATCTTCTATTACAACCTACACAAAGGGGAGAGGACAACTCTTGATAGTACGGGAGCACGCTTCTTCCTCAACAACAAGCCCGCTCGCTGCCATGAGATCCTTAAGAACATGTCTAAAAACCAATCATGGGGAGAAGAAAGAGAGCCACTGGCAACCATTAAAAGTGTCAGGGAGTACAAGGTGATATCTTATCTAAACGAGAAGTTAGATCTGATTTCTAAGAAGCTATGTGCTACAAAATAATTTCCTGTTGAGGAAGAAGAAGAGTGCAAGTATGTGCGCTAGGGGCAATATAGGAATAATGCCTATTCTTGGAGGAAGGACCCCAAATTCTCTTGGAAGGATCCTAACAATTTCTAACAGGATCCATCATAGGTACAACAACAACATCCAAATCCACAATAGTATGGTGGCCAAGCATAGTATCAACCAAAGCAATAGAAAATTGAGAAGATTGAAGAAATATTGGGCAAGTTGTTGAGACAGAATGAGCTATAGATTGTACAAACTCAAAGGGATCTTCAAAATCAAGGGGTGTGTTTTCACATGATAGAGACATAGATCTCTTAGATAGTGGTAGATCTGAGTGCATTCAAGCAACCAACCCAACAAGGATTTTTGGTGAACACTAATGTACCTTCCAGGAATCAGCATGTGAGGGTTTTTCTACTATGAAGTGGCTAGAAGCTACTGAATGATGCATCACATGGTGTAGTTGCAGAAGAAGCTACAAATTACTCTATACTAGTGGATGCAGAAGAACTAGGCATGTCAACACTAGAGAAGACTATAGAGGAGCAAGTTGATGAGGTTGGGGGTAATAAAACTCAGGCTTATATCCCACCTCACTAGAGGGAACCTGTAGTTCCTGTGCCCTTTTTGAATAGTTTGAAGGCAACTAAGATGGACCGACAGTTCAAGAAATTTCTAGATAATTTTTGGAAGCTATCTGTGAACATTCCCTTGATAGTCTCTATTGAGCAGATACCATCTTATGGGAAGTTTTTGAAGGACATAATTACAAATAAGAGAAAGATACCAGAGTCTAATGTTGTGGTTTTGAAAGAATAGGTTAGTGCTTTCATCTTGAGGACACTGCCTCCTAAAAGATAGGATCATATATGCTTTTTTTTAATTTAAAATGGATTCTTCATATTCATCCCATGATCCGCAATGGGAAAATGATCATACATCCATATGGTTCATTACAAGCGCTTACTGACTATTAGCACGGGAGAGGACTCTATCATGCTTACTATCCTATCATCCTCAACCTATATTCATCCATCTGGTGAGTATGTGGGGGACGCCTCTCTTCTCCAAGTATATCATACCTCTAATACGTATAGGGAGGTTCGTATGCTCTGTCCATACTTTTCCTTCCTCAAGGTGATTACCCCAACTACCCAGGTATCTCGGTGTGGCGTTGATAATCTTTGGGACCAGGAAACCAATGATCGCCTCTTCTGCTATCACCTTTTTAATCTCAGTCATGTATGGTGTTTCTCTCCACGGGCCTGAAGCGCCATCCCATAAACACTCATACATTCTCTGATCATCAATTTCAAAGCAAGATATCGTCAGATTGTGGTCATTGGAAACTTTCAAAGCAATTAGACACGCTTGGATGTAGGCCACAGTGTAATCTTTCTCGACTAGCTAATATCTGAAAGCCAACCTCACATGGTCGTGGCAGTTTCTGATGATGCCTGCAACCCATCTACGTTGTATAGCCATAATGTTCTTACATGTTCCAACGGTCAGGTTCAACTTCACATTTTCCATGTCTGGAGGTACCCATCTGATGAGGTTAATGGACCTAATCCTCGATTTGTGTGATTTGATGCCTTTAGCTTCTAGCTTGTCATGCAGTGCAGCCTCCTCTATTCCTCTGAAGGTCTTACTAGTCATGCTTTTATTAAAGATGAAATAGATATCATCCCACATCTTCTCAGGCTTGTTGTTCTTTTATTGAAATCTTCTGTCACATCTTGCTCGTCATATCATCCATATGGTAAGAATGATCATTTCATTTTTGAGCCATGTTTCAAGAGATGTGGAGTGTCTCAGTAATCTTAGACTTGTGATTGAGCATGGCCTCGAATCAAAAATCTCTGAGTAGTGCTTCCACATGTTTCTGGCCAACTGTCCATCGAAGAATAGGTGGGAGAGGGTCTCCTCCTCCGGCTGTTCGCAGCAGGAACACATAGATACAGTGGGGATGTGGCAACTCCTTATGCGGTCATCCGTTGGCAGTGCCCCATTAATGGCCTTCCATAGAATTGCACTAGCTTTGGGAACAGATGATGACCAGATCCAATCCAAGTCTCTGTGAGGTTGGGCGTCAACACCTTGTGTGCATGAGATGACTGCCTTTACTAATCGTAAGCTGAAAAATCCATCTTCTGTCGGGGTCCAAATCAAACTATCCTCCGTATCAGAAATCACTGTCATTGACTTCTGTATTAACTCAATCCCTTGCGGTAATAAGATTGAATTTAGAACATTCCAGTTCCAGCCTATATCTTCTTGCCAGAAGTCTCGGACCCTGATGTCTAATTGGATGTCTGCCTGCCGATGGAGAAGTCTTGTAGAATATCCTGGAACCATCTCGACTCCCAGAAGGAGATGTCCCCTCTTCCTATGAACCATCTGCATCTAGGTAGGAACTCGGGGTATGTAGTCCAAAGTTTCTTCCAGTAGGGTGATGCAAAGGAGCCCTTCTTCAAATAAGCTGGATAATAGCTAGCTTGGTTCTTATAGTCAGATCTGTATTTTTCTCTCACGAAGGTTTCCCATGCCGAATCCCCTTAGATCACCTCCCAACATGCCTTAAATGTGAAGGCCTTAGCGGTGAGTTGTAGGGAAAGGATGCCCATACCACACTCCTGTGTAGGGCTGGTGATTCGATCCCACGCTACCCAAGCTCGCTTCGATCGGTTCTGTCTGTCGGCCCATAGGAAGCAGGAGAAGATTGCATTTATTCTCTTCATCACACCCACCGGCAAGTCAGCTGTAGCCACAACATGTAAAGTCGTAGAGTTGAGCACATGTTTGATCAGTAGTATTCTTCCTGCGAACGAGAGGAACTTGGACTTCCATGCGGCTACTTTGTCTGTCACTTTCTCAATTAAGAAATCAAAGTGTGCGATGCATTGTTTGCCCACAATGACTGGAACACCAAGGTACATGAAGAAATTATCTAACTTGGGAACTCGCAATTCCATTTCAATTCTTTTCATGATGGCACGTTGATTCGAGCAAGAAAGGAAGCTCGATTTAGTTCTGTTAATCTTCTGGCATGTCGCCCTTTCATATTGTGCAAAGATTTCATTGATCACCTGCCTGGCGCCTGGAGATCCATTAAAGAAGACCACGATGTCATCTGCATACATCAAGATCAGTGGAGTGTCACCTTTGCCACATGTGACGAAGTGCGTGAAGCTATTCATTTGCACCTCCAAGTTGAGACGCCTACCCAGAGCTTCTTTGAACAAGATGAAGAGGAGTGGCGATAAAGGGTTTCCTTGTTTGAGCCCTCTCCCACTCAGAAAGAAACCCACAGAGAAGTCATTAATCGTGACTGTAGCCCAAGATCGAGTGAAGAACTCCATGCACAAGTTAATTGCATGCTCGGTCATACCAAAATGCCTGAGGACTCTTCCGAGGAATGACCAGGAGACTGTATCATAAGCACGAGAGATGTCATACTTTACTACAACATTCAGATGATTACCCCCTTTATTGATGTCATCTGTAATCTCTCTGGTCATATACATGCTTTATAGGCAAGACAAAATTTAGAGATTCTTTATGTGATTCAGGGGTGAGTATAAATCTGATGCCCCTATCTGCCTTCAAGAAACTCAAACTTAAGGAATCCATGAAGAGCAGAATGAAAATCTAGTTGGCATACAACTTAGTAGTTAAGCCATATGGTATATGTGAGGATGTCCTGGAAAAATTGGATAGGTTCATCTTTCCTATATATTTTGTAGTGATGGAAACACATGACGACCATGGAACTGAGCTTCTACTTAGAAGACCATTTCAAGCCACTACAGACATGATACTTGAGATGGGAAGAGGACATCTGACTATAGGAATCCAAGATTATAGGTTTGAGATCAAGATGTCAGAGAACTCTTAAGCCATGGGAGATAAGATGCAATGCAACATGCTTCATCACGTGGATAACATGTTTTCTCTATTTCTAGGGAAGCCATTCCTGGATATGGCCCATGTTATGACTACAGTAGAAAGATGAACTCTAGCGATGGACATCCTGGACAATACAAAGGTGATCTCACCGACTCAAGAAATGCACTACCCAGATGATGAGTTAGAGGACTATAACCCTACTACCGAAG
Source organism: Alisma plantago-aquatica (assembly GCA_963693085.1). Lineage (NCBI taxonomy): Eukaryota > Viridiplantae > Streptophyta > Magnoliopsida > Alismatales > Alismataceae > Alisma > Alisma plantago-aquatica. Next base: position 983,853,513 of record OY856409.1, read on the forward strand.
AAGAAACCATAGCTGATTCTAGGATACAGTCATCACCCAAGCTACCCTTAGAATCATGCTTGATGAATAGAATGGAGGACAACATATGCAATAAATGTCTAGAGGAGTGCGTTTTGATGTTGACGACAGTACCTTGCTACAATGTAAGATGCTTTGAAGACCTTGGACCACCGCCCCCACCTTTGGTCCCATCTCTATTGAGCCAGTCGGATCTGGAATTGAAGCCATTATCGTTGCACCTAAAGTATGTCTTCTTAGCTATAGAGGAAAAGCTCCCAGTGATAATATCATCTTCTTTGAGTGGTGAAGAGGAAGGAAAGTTACTCACTGTGCTAAAAAACCATCAAGCTACATTCAGGTGGTCCATAGCTGACATAAAAGGGATCTCTCCAACCTAATAAAATTCAGCTCGAAGAAGGAGATAAGGAAACTGTCCAACCTCAGAGGCATCTCAATCAGATTATGACTAAGGTGGTGAAGAAGAAAGTCATCTAGCTGTTGTCGACAGGTATAATCTACACAATTTCTGATTAAATGTGGGTTAGTCCTACCCATGTCGTTCCTAAGAAAGGGGGATCACGATCACTACTAATACGACTAGTTAATTGATTTCCACTAGGCTAGTGATAGAATGGCGAGTGTGCATAGATTATTGCCGGTTAAATGCGTCCACTCTTAAAGATCATTTCCCTTTACCTTTTATTGATCAGATGTTGGAATGACTATCTGGCCATTCAAACTTTTGTTTTCTTGACGGGTATTTTGTGTATAATCAAATTTCCATAGAGCATAAGGATCATGAGAAATTCAATTTTAGTTGTCCTTATGGCACGTTCACATACCGACGGATGCCTTTTGGTCTTTGTAACGCCCGTGCTATGTTTCAATGTTGTATGCTCGCCATTTTTTCTGGCATGGTAGAACAATGCTTAGAGGTTTTTATGGGTGATTTTTCTATGTATGGGGAATCTTTTAATGATTATCTATGTAACTTTGATAGAGTGCTACAGATATGTGAGGACACTCACCTAGTTCTAAACTGGGAGAAGTATCACATGATGGTAAGTGAAGGGATTGTACTTGGACACAAGGTGTCCAACAAAGGCATGGAAGTAGATCTAGTAAAGATTGAAGTCATCTCCACAATACCTCCACCGTCATCGGTGAAAGGAGTAAGGAGCTTTTAGGACACACTGGATTTTACCACCGTTTTATCAAGAATTTCTCAAAAATTACCAAACCATTATCTAAACTTTTAGAGAAAGACGTCGAGTTTTCCTTTGATGAGTGTTGTTTAAAAGCTTTTGGAATCCTTAAATAAGAACTGATTTCTGTGCCTATTGTGTAGGCTCCTAGTTGGAGCCTTCCCTTTGAGCTGATGTGTGATGCATCAGATTATGCAGTAGGAGCTGTGTTGGGTCAACATAGAGATAATACTTCAACTGTCATATATTATGTGTCAATGACTTTGAATGACACACATATGAATTACACTACTACTGAAAAAGAACTGCTAGTGGTAGTGTTTGATTTTGAAAAATTCCACCAACACCTAGTTGGGGCTAAAGTGATAGTTTGGACTGACCATGCTGCCATCAAATACTTGTTACAAAAGAATGATGTCAAACCCAAATTGATTAGGTGGATTCTTTTGCTTCATGAATTTGACATTGAAATTAAAGACAAGGCAGGGGTAGAGAATGTTATAGTGGATCATTTGTCTAGGTTTGAAAGGGAGGAAAAAAGAGATATAGCCGTCCCCATTATTGAAGAATTCCCAGATGAGAAATTGTTTGCAATTAAAATTGAAGATCCTTGGTTTGAATATATTGTTAATTACCTAGCTTGTAAGGAATTTCCTACAGATTGGGGATACCAAGAGAAAAAATGATTTTTCCACTCATTGAAATTTTATATTTGGGATGACCCAACTCTTCTTAAGCAATGTAGGAATGGGCTGTTAAGAATATGTGTACCCGAATGTGAGGTAGAGAGCATCTTGTCACACTGTCATTCTCTACCCACAGGTGGACACCATGCTAGCTTGAGTACTATGACTAAATTCTTAAGAGAGTGGGTTTTATTGGCCTACCTTGTTTAAAGATGCTCATAACTTTGTTCATCATTGTGATGCATGTCAACGTGCAAGTAATATCTCTAAGAGACATGAGATGCCCTTAAATGTGTTTCTGGAGGTTGATGTTTTTGATATTTGGGGCATAGATTTTTTGGGCCCATTTGTGTCGTCCAATTCCAATCTTTATATATTACTTGCAGTTGGTTATGTGTCTAAGTGGGTGGAAGCAATTCCAACCCGCACCAATGATGTGAAGGTAGTGTGCAAGCTTGTGAAGGAATACATTTTCTACAAGTTTAGTGTCCCCTGCCTAATTATTAGTGATGGTGGATCCCGTTTCACTAACAGGCAGTTTGGAGCTTTACTGAGAAAATATGAGGTGAAGCACTAAAGGTACTCCATATCACCCATAGACTCAAGGATAGATTGAGGTGTCAAATAGAGAGGTGAAGAAAACTTTGGAAAGGATGGTCTCAACCAATAGGATGAACTGGAGTTGTGTGCTAAGTGATGCTCTTTGGGATTATAGAATTTCCTACAAATCCCCAATAGGAACAACAACTTTTAGGCTGGTCTATGGTTGTGCATGCCATCTACCTATAGAGCTTGAGAATAAAGCTAAATGGGCCATGAAGAAGCTGAATTTAAACATTGATGAAGCAGGTAGAAAGAGGCTTTTGGAGCTTAATGAATTAGATGAGCTTAGGATGGATGCTTATGAAAGCTCTAGGATATATAAGGAAAGGACTAAGAAAATTCATGATAGACACATTCTGAATAGGGTGTTTCTCCCAGGTCAGAAAGTCCTCCTTTTCAATTCTAGGCTTAGGTTGCATCTGGGTAAGCTAAGGTTCAAGTGGAGTGGACTGTTTGTGATTGAAAAAGTCTTTCCCCATGGAGTTGTGAACATTATATATGGGAATAGGTCGTTCCTTGTAAACAACCAAAGATTAAAGCACTATTTTGGAGGGGAGGTAGAGCCATGAATGGAGGAGGTGCAACTTTGCACCATTCCATATATTCTTGCTGTAAGACCGTCTAGTCTAGGACATTAAATAATGATGTATGTTGGAAGGTAACCCAATTTTTATTGCATTCTTTTTATGTTCAATTTCCATTTTTAGTTGTCACTTTACTTAAATTTCTGTAAAAATGGTACCTCGACATATTTTTGGAGTTTGCATGGCTTAAAATTCATTACCACTGAGTTTAGCAGTCAGTGGTACTGAAATGAGGTCAGCGTTTTGTCCGTAACTGCAGCACAGACTCGGTACCACCGACTCAACTGATCGGTACCACTGAGTCTCTAAAGATCTTTTGAGTGATCTTGATAAGGAATCGGTAAGTCGGTACTACTGACTTTTGGATGCGTCCAAGTTCGGTATACCGAGCCCACAAATTTGAAAGCACTGACAATTTCAACAACTCGATAATACTGAATTGCCACATCATCAATCCTAGTGTTCATGATCCAACAGCCATGATGCGCTTCATCGAGCGGTCGGTGGTACCGATCTATGACATCAGTCGGTACTACTGACTCGTCATTGGTACCACCGAATCGGGATGATCCACACCCTCAATGTCATCCAATCACAAGTCGTCGAAGCAACCGACCACAAATTGTGCTAGCCAACTTGGTACTACCGACTCGAAAGTCGATAGTACCGACTTTTCCGTGTTCAACTATATAAGGAGAGGTAGTGGAGCCATTTTCTTCACACCCTCAAAATCCATTCCTCCTACATTTTAGAGTAAGGTCGCACTAGACATTGATGATCTTCCTTGAGCTTCTATTCTCTTAACCTCCTTACATCAACGACATGGTGGTGCGCTCCCGCTAGAGGCTTGCAACAAGTGAAATCCATGAGGTCGGGAGGCACGGGATGAGATGGGATCTTAGCTTTCGATATTTATATAGTCCCACAATAGCTACCTACGTCTACTAAGACACTACACCCGCAAGCGCACGGGGTCGTGTCGTAGTATAGGTGAGGAGGCAAGTACGGGGTCGATCCACGGAGATAGAGGGGGCGCTAAAGTTAGATGACGTGAGCTACGTTCCTAGTGTGGAAAGTAGGGTTTTTAGGGTTTTAAGGTTGATTGTTGGTTGATTAACTAAGAGGGCAAGTAAGAAATGTGAGACGAAAACTAAATTATCAACAGGTTAAGTAAGCAATCTAAGTTAACAAGCTATCTAACCAAGAGCAAGAATGAACTACACTAGACTAAGCAAGAAACTAACAGTTGAGAGCCTAGGTTAACCACTAAGCAAGATGAAAGACCTAAATTAGCACTAGCTAACAAAACTAGGCAATCAACTAAGTTAACTAAAGCAATTGAACTAAGCTAGCATTAACAAGCAGACTAAGCGATTAGGGTTTAAGCAAGGTGATTAAGGTGGGTGGGCTGTTTGGGGAATGTCACTTTGATTTTAGTTGGGGGATTTCATTAAACATGCATGGTGCTCAAATCATATCTAGATTACCAAACCAAACAACAAGGGAAATGCCATTAGAACGTACCCCATACTACTAGTATAAGACTAGGGTTAGGTGTAGTTCTAGTGAGATTGGCCAAATCTAGGTTTCTAGGGTAAGTGATAGTGGACAATTGAGGGTTGAGGGTAGAGATGGGAGTGGAGATGAAGGGGGTAATCCTCATGCCACTAGCCACTCTAGCCTTTAGAAGGCCCTAGGCAATTGCATCACTCTCACTTACACTAGCCACTTAAATCTCACACTCGTTTGTAAGAGGAGGGTGTGTATGTAGGAACAAAGGGGGCTAGCTAGGGATCCACTAATTGGACCTAGGAGCCATTCCTAAGATTGCCACATACACCCCAATTCCTCCTAGAAATGAAGTGTCATCAAAAATCTCAAAACAAGCAATTCATACAAGAAGCACAAACCACATGCAATAAGATAGGAAAAGGGATGGAAGCAAGAAGTAATCATCATAAATATGAATTGAGTTCATTACAAGAATTTATCCCCCAACATGGTATCAAAGTAACATTTTAATCCCAAACATCCCACCACAAGGGGGGTCTTAGCTATACATGATCATGAAAATAGGAAAAGAAAGGGGTAGAAGAGGAAGAAACTCCATGAAGCTTGATGAAGTGGCCTTCTTCTTCACCTCCAAGCAGCTGCAGACGTCCTCCCTCCTCCAATGGTGCAGGGGTGCATGAAAATGGTGGAATGGATGGATAGAAACCTAGAGAAAGTAGGTTTCTATGGTGGAAATGAGTGGAAAGTGGGTGGAAATGGGGTTGAATGCAAGGAAATGGGTGGATGGGAGCAAGGGATGTAAGGGAGCAGCTGGGTGACGGCTGGGGGGTGCTCTCTCTCGAGCTCTAGAAGCAACTAGTGCTTATAGAGCAACTAGTGCTTATATAGGGGCTAGGGCTAAGTAGGGGTAGAATGGGAAAATCAGTGAAAGTTGTATAGGTTTTGGGGTGGTGGCACGACCGTTCTAGGCAGCACGGCCGTGCTGGGTAGGAGTGGGCACGGTCGTGGTGGAGGGGAACGGCCGTGTTGGCTAAGTGTTAATTTAACATGTTGGTGGGTGAAAACGAGGGCTGGTGGCACGACCATGCTGGGCAGCACGGCTGTGTTGGGTACTAGGTAGAACGTCCGTGCTGGGTAGCACGACTGTGGTGGCGGAGTTGGGAGGAGGTCGTTCTGAGAAGCGCGCGCGTTCCATCTTCATCCAACACGGCCGTGCTGGGCAACACGGCCATGGTGGCTGACTTGCTAGAACTTCAATGATTTGTCGATCAACCTGTAAATTTGCTCAGTTGCCAGCACGACTGTTCCATGGCACCACGGCCGTGCTGGGGTCTTCTAATGCTAGCACGGCTTTAAACTTCATAAATCTTGGATGCCTTTGCTTGGAGACGATTCTTGGCCATTGGAGGTAGGTTGAGGGAGACTTTGGGGTCTTCTTTGGGTCCCTCCATGAGTGGGGAAACCCTAGTATTCCTTCTTTCTCTCTCTTACATCTAGGCATGGTCCAAGTACCTAAAAAGTAGTGCAAAGAACATCCATAAGCATATTTGCAATGATAACCAAATTGGGGAGAATAACATGTAATTCTAACATGTTCAGATGCAACTTAAGTACAAAATGGCACAGGATGGAGCCCTAAAATAGGGCTGCATCACCACCCCAAACTTAAAACATACTTGTCCTCAAGTATGCTCCAACTTAATCTCTCTTTTTCTTTCTTTTCAACAAAAACAAATAAAAAATGCTAGACAACAAAAAATTATTGACTATATGGTCTTGGAAGTGACTAAGTGCATGTGTCTCACATCTCTCCTCTCCTTCTTTCACAATCCAATCATGAACTGAGCACTGAGCATACAAACTTCAAATATAAAGCATAGAAGCGCAAGTTGTCCATATGTCCTTCATGTTATTCCGGGTAAACTGTTTCATGTTGGTGTTAATCAAAGGTGACTAGGAGTGTTGTTTCACTTTCATGCATTCAGTCTTATGCTTCAAATCACAGTAGATGACCCACTTGGATGTAGAAAGGGTAAAGTGAGCTAGAATTGATGTTTTCTAGCTCAATGGGTATAAAAGAAGAAGAAAGGGTTGCGGTAAGATTTGGGGTGATTTTTCACACTCCTCTTTTCTTTATTTGAATACTCTTAAACAAGAGCATCCTTTTATTTTATTCTTGCTTTTTTTTTTTGCCCTTGGTGTAGATAGGGCACATGGTGGATGGAGTGAAGCGGGGAGATAAAGATGTGGCCACCCCAAACTTTTGGAGGTGGCCACGGCTAATATATGCACTTTGGCATCTTTTTATGAGGCGGAGGGGTATGAAGATGGTGGAAGAATAGTCGGATCAAAGAGGGGTCATCAATGTAGTTTTCAACATAAGATTCCCTGCATGAAAGCTAATTCAACACTTCACCAAGTAATATCACACCACATGATAGAATGAACACAAAATTCATATTTCTACCAAGTGATTCCATTAGCTTTAAGCGTTTGTCGCTTGCTCAATTCATGATTCAACCAAAGAATTCACAGACTTAAGAGATGTGGTTCACATGTAGAAAGTCACAAACAAGACCATATATCAATAAAATCTAAGAATGTAGCATGCATTTGTCACAAGAGTAAATCTTTTCATTTCAAACATTGGAGATTAAGTCAAAACATCCCATCGGAGCAAGAATATTCAAATCTGGGCAAAATTGGCCAAAATGGTGCCAATTTGCACTAAATCACATCTAAACCTACTTTAGGGAATTTTAAAGACATAAGGCAGCAAATCCTACTTATCATGCACAAGAAATTATCAAAACTATATGAGAATGCAATGCATAGTATGAAGAAGCAAATTTTTTGAAAAATTACTCAAAAATGCAGAAATCAACTACATGTCATGCGAAGATGCAAGCAAAAGACAATCTACACTAGGTGGGTTAAACATCAAACAAAAAATGATCAGATGGAACAGGGAACTATCAAAATAAGCTGAAAACAGAGGGCTTACCGCCCTACCACCCCAAACTTTTGAACCATGCTGTCCTCAGCATGAAACTAAAGCTTAGGGATGATAGGGTAGAAATCAGGGTTGTGGTGGTGTGGGGTCCTGCGACGGGCCAGACTGTGGAGGAGGTTGCTGGTAGTAGTGGCCCCAGTACTCTGCCTGTGGAGGCGGGTATGTTTCCTGGTAGCTAGCAATTGACCCCCAGAAATCCTCCCCCCATTGGGGGTTTCTTTGTGTCTGCGCATGCTGGTACTGATACATGTGGTTGATTTGGTGATGCATCTTCTGCTGATCCAACCACATGTCCTGTTGCATTTTCTGAATCTCCTCCAACTGTGCATGGATGGATGCCATATCATATGCATTTGTCGGAGGTGGCTGCGCCTCAAACTCTTCCATTGTCGGCCTTGTGCGGCGTGGATGCTCCAAAGATCGTTGCTGTTCTGGCACGTTTGTTTCCCCCTCCTCATAAGGTAAGACTACACTTGGTGCTCTGTATCCTTCTCTAGGGGTTTCTTCCTCATATCGTGATAACTGATTGAGAAAATCATTCACAGGCCCTGCATTCTTGAGCAAAAGGGGGGCATGATAAGGGAGTTCCAAAGTGATTCCAGGGTAGCCGGGGTTCAACACATAAAATTTTTTGTCATCCTTGACAGATATCATCTGTGACCTCGCGAGATAGTTTAGGTCCACGTTTGTTTCCATCTACCTTGGTGAGCCCTTCCAGATTGCATCCCAACGCCCTCGCCAAAGTGGTGACAATCCCTCCCATGATGAATGGATTTTTACTTTTGGATGGGATTGTCTTCACGTGATCAATAAACATGGCACCCACGTTCACGAACCCCTCGCTTGCAACTGTAGCTATGAGAAAGAGGTCTTTCTGGCCGCCTGATCCTTGATTATCATAGCGACCAAACACGGTATTTGCCAGCGCCTTTTGCAAATATCTCAAGAATGGGTTGTGGATCTTGCTTGTTTTGGATTTCCCTAAAGAGAAAGTGGATTCTCCTGTGATCGTCTTCCACATCTTGGCGTAATATGCCTTACCATTCTTGTCAAATCTTCCCCCGTCGAATTTCCTTGCCATTTCTGGGTTGGGGGCAAAGATTGCATTGACCTGAGAGGCATTGAGGACATGTGTTGAGCCGTTTAATTTGAACCTGAGAGCATCCTCTCCTCGAAACTAAACTTTCTCTAATGTTGCGAAGAACTCACAAGTGATCTCCAAGTATGCATCTTCGGCCGTATTTAAAATGTCGTACAATCCACATCGTTTTAGATGAAAAGCAAAACTGAAACAGACACCTAAAGCTTCCATTGTGGGCACACATGCATATCTAGTGGAAATCACCCTTCTTGTCAGGCATTCGGGGTGAAGGGGTTTCACTGCTTTGCTTCTTGCGATTCCTCTGCCATGAATGGTTCCTTGTGGTTGCTTTCCTGCCCATGTGAGTCTATCCTCCTCTAGACTTGATAGGATATCCACCGGTTCATCCTCCAATTCCTCGCTCTCAATATCATCCACTTCTTCTTCTTGATATGTATGTGACCCCAAACTTGTGTCCAAGTTCAAGGGCACTCTTTCAATGCTTCCACTGGGTCGGGCAGATGACGTTGAATGCCTTGCTGGAGCTGGTCGTGGCGGTAGGCGTGAGGATGAAGCTTCATTAGTTTTCTTAGCCCTTCGCTCATGAGCCAGTGCAGTGACTTCAATAGAATCCACCAGATTCTCCAGCTCTTCCTCTTCTTCCTCCTTCTCTTCCCCCGGGTTGCTGTAGCTTGGATCTGAGAGGTGCTCGCTGGAGGGAGAGCATAGCCGAGATGAGCTCATCGACGCCGACCGTCCAAAGGAACGTGAAGCTGAGTTGGACGGTGAGGAGGCACTGTCGGACTGCTGTGAACCGGCCGCTCATTTGGATCTTCTTTTACCACCGGTGAGGATGCTTGTGGCCTTCTCCACTCCTTTCTTGATTGCCTTGCCCATGCCCTTCATGATTGCAAGGTTATTTGACGAGGATCGAAGCTTGTACTGGAAAAACGCAGCTCCGGGCTGATGGGGCGGAATATGCGTGTAGCTGGAGGAATCAGTGGTGATGAATGGTGGAAATCAAAGCTAGAGGCTGGGGAAGACGATTAGGGACCAAAGGAACCTCAAATCTGGAGTTTGGGAGCAAGAGGAGGTGATTTGGGGGTGTGGGGGACTCGCCCTAATTGCCACAAATCGTGGCACGGCCGTTCTGGTTCTCAAGAATCAACGAGGGGTCGTGTTGGGTCGGGGTATATTTTAGGTTTATATGGGCCAGCACGGCCGTTTTGGTCAGCACGTCCGTGTTGGTTTTAAGCCAACACGGCCGTTTTGGCCAAAACGCCCGTGTTGCCAGGGGCCAAAAATCTCCAATCAACCTGTTAAATGCGTCTTTGTCAGCACGGCCGTTCCGTTTTAGCATGGCCGTTCTGGTGTGGTCCCAGCACGGCCGTTTTGATCAGCACGACCGTGCTACTCTCTTTTATGTCAAAACTTCAAAAATTCATCAAAACTCTTCGAAACTCATCGTTTAATCATCATGAATGAGCTTTTCTTGGTGGGATATGCACCACCTTGACTGACTGTGCCTCAATCTTCAGCTTGGACCTGTTCAACCTGTCATTCCATCAAAACTAAAAACAAAACTATCAAGCACAAGTGTGCGTGTGTGTATTTGTGTAAAATAGAACTAAAGTATCAAAAGAAGGGTTCGAGAATCTCAAACCACGTGGGTTGCCTCCCACTAGTGCTAAATTTTTACGCCTTCAGCCAGGCTTATTGATTGTTGTGCTCCATCATTTCTTTGGAACTTTCAAGATATCTTTGTAGTAGATCCCTTTCTCATCCTCATCTAAGCATTCCTCTTCATCAAATTCTTCTTCTACCAGCATAACAACATCAAAGTCTTGGTTGGCCTTGTCCGGGCCGACTTCAATGACAGGTTTCAGCCTTTGCCCATTAACAACAAATTCCTTAGCTCCTTCTTTTGCACAAATGATCACTGCCCCGGATGGGTACACCTTCTTGACAAGGTAAGGACCTTCCCATCTAGAACGAAGCTTTCCGGGGAATAATTTCATCCTTGAATTGTACAGCCATACCCATTTGCCGGGCTCAAACTCTTTCCTCTTTATGATCTTGTCATGTAGAAACTTGGTTCTTTCCTTGTAGTTCTTTGACATTTCATAGGATTCATGTCGCATCTCTTCTAGCTCATGCAATTGAAACTTTCTTCTCATTCTGACACTCTCTTCTTCAAAGTCCATCCTCTTCAAGGCCCACAATGCCTTGTGTTGCATCTCAACCGGCAAATGGCAACTCTTAACATAGACAAGCTTGAACGGTGTAGTGCCAATTGGGGCTTTATATGCAGTCCTATATGCCCATAAAACTTCATTAAGTCAAAGTGACCAATCCTTACGGTCCGGTCGCACCGTCTTCTCCAAAATGAGCTTTATCTCTCGATTTGCCAGCTCAACTTGACCACTCGTTTGAGGGTGATAAGGAGTAGCTACACGATGGTTAACTCTGTGTCTCTTTAGCAGCCCTTCGAAGGTGCGGTGAATGAAATGACTCCCGCCATCACTAATCATAGCCCTTGGAACACCAAAACGGCTAAAGATGTTGGATTTCATGAAATCACACACCACCTTATGATCATTTGTTCTTGTTGCCACAACCTCAATCCATTTTGATACATAGTCTACGGCGACCAAGATGTAGACATACCCGAAAGAGGGAGGGAAAGGACCCATAAAGTCAATCCCCCAAACATCAAACACTTCTACCACCAAGATAGGTGACAAAGGCATCATGTCCCTCTTTGAGATAGTGCCTACTTTTTGGCACTTGATGCAACTCTTGCAAAAGTCATGAGCGTCTTTGAACAATGTCGGCCAGTAGAATCCACATTGAAGAACTTTGGCAGCCATGTGTTTCCCTCCAAAATGGCCTCCACACACTCTGGAATGACACATAGATAAGAGTTCTTGCTGCTCCATCTCCGGAATGCACCTTCTGATGAGTTGGTTCGGGCAGTACTTAAAGAGGTGTGGGTCATCCCAAATGTAGTTCTTTACCATAGCAAACAATCTCTTGCTTTCCTCTCTTGTCCACATGCTCGATATCCTCCCACTAGCTAGGAAATTCGCTATGTGCTTGTACCATGGCTTTTGGACAGATGAGACTAAGATGAGTTGTTCATGTGGCATTGTCTCTTTGATTGGACTTGTCACATCAAAAGGCCCCTCAAGGCGGGAGAGATGATCTGCAACACCATTTTCTATTCCTTTCTTATCCACAATTTCTATGTCAAATTCTTGGAGCAACAAAATCCATCAGATCAACCTTGGCTTTGAGTCTTTCTTGGACATAAGATACTTCAACACAGCATGGTCCGTGTAGATTGTCACTTTGTTTTGTAAGAGATACGGCCGGAACTTGTCAAGAGCGAAGATCACCGCAAGCAACTCCTTCTCGATAGTCGTATAGTTTCTTTGAGAATCGTCTAACATTTTGCTTGCATAATATATAGCATGATGAATTCGACCAATGGATTGACCCAGCACAGCCCCCACCGCCATATCGGTTTCATCCGTCATGATCTCGAATGGCAAAGAGAAATCCGGGGGCTGCATGATAGGAGCAGAAATAAGCCTCTCTTTTAGATGATTGAAGGCTTCAACACATTTGTCATCAAACTGAAATTCAACATCTTTCTCAAGTAATCGACATAGTGGTCTTGAGATTTTGCTAAAGTCCTTGATAAAATGCCGGTAGAAGCATGCATGTCCCAAGAAAGATCGAACATGTCTTACGGTCGAAGGAAAGTCGAGTGTAGAAATAAGGCCCACCTTGGCCTTGTCAACTTCAATCCCATCTTTCGAAACTCGATGTCCCAGAACTATACCCTCAGGTACCATGAAATGACTTTTTTCCCAAGATAGAACTAAGCGAACTTTCACACATCTTTCCAGAACCGCAGCTAGATGTAGCAAGAATTCATCAAAGGTCTTCCCGAAAACTGAAAAATCATCCATGAAAACCTCAAGTGACGAATCAAGCATGTCAGCAAAGATCGAGGTTACACATCTCTGGAAAGTGGAAGGGGCATTGCACAATCCAAATGGAATTCTCCGGTAGGAAAATGTACCACATGGACAAGTGAATGTCGTCTTTTCCTGGTCCGTCGGATGCACAACAATCTGAAAATATCCCGAGTACCCATCAAGAAAATTGTAGAAGCTCTGCCCAGCCAATCTCTCTAGAATCTGATCAAGAAACGGAAGCGGGTAGTGATCCTTCTCTGTCTTTTCGTTGAGATTCCGGTAATCCACACACATTCTCCACTTTGATTTCTCTCTCACCGGCATAAGCTCACCATCAGCATTCTCTGCAACTGTAATCCCGCCCTTCTTGGGCACAACTTGAATGGGACTCACCCACGTACTGTCAGAAATGGGGTAGATGATCCCTGCATCAAGAAACTTAACAACCTCTTGAGTTACAACGTCCTTCAATTTTGGATTTAGCCTTCTTTGCATTTGACGGGTTGGCCTCACATCTTCTTCTAAGTATATCCGATGCACACAGATAGAGGGGTCAATCCCTCTCAAGTCAGCAATAGACCATCCAATGGCCTGTATGTTTTTCCTCAAGACTTCCATCAAGGCATCTTCTTGCTCAGGAGAGAGAATGGAGGAAATGATCACCGGGAGGGTTTCATTTGAGCCAAGGAAAGCATACTTCAATCCTTCAGGAAATTTCTTCAACTCAAGAACTGGGGGTGCTTCATGGGAGTTTTTCAAAGGTGCAGAAATAGAAGGGAGGTCCTGGCTTGCAGCCACTAAGGCTAACTCACACTCTTCATCATCCTCATCATCGTCATCAGGGAACTCAACAATTGGTTCAAGACCTCTACCTTGAGTAGCAGTCTCAATCCACGCAGGTAGGAACTCTTCAACAATCTCATCTAGACATTCCACCAAATAACAATCTTCTTCGGTGGCCCCTATCACTTCAGCTATAGTGGAAGACTTGAAAATGTTCAACCGGATCTTCATGTGCATGAAAGTAACATACATGGTCCCAGTCCTCACATGGATCACGACATCAACTGTGGCTAAGAAAGGTCTCCCCAAGATGATCCGCACCTTTCTAGCTTCCTTTTCCATATCAAGAATGATAAAATTGGCTGGGAAGAAGGCAAAAGTATCATCATCAAGACGGACCAGCACATCATCCACACGCCCTCTAGGCATCTTCACAGATCGGTCGGCCAACTGTAGAGTGCAATGGGCTGGTATCAACTCCCCCATTTGGAGCTCAGCAAACAGATCATACGACATCAAGTTTACGCTAGACCCCAAGTCAAGAAGAGCCTGGTCTATGCGATGTGCCCCGATGTAGCATGAGATGATGGGAGCACCGGGGTATTTTCTTTTCTGGGGGATGGTGTGTTGGAGAATGGAGCTCACTTGCTCAGTGAGCTTGATCTTCTTAGGCGTCCTCCCTGTTGTTTTTCTTTTGAAGGTGCACAATTCTTTAAGGAACTTTTCATAGGACGAAATTTGCTTGACTGCATCTATAAGAGGTACATTGATTTTCACTTGCTTGAAGATCTCTAGAATATCTTCCGCATGCTTCTTCTTTTTCTTTGCAGCAGAAGGCTCCTCGAGTGCATCAGGATATGGAGGGAGTTGGGAACCCAATCAGTCCAAATCAACAGTATCCTCCACCGGTATCACTGGAATCATGGTATCACGGCTCGGTGTCACAATATCACTGCTCGGCGTCACGGTATCAACATTGCCTCTTATCACAATTTCATCAATCTGCATCTCAATATCAACCTGCTCTGCCTCATTGTCATCTCTGCCAACAACTGTACCATGGGGCCTCTCCAAAGTCCTACCACTCCTCAAAGTAGTCACAACCTTCACATGCTCATGGGTTGTAGAAGAGGGAGCTTGTGGAGGTGGTTGTGGCTGTTGGGGTGGTGGAGGCCTTTGGTGAGGGGAGTTGGGGTTTTGAAGGATGAATTGGGGTTGCGGTTGTTGTGGTGGTGGGGGATGATATTGTGGCGGTGGTTGTTGGTAAGTATGAGGTGGAGGTGGAGCATATTGATAATTGAGCGGCACTTGAGGAGGTGGAGGAGCATATTGAAAAGTCCCATCATTGTTTGGATTTGGCATAGGTTGAGAGGGGAGTCTTCCTTCTTCTCTTCTAGCCAAAGAGAGAGAAATCTGATCCAACCTCTGCTCAAGTCGGCTTATAGACTGGCCATGTGCGTTGACGTCCTTTTTGACTTCATCTAGGCTTCTTAGCCTTCCAAGAACCTCGTCCTCAAACTTAGAGTTGTAGCGTGGCTTATGCTGCCCCTGTCCTTGTCCATCCTCATTTGGTTGTTTCCAAGAGAAATTTGGGTGGTTCCTCCACTCTGGTGTGTAGGATTGGGACATCGGGCCTTGGTTGTTGCGGCCACCAAAGGAATGTAAAGCGTTAACTTCCTCGTCTACAGTGTCCACAGCCATTGCAGGTTGGCTAGAAGAGCCACCCACTTGATTCTTCATCATTTGCATCATATCTGCCATCATTTTCATCATATCGGGGTTGGTGGCATTGCGTGCGTGAGCTATGAAGGAAGGTGGAGGAGTGTAGTTCCAGCCGCAATGCCCCCCTTTAGTGGAAGCTCGGTGGCGAGAATTCTCGGCGAGATGTTCAAACAGTGGCCATGAGTCCTCGGCCGGCTTGGCCATGAACGTGCCCCCGCAAGAAGAATCTACATTGTTTTGGCTCTGCTCCTCAAGCCCGGTGTAGAAGGCTTGAACCAGCTACCAAAGCGGGACCTCATGATGAGGGCAGTCACGAAGCAACTTCTGGAATCTCTCCCATGCCTCGTGGAAGGGTTCGTTCTCTTTTTGGGCGAAGGACGTGATGCATCTTCTCATATAGGATAACTTGGCTATTGGGAAGAACTTCTTCAGAAACTCATTCTTTACTTCATTCCATGTGACGAGCTCTGGCCTCGAGACGTACCACTCCTTGGCCTTCGCTTTGAGAGAGAAGGGAAAGAGCGTTCTACGGATCGAGTCGTCGGTGGCAGCAGGCGTGCGGAAGGTCAAACACGTTTCTAAGAACGCGTCTATATGGTGATAAGGATTTTCGTTCTCCATTTCGTAGTATGTGGGAAGAAGTCCCAAGAGTGCCGGCGGAATGGAGAACTGCTGACCGGGCATCTGGTCCACCAGCGTGGCTATGGGGGAGTTGTAGTTCCCCGGCATGAAATACTCATGAAGCGGGCGATGTGGCGGTGGAACCTCCGGTGGCGGTTCGTTTTGTGCCATCTCGGCCTCTCGGTGTAGGTTGCGGCGATCTTGACGTCTTCTTCTCCCAATCTCAGGGTCGTAAACCACCAAGCCGGTGCAAGTCGAACGCGTGCTACGCATGTACAACTATCACCTGCGCAAATCACAAGCAAACAACAAGGAGCCAAGTTAGCAAACCAATATGCAAGAGTAACACAAAGAATAAATAATAGCAATGGTGAGGGAAAAAGGAAAGGCTAAGCTACACTATCTAACTAGGTCGAGTGCCTCTATCCCCAGCAACGGCGCCAGAAAGCTTGGTGCGCTCCCGCTAGAGGCTTGCAACAAGTGCAATCCACGAGGTCGGGAGGCACGGGATGAGATGGGATCTTAGCTTTCGATATTTATATAGTCCCACACTAGCTACCTACGTCTACTAAGACACTACACCCGCAAGCGCATGGGGTCGTGTCATAGTATAGGTGAGGAGGAAAGTACGGGGTCGATCCACAGAGATAGAGGGGGCGCTAGAGTTAGATGGCGTGAGCTACGTTCCTAGTGCGGAGAGTAGGGTTTTTAGGGTTTTAAGGTTGATTGTTGGTTGATTAACTAAGAGGGCAAGTAAGAAATGTGAGACAAAAACTAAATTATCAACAGGCTAAGTAAGTAATCTAAGTTAACAAGCTATCTAACCAAGAGCAAGAATGAACTACACTAGTCTAAGCAAGCAACTAACAGTTGAGAGCCTAGGTTAACCACTAAGAAAGATGAAAGACCTGAATTAACACTAGCTAACAAAACTAGGCAATCAACTAAGTTAACTAAAGCAATTGAACTAAGCTAGCATTAACAAGCAGACTAAGCGATTAGGGTTTAAGCAAGGTGATTAAGGTGGGTGGGCTGTTTGGGGAATGTCACTTTGATTTTAGTTGGGGGATTTCATTAAACATGCATGGTGCTCAAATCATATCTAGATTACCAAACCAAACAACAAGGGAAATGCCATTAGAACGTACCCTATACTACTAGTAGAAGACTAGGGTTAGGTGTAGTTCTAGTGAGATTGGCCAAATCTAGGTTTCTAGGGTAAGTGATAGTGGACAATTGAGGGTTGAGGGTAGAGATGGGAGTGAAGATGAAGGGGGTAATCCTGATGCCACTAGCTACTCTAGCCTTTAGAAGGCCCTAGGCAATTGCATCACTCTCACTTACACTAGCCACTTAAATCTCACACTCATTTGTAAGAGGAGGGTGTGTATGTAGGAACAAAGGGGGCTAGCTAGGGATCCACTAATTGGACCTAGGAGCCATTCCTAAGATTGCCACATACACCCCAATTCCTCCTAGAAATGAAGTGTCATCAAAAACCTCAAAACAAGCAATTCATACAAGAAGCACAAACCACATGCAATAAGATAGGAAAAGGGATGGAAGCAAGAAGTAATCATCATAAATATGAATTGAGTTCATTACAAGAGTTTATCCCCCAACATGGTATCAATGTAACATTTTAATCCCAAACATCCCACCACAAGGGGGGGCTTAGCTATACATGATCATGAAAACATGAAAAGAAAGGGGTAGAAGAGGAAGAAACTCCATGAAGCTTGATGAAGTGGCCTTCTTCTTCACCTCCAAGCAGCTGCAGACGTCCTCCCTCCTCCAATGGTGCAGGGGTGCATGAAAATGGTGGAATGGATGGATAGAAACCTAGAGAAACTAGGTTTCTATGGTGGAAATGAGTGGAAAGTGGGTGGAAATGGGGTTGAATGCAAGGAAATGGGAGGATGGTTGCAAGGGATGCAAGGGAGCAGCTGGGTGACGGCTGGGGGGTGCTCTCTCCCGAGCCCTAGAAGCAACTAGTGCTTATATAGGGGCTAGGGCTAAGTAGGGGTAGAATGGGAAAATCAGTGAAAGTTGTATAGGTTTTGGGGTGGTGGCACGACCGTTCTGGGAAGCACGGCCGTGCTGGGTAGGAGTGGGCACGGTCGTGGTGGAGGGGAATGGCTGTGTTGGCTAAGTGTTAATTTAACATGTTGGTGGGTGAAAACGAGGGCTGGTGGCATGGCCGTGTTGGGAAGCACGACCGTGTTGGGTACTAGGTAGAACAGCTGTGCTGGGTAGCACGGCCGTGGTGGAAGAGTTGGGAGGAGGTCGTTCTGAGTAGCACGCCTGTTCCATCTTCATCCAACACGGCCGTGCTGGGCAACACGGCCGTGGTGGCTGACTTGCTTGAACTTCAATGATTTGTCGATCAACCTGTAAATTTGCTCAGTTTCTAGCATGGCCGTTCCATGCCACCACGGCCGTGCTGGGGTCTTCTAATGCTAGCATGGCTTTAAACTTCATAAATCATGGATGCCTTTGCTTGGAGACAATTCTTGGCCATTGGAGGTAGGTTGAGGGAGACTTTGGGGTCTTCTTTGGGTCCCTCCATGAGTGGGGAAACCCTAGGATTCCTTCTTTCTCTCTCTTCCATCTAGGCATGGTCCAAGTACCTAAAAAGCAGTGCAAAGAACATCCATAAGCATATTTGCAATGATAACCAAATTGGGGAGAATAACATGTAATTCTAACATGTTCAGATGCAACTTAAGTACAAAATGGCACAGGATGGAGCCCTAAAATAGGGCTACATCACATGGCCACTAGAAGAGAAGTTGCACCCCTGTAGGGTGAGTTGGTTCCCCTCCCAACCCACATTTAACACCCATCCTCAGAGATAAGGAAGCTATATGAAGAGTTACAGACAAGCCAGATCACCCCAACGTGATATGGCGATGACACATTGATCGAAACGGTGGGCTTTACTGACAACATGCAATGGGTATGTGAGAAACAATAAATGGAGGGAGATAATCCTTTCTACAGCGACTGGTATACCTACCCAGATCTTGTCCTAGAGTTCTTGGAGTCGCTTGATGTTCTTGTCACCCCTAAGAAGAAGATAGGAGGCGAATGGCGGGAAGACAAGGTCAAATTCCACCTCTACAACAACAACTATTCTATCACGCTGAGGGCCTTCAACCATATATTCAACTGGGCTCACGTCCCAGAATGCTCAGCCCCATCTGATTTCGACTACGAATTGTCCTGGGAGTATTTGACTGAGGTGCTAGTGGGATTTTGTATAAACTGGCATATCAGTTTTATTACTGATATTTAGCATCCTTTTGCTCATATGCTTCACAGCCTCTGCACCAATACAATTTTTTCTCGATCCAGTCAAGCTCAAGGGATGGTCCAGAAGGTAGACCTCTACATTCTCTACATGCTACTGAAAGGGGAGACTGTTATGTTTGGAGCTTTCCTTCTACTCCATATGATTTCTGTGAGGCGCAATGTGACAAGGAAGGTGCCCATTTTATTTGGGGGTCTAATCACCCCTATTTCTTTACATTTATGCCTTGATTTGTCCACCCTTGATCCATTGGAGGATAAAACAAAGTTGAACCTCCTACACTTCCGTAAGGCACACCTTCTTCAATGCCACCACAATGTGCTCTATGTGCATTGCACGCTCTGAGGACTGTTTTGGGAGCGGAGCCTCGCCGACCCTATCGTCAACATGTGTGGTGTGAACCATCTCTGGTGGAAACTGAATGAGGGGGAAGCAAAAGATCCACCCAAAGAAGCAACTCAGGGAGACGACGAGGAGAATAGCAGTGACGATGATGATGAAGTTGAGGAGGTGGAGCCCACCATCCCCATCACTAGGAGTGTAAAGACCAAGTCTCTACTAAAAACCATGGCAACCAAAAACACCAAATGTGTGGCAACGGAAGAAATAAAACTTGACTTTATTCAAAATGTATAAAGTGTACATTATAAAAATTTCCCAAATGGGAGGACAACTTTATACAAGCATAGGATCTAGGTAGAGGAAGACTCAAACTAATACAACTTGTCTCCATAAACAACATAACAAAAGTATATGCAACTAGTCCAAACTATCTAGATGCGCAAGATCTCCTTAGCCTTAGGCAGGTTCTCCAAGCTTCCATGCACACTCTGATCCTAATCTGGGTGGTTGGGATCACCCAGAAAGAGAAAGATAAAAATGTATGTGTCAAATAAAGAATAAGGAAAATTATAAACTGAAGTAGGAAATAATAAAGATTCACTATGCTAAGAGGGTTAAGAATACGAGGCAAGTAAAACAAATAAGAATTTCTGCCAAGTATATAAATAAAATATAGAACAAGCATGATTCATTATGACTAAGCTAAACTAACATAGGGTGAGGCGCCTACCAACCTCAACTAGGAGGAGAGGGGAAAATAACATCCCAAACCTCAAAATATATTTAAAGTGGTAGGGGGACTAAAACCCCAGTGCCTATGGCAGGGGGACTAAAACCCCAGTGCCCTATGGGTGACTTATACTCATGTACACTGTATTAGTTAACTAGTCAAACTATCATTATCATGCTTACAATTTACATTGGCAAAGAAAGCAAATAGCAATGATTCAAGTGGATGAAGGAGAATAATATCATAACTATGCCTCATTTGGGAAACTAGGTTTAGCATGATTAGAAGCCCAAATGAGGTGTTAGAATGTACATACCTTATCATCATGACTATTCAATCTCATGGAGGATTCCACATTGGTCCTCTTCAACCTAAAAGTGTTTATATACACATCAGTCTACCAACTTATTCTATGAATTAAGATGTTTCTCTTGAAATATTTATCTTAGTGGCGGTATGCCCTTTTAGATTGCAATGATATTGCTATTAAGTCATATAAATTGTCCTTATCATCATTATTAGGGTTTCATAATCCATTAGATCATAATCATATAATTAAGCAGAGCTATTACCATAACAAGTTACCCAAAAAGCATAATAACATACAATAATAAACATGTATATGATTAGAATCTAGGTTCCATTTATAGTATAAACAATCATGTTATTTAGAGTAGCTTAATTGACTTATTAAGTCAACCATGCCCCTATTTATATACTCTTTGAGGAACTTTCCTTAAATACCTTCTTGTTCAAAATAGTTCAGACTATATACTATGCACCTATAAGTGTGTGTAATATGATCATGTACATTCCTACATAATCATCATTAAGATATGGACTCATCAATTTAGGTTATAGTCTCCCTTTTATATGAATATGTTTGATTGAATTGACCCCACTATACATTACGTAACGATTAAGTAACTTTTTACAAGTAGATAATACAATAGGCAAGATCACATTTTTATACACTTCAATATGACAAGCTAACATGTATTTACTCTATTTCTTATACAAGTGAGATCAATACTTAAGAAAATGCCAATTAGTAAGAATTAGTCTAAGAGTTACATGCTATATGCATCGGGTCCTAGTTTTGTTTACAAATCATTTAGTAGTGTTAGAGGGATTACTGATGTGTTAATTACTGATAACCATATGCTCATACTATCAGTATTTATAGTTACGTGCTCTAGGTGAGATGATCATGTTTTCATTCCTTTGAGGTATTTCTTTTTAATTATCATTAACTTGCATAAAGGTATCATAGAAAGTGAATTCTTATAAGACTAAGAAACAAGATACACGAGGCTGACCTTTCAGGTGAACAAGACTTGCCCTACGAGGGCACTTCCTATAGCCTCAGGGTAGATGTCGATTGCTGCTGACTTGAGAGGATATGCAGGTGGTTGGGCACAAGGAAGGAAACTGTAGTGGATTGTGGTGGTGTCAGCGGTGCCATGTCTTCTTAATGACAACTGCTAGAAACATTAGTGATTGATGGAGGTGATGGAGGCGGTGGTAAAGGCAAGTAGATCATGACCACTGGTGGGGTTGCCACTGTGCAGTTGCTTCTCGATGAGGAGGATGGTGTGGCGGTGGTGATGATGTTGTTAGTTCTTTGGCTTAGGCAATGACGTTGAAGGCAACGTAGGCGGCGGTGCAAAGACATGAGAACCTATTTCACCATTAGCCGAAAGCTATTGGGCTGTCCATTGCCACCACAACAGGTGACGAAGACAACATGTCTTCTCGGCCCATCCTGAATTCTACCGCTCACGGCAGGTGCAGGAGGCTGCTAACCGCAGATAGGAAGAAGGATGAGCTAGGTTTTTTTTGGAGGA
The DNA here is from genome assembly GCA_963693085.1 of Alisma plantago-aquatica. NCBI lineage: Eukaryota > Viridiplantae > Streptophyta > Magnoliopsida > Alismatales > Alismataceae > Alisma > Alisma plantago-aquatica. The sequence goes on from OY856409.1 coordinate 983,875,541, forward strand.
AAGAAGAAGCCCCGTGAGGTAGAGAGGGTGGTGATGATGGTGTTGTTTTTGATGGTGCAAGATAGGGTCGATGATGGGCAAGGCAGGAGGTGGCACTGGAGAAGAAGGGTGCCGCTGGGTCAGACATTGATTTTAGGGACGATGGGTTTCATGGTGAATGTGGAGGTTTAGAGGATTGGTGCCGACCGTTGGAGTCGGTGGTGCTGGTTGCCAGGATTTTAGTTGCTACAACACCATGGTTGGGGAGGCAGGGAACCTTGCATTGGCAGCTGGTGATCACTAGATCTGGTGGCACTAGCGACGCTGAGATGCTAGGATTACTACCTTGTGTGCAGATAGTAAGGGAGGGTAGAAGAGAAGATAAGGTGATGGAGGTCGAGAGGAAGAGGAAGAGAAAGAGAGGAGGGAAGGAAATAGGGAGAGGAAGGTGAAGAGGAAGGAGTAGAGAATCGTCAGTCATTACCACGGCCGCAGGCCTCACAATGGAGAAGACCCATGAACATGCGGGCGTTGCAGGAGGAGGGTTAAGCGGAAAAGGCATATAAGTATAATTATTAACAAAGCAATAATGTAAGTGAAATTTTAGATCTTCAAATGATAAATTGAATGGTCAAAGGATGTCCAAAAGCCACCAAATTTGGACCATAGGTTCTAATTAGCATTTAGAACGATGCCATATAATTAGATTTCGTATTTATATCCAAAAAGCCCTTAATTTATATTTTCCATTAAATCATATGTTAATGTATTTAAAAGAGGTGAAATGATATGAACATCTTTTTAATTGAAATCCTTGAGTGAGATTCGAGATATTAATTACATATTAACTTTAAGAGAAATATCTCACTTTTATATTCTCTTTTCAAGTGTTATTTTTATATTTTAGGAGAGAGAAAGTAAAGAGGTTAATATACTTATTAATGAACTACATTACACTTTAGTATTCATTTCTTATCCAAAAGGCTCATTAACACAAAATTAACATTATCCACTCATTATTTCACATTAATGGGTAATTTTCATAATTAATCCTCAATTATCACATTCAGTGGGTTATTTGTGCAAACACCCCTTCATTATCATAATGGGGGGTAAAAATGGAATTTCACCATCATTAATGCTCAAATTGCATAGAGTCCAAAAATGATTCAAAAGGATGGGAAATTTATGAAAAAGGTCCAAATGGACTAGAAGGCAAAGAAAAGCTCAAAAGTGGGTAAATTGTAGGAAAGACCCTAGATTTTAGTATGTTACAACACTCCACCCCTTAAAGAGGATTTCGTCCCTGAAATCACAACAAGAGAGAAGAGAGGGTGTGTAACTCTCGGGCCCACTGGCCTAGGCTCTAGTAGAGTTTCAGGAATGACGAATGACCCCACATACCACCACTAGCCTTAGCTGCACACTTTGTCCCCACTGACGTGCAAACCAGGATCAACTTCCCGACTGGTCACCCATCCTAGTACTACTCCAAGCTGAGCACACTTAACTATGGAGTTCTTTAGTGATGGGCTCCCAGAAAAGGAGGTGCACCTTGGTGATATGGGTAGTCCAATCATTCCTTTTAAGATCAACTTATCTGAGGCCTCAAATCCTGGGATGTTACAATCTCCCCCACTTATACTCTTGACGTCCTCGTCAAGGCTCAACTATATGGCCTCATAATCTAACCCCATTTCAGTGCAGACCCACAATGGCCTATGGACACCCAGCTCTCGTCCACAGCTACCAGTGCAAGGGCAGCTCCATCTCGTCTCTACGAATAGCCCTTTCCAACTTGCCTGGACCGCACAGCTGAAGACTGGCATGCCACATGCCCATGTGGGCCCCACCTACTAGAGGGGTTATGGCTCTGATACCATTTGTAATGCTCGGGCCCACTGGCCTAGGCTCTAGTAGAGTTTCAGGAATGACGAATGGCCCCACAGACCGCCACTAGCCTTAACTGCGCACTTTGTCCTCACTGACGCGCAAGCCAGGATCAACTTCTCGACTGGTCACCCATCCTAGTACTACTCCAAGCTGAGCACGCTTAACTATGGAGTTCTTTAGTGATGGGCTCCCAGAAAAAGAGGTGTACCTTGGTGATATGGGTAGTCCAATCATTCCTTTTAAGATCAACTTATCTGAGCCCTCAAATCCTGGGATGTTACAGGGTGAGTGTGAAACATCCCAACCTTAAACAACTAGATAGGTACTAAAAGCTCTACACATAAGCCAAGTCTCACTAAGGTTTCCACAAAACCTATAACCTTTTATCAAACACAACATAATCAACATTTTTGTCTTATTAGCATAATCTCCATGATGAAGAGGCATCTTATTTATTATACCATCACTTGTGCCCCTTTTTATTCAAAACAATTACATCTCAACATTATATCATATGTATTTCCCTCATCAAGGGTTTTAAGCACAATTAGGGTTTACTAAGCCATTCAACATTTATAGGTGCATTAGATCACAAACCTTAATAACTTAATATTATTTTCCATTAACCTCTCTTAAAACTATCATGTAGCATTATAAAAAATTATTTGCAGAAAAAGGTAATACTATCCAACAAGTTATTAAGCCTATAATAATTCCAAATAATGTCCATATGGCACATTGTCATATCATCTTTCATACTCATATTAATGACATCATTAATCATTTTTACACTTATAAATTATACATATTTTACACCACCTTAGGCATTTATAAATATTTATGTGAATCCAATTATTCATTATCATGTTTGAGTCATTATATGCATTTTAGTGAATAGGATGTAACCCATTAAATATTAATGAATTAATTCATATATCAAGTTATGATGAGGTGTTCATTAGAGAACAAGGTGATATACCTAACATATATTGATAACTTTGTGACTATAATCCAAGGTATATGTATCAAGGTATATTAGGTGATGATGACACCTAATGTCACTAATGTATTATGAAAGGCATTAAGGATATATATATGTATATGTTGTCAAGGCTAGATGATTACATATTAGGGTTTAGGTCAACATGATCATTACATGTTAAAGCATCCATAGGGTGCATTATCCATACACATTTTACCATTAGGGTGGCATAGTCAACATTATGTATATTCACAATTAGTAATGAGTAACTCATTATTATGTGCATCAATAATATGTGAAGGTTAAAGCATATGAACTATCTCTATAGGACTTACTACATATTCACGTGTGTATAAACAAACAAGTTGAATTACAAGTATAATGTGTTTGGTAAATTTTTGTTCACATAAGTTGTTATGTACATATGTCCACATAGATAGGGTTTCTAACTCTAAAGGTATTTGATTTTGCTTTTAATTGGGATTCCATCCCTCCTAAAAAGGGATTTCGTCCTCAAAATCAGATTTGCAAAACGAAATAGGGTACTAACACCATTACCCTCACTCCACCCCTTAAAAGGGTCAACTAAGTCAAACTAAGATAAGGGTAAAAGGGTACATAAAACTCAACACTAAAAGGATTTACTAACCAAGCTTCAGGGTGTAACATAGGGTACACTAAACCCTAAACATAGGAGTATAAGGTATTTAAGGATGATTTTTGTGTAAGAGATCAAATCATCACTTATGGTTTTCCTAAGTTATTCAACAATTAGGCAACATGCCCAAAGATAGACTATTTCGAGCTGTCGGTATCAGATCAGGCTAGGCCAGGTCATATGAGCTCAGGAGTCCTCGTTACCAAGCTAGTGGGGCGGAGGAAAATATTGCCAGCCCCTAAGCTCTGACCCTTTCTAGACACCATCACTTCAACTTTTTGCTCTAGTAGCTTCTCAATAGACAATTCACCCAAAGTTGACAAATGTTATTTCTAATTATGAAATTATTATGTCCTAAATCAAACTTTCATCATAGATCAACTCTAAGGTGAAAACCTTACTATAAGGAAACTATATAAGATAAGGGTTCTATCTAGGAGACAATTTGAATTAGTCAAGAATCTGACTACCTTGATGCTCTGATACCATGCTGTAAAGACCAAGTCTCTACTAAAAACCATGGCAAACAAAAACACCAAATGTGTGGCAGCGGAAGAAATAAAACTTGACTTTATTCAAAATGTATAAAGTGTACATTATAAAAATTTCCCAAATGGTAGTACAACGTTATACAAGCATAGTATCTAGGTAGAGGAAGACTCAAACTAATACAACTTGTCTCCATAAACAACATAACAAAAGTATATGCGACTAGTCCAAACTATCTAGATGTGCAAGATCTCCTTAGCCTGAGGCAGGTTCACCAAACTTCCATGCGTACTATGATCCTAATCTGGGTGGTTGGGATCACCCAGAAAGAGAAATATAAAAATGTATGTGTCAAATAGAGAATAAGGAAAATTATAAACTGAAGCAGGAAATAATAAAGATTCACTATGCTAAGAGGGTCAAGAATATGAGGAAAGTAAAACAAAAAAGAATTTCTTCCAAGTGTATAAATCAAATATAGAACAAGCATGATTCATTACGACTAAGATAAACTAACATAGGGTGAGGCACCTACCAACCTCAACCAGGAGGAGAGGGGAAAATAACATCCCAAACCTCAAAATATATATAAAGTGGTAGGGGGACTAAAACCCCAGTGCCCTATGGGTGACTTGTACTCATGTACACTATATTAGTTAACTAGTCAAACTATCATTATCATGCTTACAATTTACATTGGCAGAGAAAGCAAATAGCAATGATTCAAGTGGATGAAGGAGAATAATATCATAACTATGCCTCATTTGGGAAACTAGGTTTAGCATGATTAGAAGCCCAACTAAGGTGTTAGAATGCACATACCTTATCATCATGACTATTCAATCTCATTGAGGATTCCACATTGGTCCTCTTCAACCTAAAAGTGTTTATATACACACCAGTCTACCAACTTATTCTATGAATTAAGATGTTTCTCTTGAAATATTTATCAGAGTGGCGGTATGCCCTTTTAGATTGCAATGATATTGCTATTAAGTCATCTAAAGTGTCCTTATCATCATTATTAGGGTTTCATAATACATTAGATCATAATCATATAATTAATCAGAGCTATTACCATAACAAGTTACCCAAAAAGCATAAAAACATACAACAATAAACATGTATATGATTAGAATCTAGGTTCCATTTATAGTATAAACAATCATGTTATTTAGAGTAGTTTAGTTGGCTTATTAAGTCAACCATACCCCTATTTATATACTCTTTGAGGAAATTTTCCTGAAATACCTTCTTGTTCAAAATAGTTCAGACTATATACATATGCACCTATAAGTGTGTGTGTAATATGATCATGTACATTCCTACATAATCATCATTAAGATATGGACTCATCAATTTAGGTTATAGTCTCCCTTTTATATGACTATGTTTGATTGAATTGACCACACTATACATTACGTAATGATTAAGTAACTTTTTACAAGTAGATAATACAATAGGCAAGATCACATGTTTATACACTTCAATATGACAAGCTAACATGTATTTACTCTAGTGCTTATACAAGTGAGATCAATACTTAAGAAAATGCCAATTAGTAAGAATTAATATAAGAGTTACATGCTATATGCATCGGGTCCTAGTTTTGTTTACAAATCATTTAGTAGTGTTAGAGGGATTACTGATGTGTTAATTACTGATAACCATATGCTCATACTATCAGAATTTATAGTTACGTACTCTAGGTGAGATGATCATGTTTTCATTCCTTTGAGGTATTGCTTTTTAATTATCATTAAATTGCATAAAGGTATCATAGAAAGTGAATTATTAATAGACTAAGAAACAAGATACACGAGGCTGACCTTTCAGGTGAACAAGACTTTCCCTACGAGGGCACTTCCTACAGCCTCAGGGTAGACACCGATTGCTGCTGACTTGAGAGGATATGCAGGTGGTCGGGCACAAGGAAGGAAATTGTAGTGGATTGTGGTGGTGTCGGCGGTGCCAGGTCTACTCAATGACAACTGCTAGAACCATCAGTGATTGATGGAGGTGATGGAGGCGGTGGTAAAGGCAAGTAGATCATGACCATTGGTGGTGTTGCCACTGTGCAGTTGCTTCCCAATGAGGAGGATGGTGTGGCGGTGGTGATGTCATTGTTAGTTCTTTGGCTTAGGCAGTGACGTTGAAGGCAACGTAGGCGGCAGTGCAAAGAAATGGGAACCTATTTCACCATTAGCCGGAAGCTACTGGGCTGTCCATAGCCACCACAATAGGTGACGAAGGCAACAGGTCTTCTCGGCCCATCTTGAATTCTTCCGCTCACCGCAGGTGCAGGAGGCTGCTAACCACAGATAGGAAGAAGGAGGAGCTAGGTTTTTTTTTGGAGGAAAGAAGAAGCCCAGTGAGGTAGAGAGGGCGGTGACGATGGTGATGTTTTTGATGGTGCAAGACAGGGTCGACGACGGGTAAGGCAGGAGGTGGCACTAGAGAAGAAGGGCACCACTGGGTCAGACGTTTACTGCAGGGACGATGGGTTTCATGGTGAATGTGGAGGTTTAGATTGGTGCCGACCGCTGGAGTCGGTGGTGCTAGTTGCCAGGATTTTAGTTGCTACAACACCATGGTTGGGGAGGCATGGAACCTTGCATTGCCGGCTGGTGATCACCAGATCTGGTGGCACTAGCGGTGCTGAGATGCTAGGATTACTACCCTATGTGCATATAGTAGGGGGGTAGAAGAGAAGATAAGGTGAGGGAGGTCAAGAGGAAGAGGAAGAGAAAGAGAGGAGGGAAGGAAATAGGGAGATGAAGCCGAAGAGGAAGGATGAGAAAATCGTCAACCGTTACCACAGCCGTAGGCCTCACGATGGAGAAGACCCACGAACATGCAGGCGTTACAGGAGGAGGGTTAAGCGGAAAAGGCATATACGTATAATTATTAACAAAGCAATAATGTAAGTGAAATTTTAGATCTTCAAATGATAAATTGAATGGTCAAAGGATGTCCAAAAGCCACCAAATTTTGACCATAGGTTCTAATTAGCATTTAGAATAATGCCATATAATTAGATTTCATATTTATATCCAATAAGGCCCTTAATTTATATTTTCCATTAAAGCATATGTTAATGTATTTAAAAGAGGTGAAATGATATGAACATCTTTTTAATTGAAATCCTTGAGTGAGATTTGAGATATTAATTACATATTAACTTTAAGATAAATATCTCACTTTTATATTCTCTTTTCAAGTGTTATTTTTATATTTTAGGAGAGAGAAAGTAAAGAGGTTAATATACTTATTAATGAACTACATTACATTTTAGTATTTATTTCTTATCCAAAAATCTCATTAACACTAAATTAACATTATCCACTCATTATTTCTCATTAATGGGAAATTTGCAAAATTAATCCTCAATTATCACATTAAGTGGGTTATTTGTGCAAACACCCCTTCATTATCATAATGGGGGGTAAAAATGGAATTTCACCATCATTAATGCTCAAATTGCATATAGAGTCCAAAAATGATTCAAAAGGATGGAAAATTTATGAAAAAGGTCCAAATGGACTAGAAGGCAAAGAAAAGCTCAAAAGTGGGTAAATTGTAGGAAAGACCCTAGATTTCAATATGGTACAAGGAGAGTGGTCCCATGCAAACGAGCCCGCACCTACACTTCCTCGACTTCCTCTGCCACACCCCCTTTCCAGGAGGAGCAAGACCTATACAACATGGAGGGTATGTATACCATGCTGCATGATATCCGGACTGGACAGCAACAACTTCAGGCGACGCTGGCCGGTGTGTAGGACATTAAAGGAAGGTTGTACTAGAACCAACATGCAATTTATGAGAATTAACACCTTCTCTTAGCCAACCAAGAGGATGTTCACATGCACCTATAGAAAATGGAACAGTACCAATAACCTTTCTTTGACAACTACTAGAACTGTGGATACTTCGGGAAGTACCCAAAGCCATTGTCAATGCCACCTACAAACCTCTCATTCTAGGGGATGTTCCCTCCAAAAGACCCCAACATGCCACCTCTACCATTCTGTACCCTGGTACCACTATTCGACCTCTTAGGTGTGAGTATTGACTATGCATACATAGTCATATTCAAGCTTAGGGGGTTCTAGAACATCATTCTATCCTTGTTTTTATTTTTATTTTTATCTTTTTAGTTGTTTGTTTTATTTTTTGTTGTGTAAGTGTAGGATCCACGTCTATCTAGTGTAATTGTGGAGTAGTAAATGCATGGTTTTGTGTTCGAATAAATTGTACTCTCTATGTTGTTGCATGAAAAAGGTCATATCCTTAAAAGTTTAAACTGTAAAATATTTCTGTAACACCACCTGAGGAAGTATTTGAACTAGTCAACATTAGGACTTAGGACATACATGAAAGTCTGAATCAACTTGGGAATGTGAATGATGAAGATGCTGAGCCTGAACTGGCCAAACCATAATGAGACCTCAAATGAAAATATAAGAAATAAACCTTTAAGATCACCCTAAACATAGGTCAATTAAGAGGGACACATCATATATAATGTAAGGCATTGTCTCTTAGTTGTGTGATTCCATTTCTTTTCCATTCATTTTTGACTCACCACATCAAAAATTCATGAGTACTCCAGGTTATTTTCTTTATGCATGGCAAGATAGGAACATATTAGTTAGTTTTCTTGCATTTGAAAAAGAAAGAAAAACATTACATTTGTATGCATTAACTTTATTGCATACCATCTTAGGTTGCATAATACAGTTCATGTAGTTGCATACATTTCAACATCACATGCATATTCTCCTAAACATGTGGATTTTAATTTAAAGTTATGAAGCTAAAGTGCAGGGATATGCCTCCAAGAAAAGAAAGAAAGAAAAAAAATAATGAAGTCAAGAAGCATAAAAATTAGCCTTTTTGAAAGAAAAAAAGAGAAGAAGAAAATTGCTCAAACAAGGAGAAAGTATATCTCGCATGTTTGTTTAGCGATGATTTCATCCACATGTGCATTATTTTGAGTTGTCAAACAATCTCAACTCGTTCATACATGCATCATTTCATAAAAAGAAAAAAAATAGGCATTAGGATTTAGGCATGGCATTCTTTTCATCCATCTAGGTTCATTATTCTCTATGCATAAATAGGTTGGATGCACTTATGAATTTTCATTTGCTACCCATCTTGAATCATTAATTTCTCTTATTGGTAGGCCACTCTAATGATTTATCTCCTCATTCATGCTTATATGGGGATCTACTTCCAAGTAGTTGGTAGTTAGGAAAGAGCAATTTAGTGTAGGGAATCACACAATAAACGAAGCAAATGTCTGAGTAATTATGATGTTAACTGTTTTTTTGATAGTGTCATTAATTGAAGGTGGACATCTTTCACGGAAGTTTTTGGTCACTTTACAACAGTTATCGATTCAGTGGCCAGTGAAGGCCGATTTACGGTTCGATAGGGGGATTTGATTAAGAAAGGAATGTTTGTGTTATGTCCTTTTGCTGAATCTTATCAAACAAATCTGAGAGAGTGTTGCTCGAGGATGAGCAACATTTAAGCTTAGGGGAGTTCGATGCATGTATTTTTAGTCATCATTATAGGCACATTTTTCCTTGATTTCAGGTGTAGATTAGTCATTTATTTGATTCATTTGCATGAAATGTCATAGATGGCATGTTTCTATTGAATGCATCAAATTATATAATTTTTACTATTTTATGTAATATTTTATGCATCCCAAGTACTTATGATTTTTTGTGCATTTTTGGGGACAAGGAAGATCCACAAACTCGGTGGTACTGACTTGACGTCAACGATGGACCCAGAAACTCACCCAGAGTCAGTGCTACCAACAATCAAAGTTGGTGGTACTGAATCAACATAGTAAGCCCATCATGAATCAAGAAAAATCGATGCTACTGAGTTGACGTTAGGGAGGCAGTTCAAAATTCAAAAAGCTCGGTGCTATCAAGTCTAATAGATATACTAACACGATCAGGATCGCACGACTAAACCTAAGTGATTTGGTACTACTGACTTACCTAGTTGGTACTTCCGATTCTACCCGATCAGGCCATCTTAAAATTTCACTCTAATCCAACGGTGGATGTTATTTTGTACCCTAAGTTCCTTCTATGACTTAGGGGGACGACAGACAAACAAAAGGAGGCATCCATTTTCATTCCACAACATTTGAAGAGAGAGCAGAGAAGAACTGATGATTGAAAGCTTCAAATGAGGAGATCTAAGCACCTCTGGAGGATCATTATGTAGCTGGAAGATAACAGAACACACGTACAATAGAGGGGATCTTATGGACGGGTAGAATTCAAGGGTTACCTTAGTTTCCTAATATTTCCCACATTTTTTTGTTCCTTTCCATGTATTTGTTGATGAAAAACATACAAGGCTAAAAACCTTTATTCCTTAGGATCTAGGAGTAGCCTGGATATACACTATGATTTATTTCTATGCATTAGTATAAATTTTATCTCTTTTTACTGGATATAAATCTATGAAAGCTTTGTGTTCTACTTGTGCTTGATCACCATGAGTGGATTGATAGATGCTTAGTCATCTTAGAAGAGAGGTTGAGGGTCAGAAAGCATAGATTTACCCATGTACTGTGCCTTTTAGGAAAAGTGGAGTGTAAACGGGAGGAGAAACCCAGAGAATAATGATAAAGCATGTAACTAATCAACCAATAACTGTGGAAGTGGAATTGGCATTAGATTATGTAGTGAATTACACTGTGGGAGTAGGTAATTCTGGCTACATGCTCCTTATCCAGGGATTGAGATAATATATGTTAGTGTATGTGAGGTCAATTATTAGTGTTATCCATGGTGAAACCACTATCCTACAGAATTCATTCCATCTCTGATTAATTCAACCTTTAAATTTGTTTTATTTCTACATTTGTTCTTTAAATCAAACCAATTCAACCTTTTACAACCGGCGTAGTTGATTTGACTATAGTTAGTAGTAGTCTACTAGAGAAATGCTTCCCCGTGTTTGACTTGGGCCTCACAAGGCCTTATTACTTCGATATGTTCATTGATGTATTATGCACGATAAACTCGTGTCATCTCTAAGCATCAACATCCTTAAGCTAGGTGCATGTCAGCATGCCATGTCCTCCATGTCCTAAATTTGGGGTTGGAAGATACCCCAGCAAGAGGAGAAAAATATATGACATCAACAAAAAGGCTGGTATGTGCTTACTAAAATAGAATTGAGCAATATACGGGGTAAAAGGACATCAAGTAAAGAATGCTTCCCATAGAAGAGTAAAAGACCAACTAAGTGGGTGTAAGGAGAAATGAATTATAAACATATGATAAGAAAAGAGTACTTTCCATAAATAGAACAATAAATGTGTGCCATATAAGAACATATCAAGAACTAGGGAACACAACCCATCAATAATAATCATCAACCCCATACATGTGAGATAAGCATAGAGCTATAAAATATAAAGACAATGGCGGCCAAGCCACATAAACTTGAAACGTGATATAGAATGGCACATAACCAAACTCCCAAATATATGAAGTGTGGGCAAGAAACCCACGTATGGGGCACATAACCTCCATCCCAAAAATATAATAAGGGCATATAACCCAAAAATAAATGTAGTTACACTACTCTATGGATACTAAATCACAAAAAATACTTAATGCAGGGGTGTTGGTTCTTTACACTAACGAGTTTCAATCATAAGAATGATCTTTTACTCAACTAGCTATATCCCGCAAGTATACGAGAGTAGTTGTAGTCGAGGTTGAACACAAGGAGCGTTGGTTAGTTAGGCGCAAGAGTTATGATTTTCAATAATCTAGATCATTGTACATAAGATGATTGGATTAGAACAACTAGATTATAGATTTAAAACAAAACAGTAAATTATCACTTAAGAAAGGTCAAGATACAGATTTGGAAGGATCTTAGACTTTGATTTCACTATCACATCATAGCTTATATTAAAATATGAATTTAAACATGTTAATTAACTTGCAAAGGAGGTTTGTAGTCATCACTCACCTCCCGGTGAAGTGATGATGATTTTAACTCCATACATCACTCGCGTGTATGTATTTCATTTCAAATCACAAACCTTGCTCCTCAACATAATCCCAACCACCCTCGCGGTCAAGGACAAATTTCTAAAAGAGTAACTCCATACTCTCAAACACATCTTCTCAGATTATGAAAGAAAGTATAAAACATGCAAGTATGATGGCCAATCACACAAACAAGCATTTCAGATTTGAAACAACTCTTGGAATATGCAAGAAACTAACATTTAGTACGAAATTCATAAGTTCATACAAGCTATGACATGGGAGTTACTCTCCCATGTCCAATATTCGGATTCTACTCGTCCATGATCATGTATTGCAGAAATGCTACAGAATTTTCAGAGTTTAACATGGTTTAGAGAAGAAAAAGCTAGGAGAATTGAAAGTGTAACCCAAGAGAAGTAGAATTCCATCTTGGGGACGAAATCCCACTCCTAAAGCTGCTCCAAAACGTACTGGCTCCTCTCCCGAGAAGCTGCACGAAGTTGGGGAAGCTTGGTTGCACCTTGGAGAAGACAATGGAGAAGAAGAGAAGAATAAATAGACTCCTTTCCCAAGAAACCACCCTTGATCTCCTCAAAATTGCCCTCCTCTTCTCTAGGCTTGCTCTGGGACGAGGGAATGTTCATAAATGACCGGGAATAACTGCCCATTAAGTTCCCACTTCGTTTTAAACAAAAACTCGTATTTTACAAAATGTTGAAACTGCCAGGTGCACGGCGTGCACTTTGGAAATGCACGCCGTGCAACTTTCCAGAAACTTTCAGTTTACTCCAGAATACACTGTGCACGGCGTGCACTTTGGAAATGCACGTCGTGAAACTTTCCAGAAACTTTTATCTGCCTGAAATTCCCAGGTGCACGACGTGCACTTTTGGTGCACGACGTGCACCTCACTGTTCTGGGCTGTTGTTTATTTTGCTCATAACTTTCAATGTGTAGGTCCGATTTACATGCCGTAAAAAGTGGTATTTGCGCAATTTCGAACCCCAAAATATGTAGATACTTGAAGAGTGATCGAATAAGAGATAATATGATATATTACTCATAATTTCATTGCAATATGTAGTACCTACAATACAAACCATGAGACAAGTAAGAATAGCTAAAAATATAGAATCTAGCATGAATGAGAGTGATAATTGAGTCAAAACAACAGGGATATGCAACCAAACATGATCCAAAAGATGATATAATTTGTGCACATCAAATCCCCCTAAGCTTAAACTATTGCTTGTCCTCAAGCAAAAAGAGCATAGAAACACAAATGAAGGAATTGTCAAGTTCATGCATAGATCAAATGAAATGAAAGATGTGTATAAGACCAAACCAACCATGATCAGCATGTTTATACTCATAGCCATCAATTCAACTCAAACATCCAAGAAAGAGATTTATAGTTCAGCAGGGGTGGCATCAATTAGTTGAATCAATCAATTAAACAACACTAGGTAGAATTTGGATGACCAAGCCAAACAATTGTGAAATTCCCAGGATACAAATGATGAAATCTTAGTTAAAATTGACAATTTTAGTTGTACTCTCCTTCTTTCCCAAAAATGATATGATAATGGATTATGGGTTCCGACACTCAGCTGCTAATGTAGGCTTATGCACACGTGGAATGTCGGTTGGGGTATTTTACCCTCTTTTAAGACATACCACCTAACCATCGTGGCCAGATCAGACTTACACTAGGCTAGCATGATATGTAGGCGGTTTAGCCATCTTTTATGGGGTATAAAGATGAGATAAGCCAAAAGAAATTTTAATTTTTTTCCAAAACATAGGAGAGTCAACTAAATTGCAACATCAGCTAGATTTCATTCATTTGTTTTGAAAATTTTTCATTGAAAGAGTGGTTGAAAATGCACTAAGAGCTTGACAAGGGCATCCCGTATTCCAAATGATGTTGTGAAGTTGATTTACTCACAAAAATTGAAACCATTACATGTTTTAAGCAATCAAGGATGTGAAAGATGAATGTTCAGGCTAGAAGCATAAACCAGAGTTAAGCACATGTTGATGGCCAAAAGGTTTCATTTGATTATTGCATGCCTTTTACAATTTCTCCAAATGATATTTCTCATCAAAAGAGGACAATCAGTTAAGCATAGGATTTTTATCCTCATATAAAAGATAAACCTCATATCATACTAAATTTGCCACCAGAAGAGCAGAATTGAAAAGACTGAAATGTGAACACAAAACAAAAACAATTAACAAGAAGCAAATAACATGAAAGGGAAAAGATAAAGGAACTAGGTTACCATCCGGTTGCTCCCCCCTAAGCTTGAAATCTGCAGTGTCCTCACTACATAAATCAAACTACAAAGGTTGCAATCGGGTACCTCATCATGGTGGAAACATCAAAGTCCATGGAGGACCGGTGCTCTGATTTGTAGCTGGAAATTGTTGTGCTAAAGATTGATGCCTCCTTGCAAATATGTCCTTGATTTGGGGCAAGTGAAAGAACCTATGAGCTTCAGCAAGAATAGTCTTTTGTATACCAATATGATATGTCTTTTCATTCCTCTTTGAAGCATCATCAAAATATGAGTTGGGAAGAGTGTTCTCATTATAAAGTAATGTGTCATCTAGAGTGTGAGGGGGAAGGACATGTGGCTTACTTGAAGAATCAACATGTAGAGCATGTGTTGTAGCTTTCTCCCCCTTAGTTGCAACTTCATAATCATCATAGATATCAACATCATCATACTTTGATGGATATACTTCTATGACAACACTATTCTTCAATGTCACCGGCCTAAAATACGTAGGATTCATCTCCGGTGGACTAGGCAAGAAAGTTGGAAATGCTTCTTTGCTAAAAAGAGCTTCATGGGTAATTTGTTTCTCCAAGATGTGTGCATGAGTGGTAATATCGTCCACCTTAGAAGAGAGTTGGAAAATGGAACCCTTCATTGATTGTATTTGTTGATGGAACTCCTCATTTTGCTACATTTGAGCTGAAATAACTGTTGCAGGCATGGACTCTAATCTAGAAGTTACTTGTGGTTGTTGTGGCTGAATGAAATCCGGGTTTGCATTGTTGTAGAAGCCCGGTGGATTGTATCCCATTGGAGAATAAATAGAAGCAACATAACATGTAGAAGATGAGTGTCCAAGCAACCCACATGCATCACAAATATTATTGGTTGTTTGAACTAGTTGTGTGATTAGATTCTCAAACCTTTGTGATAAAGTGTCTATCCTTGCTGAAATCAAGTCTATAGCATCAACCATATGATCTTCCACTTGCATTTCAGAAGTAGTATGTGAAAAGGATGGGTGGTAGCTTGTAGCCGGACTCCATTGGAAATGATTTGCTGCCATATCTTCAATAATAGCATAGGCTTCTCTATAAGATTTATTCATTAGAGCTCCATTTGTAGCTGCATCAATAGACATCCTTGTATTGTAGCACAAACCATTATAGAAAGATTGCAATAGAAGCCAATTGCTTAGACCTTGATGTGGATAAAGATTTTGAAGATCTTTGAACCTCTCCCATGTATCATACAAGGTCTCTCCATCCCTTTGAGAATAATTGATGAGTTTACTCCTTAGCTGCAAAGTTTTTCTAGGTGGAAAATATCTTGCCAAAAAGACCTTTAGAAGCTCCTCCCAAGTGCTGATTGACTTCTTTGGCAAAGTATAGAGCCATGTCTTGGCTCTATCTTTAAGAGAGAATGGAAAAAGAATTAGGCGTATCCCATCAGTAGGAACACCATATATCTTTATGGTGCTTAGCAACTGTAGAAATTCAGCAATGTGGAGGTTTGGATCCTCCATTGGTGTCCCTCCAAATGCATTCAGCTGTAGCAATTGTATGATGGATGGGCTGATAGCAAACTCCTCTGCCTCAAATTCTGAAATATTAATAGGCCCACTCATGTGCATTGCAGCTGTACCAAAGTAGTCCTTAAGAGGAAGGTCATCCTCCTTGACTAGTTCTTCATGTGGATTCGGAGGATTAGGTGGAAGTTGCGTAGATGGTGGTGGTGTATGTGGTATGGGTGTTGGTGGTGTATATGATGGTGGTGAATTAGGTGTGAATGATGGTGGTGTGGATGAAGGATGCATGGATGAATGTCGTTTGGATGATGGTGACATGGATGATGGTTGTGTGGGTTGTGATTCCTCCATACATGTTTGGGTTTCACTCCTTCTTGCTCCATGAGGGCTGCAAACAGTGTGTTCATTTTTTGAATGTAGAGATATGCACGGTTTAAGGATCTTTTTATGAACACCCCATATGCTCCTGCAAATAAACAAGGTGAGTGAGATATAAAAACAAACATGGAAGATACAACAAATTATGATGATCATGATGAATTATGATTTATGGATATGATGGTGGATATGAAGGTTGTGATCTAATCTCATTTACTTATCAAAAACTCTTACTCTAACAGGAATACCAATGCTCCCTGGCAACGGCGCCAAAAACTTGTTGGTTCTTTACACTAACGAGTTTCAATCATAAGAATGATCTTTTACTCAACTAGCTATATCCCACAAGTATACGAGAGTAGTTGTAGTCGAGGTCGAACACAAGGAGCGTTGGTTAGTCAGGCGCAAGAGTTATGATTTTCAATAATCTAGATCATTGGACATAAGATGATTGGATTAGAACAACTAGATTATAGATTTAAAACAAAACAGTAAATTATCACTTAAGAAAGGTTAAGATACAGATTTGGAAGGATCTTAGACTTGGGATTTCACTATCACATCATAGCTTATATTAAAATATGAATTTAAACATGTTAATTAACTTGCAAAGGAGGTTTGTAGTCATCACTCACCTCCCGGTGAAGTGATGATGATTTTAACTCCATACATCACTCTCGTGTATGTATTTCATTTCAAATCACAAACCTTGCTCCTCAACATAATCCCAGCCACCCTCGCAGTCAAGGACAAATTGCCAAAAGAGTAACTCCATACTCTCAAACACATCTTCTCAGATTATGAAAGAAAGTATAAAACATGCAAGTATGATGGCCAATCACACAAACAAGCATTTCAGATCTGAAACAACTCTTGAAATATGTAAGAAACTAACATTTAGTACGAAATTCATAAGTTCATACAAGCTATGACATGGGAGTTACTCTCCCATGTCCAAGATTCGGATTCTACTCGTCCATGATCATGTATTGCAGAAATGCTACAAAATTTTCAGAGTTTAACATGGTTTAGAGAAGAAAAAGCTAGGAGAATTGAAAGTGTAACCCAAGAGAAGTAGAATTCCATCTTGGGGACGAAATCCCACTCCTAAAGCTGCTCCAAAATGGACTGGCTCCTCTCTCGAGAAGCTACACGAAGTTGGGGAAGCTTGGTTGCACCTTGGAGAAGACAATGGAGAAGAAGAGAAGAAGAAATGGACTCCTTTCCCAAGAAACCACCCTTGATCTCCTCAAAATCATCCTCCCCTTCTCTAGGCTTGCTCTGGGAAGAGGGAATGTTCATAAATGACCGGGCATAACCGCCCATTAAGTTCCCACTTCGTTTTAAACAAAAACTCATATTTTACAAAATGCTGAAACTGCCAGGTGCACGGCGTGCACTTTGGAAATGCACGTCGTGCAACTTTCCAGAAACTTTCAGTTTGCTCCAGAATACACTGTGCACGGCGTGCACTTTGGAAATGCACGCCGTACAACTTTCCAGAAACTTTTATCTTCCTGAAATTCCCAGGTGCACGGCGTGCACCTCGATGTTCTGGGCTGTTGTGTATTTTGCTCATAACTTTCAGTGTGTAGGTCCGATTTACATGCCGTAAAAAGTGGTATTTGCGCAATTGCGAACCCCAAAACATGTAGATACTTGAAGAGTGATCCAATAAGAGATAATATGATTAATTACTCATAATTTCATTGCAATATGTAGTACCTACAATACAAACCATGAGATAAGTAAGAATAGCTAAAAATATAGAATCTAGCATGAATGAGAGTGATAATTGAGTCAAAAAAATAGGGATATGCAACTAAACATGATCCAAAAGATGATATAATTTGTGCACATCAAGAGGCAAGTATAAAGTGTAGTCTATATAAACAAGATTTCCATTGCATAAATGCACAATATTAAAAACCACCACATAAGTGGAATAATTAAGATTTCTTTAAGAACAAAGCATAAGTTGGAGTCAAAAGAAAGTCCAATCAAATAGGATGATAAAGAAAATATTTGAGTAAACATAAATATTTCACATGAAATCATGTTCCCAAAAGAAAGAGATATTGTGTAGGATATTGTCCATAGGACCAAGAGAAAGATAAAAATGGCTTGATTGCTCAAATGAATAGGGGATGCAAACATACAGTAAATAAATGTCCTAGAAACACTCTTCACCAATCTAGTTGTTTCTAAGATCATTGTTGCCTAATTACAATTTATTCACATGTATTGGGGTTTTATAATGTATAATATGTAAAGAAATCCTAATTTTAAACCTATTGGAAAAATATCAGGTTTTGGATCCAAAACCTATAAAAATGATTCCTTATCTTTTTCTGATCAAGAAAACATATTTATTTGTCAAATTTGAAGTTTATATGACAAAGTTATGATTTTTAGGGCTTTTATATGATTTATATGATTATAAAAAATCACCCATTGAAACATAGAAATCAGACTCTAAAACTATTTTAATTGGAAATATCACATTTTTATTCCAAAACATATTTTAAATTAATTTTTGGACAAGTATATTAAAAGATATGATTTTTACAATATTGAGCAATCAGAAATTGCCACAAGCAATTAGCTTGCGAGAGAGGAAGAGAGAGGGAGAGGGGACAACTGCATGACTTGACCCAACCGCAAGCTACCAAGTCAAGGGTCAACACCTAGTTAGGTGCTCACTTGACTCGCCCCAAAGCGGAAGAAGTGC
Source organism: Alisma plantago-aquatica (assembly GCA_963693085.1). Taxonomy (NCBI): domain Eukaryota; kingdom Viridiplantae; phylum Streptophyta; class Magnoliopsida; order Alismatales; family Alismataceae; genus Alisma; species Alisma plantago-aquatica. Next base: position 983,894,515 of record OY856409.1, read on the forward strand.
ATGAACAAAAGACCAAAATGTCTCCAAGCGAGAAATAAAGGCAAAGAAGAGGCGAGAAGGGAAAAATGGTAAAAGAACAAGGGAGATTCTTCTTCCCTTAGCCTGATGCCATGGAAGAGCTCAATCTACTATATCCTGGGGTAAAATTGGGTGAAATCACAATACTCAACCTAACGAGAAATCAAAAGAGGAGAAAGGAAGAAAAAGTTATGGGGAAATTACAACTAGATGGAATTGACTAGAGGAGGTGAGAGGAGGGAGTGAGAGCCACTACAAATCCAAGCTCAAACCAAGGTCTTTGATTTCTAGAAACATGAGAAATAGGGAAATTAGGATGAGCGGAAGTTCGCCGAGAGGCCAAGGAATGTTAGGATCAGGCTTTATAAAGATGGGGATGAGAGGAGTAGAAAAGAGGGAAGTGGTCGTAAGGAACAACAGAGAGAGAATTGGATGTTTCCCCAAATCACAAAGAAATCATGTGTGTAATGATTCAAAAGATGTTTTTTATTTAGAAACTAAAGGCAAAGAAATCATGAAAAATGATTTAGATTGTTGCGAGATATCAAGATCTGAAAATTGGATTCTCTGCGGTGCAATGTTCACCCAAGTCGAAAGGTAATGAGGCTCCATGGACCACTTGATCATGATCCAACGGTCCTCACCATGCATGCATCTGAGTAAATAAAAAGAAGCTGTGTGACACTTATTTCGTTGCCAAATTTGAATCAAGATATTGTGTAATATTTAATTATTTAGCCTTTTCTCTTTCTTCAATTGAGGGTGCAAACAAACTCCAAACTTAATGAAAGTTGTCACCTAGCATAATTTGAACATGTATCCGAATATGGTATTAGTTTTCAATCTTGGAGAATCTAAGTATTTTATTTAATTATTTTAAAGTAATTCACATTTTCCTTCCCATCACATTAGAGACATCTAGAAGCCATCAATTAATGTGAAACTTCACTTGCAATCAAACTAAAACACATGGAACACGAATTTACCATAAATTTATACCTTGGTATTATATAACATATTACTTAGTATTGTAGACTTTATTTAAACTTTCTCTCTCCTAAACACATTAGAACATTAAAGATTGTCCAAATTAGTTGAAAATTCAGAAATAGCCTTATTTTAGCATGTATATTTTGAATCTAATATTATATTTATCTTTTAGATTCACTAAATGTTTTATTTCAAATTTTGAGGAAAACTCATCCTTTTTCTAAATAAAATAGATATAATTATTATTATCCCAAAATTTGTGAAACTTGGCCTCCAAGCCAAAACATATCCACAGTAAACAAATATGAAGTTTTTCTTATTTAATTAGCCTTCCTTTTATGAGTGTCACATAATTAACATTTGTGACCCATTATTATTTTAGTTAACATATTATTGCATCACCATTATTATCGGTCTTCCTATTGTGTCATATATCTTCACATTACAACAAAAAAGGGTCATATATTATTATTGTGCACAAAATTCTTTAGGTTTATTATTTAACTCATTAAATTCATCAATTCCTTATTTATTTGAATTATGTATCAATATTCTCAATTATGGACACATAGTCCTTCTATGAACATTATTTCCCTCATTATCATATTTGAGACATTTTATTGGTCTAAAGATTGTTATGGGAGCATTAGGCCATAATTGTTTACACACACACACTCACACACACACACACACACACACACACACACACACACACACACACACACACACACACACATATATATATATATATGTGTGTGTGTGTGTGTGTGTGTGTGTGTGTGTGTGTGTGTTAGGGTTATCTTATCATGCATTATCTTATTAGGTTTACAATTAACTATTATTAGGTATATCTTCATCCTTGTTTGTCTAAGTCCAAAGAACTAACATTTCTATCCTTCAAGGCATTAGATCAGGGTCAAGAGGCTAGGTTTCAGTTCATTATAGGCCTACCAATGTCCCTTAAAACCAACCATGTATGAAGCATCTTATCAATGCAAGTAGACCAGAGAGGCTCAATTTTATGAATATTCAAAATAAGACCCAACCAAGGATTAATGTGTTTAATAAAGTCAAGCACCTTGGACGCCTCCCTTGTGCCCATATGATGGTCCGGTCATCAAGATACCAATCATGGAGAATAAGGTTTAAGTTGTCTCTAATTTCATGAATAGTTGCAATATAAGGGGAAAAAGTAGTGGCCCTAAAGGATCGCGCTGTTATATTTTAGTGGATGACAATATATGTTTGTATTTGATATACAACCTAGCCATGTAATCATAAGTAAACTCCACCCACAAAGAAATGGTTGGGCACCTCCCCCACACCACATGTAGAAACACTAACCTATCCACTATGTTGAAAGAATTAAAAAATACAATGTAAGCCTAGAGAGCTACCCGTATACATGTTGCTTGATCAAAAACATGTTGACACTATGCAAAATGGCATCTATACTACCAAATACACCAAATCTAAACTGGAATTCATTGATATTTTCAATCATATCTTTACCCAATCTATCATGGCAACTTCATACACTAGAAGCGTCCAAACGGTACCCATTGTAATAAGTTGTATCCCCTATCAGGCTTAAGAAATGGCATAAGGGTTGCAAAATCTAGGAACTCTTCAAAACTCAAGGGAAACCTCCCCCAACCATGAATTAACAAGCAGAGTGATGACATGTAAGTGATATGTGGAACCATTAGACCCCTCTCCCCATAGAGAATTAAGATGTCTTGGGCCCTCAACGCATATCCACCACACAATGTTTGTTAATGATTTGATCCCTCAACCCATATCCACCACACAATGTTTGTTAATGATTTGACACATAGAAAGACAGTGTCAACATCTTCTAAAAGGGAATCTTTTGAAGAAAAAAAATTGTCTTTGATTTATTTATGTAAACTCTCTTTTTCAATCACAATGCCATGATAGTTTGGTTGCCCTTTAACAAAGTGGAATAAATATGGTATCTTATATAATGTTCAAAATAAACTCTTACAAGATTTATGAAAATAATAAATTCATAAAATTTTACATGTCAAATATATATATATATATGCATATATATATATATATATTCATATTGTTCATATTTAACCCTTGATGAATAGTTATATGTGAAACTAGATTTGTTTTATTGAAATTATTACAATTTAATTATCTTGCCATATTGTAACTGATGTGCATTTCTTATGAAGAACTAATTCCAAATTTTAATAAGATGACCTAAGTACAAATTAAATTTTGTAATTCATACTTTCTTGAAAAATACCTATTAGGGAAAAGTATATGCATCATAGATTACACAAGACAAAATTATTTTTATGGGAAACTAAGGAGGTTTCTTATTTCATCTCTACCTCCTCTTACAAGAAAGTTCAGAAATGGAATACAACCACGAATTGGACTGGAAATATTAAGCATGGTTGAACTCCTACCATCACAAAGCTCAGAGGAGAAGAGATCCTAGATCTCATTAGGTGGACCTGAGTAATCATTGATCATAAAAGTGTTTTTGAGGTGGCACTTTGCCAACGCATAAGCACCTTGTTCTTTTCTCTATAGAGAGGAGGATCTGCTCATTGGTCTTCTCTAAAAAAACTTATATCTTAATAATCCAGATAGACAACCTAGGATAGTCTAGATATTCTTGACTAATCAACTTAGTGACAACTTAGAAATCAGACTCCACAATAGACCCTTTCAATTTCTTTTCCTTAGATCAACATAAGACCATGTGAATATCATCCAACTTAGCTTTAGTAGAATCCCTTGTCAGGATTCTTGTTCCCAACCCTTTGATCCAAAGACCTTTTTTCATTGTAGATTACCACCTCCATTGACATTTCATTCTTACTTTGTTTCAGTTTCAACTACATGTTACTAGTTAAGGGGGGTCTGAAGCCCTTGTTCTTATGTTTTGTTCTTTGATTCATGCTTCAACCATGATGTAGTATTGTAAGTGACTACCCTTTTGATAAAGTTGATTTGGTGGACCATCATTTTAATCACATTGTCAAATTTGTGATTATTCTTGTGCTTCTAGATGTGCCAACTAGTGACCATGAAAGTGGTGACCTTCTCCAAATCTCCCTATGTATGAGCTTGGAGTTAGATGTTAATATCAACGGTGGCAAAGAAAGACCTCCATTCACTATTATGAATGATGCCTTTACAATCTTGTTTTGCCTAATGACAATCCCTGAGTGCATGCATAAGGGATTCCTCATATTAGTTGTAGTGTCTAAACCCACTCTCACGTGTTAGATACCTATGTTTGTGTCAAGAATTTGTAAGGATAGAACCTGACCTACCATATAGAAGAACATTTTAATTATTCTAGCAACCTTAAATCATCTAAGGCGACCTACCAATAATACAGGGAACTGTGTCCTAGCATTATTCCCAATCAATATAAGCATCGACCAATACGAAGGCGACATGTGTCCCATATGTGAGGTAAAATTATACATCTTGTTTTAATTATTTAAAATGCTACAAACGTCCAAAAATAGAAAAACCATATATAAAAATGATCGGGACAATGAGAGGAACCTAAATAAAATATAATCTGAGTCTAATTAAGCTTCCTATTCTAAAAGTATATGAAAAACATGTTAAAATGTGGTTAATATAAAGGAAGACCTAGACTTACATTAATCTGATGCTTAATTGAGTAGATTCATTTATGTTGAGTTAATACCTAATATTCTCATGTATAATGAGGAATAATTGATGTTTATAGATTAATAAGATTATACATGATGATTTAGGGTTTTGAAACCAATGTGGACATCTTGCTATGATCTTAATGCTAGTAATATGATCTAGGTATCACAGATAATCAAATATGCTTAAGATGAAGAATAGGGTTTCACCTAATATGCATAAATAAAGGTTTTAATCTTAGAAGTCATGACATGATGGAATTAGGGTTTGCGACCCTTATTCCTAGTCCAAACATTAGATAACCTTAAACCCTAGTTTAGGAGCATATCTAAATCTATTTAGTGTAAGGAGAATACATGGTGACACGTATGTAGTATGTATATTTCAGATTGAATGCTTTGTTGCTTGGATGTTTGGATGCACTCTTAAAGTACATGAGATATTTTGCATGGTTTTTGCAATGACATAAGGTACATGGTTATGCTTAGAATACATGTATCAAATTCTGAATTTTCTGAGGTTTCTCGATGAGATTGAACGAATGATAAACTGATTGCTTGTTTATTTACTTCTTGCAAATTATAAGGTTTCTATGAGTATCATGAAAAGTAAATAACAATATTCTAAACCCTGGGTTAGACTGATCTTAAGGGTAATGCACACGAGCCCCCGAGGGACAGTGATTACACCTAAGGTAGTAGACCATATATGGGTCAGAATACGAAAACAAGTCTATGTTCTTATATGCAAGTAAAAGATGTTTGCTTATATGTGTACTTGTGATTATTGGTTGAACCCACATACCAGTATAGAAATATACTGACCACATATTTGTTTGTCGGCATTTTAGGTATTAGGTATACTTTATTCTTGGCCATGAGGTTACAAGATAAGAGATGTTGAAGATACAAAAGTGATTCACGAAGGTTTAGTCATATTGGTATATCACATGTACAAGTTAATTCTTCCTAAAATTTATGTAACTCCTTAGAGGATCTTTTTATGCAAACATGTAAAATTTGTTCATTAATTGAAATTGTTTACTATTATGTATTATTTCTAGAATATGATCCTGGAGTTTATGAGTAATGATTCGTGACTTTAAGGTCTTTTAGACACTCAAAAGTGTAAGTCGTTACATTTCAAATCAGAGCATAGATTCATCAACTAATACTTAATAGCTTATGATTTCAAATTATCCTTAGAAATTTAAGAGAAAAACTTAGTAGAGCATAATGTATCTTTTAGGTTTCTCATCTAACATTTCATCTACTTCTCACCTCTTTGCTTAATTAAGCCTTGAAAAGAAAATTGTTGATTAGAGAAGTAAATGTGAAAATATGTAACATTTTGTATAGGTCCCTCTAGAGGGGGTAGACACTAGAATGATACATGTATGGGTAAGCCTTTTCTTAGAGGAAGGACTTAGTTTAGGGTATGAAAACTCTAGTGGGTCAAGGGATATGGAAACTCTAAGAGGTAAAGTATAGTCTCTAACCCTAACCCTAAAACCTTAATCTTAAATAATGAACATGATGTGGTGGTATGGGACACCACCCATGTGAAACTTGAAATCAAGAATAAGAAAGACAAAGGGATGGGTTGAGGTAACCCAGTCTCCCATGCATGTGTGCACGAGGAGCATAACACGTATGTAAGAGGTCTTAAGAAATATTTGAACACAATAGTTATATATGAGAATGAAAGTTACTTTCTCAAACCCCTCATGTTGTCTCTAGAAGTTTGGTGATGGTGGCCAAGCCCCTGAAGGGGAGAGTCGATGTTGCACCAAGCCCGTGGAGGGGAAGGTGATCCAAGTTCACTGAATGGATAGAAACCATGAGGGAATATTCTAGAAATTGAGCAACCATGGGTTGATATGATAAAAAGGTATGCCTAATGAATAAAAAAGATATCTATGAAACCTTTAGGGTTAGTGTGCCAACCTAGGGTGGGTCAACCCAAGAGTGGGAATATGACCTAGAAGGGAGGCAAAACCTTAGATCTTGGGATTAGGTTGTGGCTAAAGAGCCTAACCCCCTCCTATGAGCCAAAAAGGCACCCTAGGCTAGAACTTTCCCTTAAAAGGTAAGTGAATAAATGTATTTAAGTATTGAGATAACCTTAATCCTCACCTAGAGGGGTAAAGAGTTAAATACATAAAAATGAAAGCACTTAAATTCTTTGAACCCAAGGACGCCATCTCTGAGTGATACAACTGGTCAAGCCCAAGAGGGAAGACCAGTAAGGAACCAAGCCCAGGAGGGAAGGTGGCCTAAGTGGATGAACAAGCCCAGGAGGGAAGGTCATGAAATGATCAAGCCCAGGAGGGAAGACCAGTAAGGCACCAAGCCCATGAGGGAAGGGGGCCCAAGTCCACAGTGCAGATGTTTAGGATCAAGCCCCTGGAGGGGAAGATCACAGAAGGTCAAGCCCAGGAGGGAAGACCGAAATGGCACCAAGTCCTTGAGGGAAGGTGGCCCGAGCGCAATGTTGGGACTACACTGCATAATGTGCACTCAAAAGAGAGAGATGGAGGCAATCCGGGTTAAAGAATTATATAAGATAATAATGTGCTTAAAAGATGTGACATCTCAAAAGAAACCCTTAGGGAGGGTAGAGTCCTAATGCAATCATATGGTCAAGTCGGGTGCATTAGAGGTACATAGGACCGATGGGTTGGGAGTTGATATACGCTGAATGCACATGACAATGTAGTTTGGAGGTAATAGCTAGGTTTACAAAAGGTACATGACTCGGGAGATTAGCTACATCTATGAGGATCATGTAGCCTATAATGGGTGAATGTGAAAGGTACTCTCTTGATGCATAAGGATGAGCTCACTACAAAGGTACCTATACCCCTAGAGTCCTCAAGGAGGTGGCTAAGGCTTATAACACCTGAGATGTAAATGTAAAAGATAAAAAGAAGTCATGCAATAATGAAAGGAGTTGTTACAGATTCGAGGATATGCACCTATCTAGCTCAGATCCTAGTCCTCCTCTATAGCTTTGGGTATATGTGATGACCTAGTATTTGTCTACCCTTGTGGTAGGATCATCAGGTTATCATGAGTCAATGTTTGATCTACCTTTGGTGTAGGATCATCGATTATATGGCTTTAAGTCTGGGTCTACCATTGCGGTAGGACCATAAGGGCTATTGAGGATCTACCTTATGCAAGAGGTAGTATCCATGTCCACTTTAGGGACAACACAGAGGCTTGGATATCTTAAGATTGAGTAGTTATGGCTTTATGAAATATATGAATATTGTGGAATTTAACACATGTATGGTTTAGACTCGTGTTGAGAATGATTCAACCTTAAATGTTAAATTTTAAGATAGTGTGTGGATACACCATATCTGCTATTAGAATGGGATGAACTTTGTATTTGTATTGCAGTCAAATCCTTATTTCATCTCATTATGAGGGAGAGAGATTGGGTAGACACGTATTATGCTTAAAATTGAGGCATGGGAATGAATATCCTAAGTTGAAAATTTTATGGCATGATGTAGGGTTAGTGGTGTTACCTCACCCTTATGTGGAAATAAATGAGTAATACGTTGGAAGCCTAGGTGAAAAGATATTCATCAAGTGAAATTGAAATGTCAAAATGAAGATGTAATCACTAAGATGGTATCATGTAAATACTAAGGATGTGGGTGTACCTTAAAATTGAATTCAAGTGTCAATCCTATTAATAATGTGATGAAATCTACATATCAGTAAAAGATGGTAATGACATCTAAGTAGGGTTGTTAACCCTAAGGTTTGGAACTAAGGTGGGATATCATTCGCCTTAAACTTTAATGGGTGTGAATTTTGGGGACAAAATTCCTTTTAAGGAGGGGTGAATGTTATATCCTCAATTTTGGTAAAATTGGATTATATAAATAAATTGATATGCCAATTACTCACTGGTGTTATTGATGGAATAATAATAACTTTGATCACTTTTGTGGCATGGGTGCTTGTGACTCAAGTAAAATAACTAAAGCAAAGTTGGACATGAATATATGATAATACATTTTCATGACTTTTGGATTAATAAGAATAAAGTAAGAGTTGTGTAAGAAGGATTGAAGGAGAAATGTATTCTCTTTGAGGATTATCCTCTGGTTTCCCAAAATCTTATTTTTCGGATATAAGGATATCTTTTAATGTATATGGGTAAGGGAATTATGATATGCCTTGTCTTTTTGGCATCTTGCTTGCATGCAAAGGAAAGGATACAAAAAAGAAAGGAGAGAAAGATAGATGCCTCATGAAGTATCTTTCCTTACTAAATCAACAAATAGATAATGTTAATAAGATAAAGGAAAAGAAAAAGGAAAGCAATTAAGTGTTTCCTAAAAGTGATGCCTTGCCGACGTTGTACAAACTTGCATATCAAGTCAATTGTTCCACACCCTAGTACTATATATTTAACCCAATGCTCTCGTCTTGGATAATTTTTTTTCCACTCCATGGTTTTTCCCTCCCTGGAAGGCTAGTGTCTCCATCGTGGCATGATGCCTAATGATTTAACAACATCAAGGAGTCTAGGGTATCCCTGCTCCATGAACAATATCGTGCGCATTGACATAGGAGAGGATGACACAACGATCTTCTATTGGTGTAGGTCTAGAGTTACAAGAGATGGCTGGTATTTTGGAGCCTATTTTCATAGAAACTTTGGTAGTGAGGGTAGAGAGAAGGCTAAAGGTTCAAGCTTCTTTGCTAGAGAGGACTGGGCACTGGGGCGGCGTTGATGCAGAGTGAAGATGATGAGGGCATGCCTGTGTCTGTAGAAGCACCCCACACCAATGAGAAGATCCGTCACCATCATCTGCCTATCCGTGTCACTGTCGTGGGGGATGGTAGGAGATGATCTATGGGGAGAGAAAGATGATAATAGTATTAGGTGGTGTAGTAGGGCCACATAGCCCTAGAGACATGAGTGTGATGAAATGAGTGCTAAATCATAGAAGTCACTACCTTTCACACTATCGAGGAGGTGTGAAGGAGGAAGAAGAGACTAGGCAAGAAGCATGGTTGTTTTCTTGTGGCATAGGAGTCGAGGATGGAGAAGTAGGCAGAATCGAGGAGGTTGTCGGTGCTTTGCTGGAGAGGGGAGGAGTAGAGGTGCCCTACCTCCCATCGGGTGATGGCCTCATACAGATGCAACCACACATATAGGGGAGGGAGACGTCGGGTTAGGCCCAACAATGAACCAGCAACTATAGCTGGTTTAGAGATGAAACACACCCTAGAGAGTTGCATCCGATCCAGAGATGAACCAGGAAGGGAATCTTGTCCTAGCATGGTGCCCAATCAATATAAGTTTCGACCAATAGGAAGGTGACATGTGGCCCATATGTGAGGTAAAATTATACATCTTGTTTTAATTATAGAAAATTCTACGAATGTCCAAAAATAGAAAAACCATATATAAAAAGGATCGAGAGAATGAGAGGAACCTGAATAAAATATAGTCTGAGTCTAATTAAGCTTCCGTTTCCAAAAGTATATGCAATACATGTTAAAATGTGGTTAATATAAAGGAAAACCTAGATTTCCATTAATTTGATGCTTAATTGAGTAGATTCATTTATGTTGAGTTAATACATTATCTTGTCATGTACAATGAGGAATAATTGACGTTTCTAGATTAATAATCTTATACATGATGATTTAGGGCTTTGAAACCAATGTGGACATCTTGCTATGATCTTAATGCTAGTAATATGATCGAGGTATCACAGATAATCTAATATGCTTAAGATGAAGAATTGGGTTTCACCTAATATGCATAACTAAAGGTTTTAATCTTAGAAGTCATGACATGATGGAATTAGGGTTTGTGACCCTTATTCCTAGTACAAATATTTGATAAACCTAAACTCTATCTTAGGAGTATATCTAAATCTGTTTAATGTAAGGAGAATACATGGTGACACATATGTAGTATGTATATTTCAGATTGAATGCTTTGTTGCTTGGATGTTTGGATACACTCTTAAAGTACATGAGATATTCTGCATGGTTTTTGCAATGACATAAGGTACATGGTTATGCTTCTGAATACATGTATCAAATTCTGAGTTTTTTGAGGTTTCTCGATGAGATTGAATGAATGATAAACTGCTTTCTTATTTTTTTACTTCTTGCAAATTATAAGGTTCCTATGAGTATCATGAAAAGTAAATAACAATATTTAGAACCCTGGGTTAGACTGATCTTAACGGTAATGCACATGAGCCTTAGAGTGACAGTGATTATACCTGAGGTAGTAGACCAGATATGGATTAGAATACAAAAACAAGTTTATGTTCTTATATGCAAGTAAAAGATGTTTGCTTATATGTGTACTTGTGATTATTGGTTGAACCCACATACTAGTATAGAAATATACTGATTGTGTATTTGTTTTTCGACATTTTAGGTATTAGGTATACTTGATTCATGGACATGAGGTTACAAGATAAGAGATTTTGAAGACACAAAAGTGATTCATGAAGGTTTAGTCATATTGGTATATCACATGCACAAGTTAGTTCTTCCTATAATTTATGTAACTCCTTAGAGGAGTTTTTTATGAAAACATGTAAATATTTTTTCACTAATTGAAATGGTTTACTATTTTGTATTATTTCTAGAATCTGATCCTAGAGTTTATGAGTAATGATTTGCGACTTTAAGGTCTTTTAGACACTCAAAAGTGTAGGTCGTTACAAGTCCACTTTTACCGACCAACAATTTTGGTGTCGAGGCCAGATGTGGCGAGGGCCGTTATAGACCAGCTAGCTAGTTAGAAGACTTAGAATCACATACATTCTTATAAGTCTTATACGGTGAGACCATAGATCATGATGTGTTTACATGTCATGGTACACTTTATATGGGTTTAAGACATAGTAAAATGAATTCGATACTGATCATAATGTTCAATGATTGATTTACCCTTTGTAGTTATCTAGAGTAACTTTCCATTTGTATGATTTGTGAATGACTAGTTCCCTTTGATATTCACCAATTATGTTTAGATAATTATTTACTCCTTGTAGATATGAAGTGTAATCTTGCCAATTTTATGTTTGTGAATTATTAGTTCCTTTATAAATTGTTATTTTTCTACTTTAAATTTTGTTGCTCAATAATATATATTTTGACTATTGAAGTGCTTTGAATTGTTTCTTTGAAGTACTCATTCATTGAGTGAGTAGTCTCACCCCTCCACTAAAAAAATTAGGGAAACCATGTGAATTGAAGAATTTCAATGCCATAGTAGATCTTCAACAATAGTTGAGTATTAGATTAGTCAAGTGATCAGTTAGTTTATGTCACTCTAGGTGCTTGTAAAGAAATAAAAGAGTTGTAAATGATGATGTGTAACATCATGTTCTTGTTAAAATAATATGTATTGATTATTAAATCACATGTACATGAAAGTGTGAGAAACAAAATGAATGTTTAGATATGTATCTTTATTTTTAAAATCAAATTAGAGGAATCAAGTTTTTAATTATTCTTGTAATGTTAGTTTATGTGACTAAATGTGAGAAAATAAAGAGTTTGAAATCAAATAAAAAAGTTGGAAGTGATCTTCGAATTATGTTAAATTCTCAACTTATGCCCTAATCTCATGATTAGAGGTTATCATGGGATGTGGGTGCAACAAGACATCCATGGCATTGGATATTAGGAACAGATTGGTCGGTGCTTATATTGATTGGGAATAATGCTAGGACACAGTTCCCTACCTGGTGCATATCTGGATCAGATGCAACTCTCTAGGGCGTGGTTCATCTATGAGCCAAGTATAGTTGTTGGTTCATTTTTGGGTCTGACCTGACGTCTCCCTCTCCTATACGTAGGGTTGCTTCCGTATGAGTCTGCCACTAGACAGGAGGCAGGGAACCTCTACTCCTCCCCTCTCTAGCAAAGTACCGACAACCTCCTTGATTCCACCTACTTCTCCATCCTCGATTCCTATGCTACAAGAAAACAACCATGCTTCTTGCCTAGTCTCTTCTTCCTCCTTCACACATCCTCGACAGTGTGAATGGTAGTGACTTTTACACTTCAGCGCTCATGTTGTCTTGCTCATGTATCTAGGGCTATGAGCCCCAACTACGCCACCTACTGCTGCTACCATCTTTGTTTCCCCACGGATCATCCCCTACAATCTCCTGCGGCGGTGACGACCATAGGCGAACAATGGTAACATATCTTCTCATCGGTGTGGGTGCTGCTATAGACGTAGACGTGCCCTCACCATCTTCACACTGCATCAGCTCCGCCCCAGTGCCTAGTCCTCTCCAGCAAGGAATCTTCCATCTTTAGCCTTCTCTCTACCCTCACTACCAAAGTTTCTATGAAAACATGCTCTAAAATACTGGCCATCTCCTGTAACTCTAGACCTGCACCAACAGACGATCGTTGTGTCATCCTCTGCTTTGTCGATGTGCACAATATTATTCATGGAGTAGGGATTCCCTAGACTCCTTGAGGTTGTTAAATCATTAGGCATCATGCCACGATGGAGACACTAGCCTTCCAGGGAGGGCACAACCATGGAGTAGCAAAAATTATTGGAAAAAAATCTACATATTACTGAAATCTATTCATTTTCTTATATTTATTTATTTTGTACTTCTTGTTACTTATCCTTACCATTTTGATCATATAGAATAAATGTCTCTAACAATACAACATTCAAGGTAAGTATGGATCATCCATCATTCTTGTTATCATTGCAATATTTTATTTCATATCACACTTTTCTCATATCACACTTCTCTTTATGTTCAAATCATACTTATTTCATTTCAAATTCATATCTTATCCCTTGCTTTTAACCATTTTCATGTTTTTATATACTCTCCTCATTTTCTACCTTTAAACTTTGAATTACTATAACTGTAGTTCCTTCTCATATTACTGATCTCAAGATCTTATTTTATAATAATGTTAGTACTCAAGGTAAAATCACTAGTCACATCCCTTGAAACTTTTTAGAACCCTAAACATTCTAGAGTTTGATTCTTATCAATAACATGATATTTTTGTGACGTGATTTTACTCCCTTAATTAGATATGCAAAATGTATCTCTCCTAAAGTTTACTATAGTCTTCCTTATCTTTATCACTTGAACTTATTTTCTCTAACTTGGTATTTTATAGGTTACTTATTTTATTTATCATGTATGGATTTCATCATCATTCTGTAATGTGTCACCATTACAGTTAATAGATTTGTATATCATGATGGTTATGCATCATTAAAAGTCATTCTCTTATCACTTCATTCTTATGATATCCCCATTAAGGGATATACAAAATAGAAAATGGTTCTAAGATGTAGAATTTGAATATTTAAATATTTGCTTAAAACATCTTTCATATCTAGGTTTAATTAGTCATCATCAATGAGACTATATTATTTAGCATTTTCTCACATCTCACGTCTCTCTCTTTTATAATATATATTACTCCCTCATGTTTCAAAACCTTCTTAATTTTATTTCATCCTCTCCCTATATGATCCTCTTCCATCCATCATCATTAACTTTTACTTATCTCTTATGACCATGTTGCTCATTCATGTATATGATTATGTATTCGATGCCAATATATTTCTCATTATCTTTTTACTATTAATTAATTGAAATTGTAACCAATATTTTTCTTACTAGTTTCATATTATGCTTTATACATTACATTTCCTTTTTTTCAAATCAAACGACTCATGAGGGTCAAACATATTTTCTCTTTCAATCAAGCTATTCTCTTCTAAACATAATTTACCTTTATATGACTTGTTCATTTGTTTAGTTGTACCTATGTTATTTTATTTTAAACTAGTTTCATTTCATTACAAGGAACTTATGGAATATATATGATGGAAACTATGTTGTTAATCAATAGAAAAGATAGTAAGGATGAATGCATTATAGTTCATAATATAATGATGTATTTATGCTCTCAATTATATCATGTAACCCTCTTTCCTTAATCAAACTCATCATTTCGAACATTTCTCTTTGTTTCATTTGAGTTCCATATCCTAATCTTATAATTTTCATGTTCATCTAGTTCTATTCACTTTAGTTCTTCTAGAAATTCTGTAGTTCTATGTACTTGTTATATGCTTGACTCTTTTATCATATTTTCTCTTTATCTTGGAGCAAATAAATTCATTTTACTCGATTATATGATCCATTCCTCATAATTAATTCTTTGTATCTTGGGATTTTGTGTAGTTTCTCTTATCTTTTGTATATTTCATATTTATAGGCTTCATGTGATAATGATCATTAAGCTTAACCCCAACCTTATATCATTTGTTTTGATTTCTTTCTATTTTGTCTATTTATTTGACATACTTTACTATCATGAGTCCCTTCACACTTGATCCATCTCTTATGTGTCTTTTAATATTCCAGACTCATTTCTTCTTCACTTTCCATTGTTTCAAATTGAAACGACATGCCACAAATAATTATATGACTCATTCCTCATTGTTTATTCTTTATTCAATTTCTTGTATTATCCATATTAGTCTATCTCTTAAATATGTATTCCTAATTCCTTTATTTTCAAATTATGGTTTCTCATCTGATGCTCAAAACTTGGGCATAGTTATTAGTTCCAATGAATTTCTAGTTATTCTAGTCTTTCCCTTATATTTTAATATCTTAGTATATGTACATTCTCACCTACAATCTGGTTTTTATTTATCCAGAGTATACGCTTAATACATTGTTAACATGATTTACTAGATCTTAGTAACGTGTCATGCAGTCAGACCAGACCAAACCTGCAATCCAAAATCTAAGAGCTACTCAGAGTTAACCAACTCCTATTTATCTAAAATATGTGAAATTAATATCCAAGTCATTCAAAGAAAATTTATGGTATACTTGATGTGAGATATAAAAAATAATGGAAGTAACTTCATAATATACAATAATCATAAAGAACCATATATATTGTGAAAATTGAATATCTGAATTTCATGTATATTAGAGCATTTCTATTCATCTTTAATCAAAATAACATATGGAATAAAAGTTCTATTAAGTTCTATCTTTTTTTTAAGGTGTCTATTACATTCTATCTTTATGCTCTTATTCCTTCATCAATTTCTGGTCTTTGAACCCTAATACTTGTAGGGTTTCTCGCTAGCCCATCATCCCTCTACATACCTTTCCAAGGCATCCAAAGAAGAATAAAGATAGTAGCTTGATATTGGTCGACCTAAGTATTTAGATACTGGGCCAAGGTAACCAAATACTCAGACTTTCCAGAGCTATTGGAACATCAGTCACTAACTGCCACACTTATGATTTTGACTTTCTATCTTAATGGTCCTTGATTACTTAACATAATCTATGGTACCAAGATGATACACCCACTTCCGATGATAACCACTAATCATGATATTAAGGCATAAGTTGATGATTTAACATAACACAAAGATCACTTTAAACTTCATTCTTTGATTTCAAACTCTTTGTTAAATCATACAGTCATGTAAACTAACATTACAAGGGAGATTAATACATTGATTCCTCTAATCTAATTTCAAAAATGAAGATACATATCTAAACATTTATTTTGTTTCTTACACTTTCATGTACATATGACTTGATAATAGGATACATACTCTTTTAACTAGGAAACAATGTTACACATCATCATTTACAACTCTCTTATTTCCTTACAAGGACCTAGTGTGACAGGGACCAACCGAACTTGTCTAATTCTAATACTCAGCTCTTATGGAGGATCAACTCTAGCATTTATATTCTTCAACTCACATGGTTTCCCTAAAGTTTCTGAGTTGAGGGGTAGGCCTAGTCGCTCAGTGAATCAATACTTCAAAGAAACAATTTAAAACACTTAAATAGTCAAAAGATATATTTTTGAGCAATTGGATTTAAAGTAGAATAGTAATTCTCTATAAAGAAACAAATCACTCACAAACATATAATTGGCAAGATTTCTCTACATAACTACAAGGAGTAAATCAACATTTGAACATAATTGGTGAATATCAAAGGGAACTAATCATTCAAAAATATACAAATGGCATGTTACTCTAGATGACTACAAAGAGTAAATAAATAACTAAACATTTTGATCAATCTCACATTCATTTTACTCTGCCTTGAGCCCACATGAAGTGTACTAGGACATGTGAAAGGATCACAACAAGGTACGATCTTACAATACAAGACATAGAAGAATACCTTGGATTCTAAGTCTACTAATTAGCTACCTGGTCTACAACGGGCCTTGCCATTTCTAGCCTCGACAACTAAATAGCTGGCTGATAAAAGTGGACTCTTCCTCTAAACCTAGGTACTTAGGTGGAGAGTCAAAAACACTCCAGCTAAAACTTCCTACTCTAGTATTTCCACAAGGGATGACTCACTGAGTAGTAACTGAAGTGGGTACCACTAGGATCTCTAGTGAATGTCAGGTACCTAGCTAAAATTGTACTGAACTAAAATGAGTATCATTGGGATCTATGATTGATGTTGGATACCCCTACTATTTTAAGGAGTCCATCCTCGACGAGCTTAGAGCCATTTATGCTCCTGCTATGTCATCTTGGAATCTTATAATCGATATCACCATTTCCTCCACTACAACACAGACCTCTATAGGGAGCCTACGGTGTTCATGGCATCTAACGTCTACTTCACTCTTTGATTTCACCATACAATCATCTGGTCAATATTTAGTTATTTAACCTTGTATTAAGTTCATTTTGTAGCTTTTCTATAATCTGTATTGTAAAATGAGCTATTGAGATACTTCACTTATTATACCGAGAAATACTAAAATGAAATTCATTGATATACTAAATGTCCTATCCATAGGGTTTCATTTCTCTCATTCACATATAACATGACTCGCATAAGGATTTAATGCATCATAAAGTTTAACTGGTAGAAAACTGCTTCTAACAACTCATATACAACAACATGTATATGAAACCCTAGTATTGAACATAGCTAGGGTTTCCACTCCATTAACTGAAATATCATGCATCAAGAATAACCTTGAATAAATAATTCCATAATGTCAAAAAAGCAAATTTTGTTGGATTTCATGATGTCTATTCACAAACTTCCAATTCTCCACTCATATAGGGTTTCACCCTCTTTGCTGAGATATCAAGTAAACACTAATAACATCAAATAAACTCCTAGATATATCTGGCATATGGGTACTAAACATTAAAAAAATCAATTATAAATAAGGATATTCAAATAGGCAAAGTTCTCCATTCAGTTATACAACAATTTCAGAAAAAATAAAAAATCCTAGATTTTGGTATATTCTTCTAACTTATGCATTAAATTCAAAATTCACATTTTATATGTTTTAAATCAATTTCTAATATTATTTCCTCATCCAAAATTCATCACATAAAGAATAGATCCATTTCTAGATCATTTTGTAAAAGCTACAACTGAAAGGCAAATTTTGGATTTATAGTCGCATACAAAGCAATTGATGATTAGAGTAGGTTTAATCCACTTCCTACAATCTACTAGTTAAGTACCCACTCACCTAGGGTGTGAAACCCCTAAAAACGTAGCCCAATATATGAAATTCTTGAATCCATATCAAACTATTAGCAATCCATCACTATCTTCTTCCTTCCAACTTAGAAACCCTAGGAATGAGAATTATAGTGAGAGAGTGAGAAAAGAGGGTGATTTGATATTTATTTTGAATCAAATAATGGGAGGGATAGAATCTTGACATTTGAGAGAAAAATCACTAAGAAAATCTATCTAGAGGTGATAAACTTACTTGATTTCATCAACTCTGGGAAGAGAAAACCCTAGATTGCCATCTTCCCCACTTTCTCCATCCAAATTCAACTTTCCCTCTCTCTAGGATTTTGTTTCTCTAGAATGAACCATGAAATATGGGAGCTCCTACTATGTTTGGTTACTCATATAGAGAATTATGGTTCTTGGTTCAATTGCAAATTAACCCTACTTTACATTCCTTTTATTTCAACAAAATTTCCTATCATATATAACAATCATCTAAATGAAACACCAATCACTAATTGAAAAGATATTCATACCATATTCTGAAAACCAAAACACAAATATTCTCATCTTGACCTAAAACCTAAAATATGTTGTCTAATATATCTAAAGCATCAAGAAATAAACAAACTAAATAAACTCTTTTTGAGTGGTAGATGACAACCCCAATTGCTAAAGTTTTCTTTGGTGTCAACTACATGGAAGTGATTGCTTCAAACCTCCTTTTCTCCTTGATCTGTAGAAAAGTGAATCCTAACTTAGTCTACCTAATTTCAAGTAAATCGTAATTATCTTGCAATGTCATAAAACTTTCTAGCACAAAGACCACCACAATGCCTCCTGAAGCAACTCGTTTCACCTCGAACAACCAAGGTGGTCTGTAGACCCACCGCAAGCAATTGATAGGTTCAAGAGAAGGTCAACATTTGAGGATCCAATGACTAAGTGAAAGGTAACTAAAGGGGCAACCACAAGTTGTTTTTTTTTATTTCTCCCATCGTCACAAAGCTTTTTAGATGGTTATATATACATACTAGGGTTGAGGGCGGCTGGGTTACCAATTGGGATCTTAATTCCAATGTAACAGGGAGACCTTCATCTTACAAAGTGTTTAGGGTGTAGAATCCCTTACAATTTGGGGTTTGATTGATCATGGAGATGTAAGGATGATGAAAAGAGTCTTCATTACTCATGAGAATGGCAATAGATATATATAGAGGGGTCAATCTGGGAGGGAGCTTGGCACACAGACCCAATTTCAGTTGAACTGGTATGAATGGGTGACACACACTCAAGGCATCAAATGAACCCGCAAAGAAGTGGAACAAGGGCTGGTCATCCAATTTGTAGGAAAATTCACTACTGACTTATTAATTAGGATAATCTTGGTATAATAATGTATTTTCTTTCTTATTCCATTGGGGTCCTACGATTATCCTTTTGAGATAAAAAATTTCATGTTATCTGATTTTACCGTGGGAAACTAAATATCAACTTAGTTCTCTATTTTAAGAGTCATATCCACCTATATTTACCTTTTTAGTTAAGCCCATATTTAATTTTCCCAAATTATCCAATTAAGATTGGAAGCTCATATTTTTAGGAAAGTCATTTGTTATCACATTAAACTCATGTTATTTGAATTGGGTTCAAAAATTGACATTTATTGGGTAAATACAACACTTGACTCTAATGTGACAATTATTTATCAGTAGACTATAGTTTGTATCATTATGGTACAATATGATCAATAAAGGTTCAAGGAATGCCAATTTCAATTGAATTTAAGGTTTCTTCTATATAGGGAAAAATCAGGTTACCATTTAGTGTATCAACATGATTGAAGTTGATGTTTGGACTATGTTATAAAAATTTCATCCTCAAAATTTGCATGATACTAACCACCTTAGGGTTTTCCATATACCTAACATTTGAAATACTACCACTTGAATGTTGTTATAAATAGTCATGGGTTAACACAAAGAGGGGCTCAGGTGTGACGCTCCATGCCACAAACCAATGAGATAACTCCAACTAAATGAGGAAAGCAAAACTAAATAAGAGGATTACCGAAAACCACTGGAAAATTAAAACCAATATATTTAATCACCAAAGATGAAAAAACCTTTACAGATAAGTCCTCATAGACCACAAGGTTCTTACACCAACATATTCTCATCACATATGCCATCTGCTGGCTACAAGAGACACTTGTCCCATATATACATACATGAACGTCTATTGTATCTAGACATCAAAAGGGCACACGGGCCAAAAACACGTATTGATAGCATCTCTACAATACACACCCAAAGACCATCCCAAAAAGGACGACTCTAAGACTCTATACCAAAATACTAGCAACAACACTTCCAAGCTTATCAACTACAATCTTTCTTGTTGTTGTTCAGCCTCAGCTGCATGATCTCTACCTCCTCGTACACATCCACCTAAATCATGTGGAGAAACCCATGAGGTGAGATCCAAATCTCATCTAGAGATATAACTCTCCACCAACGCTATTATTAACACAGATAAGGTAAGTAAGGATAGAAGTAAAGATATCACTACGATCTGCAGATTCAGCTAAATGATGTATCTAAAGTAGGTAATCATTACTAAACAATATAAGCAATTGCAATTGGATTGTGGAGCATCTTATCATCATAAAAGGAATATGAAGAACATGTATATATATTACCAACTATACTATATAAAAGAAAGCAAGGCCCCATTCAATATTTTCATATTTGATCCTGAGCAAGTATACTACACGGCTGATTATGTATTTTATTATGCCCTGAGGATTTGAGTCATACCACCCAAATCCAACCAACCACTGCTAAGTAGAATCAGTGCCATATAAGGTCAATGGAAGAGTCAGAATCCACGACCTTACTAAACCTTATGGTCAGTACACGAGTACACTGAAGAGACATATCCGTCGACTACAACCAGTGACACATAGTCAAACTGTGAAAGTCCTAGCCCACCTTGGTACGGGTCACGACGCTAGTGAAACTAAGCTATGGCCTACAACCACACTCCTTCCAGGGTATGGCCCACAACCAATCCTGTGAAACCTCATAAGCATCAAATCACTGAGCTACAACCCGTAGCTGCACTCCATGCAGGGTATGACCCACACCCAATTCTATGAATGCATATACTCAGTAGTATATGACTCCAAGCTTTTACTAGGTAAAGCCCGTTTGACCATCCAGCAAGTGCTGACACTGAGATGGATCTATGGCACATGGTAAAACTACATGATTTAAGTTCCACTTGATTAGTTAAGCCAATTAAGTGTCTTTTAGCATCAACCAAGTTATAAATTATGAAACCATAATAAACTCTACAAAGATAAGGACATAATACAACTTCAGAAGATATAGAATGTATATGGTGTGCACTTGTCACACTATCACCACATGAGACGTATAACATTGTCATTCACAAGACCATCAAGTCATCACTATGCCATAGAACATATTCATATCATTCATGTATCACAAGTGTTTCATCATGCCCCATGAAGGCTTATTCAACATGTATCATATGACATCCACCATAGAATACACTAGCTATGATAATCAAGCTCATATAACCTACAAGGTTAGGGATTCATGAACAAGCATGAGAAATCATCATGCTATAATGACTATTCCAAGATCGAGAAACAAGCATGATCATTGCACATTATTAGGGTTAGGGTTCCTTCTTAGCTGATTAGGGTGTACAATGCTAGGTTCAACCATCAACCCTAGATTCACCACCACCCATCATCTTGGAGTATATTAGGGTTAAGGAACATCATTAGTGTTGATTTGATATTAATCCAAACAGCATATATATGGCTTATACATATTACTCATAATAGAGTAACAATATGTATCCAAACATACCCCTTAACAACTATCATACTCATGTCTCGACAACCTATACCACTAGATCGTGACCACTCCATCCAGACCATGTCATGATGGGGACCCCTAGGGTGTCTCGACTATGAAACTTAGGGTTAGGGCTATAACCATTCCCAATTGTCACAACCTAGAGATGTCTCGACCTCAAGACATGGATGTCTCAACCTCAAACCAAAGTAGCATGTCATGACCAAAGTCCAACATGTCACAACCTCTCTCAAGGGACATGTCACGACCAAGACAAGGGCAAAACCACAGCAAAAATAGGGATCAACTTGGCCATCAACATCAAGTGTCGCGGCCTCAACAACACTAGGTCCAACCCATAAAAAGGGAAGCATCTCGACCAAGACTAACCATTGTTGTGACCATCACTAGGAGATTGGTGTCTTGACCCTCACTAGGGGTGATGGTCCCAAAACAAAAGACAAGACCAAGGAAAACCATGATAAAAATGAAGGAGAAACCCATGCAAACGATCATCAAAATCCTAGGTCATGAATCATGAAGCCACCAAGAAAAGATCTCATCCATGGAAGAGACAACCATGATCAAGGTATCCAAAATAGAACCTAACCTCCCTTCATATCTATATGCTCAAACACCATGCATGAGTGCAAGACCAAGGTCAAAAGATAGGGAATAACCTCCATAACATATCAACCACAAGAACGGGTGCATGAAGATTAGGGTTTCAGATTTCTACCAAACCAAGCAAGATATCTCCACCAAACAAATTCTAGAGTTATAATTGTCTACTAGCATGATAAGGGAAAATTTTAGAGAGAGAAAATAGTAGAAAACATGCATAAAAGAGTGCAATAATAGAGTATCTTTAGTGTTTAAGGATTCCAAGATCCAAGATCAAGAGATCCAAGCACACGATCCAAGGGTTGAAGAAGCTCCACCAAGAGCTCCACCCCTGGCCACAAGATCACCTCAAGAAGGAGAATACATCAAGGTCAAAGATCATCCATGAAATGAGAGACAAAAAACTCTAGGCTGATCCAAAAGAGAAAGGGAGAAAGAGAGAAGAAACCCTCCTCACACTTGGGTCTACCTTGTCAAAACACGGTCTATGACCCTTGTGATGAGGAGTTTCTCTCCCAAAATGACCACCATGGAGGAACCATGGTCTAGGGTCAAGAAAAGAGAGGAATATGGACGTAGGAAATAAAAAGAAATGCCATCAAAGAAGATAAATACTTACCAAGGGTTGAAGATGGGCTATGGTTACCAAAATCACCACATGCAAGAAGAGTTTGGGTCACCAAGCTCCAGGGATGGATCTCCTTACTCCACTAAGCTCCAAGATCAAGCAAAAGATAAGGAAGAAGGTGGAAGGCCGAAAGGGTTACTACCATGGAGAGGTATGGGGTTATATAGGTGAAATATGAGAGAGAAGAACAAAACATGAAGTGTCAACACTCGAAAGTATCAAAGGGACACTTGTCGACTCAAAAGACCAACATGAACCCACATGCAACCACCCTAGCCTAGCATTCAAGACATGGTGATACACTCTAGGTTGGGTATCGACCACCTTGGTCACCCACATGGTCATAGCCATGACCCTCCCATGGATCACCATCCATGGTTGCGACAAGCACCATCCATCGCCATAAGGTCGAGACAAGAGACCACCTCAAACCCTAGGTTGAGACATCCTATAGGAGGGAAACCATCTCGATCCAAGACCACCCAAGACAACCTTGTTCATGAACTAAACACCTAAAGGGGATGTCTCAACCATGAAACCCACCAAAACTCACTTAGGTCGCGACCTAGGTCAAGGAAACCTACTAGGTACACATAGGTCGAGACACTCAACACTCATAGAAACCCTAATCACCACTAAGGGTCACACTCCTCAACCAAGGCTAAAAAAGGCACCCACTTCTTTCTCTCTCCTCTATATGATGTCAAGAAAGATAAGGAACACTCTAGAGATGAAAAATTGCACATCAATCCCCTACTATGGGTAAATTGCAATTTGCACTGAAATAGCACATAAAGCACAAACATCATCCAAACAAGATCAAACTTGAAACTTAAGCTCTTCACAAGACCTAATTACATCTCAAAAGATTAGATCAAGGTTATAAACACATGATTAAGCCAAAGCAAGTAGGGTTACCCCAAAACTCAGGTTAGGGGTCTTACATCAGGTTGCATGCTAAAGCTAACCATAATCTCAAAAGTCACAACCTTAAACAATACCTTGATTATTGACCTCATCATGTCCATTGCAAAGAATAATTCATGTCTCTTTGGTGCTAAATTATGGCTTCTAGCTTCCTTCCTTTGTGTCTTAGAACAATTATACTTCATATGTCTATGTTATCCACAACTTTATCACAAAGCAATGAAAACCATGCATGATCCTCCAAGAATCCTCTTGCAAGTTGGGCACTGGGGCTTCTATTGGGTATAGGGGCTTATAATCAGATGTCTTTCCCTTTTAGCTATTATCGTTGTTGTTGTTCCCAACAAGGGTGGAATTATTCTTCCATGTACGTCCTGGGCATTCGTCTACTCCAAGCCAACAACTAGGGCTACTTGCATTATGGTGATGCCTCGTTTGGACAAGGGAAAAATGAGGTATTCCTTAAGTCCTCTAATGAAATTATTGGCACATCTTACTTCAGTGAATCTGTGTTCATACTTCTATAGGACCTGGAACTTCATGGTATACTGAGTCAACATCATGTCACCAGTTGCCTCAACTTCATCTCTTCCTCCTTCAAAATCATAGCCTCTGATATGTAGTGATTCTAGAAGGATTCTACAAACTCTACACAAGTAAGTGGGGGTCCTTGAATCGAGTGAACATCAAGAAAATTCTCCAACCACTGATGTGTTTCTTCTCAAAGAAGGTGGGTTCCAAACCATACCTTGGAGTTCTTGGTGCAAGCCAAGTCTAAAAAATAGTGCTCCATTTCACCTATCTACTCCGTATCTCCTCTTATCCTGAGAATGTCTTTGGTATGACTTTGAGGAAACCAAAAAGACCATGGTTTCCTATGGGTGGATTGGTTGGGTGTGGTCTTCTCCTCTTTCCACAATAGTGATTAGGGCCCTGACTAGAATATTAAAGGGAACCATGAGAACACCATCTTCACTATGTTGGCCAACAGACACAAATTCATCTTCTGAGTCCAAGGAACCCTTTCCCATGTCTCCAGTCTTAACCTTGGGAGACATCTATATAGGAAACATAGAACCTAGGATGGAACAAATGAATTCATAGTTTACTAGACACCTACCCACTTCTCTGATACCATATTGTGACATCGATCTAAGAACCCATATAAAAATGGAAGCAAATGTTATGTTGTCCATAACATGGGTCACTTGGTTTGGAGAAATGTCACAAAGCTTGATATACATAACGATCACATAAATGAAACACCATGATTGAGAAGAGATTCATACATTGTTCAGAAAGGAAAACCATAATTTGTATCATCTAGATCTAAAATGTGAAACATGTAGCCTAAGTTATCTAAAGCACCAAGACATAGATAGACTAGATAAACTCTTATTGAATGGTAGATGGCACCCCACCAAGCTAAAGTCTTCTCTAGTGTCAACTAAGATGAAGTGCTCATTTTAGTCCTCTTGTCCCTTGATCTAGAGCAAAGTGAATCCTAACTTATCCTCTCTAATCTTGAGTAAATCCTAATTATCGTGAAAGGTTGTCCTAATTTCCTACACACAGACCAACACAACACCTCATCAATCAACTCATGTTTCCTCAAATGATTAGGGTGGTCAGTGGACCCACATGCAATCGAGAGGTTCAGGGTGAAGGTCGACCCTTTGGGATCAACAACTAAGAAAAAGGGAATAAAATGGGAAATAACGAGTTGCATTTTCATTTTCTCCCATTGCCGCAAAGCTTTTTAGATGGGTGGCATGCATATATATATATATATATATATATATATATATATATATATATATATATATATATATATATATATATATATATGAGGATTCATTGGATGCCCGCGCGGGTAATTTAACTTGACTACCCGTGTCTGAAAACACGGTGGCACATGGTTGTAAATATAGACATTGTTCCAGCCTCCCGAACTCTCCTCTCCAGCCTCCGTATTTGATGATCGGCCACCCACCCCTTCGCAAATTGCCGATCTGGATGATCGGCCACCCACCCCTTCACAAATTGCCGATCTGGACGGCCCACCACAATCTGGCATGACATTGTGAACTCACCGATCCGAGATTTGCTCTCATGACCAAGAGGAGTCTGTGAGAAATGAGAACTCCCCACCGGGCAAACCAGTGTGAAACTCCGGCTTCATCGATGAGTTGGCGGCCATGCCATGCAGCTGCCGACGTTCTGAGGTTGGTGCAGTGAAAGAGACGAGATTTGATGTTTGAGTATATGCCCAAAGGCTTCCCCGCTCAACACCTGCATCTGTATTTAGGTGATCCCCTGCTTCGGCCCTGACGCTTGAGAAGCAGCAAGAAATTTTGTTCTGATTGGCGTCAGCAGTGACCTACTCCCAGAGACTACGAGCGGAAGATCAGTCACATGGACAACAAGTCGAGCAACACGGTGCTAGATGGGGGGGCTCAACACATGCCTGAGCAACATGGGCCCGGCGGACCTGAATGCGTAGCAGGAAGAAAGAGACGAAAAATGTGTTCTTATTGTTGCGTTTACTCGTCACAGACTCTTGTCAAGACGATCCCACACACTCACCCAAGAGCCTATAGGTACATCATCGAATTTGCAATATGGATTGTGCTGTAGTTCAACGCAAACGACGAAGAAACGTGGATAGTCAATGTTTCTAAGACCAGTGGGAAGGTGCAGCGTATGTGAAAAGTTGCACAATGGACTATCAAGCTCGGTATTTGTTGTCCGTATTAGATTAAGGTGATAGGAAACCATCTTCAAGTCCTTTGTGGAAATTACAATGGATTTGCTCTGCGGCAATGAAATATGGAGTCCAATCGAACATAAAATGGAGATCTGTTAAGATTTGTGTGATGATTTATTATAACAATTCTTGTACAGAGAGGATGATTGGGTGGCGGAGGTTAGATTGCAATTTTGTAATGTGCATATTACAATGTATCCAGCTGTATTCCACTATGCAAATCTACCCATAATACAATCTCTTCTGAGATATTACAGTTTATCAGTGTACATTACAAAAAAAATTGCCCATTTTACAATCTATTCATACATGTTACAATTTATCTACACACATTACAAAATGTCCACACATCTTACAATTTGTTGAATGTATAATTTCTCTATGTACATACAAGATAACAAGTTACTTTATAGTTTGTGCATGCATGATACAGTTTTTCTATGTACATTATAAGATGTTCACCTACCTTACAGTTTATTTATGCATGTTATAGTGTCTCTATGTACATCACAAAATGTCCACCCAATTACAAGCTATAGTGTCTCTATGTACGTTGCAAATGTCCACCCAAATTACTGGCTTCTCATGTATGTTACAATTTTTCTATATACATTATAAAATGTCTACCCAACATACAGTTTATTTCGATATATTATAATTTTTTATGTGCATTGTAAAATATTGGTAGGTTTATGATGTTTGTGTTATACATGAACAAACTGTAATGTGATTGGATACATTGTAATATGTATGAGCAAATTGTAAAGATGGTAGACATTTTGTAATAGACATGTAGAAATCATAATATGTGATAAGAGGATGATTACACTTGCTTATATATTATACACGAACAAACTGTAATGTGATTGGGTACATTGTAATATGCATAAGTAAATTGTAAAGATGGTTGACACTTTGTAATAGACATGTAAAAATCATAATTTTATTATCCATTTATCATTCTCTTATTACAATATATTATACATTGATTATTCACTTAGATTGTAGAATGTGATGCATCAAGGTTTAGTTATAATATGACTGTCTATATTACAGATGACACTTGCTTATGACAATATGAATATCCATATTACAAAACTATCATCTACATTACGGTTGGCTTTTGCCTATTTCAATGTGAATGTCCATATTACAAATGACACTTGCTTATCACAATATGACTATCTATATTACAAAACTATCACCTACATTATTATTGGCCCTTGCCTATTACAATGTGACTGTCCATATTACAGATGACACTTGCTTATTACAATATGACTATCCATATTACAATATGTCACCTACATTACGAACTCTTGCATATTACAATTGACTGTCCATATGACATATGACACTTGAAAATTACAATATGACTATCTATATTACAAAACTGTCACCTACATTACAGTTGACTCTTGCCTATTACAATGTGATTGTCCATATTACAGATGATACTTGCTTATTACAACATGACTACCCATATTACAAACTGTCACCTACATTATAGTTGGTTCTTGCCTATCATAATGTGACGGTCCATATTACAGATGACACTTTCTTTTTACAATATGAGTATCCATATTACAAAATTGTCACCTACATTACAATTGCCTCTTGCCTATTACAATGTGACTGTCTATATTACATATGACACTTGCTTATTACAATTTGACTATACATATTACAAAACTGTCACTTACATTACGGTTGGCTCTTGCCTATTACAGTATGACTGTCCATATTATAGATGACACTTGCTTATTACAATTTGACTGTACATATTACAAAACTGTCACTTACATTACGGTTGGCTCTTGCCTATTACAGTATGACTGTCCATATTATAGATGACACTTGCTTATTACAATATGAGTATCCACATGGTAATAGGCTTGAGCACGCCCCCTTATGTTTTTTTCTCCAACCCGTCATCCAAAAAGTATTGAACATGACGGAAGGTAACCAAGTTAATGAATAAGTAAAACCAAAATAGTCGGCTGGCCCTTGCGGTCCGTAGAGGAAGGGAGGGTCGCTGGAGCTCGTCCGTGGCTGATCTCGGCCTGACTGTGGGAAGGGTGCGACGAGCGGATGTTTGACTGGATCTGGAATGTGGGTGGCGGTTCGACCAATGTCGACTCTGGTCTGTTTATAGGGATGAACGGAGGGAGCCGCTCGTCGGGATCTGGCTCAACTGGCTCGCCGCAAAGGACGGTGTTAGGGATCTCGTTCTCCTTCTCTTTCCTTTTTTCTTCTCCTCATGCTGAGAGCTGGCCGCGTCCGGTGCAACGGTGGCGTTGAGGCGTCTGCGACCACTCCTGGCCTGCTGCCAGCGGGAGCCCTTCCTTCCCTAGACGGATAGTTTCCCTGGTTGTCTACATTGTTCCGTGGAGAGGCCCCGCGGGTTTAGCATCAGGCCGTCCTCTACTACGTGACGGGCCCCTTGTGGTGGCCGTTTCCTGGCAGAGGGTTGCTGCGAAGGTGGGGGGTTGTGCGTCTAACGACAGCGCCATGAGGGGGCTTCTGCTCCCGTTCCCTCGACGGCTTCGGTGGTCTCCCTCGACGGAATGTTGCTGGAGGGCGCCGGGTCATCACAGAGTCATCGAAGATTTATCCCTGAGACAGGGGTGAAGCTCAGGCTGCGTAGTGGCCTTTGCTACTACGTGACTGAGCATTCCCACGGCGCTTGGTTCTCGGCGGTGATGATGCTAGTGCCCTTGCGGGCTCCTGCCTGTGGCTGGTGGATCTCGTCGAGTCAGGTGCCTTTTCATAGACAAGTAATCGAACACCCTCAAGGTGTTCGACAAGGGGTTCCTGTGTATACAGGTGCCTTAGGTGGGATTGGGTTCAAAGGGAGGTGTGGTGCTCTTCCTCTCTTCCTAATCCTTGTTGCAGGTGCGTGATGTCGAGCTTGCAGGTTTCTGGCTTTCAGTTGTTTGCCGACCGATGAAGAGGGGCAGGATTGCTACTTGGATCCCACACATTCATGATTGTTTCAAACGCCAGTGGGGGAATGGTGGTTGTCTAGATCAAGGACATAAATCGGTAGTCAGCTAAAGGATGGACCCTGTTTTGCTTCTTGTCTCCTCTGCTACAGCTGGATTAGAACACCTTCAAGGTGTTGGAAGATATGCAGTCAAGTGCATCATGAGGGGTTTACCTTCGGGTGTTTGCTGGTGGTAGAGGTTCTTTGGATTTCTGCCAGTGAGAGACCTGGTCTTGAGTAGCTAAGAAGACCAGAGACTTCATGGCTGTTACTGACAGGATTGCTAGTTTTTGCTCTAAGACAGATTGTTGTTACTAATTGTGGGTATGCTGAATGCATGTAACAATGGATTGTAATAGACTTCTTCTAGTAGGATTGTCTGGTCCTAGCTTGCTTAGTTGATTAGTCTTCTTAGTCTCAGTTTGGATTAACTTCTGGAGTGTCCCCCTGCGTGGGGATTTTGACCCTTGTTGAGCTTCTTAGCTCGTCTATGTAATGGGGTACCCAGTGCCCAAAGTTTTTAGTATAATAGTAACACGCTTTTTGACCGACCAAAAAAAAATAATAGAAAAAGTAAAGTAGGGGCACTTCACAGTAAACTATTATCTTTCTACAGAAATAAATAGGTGACAACCAGTTGTTTTGTACAACCAAAGCCACTACTTGTGAATAATTTTCTGAAATAACATAAACTGTGCATTACATGTACATATCACACAACTAGAGCATTTGGGGCTGAATTACACTTAAAGAAACCCAATCAGTGCTACGAGCAATGTAGAATCCAGAAGCATCAATAATTGTTGTACCTACTTCAGCACCTCCCTCCCTCATGGCCGTCGTGTGAGTGGATGATTTGCAGGCAGCGGTTCCACAAAGCATAATCATTATTCACATAATGCACAATAGTGCTCTCAGAGGTTGATACTAGATGTTGTTGCAAATGAAAATTAAGTATCCAGTCATATTGAACTTCTGAAATACAGATTCATATTCTTCGCTTCCTATTCCATCTCATTGGCATCAAGCTTAAGAAAAAGTAAGAACTAATAGATGATAAAGATATTATTCTTGATGAAACGTGGTAACTGGAAAAAAATGCAAGATAGCAAACTTTTCAATCATTGTTAAGTTTTTCCAGCATACATATATTACAGGACCGTAGACGCATTTCCTCATACACTTCATATACCATACTAATAAAATGGTTTATCATTAGTGCATCGCTATTCAGACCCACAAGTTACAGGAGAATGGAATCGTGATAGCTTGAATTGTCACTTTTTACATACGAACTAAATAAATAATTTACATTCTAACAAATCGGCGCCGTCTCAAGAGCTTAGCTTGAGCTTCCACGGCTCCTTGACCAATCAATCCAAATCTCTGTCAGAACTTCCTCCTCGTCACACCGACTCACGGGCCATCTCGCTCAACAGCAGGGCCTTTTCTCTTATTCCTCCATACGCCGCAATGGCAGCACTGTCAAAACCGTTCTGGGTCGCCGCCAGCAGCATCCTTAAAGAGCTACGCCAAGGCATCAGCGTCGGGCACGACGTTCGTGCCCTCGCACGCTCTCACAGCAATGCCGAACTCGTCTACAAGCAACCTGGTGTTGAAGTACTGGTCGGCGGTCGTGGGCCACGCCAACACCGCCACGCCTGCTATCACGGCCTCCAGTAACGAGTTCCAGCTACAGTGGCTCAAAAACCACCCTACTGCCGGGTGGCTAAGGATCGCAACCTGCGGCGCCCACCCACGGATCACATGCCCTGTCCCCGCCGTCCTCCATTCGAACTCCTCCAAGACATCCGGCTCTCCCTCTGATATATTGGTTGATACTGTTGGATGCAGATTGTGGCCGGAGCAATGGGGGTTTCAAAGAAAGTCATTAGGGAAACGAAGGGCAGTGTAGCCTGTTTTGACACCTTCCGGTTCTAGACCTAGGACGGAGGGAGGCCCTGCGCCGCGGAGGCGGTGCTGGGGCCGAAGGCGCTGAAGCCGTCAGCGTGTAGTTCGGGTTTTAGAATTTCTACAATTTCTCATTATTTACAATTGGTGCCACAGTGTATTCATGCACGGGTAGCTTTGGATTCGGTACCCGCGCGGGCAGCCAATACATCCTCATATATATATATATATATATATATATATATATATATATATATATATATATATATATATATATATATATATATATATATATATATATATATATATATATATATATGAGTGTTCATTCATTGCCCGCGCGGGTAGCATGGATTTTTGCTACCCTGCAGCCAAAAAAGTAACTCTCCTAGCTAAGAAAGTAACTCTGCTGTAAAAAAAGTAACTATGATGTCAAAAAAGTAACTCTGCTGGCCAAAAAAGTAACTATGTACAAAATATACAGCAGATATATATAAGGACGGGTTTTTTGATTTTGGAGGGGCAAATGATATTATTTTTGGCTCAAATTTTTTGGAGAGCTAGACAAAATAGTCTTCTACAATTTTGAAATTTTTTTTTTGAAAAAAAGTGATCGGAAGGGTGGGCGGGTAGCTACCCGCGCGGGCAATAAAGATGGGCCCTATATATATATATAGGGCCCATCTTTATTGCCCGCGCGGGTAGCTACCCGCCCACCCTTCCGATCACTTTTTTTTAATTTTTTTTTTTCAAAATTGTAGAAGACTATTTTGTCTAGCTCTCCAAAAAATTTGAGCCAAAAATAATATCATTTGCCCCTCCAAAATAAAAAAACCCGTCCTTATATATATCTGCTGTATATTTTGTACAAAGTTACTTTTTTGGCCAGCAGAGTTACTTTTTTGACACCATAGTTACTTTTTTTATAGCAGAGTTACTTTCTTAACTAGGAGAGTTACTTTTTTGGCTGTAGGGTAGCGAAAATTCATGCTACCCGCGCGGGCAATGAATGAACACCCATATATATATATATATATATATATATATATATATATATATATATATATATATATATATATATATATATATATATATATATATATATATATATATATATATATATATATATATATATATATATATATATATATATATATATATAGGGTATTAATTGAATGACCGCGCGGGTACTGTTGCGATTGCTACCCGTGCAAAGACACGGTGGCATTAGTTGTAAATACAAAAAACATTCGTCTTCTTCAGGTCATCGCTCGCTCCGCCGTCCTCACCCTCTGTACGATTCCGGTAGAGAGACCAAAAAGTTACACAACCCACTACCACTATCCTCCTCTGACCAACAGATTCTCTCCATCCCCAAATTAAAACCCTTGTCGCTGCATATTCCTCTAAATAGGCTACCTACTGGACGGATTCAATGGCTTGGCGCGTGTCTCAGACAACCTCGTGGCCAGTGCTAGGGATGCAGGTTGTGACTGCAAGATAATTTCCAGCGATGGCACATAGGACTTCGTAGGTGCCATCAGTGGTGAAGTGTTGTTGTCTGCAATCTCGAGAATCAATGACCAGACCAGAACCTTTGCGTGCTTGAAGCAGTTGTTGGGTTTCCAACATCATCACAATGTCTACGAAGGTAAGAACATTCAATTGCATGCTAAATCAACTAGGCTCCTTGAATGTGTGGCCTCTACGAGGAAGGAATGTAGGCTCCTTAATTATTTGGAGATGAAGTTGCATCTCCGTGTTCATCTTCACTCTGCAAGAGATTATGCTTCTGATCCTTCCTGCCGTGTACCTGTCTCTGATCTTTGTGTGGGCATCTGG
Source organism: Alisma plantago-aquatica (assembly GCA_963693085.1). NCBI lineage: Eukaryota > Viridiplantae > Streptophyta > Magnoliopsida > Alismatales > Alismataceae > Alisma > Alisma plantago-aquatica. The sequence goes on from OY856409.1 coordinate 983,928,349, forward strand.
TGGTAGTGTTGTGGGGCACACAGATGCAGCGACTGGCATGGAGCAGAGCATGGGAAGGATCAAGGAGAAGGCAGCCTCGAGGAGCTCAGTGTGGAGTAAGGTTGTTTGTGCCCTCTAATGAGTCGGCTGTCAATATCGAATCGTGCTGTTGGAGGAGCAGAGGCTGTGGGAAGTGTTGATGCTCGCCTGACATTTCATCTATCTGGTGGAGATTAGTCTTGTTTACAGAATGGATATCTAGCAGGGCATGTACGGGGCTGTTGGGGATGGTGGGTAATGATACCAATGGGAACATAGTAGAATTACGCCCGTCTGAGCTTATATACTTCACTGTTTTTATACACTGTTTACTTCTGGAAACAAATAAGCGGCTCTCTTTTAGTATAGAACGCCACAGTAGGATTGTCAGTCCTTGAATATTGTGGATTCAGATCATTGTGTCCTACCATGCTTAGCAAGTTGCAATAGGTATCTATATATTAATAAAATGTAGACCTTATAATCTTTACTCCTATAGTGGTTGGGAGAATTTTAGAAGACAACTGGAAAAGTCTAGGCTTATTGCCAATTATGCATACTTAGTATAAATTAGTAGCCAAATGTTCGGTGGTTAGTAAATATTTTTCTTTCAGTTGCAGCTCCAGTATGTATATTTTGTATTGGGAAAGAAAATAGTAGTATGTATAATAACATATAAATGAACGTTAGAAAATAGTAGTATGTATAATAACATATAAATGAATGTTAGAAAATAGTAGTATGTATAATAACATATAAAGTGGAAAGATTTAGAAAAATAATATATAGGAAGCTGAAGTAATAGTTGTGCGGCATCGACAAATTTTGGAAGTGTAGTTGATTATATAGTTTCTATTTGTGTCCATATAGTTACTATTTGTGTCCTAGTGTTACTTTCTATGCCGGATGGGTATTGTCATACCATACAATTTACTTTTGTGTTATGTTGTTACTTGGAGTGTCAGATAGGTACTTTGTTGCATATTAAATTTAGGACATACAACATATATGCATTTGTTACATACTTATAATAAGATTCTTTTCTTTTTTCTTGCATTTGTTACATACTTATAATAAGATTCTTTTCTTTTTTCTTGTGGCATTCTTTGACTTCTAAAAAGATTCAGATCCATAGTTTAATTATGTAAATACAATATACCAACCACTGTGACATATGTTTGATAGAGAAATCAACGAAACCATAATTTTCCAATCAGCTAATTACGAGCTGCCTTTCGTTCTCAGTGGCCATATTCCAACTGCAAATACAGGATAACACGACGCTAATAGATTATTGTACAGAATATTTTTTTTATAGTAGAACAAACTTCATTATGAAAAAGAGGTTTTCGGTAAAAATATTGCAAATGTCTCAATGTCAATCAAGACAGAACAGGAAAAGGATGAGAAACAAAGACATACAAAATTCTAATCCTAAAGATATCTACACTTGATTAGAAAATGAAAATTTGGTTATTTGCCTCGCAATACCCCATTCACCTATAGCTATTGTCACATAATTAAGGTATACTGAAAATGTCATACGTCATACATGCTTTTATGTTTCATATAGTTACTTTTTTGTGATACCTAATTAAGGGATACTGAAAATGTTGTTACTGTTTACTGCTCAACGACTATATCTGGTGCTGCTTGTGTTGTTTGTTTGTGTTTGATGTTTATATTTGTTACCTTATCCTGCTACTGATCTATTCTGTTCTTCTCTTCCAGCTCCTGGTGCTGCTCACTAAGCTTTATTTTCTGCTGCTGCTGTTGATTGTGGGGAGCATCCTGGTGCTGCTTATTGTGGTTTTGTTTGTTCTTTTATCATGCGATTGGGAGTTGTTACGGCTACTGTAATTCATGGATATGTGCTACTGCTAATGCTCTTGTGATGTACTGTTGTTGCTACTACTGTTGATGGTTATGTGCTACTGCTACTTCTAGTGTGATGAGTTGTTGCTGCTACTGCTGTTAAGTTCGTTCTTGTTTTGCTGATTGGGAGTTGGTGCTACTATTTCTACAGCTCATGTTCTAGTGATGTTGCTACTGCTATTGATGTATATGTGGTTCTATCTTTGTTAGTGGAGTTTTTAGTTGATTAGTGCGTCAGTGAGGGATGTTCAAATCTGTAATGGGTTGTTCTTTTTGTGTAGTTTTGTGAAAGTGATTTTGTAACGTTCTATGTACTTCACTTGTGTTTGTAATCTATCTTTGTGTTACCTTGTGCTCCAGCAGCTGTATGTATACTTTGAATATGTTACAAAGAATATGTTCTGATCAGTTGTTATTCTTTTTAAAGAATATGTGTTTGTCTTTGTGTGCAATTGATACTCTTAGTGTTGTCACATTTACTCTTACAAAGTATAAGAGTAACTGAGTTTGAATCATAATGTTTCTTTTCTAGGCTATCACAGTTACTCTTATTGTTGTTAGAGTTACTCGTAGTGCTCGTTCAGTTACTCACAGGGTTGTCACAGTTACTCATAGTGCTTTTTCAGTTACTCGTATTGTTTTCACAGTTACTCTAACTGCTATTTGAGTTACTCGTAGTGCTCGTTCAGTTACTCACATTGTTGTCATAGTTACTCGTAGTGTTTCACAGTTACTCGTAGGCTTTTTTTCAGAACTCGCAGGGTTTTTTCAATTACTCGCATGATTTTTTCAGTTACTCGCAGTGTTTGTTCAGTTACTCGCAGGGTTGTGACAGTTAGTGTTTGTTCAGTTACTCGCAGGTTTGTGACATTTACTTGCAGTGTTTGTTCAGTTACTCAACCATTACTTATAGTGTTCAGTTACTCGTAGGCTTGTTTCAGTTACTCGCAGACTTTTTTCAGTTACTCACATTGTTTGTTCAGTTACTCACATGGTTGTGACAGTTACTCGTAGTGTTTTCGCAGTTACTCTAACTGCTATTACAGTTACTCGCAGGGTTTTTTTTCAGTTAGTCACATTATTGTCACAGTTACTCGCAGTATTGTCACAGTTACTCGCAATGTTTTTCAGTTACTCGTAGTCCTTTTTCAGTTACTCGCAGTGCTTTTTCAGTTACTCCAGGATTGTGAAAGTTACTCGCAGGGTTTTTTCAGTTACTCAGGACATCGTCGGCCACGAGCTCAGGGTCGTGGACATGATGTTACTTTTAATTTCAGATAATTACTTTAGAATATAATTACTTTCTACTCATTATAGTTACTTTCTAAATAGTATAATTACTTTCTATTCATTATAGTTACTTTCTATACAATATAGTTACTTTTACGGTCAAATCATGATGTTGGCTTATTGCTCACCCTCATAACTTGTGAAACTATTGTGCCATTCTCATACGTACTTTCAACCTAAGGGGGAGTCCTTATGTAAAGAGGCATTCATTTTTGCATCCATCTCGCATAGGCTATGTTGTTGTGGAGTGGGCATCAATGCATATTACGGTACATATGTACATGGGAATAAGTATTTAGCAAAGCTTGGAAGTGACTGGGAAATGAATATAAAATCAGAACTCCATTTGTTGAATCTATCACATTGTTTATTATTGGCAGTTAGAATAACCGTGGGTGAATATCCAATGGGTACTCATCATCTCCCACCCCTGAACAGGAAGTCCAGTTGTACAGATATCTACTAGCTGAGTGACTGTTAAGTTAAGGGAAACGTTGCCTTTCTCTTCCTATCCACTATTGTCAAAGCAACAAATCAATACGGGATTTGAGATAGCCGACTAAGGAAGAAGAATTAATAAATGTGGAATCTTCTTGGTCACCAGTACTTGGAAAATAACAGATACATCTCTTTGTCCAAGACTACATTTTTCTTCATTCTACTTGTGACTTCTCCGACCCCACCCTATTATGCTCAACTATATCTCCACCCATCTACTCGGCGTGTGTCCATCGAGCAGAACATACACCTTTGGTCTTTCTTGTTATCCTACACCCTCTAGCGGCAAGTGTCGGCACCATGTCGTCATCTATTTTCAGGCCAAATTATTCATAGCAAGATCCATCTCATGTCGTGATACACCTCTTATCTCTATTTAGCAGCGATCCTCACAACACTTAGAGTCAGTGATGGGCAGTGTTTTTAAAACCGAACCGGACCGGTCGGTCCGACCGGTCAGACCGGTGAACCGGTAGCTGACCGGTCCGGAAGCCTAAAAAACCGGTAATGTGTCTTTTTCCGGTCCAACCGGTCATAAATACGATCCAACCGGTCCAACCAGCCGGTCGGACCGAACCGGATTGAACCAGTGGTTCAAAGAGAAGAATAAAACAGAAGGTAGAATATATATAGGAATTTACATATATGTATATACATATAGTATATATATGTATGTATGTATTTATTTATATAGAAAATATACATATAAGGTAGAATGCATATATATATATGTATATATGTACAAATATAAGTATATGTGTATATATGTGTATATATGTATGTGTGAATGTATGTGTACATCTACATAATAATATATATGTATACATATATATTTATATACATACATATATATAATGTATATATATTCAAATATATATATATATGTGTGTGTGTGTGTGTGTGTGTATGAATGTATACATTTGCACCACAATATATATGTATACACATATATTTATGTTTATATATATATGTATTTATTTATATAGAAAATATACATATAAGGTAGAATGCATATATATATGTATATATGTACAAATATAAGTATATTTGTATATATGCATATATATATGTATGTGTGAATGAATGTGTACATCTACATAATAATATATATGTATAAATATATTTATATACATACATATATATAATGTATATATATATATATGAATGTATACATTTGCACAACAATATATATGTATACACATATATTTACATATATATATGTATATATATACATTTATATACAATGTATATATATTTAAATATATATATGTGTGTGTGTGTCTATATACACAAACTATATATATATATATATATATATATATATATATATATATATATATATATATATATATATATATATATATATATATATATATATATATATATATATAACTTGTGCAGTTCAACCGGTTTGACCGGTCCGACCGCTAATTGCCTTTTATCATGGTGACCGGTTCGGTTTTTTTGGTTCAAATATTTTTTTATGTCATGCTGACATCATTTCCGGTCCAACCGGTTCAACCACTCTAGTTGAACCCGACTCAATCCGGTCTGAGTCAGTACCGGTCCGACCACCGGTTCGGTTCTGAAAACATTGGTGATGGGGGAAGCCATGGTCGCCCAACCATCGCCTCTGCCGCCCAGGCAACTGGCCCCACTAAGGAGACCGCAGATTCTAGGGAGCTGATAAACCAACCATATATCCGCCCAGAACGTCTCTTCCTCGGGCCGCCCCATCCACACTTTTCCGTTCGATGGCGTCCAACTTTGAGACCGTACTCCATTCGTTTCCAACGGCCTCCTACGCGTGTCACCAACCTAGCTTAGATTTGAGCTCGACATAGCAAAGGAAGAAGTAGGGATGTCCCACGTTTCGGCCTTGCTTCGCTAATTGGCATGTCCAAGACAATGGAAGATGCCCAAACAATGTTTCCGTGCCACATCCCGCCCAAGATACCGTCGACAGTTCCAGCAGATGCATTGTGCTTTAGTTTCCAGCCCCCGGCATCAAGACGGGATGACGGCGAACTAGTTTAAGAAGAAGGGATACAGAAAAATATTTACCAGAAGTGCCACCTCTACAGCGCTACTCTCGGTACGAGTAGTATAAGTTTGTTACCCGCGCGGGCAACAAAGACTAACCATATATATATATATATATATATATATATATATATATATATATATATATATATATATAGTCAGGCTAGAATACACTCGAGTGTATCCGGAGCGGAATACACTCAAGTAGTTTTTCATGATGCAATATTTTTTTTAAAAATCTAATCCATTGATCTTCTTAAACATCTCGTGAAAAACAAACACGCAAAATTTGAGCACATTTGGATATGTATAGCTCATGTTATGAAGACCGCAAAAATTATGCATTTCAAATTAGTTTCGCGCGTCGATTTTGTTGCCCTTAGATGAGTGACTTACACTCATCCAAATTGGCTCAAAATTTTTATGTAGCCTAGTTATAGTATGACGGTGAAGATCAACGGTTTACATTTTGCAAAAAAATAGTCTTGATATGCAAACACACTTGAGTGTATTCGTGCGATCCGTACACTCGAGTGTATTCTAGCCTGACTATATATATATATATATATCTTATATATATATATATATATATATATATATATATATATATATATATATATATATATATATATATATATATATATATATATATGCTAGAATACACTCGAGTGTACGGATCGCACGAATACACTCAAGTGTGTTTGCATATCAAGACCATTTTTTGCAAAATGTAAACCATTGTTCTTCACCGTCATATTATAAATAGGCTACATATAAATTTTGAGCCCATTTTGATGAGTGTAAGTCACTCATCCGAGGGCAACAAAATCGACGCGCGAAACTAATTTGAAATGCATAGTTTTTGCGGTCTTCATAACACGAGCTATACATATCCAAATGTGCTCAAATTTTGCGTATGAGTTGTTCATGAGATGTTTAAGAAGATCAACAGATTAGATTTAAAAAAAAATATTGCATAATGAAAAACTACTTGAGTGTATTCCGCTCCGGATACACTCGAGTGTATTCTAGCCTGACTCTCTCTCTCTCTCTCTCTCTCTATATATATATATATATATATATATATATACATATAGTGAGGCTAGAATACACTCGAGTGTATTCAGTCTAAAATACAATCAGCTTTTTAGCTGTTGGATCAAGACATGTTATCTCAAGATTAGATGGGAAGGATTCCACTCACAGCGTGCTGCCCCACCGCACTTGCTATCACTCACCCGCACAACCCTGTAATCTCTCTCCTTTGGTTTCTGACACGCTACCTAGTTCTCTCTCTTCACACCGATCGCAGGCTCCTTCCTCCTCTAGCCTCCTCAGTCCTCACCGCCAATCGTCGTCGGCAACTCTTCATTAGCAGCCAGTCACCAATGATAAGTGCGTCGCCTATCCATGAAAGAATAAACTATAGCAGGTTTGTTTCGTGTGTTGCAGGTACGAATCAGTGTAATTGTCTTCATTGCTTACTATTTGTGTTGTGTACAGGATCAGTGTGCAACGCTTCTGGGTAAATTTGTTTCTTTCATTCAGTTTATCCACTACAAAATACTAACAGTTCCGACATCTACTCCTCCAAGTCCACCTCCACGACTGAACATGTTAGGCTTGGTTGGTTTTCCTACTGTGGTTTCCGCTGTGTAAATTCAAAGCCATTGATATGGACGTGACTATCATCTAAATCTGTGGTTCCCTCAATGAAGCTTAGTCTAGGAAGATTGTCAAGGTGTCCATTTGGGAGAGAGAGATCCATCAATGTCATTCTGGTCATACACATTTATCTTGGTGTAGTTTCCATTTTCTGCTTTCACACGTCCATGTTTGACCATCCTAGCTACTACTCATGCACTACTACTGCTGCACACATGCTGATCATTGGTTAGGTCTGTTGTTGTTGGAAATTCATGGTAGACGTCGTTAAAGGAGCAGTTGCTGGTGTCGTTTGGCACCTTGGCAGTGGTTGGCTACTGGTGGTTCTACTCGTCCCCACGCATCGAGCTGGAAACGACGCACTCATCGTTGGCGGTTGGCTGCTAATGAAGAGTTGGCAATGACGATCGGCGGTGAGGACTGAGGAGGCTAGAGGAGGAAGGGGCCTGTGATCGGTGTAAAGAGAGAGAACCACGTAGTGTGTCACAGAGTGAAGGAGAGAGATTACGGGGTTGTGCGGGTGAGTGATAAAGTATGGTGGGGTCAGCACGCTGTGAGTGGAATCCTTCCCATCTAATCTTGAGATCACATGTCCGGATCCAACGGCTAAAAACTTGATTGTATTTGAGGCTGAATACACTCGAGTGTATTCTAGCCTGACTATATATATATATGTATATATATATATATATATATATATATATCGAGGGTGGCTAGGTTACTAGTTAGGAGTTGAGTTTCGGGTATAATAGGGAGACCTTCATCATTCACAGTGTTTGGGGCATAGAATCCCTTACAATTTGAGATTCGATCAACTGTGGAGATGTAAGGATGGAAAATAGAGTCTCCATTACCCGCGAGACTCACATTAGATAGAGATAGAGCAGTCAGTTTGAGAGGGAGCTTGGCACCCAAACTCAATCTCGTTGACCTGGAACGGGTGGGGGAGGTGCACTCTTGGCATCAAATGAATCTGTGAAAAGTGGGAACATAGACTGGTCGTCAAATTTGTGGGGTAGGCTCACTACTGACTTAGATTTCAATAATAATTAGGATTACCTAGGTATAATAATGTATTTTCTTTCTCAATTTTATTGGGGCTCCTACAATTATCCACTTGAGACCAAATTTTGCATTTTACCTAATTTGACCATGAGGAAACTTAATATCAACTTTGTTTTCCATTTTGAGAGTCACATCCACCTATACTTGCCTTTTTAGGTTAAACCCGTACTTAATTATCTCAAATTATCCAATTAAGGTAGAAGTTCATATTTTCACGAAAGTCACTTGTTATTGTAATAAACTCGTTTGATTTTTATTGGGTCAAAGAAGACAATATGCTAGGTAAATACCACCCTTGACCGTAATGTGACAACTATTTTTCAATTAGACTAGAGTTTGTGTCATTATGTTGCAATATAATATAAAGGTTCCAAGCATGCTAATTTCAATTGAACTTAGGGTTGTGTCTTAGTTGGATGAAATATGACACTAGATTAGTTTATTAACATAATTGAAGCTGATTTTTAGCTTGTTACATATGTCTATCTTTTGAATTTCTTTCATGATTGCTTCATGTACCCATTCTTCCAGGAACTGAATATCCCATTTGCCTTCAAGATTGATCAGGCTACTGACATGAAGGTCTCAACTCTTCTATGATAAGTTTTATCACTTATGAAAGCCCTTAAAGATGATTTTTATAATCGCAGATTCAATACCCTTTAACAAATCCACATGCCTTTTGTTGCTATGTGATTTATTTCGTAGATGACAAATCAATGCACACATAAAAAAATAAAATAATAGCTTAATCCATTTTTCAAATGCATTATATGCATAATGAATCATTCAGATAATATTTCTTTTCGAAAACGTGGCTATAGAAATAGATACAAGAAGCATATTCATGCACTCGTATTGGTCTCAGGAGGTGATTTTGCTCTCGAGTTAACAAACATTCTCAACTTATTGTTTACCAAACCAAATACGAGATTTGATATGTTATAGTATTAAAATGAGTTGAATCGGGATGCGCTTTGACTCCTGCAGCGCTACAGACGGACAATGCTCTCTCTCTCCCTCTGATTATACGATTCGATTATACACGTGATACCTGGAGGTATCCGTTGCATCTGTCGTTGATGTCCTAACGCGTGGACCCCAATATGGCAATATTCCCCACTAACATACTGAGCCTCAGAAACACCACAAGTGGACTACTTTTGGGTGGCAAGCCCCGGATTTATCGCTAATAAGAGAACGACGACAACGCGTACGAACACGTGCCGTGCGACCAAGCGATCATACATTTTTTGGTTGTCGGTTCCCCACATCTAATAATTTTAAGCAACGAGGGAGATGTATTACGTGGTAATGTGGTATGCATATCGACAATTCTTGCTGGTAAGCCGTACACAAACATCACAAATGCACTGACCAAGTTGGGTTTGATGAGTACTGTTGGCAACTGGGGTGAATAATTTTCCTTCACAACTGTTATCTTTCTTCCAACCATGACAATAACAAGCCTGCATATCAAATAATCACTCAGGTCCTCAAAGCACGCTGGTTACTTAACAACTGTTAATGTTACTAATTCTAGTTTGCATATTTTGAGCACAGAACTTCACGTTGTCGAAGACCGTCCATACTGTCAACATTCTTGACGTTATTCATAGTGCATCTTATTTCCAGACACTCTGTTCTCAAAATAAAATTCTTTTATTTTCCCAACTTATTTATTCTGTCCTACAATGAACCAAATTCGATCACATCTTTGGATAAGTCATGACCATTTCCTACGGCTACAGTTTTATTTAAGCTTTACTCATCAAATGGTCGACTGATCAAGGCGCTTCTTATGCGGGCTCGAGAGGATCGGGATGAGTATCCATATCCGATCTACCACCACATTTATAGGAGATTGAAATCTTTCAAGCCATAGCGCACGCCATCGGTGCCACTCTTTAATTTGTCAGTCATGAGATAAATATTTTTGTAACATAATAACGTAAGGAAAAATAGAAAAAATTCTTAGAATGTATATTTTGATAGATAATAGAAAAAGTTTGAGATAAATATTTTTGTAACATAATAACGTAAGGAAAAATAGAAAAAGGAAGGGAATTGTGGAGGAAAGTGGAGGTATCTCTCAAGTTATGGAGGAAATTCAAATAAATAGAAGGAAAGTTATAAATGTTGAGGGGAAGCACAGGTATAATTAAAATGGCTATAAAAAGAGAAGTGGTACTCCCTATTTACATCAACAATATTTTACATCAAATTAGACATAAGAAATGCATATTCTTCATTGAAAAATAATTACACGAAAATATTTATTCTGATAACGAGACATGTGAGTTCAGTTTATCTTAATTTTTTATGTACTAATATGTGTGTAGTGTATGTAACCTTTTGGAATAAAATGTCTTGGTAAAAAAAGATATATTTTTTTTAATATTTTTTATGTTCTCTCCCCTTCCCCTCACTATGTTAATCAAACAGATTAAAATAAGTGTCCCCTCCCCTCCCCACCCTTCCCATGCCCTCCCCTTCCTTCCCCTCCCCTTCATTCACCGCGTACCAAACATAGTATAAACAAGAGAATTTAACTCCCATCCACCCTTAAAATTTAATGTCAAGAAAGGATTTACACCATCAAACTTGTTGCAGAGAACCCTACTAGCATACCAACAACCTTTTTGACTAATCTAACCATCCTTCGTCATGGCTCTGCATAACCGATAGACAAAAAACTATCTCCGACTGGTATCCCGAAGAGACAACAACAAAGAAAAATAGTATGGAAAAGAAAAGATCATCAACTAAATAATTTCTCATCATCCAAACCAAACAGTCCAAAAATGTACTTGTTGTCCCTTCCCCGACAACAAACCCTCTTACCCTCAAAATACCGCTAAACACTTTTCACCTTTTTTGAACAAAGAAACTATTGCCTAACTGAAATCTATGATCATTGAAGAGCTCAAATACTCACATAGTCCTGCAAAAAAGAAACTCACTACCAATGCCCCGTTGGCGTTCCAATCTTTTTACTCTCTTATACCACCCCCAGAAGCTTACAAAAAAAAAAATTGTCGCGCGTCTGATGACATAGTTTTGGATTTGTCATTTTCCTCATACTCATTGCTAGACGTGTCTCGTAATTATCATATAATATTGATCAACATCCCCAGATTGCACGTATACATTGTATGGAAAAAATATAGTTTTTGCATTATGTCCTTACATCCAAACATTCACTGAATTTGCATCCAAACTAGGCATACTATTTAAATCTATGTTGAAAGCCAACATTGCACTATCTGAGCTAAACACTTTACGTGGCCGAACAACACCAGATCCATTAATATAGTCAAGAACATCTTGAAGATCTTATTTTATAAACACTCTATAGTGAATACTAGACCTTAGCGTATCATATTCTTCTAATGACCATAGCATCTTGGAACGTCTCTGGTGATTCCAATGCCAATAGAAGGAGAGTTGTCAGAAGTTTCATTTACACCTGGTCTTTCGTGGGTGTTTATGACAAACCTAGTCATGAAAAACGAAACTTTCTTGACGAAATCCATGACTTAGCAAACACTCAGACATCTGTTGCTTCTTGGAGGGGACGTCAACCTCACCTAAGTAACATAGAACACTTATAAATCAGACAATACCAAATCAACAACACTCTAGGTTTGACACGTCCTTCAATCGCTTCATCTCTAATTATATCTACTTGTCCTTTCTGCTTCAAATTCGAATTTCACTTGGAAGAGGACATCTTTGGGAAAAACTCAACCATTTTCTTTGTTCCCAACCATGAGAGAATTTTACTCTTTTGCCTTTACACCAATCTCTTCTAGACCTATCTGGATCACTTCCTAATCCTACTTAACATCGGATATCAACCTTGGGGAAAAACCATTCTGTTTTGAACACTTTTGGACCAGGCACTCTAATTTAAAAGCACTCATTCTCCGTGATTGGCCCTTACCACTCAACCAACTAGATCCATAATGGATCATCATCAAAAAGATTAAATGGACAATACCTTAAAAGTTGAAAATCCACCATATTTAGCAATCTACATTGAGAACTTAGAGACAAAGAATCTTCACTCCTCTGACAAGACATTGGCCCTTTTGAGGACTAGACAACCATCTTTGTGGCTAAAACTAAGATGGAACATATACTACATCAAAATGAGATCATGTGGAAAAAAATCTGACATCAATGGATAAATGAGGGAGACAACAACACCACGTTCTTCCACAAATGTGTAATAACAACTCAAAACAAGTTTTATCTACAATCTCGATTATCTACAATCTCGATATCGATGGCCATATTACCACAAATAGACATATTGTCACATCACATATTATAGAATACTTCCAAAAACTTTCAACAACAAACACAATGTATCCCCTACACTTCCACATCCATTGGGATTCTGTATGTCCAACATATATCAATGATCAGGACAACTTGACAAACATCTTCACAAACTTTGAAATTAAACTAGCCATTGACCAGTTGGAGGAAAAAAAATCTCCAGGGCAAGATAGCCTCAATTTAAGTTCTATCAACACATGCAGGTACACTTACACTCAGATTTCCATAACCTCTTTCAGTAAATAGACCTTCATGATGGTATCTCTCCCCAAATTTACATCCTCAATCAAACACATATTACACTCATCAAGAAAGTCAATCTTCCCTATGCGGTCCACCAATTCAGGCCTATCACCATCATCAACACATCAAATAAATCATCACAAAAACCCTTGGCACTAGAATGAAAGGGCACTTGAATGATATCATCAGAAAACAACAATATGCCTTCTTTAAACATAGAAAAACCCAAGACACATACATTATTGTCAACGAAACTATACCCACGTCATATTAAGAAAACCTCCTAGCCGTCAAATTTGATTTTGAGAAATTTTTTGATGATATCAACTGGATATATCTCTACAACTATAGGAAAGACTATGGTTTCCCAGATAGATGGATACACTAGATCAAATCTTGTACAATAACATGCCACTTCCCAACCATCACTAATGGGACACATTTTGGCTATTATAAATACCAAAGGTCTCTAGCAAGGTGATGTTGTATCAAAATATCTAACATCCTTGTCACAACTATCTTTACCCGAATGATTTAATAGGGGTGCTCCTTGGACTCATTTTGACCCCAATAACTGTAAGGAAAACATAGTTCAATATGCCAATGACACAATCATTAGACTTATGCTATACCAACACCATTAATATAATTCGCATCTTAGATCTATTACCATACATCTCGGGTCTCAAAATTAATCTACACAAATCTATAATTATTGGTACACATGTTAGTATTAAAGATATATATCATTACAAATAACTACTCAACTGTAAGATAGAGACTTTCCTCTTTACCTACCTGGGCCTTCCAATATCACCATACACCTTGCCTAAAACCATATGGAATCCAATTATACCAGACTCAACAATTACCTTTTTTGACGGAAGACTCAGTTCCTTAACCTTGCGGGCACTCTCACTCTCTTCAACAACTAACTCACCTCCATCACCACTTACTTTCTCATCTGTATTCCTCCCCTCTAACATTTCAAAATCCATTGATCATATCAAGAGGGAATTCCTTGAGAAGAATATGGGGTAGAAAATCCACATGGCACAATGGGAAAATATCTATGTTACAAAAATTTATGGAGGATGGGGCATCATCAACACTAAAACCTATGCCTAATACTTGATACAAAAAACACTGCTACACTTTACTCTAATTGAGAATACATTTGAAAAAATCTTAAGATAGACAATTACTAGAAAAAGAAACACATGGTGGAATATCAAGAAATGAGGGGCATCATCTCTATGAAAATACATCAATTGCTACCTATAAATCATCCAAAACTACATCAACGCCCCATCAAACTATACCAATAACATAAAATTCTGGACACACCCCTAGTACCATGGGCTTGTTGGTATGCGTGCTCATATAGACAATCGTATGATGATTGGATGTGGCATTAGATACCTGATTTGATAATGATAAAGGTAATTACATCTATTATTTTTGTCTCAAAAATGAGATGATGACACATACATAGTTGATGTATAAAGAATGATGTTACTTGATGACATATGTATTCAGGTTGAGGACTTGAACAATGAGATCATATGTATGATAAGAATACATACATTCTTGTTATATCCCTATTCAGATATTATTGTGGAAACAAAATAGACAACAATAATACATAAAACTAGAGTGTGTGTTGATTGATGACAGAGTCTCATTAGTCATTATATATGATATCAAGCCAAGAATACATGTACATGTCAGAGAATCGTGTATCAGACAGACCCACCTTGAGAGTGATAGATGGATACCATGGAATGGTAGTCATAATACAATCTCATAGTGATAGTGGTGATTATGGTTCTTAGACCTGAAGTCACTACACTCATCATATGTCGTTCGTTGTACTTTGACATCATCCAATGTGACCTTGAATAAGGGTTTCCATAAAGGTGATGCTGAGGTGCATTGTAACACATGGGGATTGAGTGTGAGTAATGTAGATGAGATTTGTCACTCCTATAGGAAATTGATATCTACTCCACTTGATACGCAAGATTGAGAAATGTATGACCATACTCATGTGATTCAATATATGATATGTGAACTCACATGCATCTCAGACAGTCTGCTCTAGTTCAAGGAACGTGGATTGAATGTTGAGAGGATGACGATTCCATGTCACGAGTTCAATTTGGATATTAGAGACAAAAGGAGCTATATGATCACGATACCATTGATCAAGGATTGTAGGTTGAAGTGTTGGCTAAATGGACATCTATAAATCCCTTTGTTTTGATTATGACAAACATTTCATTCTTATTGATCTAACGAACTACTTGAGTGTGCAGGATTAAGGTGGATGACAAAGCAACTAGGGAAATCCATATGCTTACATGTTTATGTTTTCATGCAATGTAATCGCTTTGTAAAAAACTTGTACAAATATATAATGTACAAGTACTTAGATTGCATGTAAATCAAGCGTTAGATTCTCCCTAGCTAAACACCACATTTAGATAAGTCATTCCCTTCAAATAGGATCACATTTGCACACTCATACATATAATTAGTGCCTAAATTGAAACATTGAAACAGGATCAATCTCGGTCGACAAACTCCTCGACCGAGACACTCTCGGTCGACAATCTTCTCGACCGAGAAAGATCCAAAGTAGCCGTTAGACACAACAGACAAGTTAGTTGGCAGTTGGAGAAAGACGTTGCAAAATCACTTGTTCTAGAGTGCCTGTCGGTCGACAAAAGTTCGACCGAGTAGGTGTCTCGGTCGACCATTCCTCGACCGAGATGGTCTCTGATAGCAACTGCAGAATTAATTAATTAGCCGTTGTTAAAGCAACAACTTTGTACCTAACGGCTAGTTAAGCACTTAGAAACCCCTAGAAGTTGTCTAGAACGTCCTTAAGCATCCTTAGGCCATTCCTATAAATAGGACAAGCCATAGGACACTCAAACACACTTGCTACACTTGAGAAATCCTTGAGCATACTTTGAGCAATCTGTTTGTGAGCAATTTGAGCATTGTGACAATTGGCCATTTCATTCCTTAGCTCGTAATTCGTGTCCTATAGGCTAGTATCTCCTACCCACTGCAATCACAAGTCCACACACTTGGTTAGGAGATCTATACGCTTGATCTAGGCAAATCAAGCCTTGGGCTACAAAGGATAAGTTGTAATTTCCTTTTTCTTTCTTGTTCTCTATTACCGTTTGTACTCTCCTTGCTACTCCTAGGTTGGAGGCTGCTGATTGGAGAGGGTGGAGTTCTTCTTGGAGAAGAAGGTGACTTTGAGCTACTTCAGAAGGCTGGTGCAACGGGAGGTTACTTCTAGAAAGGAAGGCTACTTCAAGGGGGAGCTTGGAGTTACTTCAAGAAGGCTACCTCAAAGTTGGTGCACCTACTTCAAGTGAAGGCTGTTCAAAGGGTGTAAAGGAAAGTATTGTATTTTGTATAAATCCTTGGGAAGGTAATAAAATAAATACTTTCAAAATCCCGGTTGGGTAAGCAACCGGGTAGTGGACTGACAACTTTAGTAGTTGCTAAAGTTGGAACCACTCTAAACACCTGTCTCCTTCTTCTAAATTTCAATTGTGGTTGTTTGAGTTCAATAAATTGTTAAAATTATTTAAAAACTCTATTCACCCCCCTCTAGTGTTTTTTCATGAAGTTTTCTCGAACTTTTCGAATTACTTGGGTAGCAATGATGTGTTGCTAGATACTACTCATTACTTGTGATGTCACAAGTTAGTTATGGGCATTCACTGCTAATGTGATTTGGGACCTATAGGGCTACACACATAGGATACACTTCTAATAGAATTTTATTCACGAATGGTGTTTAAGTTGATTACTAAAAGTGTTTAGGTATTCATTTAAACAACCGAGGTTCAAAATTGATTGAATGGATGTTGAATCAACTGGTTCAAGTTGTTGAACCGGTCAGTTGGAATGTTATGTCAATTGGAAACAACATTGGTTGAACACTACCTGAACCAGGGCGTGAACTGATCGGTTCATTAAGTGAGAAGACCAGTTCATGGTCCTAACCGATTGGTTCATGTGATGAACCACCTGGTTCAATGGTCAAATCGATTGGATCAACGATTGATGCAGATGTCATGTCTTGCACTAATCATGCATTAAATACCAATGTGATTTGAAATAGGAAAACTACTAAACAATCGGTTCAATGGACGAGTTAACCGATTCACCCTATCAACTAATTGTTCGGATAGAGAACCAATCAGTTCACCATTTAGAGTTTTAGAAAATTCATGAAATTTGTCTCTTTGACTCCCAGATTAACAGAAAACCCTAACCCTATCATTTCCTACAAATAGAGAGGTACTGGGAGCTTCCCAAATACAACAATAAGATCTGATAATTGTTGTCCTCTTTGGTTGTGGTAACCAATATAGAGCCCGAGTAGGTTCTACCCAATAAGAGAGGGATAGTGTTATATCCCCAATTTTGATAAAATGAATGATATAAATATAAAGCATGTTCAGATAAATAATTTTCCTAAATAGTATTATTTATGGAATAATATTTTCCTTATGACAAGTTAAAGAAATAAAAGGATTTTTGTTTGCAATAATCCATTAAAATGTTGAACAAGAGAAAGAATGGAAAATTCTAGAAAAAGAATATTCCATAAAATTATAGAGACGGTTTTGAATACGAAAGAGGTCCCAATAAAGTCCATAATGTTAGAGATGCATTGAGATAACTTTAATGGGCTCCTATATTTTATTTAAGGAGAATATGTTTGATTGCCTTCTAAACAAGATGCCTTCTCTTTCTCCTATTTTAGTTGGAAACCAATTGTTGAGTAAAAGAGAAACCTTTTATTTAGATAACTTATATAAAGGTGGTAGTGTGTTCATGGAATACCTTGCCTTTTGACAATTTCCTTGTACAAAAAAGAAAGAGAAAAGAAATAAGAAAGAAAGGAATATGTATTTATTAGTAGTAATGGAAACACCTACCATAGCAGTAAGTCATAACCATGATTGTTCCTTCTGTGTCTATGTACGAGGAAGGGAAACCCAAACTCCCCCTCAGAGGCCGCTCCTTCTCTCCCTCCCTTCGTAGAAGCCATTGGGGTTTCCTTGAGATATGTATATATATGTGTGCGTGTGTATCTATTTATATAAATATATATATACACACATATATATATATATACGTATATATATATACATATATATATGTGTGTGTGTATATATATATATATACATATTATATATATAATATATATATATGTATATATATGTATATATATACGTATTATATATATAATATATATATATACGTATATATATATATACACGTATATATATATATATATATACCTATATATATACATATATATATACAAATATATATATACATATATATATATATATATATATATATATATACGTGTATATATATATATATATATAGTCCTACTTGGAACGACTCTGGTGATTGCAGCTGTAACATCCCTGACCTGGGTTATGAACTAACCCTAGGTGTTTTGCTTAAATATGTGATTTGATGCTTGTGGTTAACTTTTGAAATGTAATTAAGGCTCTTGAGGAACTTATATTTCAATTTCAGTCCTTTTTGAATAATGTTGAAACATTGTTTTGTTAATTTTGGACTAAAGAGCAAATTATTCAAGTTGAGGGGTTAGATTGCAAATTGTGTATGATAATAAGTTCCTCATGTGTTGATGCATAATAAGAATGAAGATGATGCAGAGGTATGGCTTGTGATAGCCTGAATACCAAGAAAGTGCTGATAAAGCAAAGTTTGTACATGAAAACCTAGGTTTGGTGTAAAGTGCAATTTACCCAAAACCTAGGGTTCAATATGCAAATTACCACTTCAATAAGGTCCCTAATAATCTTTGGCATCAAGTAAAGCAAAGAAAATGAGATGGGCACCTCATTTGAATTATCTTGGAGGAGAGAGAATCTTGACATTAAAATAATCAAGATATAAGCATAATTGAAACCCTAATGCAATTAATGCAAAAAAAATAAATAAAAATAATTGAAGGGCTTTCAATCAAAACTTGAATGGTGGAATTCATATGTGTGTTTGGACGTCCTTGAGCTTTCAAGGATCAAAAATATCCTAAGGAGGTGAAATTCCACTCACCTTATTATAAGGAAAAGAATTTCCACTCAAAAATATATATTATTATTATAATGGATTAAGGTGCTTAATTTCTTTTCCATTAATTCTTGGATAATGAAGAGATTTTACGAAAGTTTGAAGGTGGTTTCGTGATCAAGTAATGGAGGAGGATTAGGGGTAAATTAGTATGGAATTTATTTAAGGAAAATGATTTCATTTTCTCTTTCATTAAAGACCCATATACATATTCTTTATATATACCTTATTTCAATAACACATAAGGAACGAACCCTTAGTCTTTTCCTCCTCATTCTTGCTTTGGCAGACCTAGGGAGAGTCCAGGAGCAGGAGAAGGACGAACACCACCTGTAGGTAAGGTTTGATCATCTTCTACCTTGGATTCATGGTGAAAACCCTAAATCAATGATTGATTCTAGGTTTTCTTCACTCGATTTCCATTTCTAGCCATCCATTTCATCCAAAAGTTCAAGAACGAACCCTGGATAGTTGCTGGAGCTCCATCCACCATTAAAGCCACGGAGCTTGGAGCTTGGAGATCAAATTTGAGGCGGGTTTTATAACTTAAACCCTCAAACATTGCTATTGCATCAATCTTCTATGCTTTGTTGATTGATTTCTTCAATTTGATAAACTTTTGCTTCTTTGCTGCAAATTCCATCAAGAACGGTTGCTGTTATTGGGTGCACGAAGGAAGATTATGATGACATCATCATAAGCAAGCACCTCACCAAATATCTTGGGAGCAAATGATCTCATTGGTTGGGACCAAACGGTTTCACCAAAACCGTTTGGTGGCAAACGGTTCCAAAACCGTATGAAAGAGTTGACCAAGCTTGGACCGTTTGGGAATATCGTTCCTAATTATGTAGGATAATGACCCTCCAAATTTGAGGGGTTAACTCTAAAGGAATCATAGGTTGAAGGCCAATCAATTAGGCAAATCGAACTGAATTAAGTGCTGATTTTCAACCTGATTAACTTGAACTTTTTGGGCAAACGGTTTCAAGACCGTTTGAGTGCGTTGACCAAGCGTTGAACGTTTGGGATTATTGATCCCTATTATGTTGGCTAATGACTCACCAAATTTTATGGGTTAACACCCAAGGAATCGTGAGTTGAAGCCTAATCAATTAGGCAAACCCTAATTGAAAACAGTGCTGAAATTCCAATGAGTTAAGTTGAGATTTTGGGTTGATTAGCCCAAACGGTCTCAAGACCGTTTGGGGATCACCCCAAGACCGTTTGGAGGTCTGGGTTCAAGTATAGTTGACCAATTGAAGGTCCAAAGGTACTAATCATATTGCAAGGTAGTGCTGAATTGTTGATCAACTTGATAGACCAATCCATGATGATTTTTCACTAAAGTCCAAAGGTTGGATGGGAAAAAGGTCTCAAGACCGTTTGGAGCTCATAAAAACGGTCTCAAGACCGTTTGGTGGTCACCCAAGACCGTTTGGAGGTCTAGGGTTGGGTATAGTTCAGTGGTTGAAGGTCTAAAGATATCAAGTTGATATGCAATAAATTGCTGATTTGGTGAGCACTTCAATGAACCAAACCCTAATTGGATTGCTTGGTTTTGAGTGATATGATGGGCAAACGGTCTCAAGACCGTTTGGAGCTCATCCAAATGGTCGCAAGACCGTTTGGTGGTCACCCAAGACCGTTTGGAGGTCTAGGGTTGGGTATAGTTCAGTGGTTGAAGGTCTAAAGATATCAGGTTGATCTGCAATAAATTGTTGATTTGGTGAGCACTTCAATGAACCAAACCCTAATTGGATTGCTTGGTTTTGAGTGATATGATGGGAAAACGGTCTCAAGACCGTTTGGAGGTCATCCAAATGACCTCAAGACCATTTGGGGTCAGGTCATACCCCATTTGAATGGTGGTTCAATAGTTATGAAGTAACTAGTCACACATTGATGAATATTGAAGGTTCATTGATTCTAAACCCTAATTCAATTGATTCCAACCCTAATTGAGGATCAATTGCGGGTCAATTGAGTGTCAAATCAGTTGAGGGTTGATCTAATTAACTCAATTGATTAGTGTCTAACATGTGCAAGATCGATTGAAGGGTTCAACATTGAAAACCCTAATTCAATGTGATTGATGGAAACCATATTTGGTCCTTTCAGTTTTGAGGTGGTTTGGACCAAACGGTCTCAGGACCGTTTGAGTCCAAACGGTCTCAAGACCGTTTGGGACCAAACGATCCCAAATCAGTTGAGGCTTAAACAGTTTCATAAGTTCAATTTTTTTAAGTGGTTTCAATTGTTATTCTACTAAATGGTTTCACCTATTCCAAGATCACTTGGAAGGTAATCAACCAAAGAGTATGAACTCTCAAATTGGATGAAGGTCAGTGGTTTATGTAATCAATCACATGATGTAATCCAAGGGAGATTGAGTTCTTCATGATCTTGATATAATGACATATCCTATGATGTGAATTCTTGTTTCAAGATTGAGTTGACTTAGATTAATCAAGGTTGAAGTAACTTCATCTTATAGAAGATGAGGGATAAGATATTCTTCATGTATGAATGCCTAGTAAGGGCATGATTTTTAATAGTGAGATCATGAAACCCTAGTTATGAAGGTTAATGAATCATAACCCTAGTAAGGGCATAGTGGGGTAATCCTTGAATAGTGATGTTATCATTATTTTGCATTGTACTGATATGAAATTGATGTGTTGTTATCATCTGTACTAATCATGTAGGTTTCATGAGGTATTGAACATAGTCAGGTATGAGCTATGATGCCTTGTGTATTAAAAACACTTTATAAGTTCTATAAGCAATGATATGCCATGTTGCCTAGTGAAAGGTAACAAAAGAGTTTAATAGGCTTTAAGAGCCATGTGAAATACATGCATTACATTTATCATGTTTACACTGTTAGATGACTTGATGGCATTAAGTTACCTGTTAAAGTGGTAACATGTGTCTTGATGATTTAAGGGTTTGAACACCCATATTCTTGAATCATGATGATGAGATGATAAGGAATTGAGATCCCAATGTTAGCAAAGCTGTGAAATGAACTTGATAGAAATAGTACTCATTCTTTATAGCAAATGTTATAATGTTATATGATTGACAACATGCATGATGCTAAAAGAATGTTGTAATGTACTTAAATAATCAAGTGAAATGATATCATGTAGAGCCCTGACCATAGATCCATCATCGTCAGTAGTCAGGTGATGGTGAAACAGGTTTTCCTAAGGGAACTCCTGGAGAGCATACTTTTGAGTATGTGGGGGTTATGGGCGCGAATATCCTTACGCCCTAATGAAGGAATTGATGTGAGATAAACACTAAATCCCTCAATTCTTCATTATATGTATATGCCGGGACAATGTATCACTAATCTCCCGATGATGTTGTTAATGCCGCATCGATGAGAGATAAACAAGAAATCCCTCGATGGCGAAGAGAGTACAGAATGCCACTGTAACTCTAATAGCAAAGTTGCCAGAATACCCTGGAAAGCTATTATAGCAGAGACACGAGATGTCCTGCATGTTGTTCCTCACACTGACTGAGGAGGATGAGGTCATAGAAATTCGTCTCTTCTGATGACCTATGTATGGTACCGATTTCGACTTCGCAGTGGTCGGTTGGAGTATGAGCGGTATATCTCATCTCCTCAGGGCATAAGTATGTTTGTAATATGTAATCAGCCGTGTAGCATATTTGCTTAGGGTTGAACTACGAGAATCAATGGTTGAGAATACATTGATTAACATGTTCTAGTTGGATAAATGTTTTACATTATCTTTATATTTCTTCCTAAATGGATATCTTGCTACTTATTCAAGTTACAACTGAAATGATTGCATAGAGAATGCTGCTCTATTTAGTTTATCTAATGAATTACCTGCTGATAAATGTTTATATTTCTACTACTCAGTGTTATTCTATTATTTGCAATAACAATGTTTTTGGCGGAAAGTTATATCTCTCGCTGGGGCAATTATTCAATTGTCTCACTCCCGTGGAATTAAATTTTTAGGTAACCGCCGACGAAAAGGCAAGGAACCTATTACAGAGGAAGAGCAGCAGTAGCAGTAGCAGGGACAGCAGTAAATCCCAGGTGGGGATATGAGCTGTCAAGTTGTATACAGAAAGTCCTATGAGTCATCTCTGTACTCTCAGGTCCTAGGAGTCAGTAGAGTGTTTGATGTTGATCTGAGATTTTGGCTTGAAGCCTCGAGATTTTTGTATCCTGCTCATGTATAGTTTAACAGGGCTGACAATGTTATGACTCTCGAGATGAAATGATACAGAGATGTAATGATGAATCAGTTTGTAAATAACTTACTTTGGTTCTTTATGTCAAAGTTTCACAGTTTGTGGATCTTCTTGCAAAAAGTTTTAATTTTTAGTGATTTTCAGTAATTCCGCTGCTAATAATTTGCTTCCGCATGCGTTGACCTGGTTTTCACGAGTCAGTCGTCACAATTTAGTGGTATCAAAGCTCTAGGTTCGCTGAGTCTACAGAGACATAGGACTAGGGTTGTTGAGTCTGTTCTAGTGTCTTCCAGTATATCTGAATAGTGTCTTCTGCTCATATAGGAGGAGAAGAGAAAACTAAAGATGTCTGGATCACACGAGGAACATGTTGCTGAAAGTAGTGTCTCTGCACACGGAGGAGGTGCAAGTGACCATCATAGGGAGGAGCATGTGCCTGAACCATCCCAGTTCAACCCAGCTGACATGGGGAATCCAGCCTTCCAAGCTATGTTTGGGCAGTTCATGACTGCCATGACACATATGACTGATAGGATGCCCATTCCTGCACCCAGGGCACCTACTCATCAAGAAGGACAAGGAGTCGGCAAGATGTTTGAACGACTTCGCCGAGTTGGAGCCACAGAATATGCTGGGACAGCTGACCCAGCAGATGTTGACATGTGGCTAACTGAGCTAGAGAAGGCCTTTAGAATCCTTAACATCCCAGAAGTTGAGAAGGTCAGGCATGCTGTGTACCTTCTTAAGGGGAGTGCTGGTCACTGGTGGACCATAGAGGAGGGAAAAAGGCCAGGTGTGGAGATTGCATGGGAAGTATTTCGATGAGAATTTGTCAATAGATACTTTCCTAAGACCTTTCTGGATGAGAAAATCTCTCAGTTTGAGAGATTAAGACAAGGACCAATGAACATTAGCGAGTATGAGGCTAAGTTCATAAAGCTTTTGCGGTTCTGTCCGCATATGGCAACCACTGATGAAGAAAGGATCAGACGTTTTGAGAAAGGATTAAATGCTGAGTTGACCACCCCTGTGTCTGCTCTGGAGAACAGGGAAAGATTTGCTACTTTTGTAGAGTCTGTTAGAAGGATAGAGAGGTCTGTGACTGAGAAGAGACAGACCCAGAACAAGAAGGTGTACCCCCAGTTCCAAGGATCTTCATCCAAAGGTTTCAAGAAACCGAGGTTTTATGCAGCAATGGCACCACCTAGATTCAATACCCAGACACAGTGGACGTCAAATAGGGGTAGAGGATGAAGTTTACCACCAGAAAGAGCTCACAGTTCAGCATCTGTATTGGTTACAGGACCATCCAGACCACAGCAGGGGATCAGAAGTTGTTTTATATGTGGAAAGGTGGGACATCTGATGAAGGATTGTAGAGCCCGAGAGGTGAGTGTGACTCAACCTCAAAGGCAGAGTCAACAAGGTTCTCAAAGGAGGCAGTTTCCAAGTGGAGCTAGAGGACGTGGACAAGCATCCCAAGCTGGATCATCAGCACCTAGTCATCGAGCACCAAATCAACCACAGGCAACGACGAGATTTTATGCGATGAATCCACCTGATGCAGTGATCAACCCTCGGGTTGTGACAGGTCAGATGAAACTATTTTATTCTGATAGGTCTACATCCTGCATCGTATCTGGTTTAATTGATCCAGGAGCTACTCATTCCTTTATCACTCGGAGAGTGATTCTTGACTGCAACATGACTACAAGTCATAGAGCATATAGTTTGTTGTTAGAAACTCCTTTAATGGGATCTGCTATGTTGTGGGAAGTATGTTCTCCCTGTATTCTTTCCTTTTCTGAACATTACATCCAAGTGGATCTTATACCACTTGAGATGCATGGGTTCGATATAATTCTTGGGATGGACACCTTAGAAAGGTACAAGGTTGTCTTGGATTGTGAGTCCAAGCAAGCTGTGTTTACAGATAACAGTGACACATGGATATTTCAAGGAGATAGAAAGATCCTTCCAACTTGTCTTGTGTCAGCCACGGTAGCTGAGAAGATGATGAGGCAAGGATGTTATGCATTCTTGGCCCATGTGGTAGATACCACCATGGAGAGTCCTAATCCTGCTGAAGTTCCTATAGTCAGGGAATTTCAAGATGTATTTCCTGAAGAACTTCCAAGTGTACCTCCACCCCGAGAGATTGATTTTGAGATTAATCTAATCCTGGGCACACAGCCAATAGCACAAACACCATATAGAATGGAGCCTGCTGAGATGGCAGAACTCAAGAAACAACTACAAGAGTTGCTTGAGAAGGGTTTTATCCGACCAAGTACTTCACCCTGGGGTGCTCCGGTCCTCTTTGTTAAGAAGAAGGATGGGTCAATGTGGTTATGCATTGATTACAGACAACTTAATAAAGTGACTATAAAGAATAAGTATCCTCTGCCAAGGATTGATGATTTGTTTGACCAGTTGCGTGGTGCAACCATCTTCTCAAAGATAGATTTGAGGTCGGGATACCATCAATTTCATATTAAGGAGGGTGACATACCTAAGTCTGCCTTCAGGACAAGGTATGGTCACTATGAGTTCACAGTTATGTCATTTGGACTAACTAATGCACCAGCTGCATTTATGGAACTCATGAATAGAATCTTCCGACCTTTTCTTGATCAATGTGTAGTCGTCTTTATAGATGACATCCTGATCTACAGTAGAGATGCTCAGCAGCATGAGCACCATCTTCGTCAGGCTCTGACTTTGCTAAGAAAGCATAAGTTATATGCTAAGTTTAGCAAATGTGAGTTCTGGCTACCAGAAGTTTCTTTCCTTGGACACGTAATATCTGCTTCAGGTATTCGTGTTGACCCTAAAAAGGTAGAATCTGTTCTACAGTGGGAGCAACCGAAGACACCAATGGAGATTCGTAGTTTCTTAGGGTTGGCAGGATATTATTGGAGGTTCATTAAGAACTTCAGTTCTATAGCCTTAACCTTAACCAAGTTAACTATAAAGGATGTTCCTTTTGTGTGGAATGACAAGTGTCAACAATCGTTCCAGTTGTTGAAGGAAAGGTTGACTAGTGCACCTGTATTGGTGTTACCTGAGCAAGGGAAAGGGTATATAGTTTTCTGTGATGCCTCTAAGAATGGACTAGGATGTGTGTTAATGCAGGATAAGCAAGTGATTTCTTTTGCTTCCCGACAACTTAAGAAACACGAGGAGAATTATCCAACACACGATCTAGAACTAGCTGCTGTAGTTCATGCCTTGAAGATCTGGAGACATTACCTCTATGGAGAAACATTTCAGATTTTCACAGACCACAAGAACCTAAAGTATATATTTTCTCAACATGAGCTTAACATGAGGCAACGCCGTTGGATGGAATTAATCAAGGACTATGATTGTACAATTGATTATCATCCAGGGAAAGCCAACGTGGTTGCTGATGCATTAAGTAGAAAATCAGCAACACCAGCTCTAGATAAAACACAGTTGAACTCCTTAGTGTGCTCTAAGAGAGATATGCTTATCTCCTTGAGGCAAAACAACATACAGCTGAAAGTATCATTGTTAGCCGGGTTGTTAGCTGAGATGCACATAAAACCTACTATGAGACAACAGATTAAGGAGGCACAACAATCTGATGTTGTAGTTCAACAGATTAGATCAGAGTATTAGTGAGAAACGAGAAGGTTTCTATGATTCAGATGATCAGGTAGCCTGTTATCATGGTAGAATGATAGTACCTGATGCTGATAACTTAAGGAAGTTAGTCCTGGAAGAAGCTCATTCTTCTATGTATGCTATGCATCCAGGAAGCACCAAGATGTATCATAACTTGAAAGATATGTATTGGTGGCCTGGTTTGAAGAAGGATGTTGCTGAGTTCGTGATGCGGTGTCTAGTGTGTCAACAGGTTAAAGCTGAACACCAAAAGCCTGCAGGAACACTGCAGCCTCTGCCTATACCACAGTGGAAATGGGATCATGTGTCCATGGATTTTGTGGTTGGTTTACCCAGAACAGCCAAAGGTCATGATTCCATTTGGGTAATAGTTGATAGGTTGACAAAGACAACACACTTCTTACCTGTCAAAACAACCTATTCTGCTGAGAAGCTGGCACAACTATATGTAGATGACATAGTGCGGCTGCATGGGGTCCCAGTTACCATTGTTTCTGACAGAGGTCCCCAGTTTACAAGTCATTTTTGGGAGCGACTTCATAAAGCCTTAGACACACAATTAAGGTTTAGTACAACCTTCCATCCTCAAACAGATGGACAGTCTGAGAGGACAATACAAACCTTGGAGGACTTGCTTAGGGCATGTGTCCTTCAGTTTACGGGAAGTTGGGATCTACATCTAAGCTTGATAGAGTTTGCCTACAACAATAGCTATCAGCACAGCATTGACATCACACCTTATGAAGCTTTGTATGGTAGACGTTGTAGATCTCCCCTATGTTGGTATGAAACTGGTGAATATCAACTTTTGGGCCCTGATCTTGTGCAGCAAACCACCGAGAAGATTAAAATAATACAACAACAGTTGAAGACTGCACAGGATAGGCAGAAATCCTATGCTGACAAGCGTCGTAGACCTTTAGAATTCCAGGTTGGAGACAGAGTATACCTCAAGGTCTCACCTTGGAAAGGAGTCCTTAGATTTGGAAGGAAAGGAAAGTTAGCTCCTAGATTGATGGGGCCTTATCCAATTATAGAACGGGTTGGAAAGGTAGCTTATAAGCTGGAGTTACCACCTGAATTGCAAAAGTTACACCCAGTGTTCCACATTTCCATGCTAAGGAAATGTCACCCTGACACAGAAACGGTTCTACAACCTATGGAGGTTGAGCTTAATGATGATATATCATATGTTGAAGGACCTGTGTTGATTCTTGATAGAAGAATCAAGAAGCTGAAAAAGAAAGACATAAGTCTTGTGAAAGTCCTCTGGAATCATCGTGGTACTGAAGAAGCCACATGGGAACTAGAGGAAGAGATGAGAAGGAAATACCCTGCTCTTTTATCTTAATATGTTTTGTAATGATTTCGGGGACGAAATCCTTGTAATGGGTGGATAATTTGTAACATCCCTGACCTGGGTTATGAACTAACCCTAGGTGTTTTGCTTAAATATGTGATTTGATGCTTGTGGTTAACTTTTGAAATGTAATTAAGTCTCTTGAGGAACTTATATTTCAATTTCAGTCCTTTTTGAATAATGTTGAAACATTGTTTTGTTAATTTTGGACTAAAGAGAAAATTACCCAAGTTGAGGGGTTAGATTGCAAATTGTGTATGATAATAAGTTCCTCATGTGTTGATGCATCATAAGAATGAAGATGATGCAGAGGTATGGCTTGTGATAGCCTGAATACCAAGAAAGTGCTGATAAAGCAAAGTTTGTACATGAAAACCTAGTTTTGGTGTAAAGTGCAATTTACCCAAAACCTAGGGTTCAATATGCAAATTACCACTTCAATAAGGTCCCTAATAATATTTGGCATCAAGTAGAGCAAAGAAAATGAGATGGGCACCTCATTTGAATTATCTTGGAGGAGAGAGAATCTTGACATTAAAATAATCAAGATATAAGCATAATTGAAAGCCCTTCAATTATTTTTATTTATTTTTATCCAAACGGTCTCAAGACCGTTTGGTGGTCACCCAAGACCGTTTGGAGGTCTAGGGTTGGGTATAGTTCAGTGGTTGAAGGTCTAAAGATATCAAGTTGATCTGCAATAAATTGCTGATTTGGTGAGCACTTCAATGAACCAAACCCTAATTGGATTGCTTGGTTTTGAGTGATATGATGGGCAAACGGTCTCAAGACCATTTGGAACTCATCCAAACGGCCTCAATACCGTTTGGTGGTCACCCAAGACCGATTGGAGGTCTAGGGTTGGGTATAGTTCAATGGTTGAAGGTCTAAAGATATCAAGTTGATCTGCAGTAAATTGCTGATTTGGTGAGCACTTCAATGAACCAAACCATAATTGGATTGCTTGGTTTTGAGTGATATGATGGGCAAACGGTCTCAAGACCGTTTGGAGGTCATCCAAATGACCTCAAGACCGTTTGGGGTCAGGTCATACCCCATTTGAATGGTGGTTCAATAGTTATGAAGTAACTAGTCACACATTGATGAATATTGAAGGTTCATTGATTCTAAACCCTAATTCAATTGATTCCAACCCTAATTGAGGATCAATTGAGGGTCAATTGAGTGTCAAATCAGTTGAGGGTTGATCTAATTAACTCAATTGATTAGTGTCTAACATGTGCAAGATCGATTGAAGGGTTCAACATTGAAAACCCTAATTCAATGTGATTGATGGAAACCATATTTGGTCCTTTCGGTTTTGAGGTGGTTTGGACCAAACGGTCTCAGGACCGTTTGAGTCCAAACGGTCTCAAGACCGTTTGGGACCAAACGATCCCAAATCAGTTGAGGCTTAAACAGTTTCATAAGTTCAATTTTGTTAAGTGGTTTCAATTGTTATTCTACTAAATGGTTTCACCTATTCCAAGATCACTTGGAAGGTAATCAACCAAAGAGTATGAACTCTCAAATTGGATGAAGGTCAGTGGTTTATGTAATCAATCACATGATGTAATCCAAGGGAGATTGAGTTCTTCATGATCTTGATATAATGACATATCCTATGATGTGAATTCTTGTTTCAAGATTGAGTTGACTTAGATTAATCAAGGTTGAAGTAACTTCATCTTATAGAAGATGAGGGATAAGATATTCTTCATGTATGAATGCCTAGTAAGGGCATGATTTTTAATAGTGAGATCATGAAACCCTAGTTATGAAGGTTAATGAATCATAACCCTAGTAAGGGCATAGTGGGGTAATCCTTGAATAGTGATGTTATCATTATTTTGCATTGTACTGATATGAAATTGATGTGTTGTTATCATCTGTACTAATCATGTAGGTTTCATGAGGTATTGAACATAGTCAGGTATGAGCTATGATGCCTTGTGTATTAAAAACACTTTATAAGTTCTATAAGCAATGATATGCCATGTTGCCTAGTGAAAGGTAACAAAAGAGTTTAATAGGCTTTAAGAGCCATGTGAAATACATGCATTACATTTATCATGTTTACACTGTTAGATGACTTGATGGCATTAAGTTACCTGTTAAAGTGGTAACATGTGTCTTGATGATTTAAGGGTTTGAACACCCATATTCTTGAATCATGATGATGAGATGATAAGGGATTGAGATCCCAATGTTAGCAAAGCTGTGAAATGAACTTGATAGAAATAGTACTCATTCTTTATAGCAAATGTTATAATGTTATATGATTGACAACATGCCTGATGCTAAACGAATGTTGTAATGTACTTAAATAATCAAGTGAAATGATATCATGTAGAGCCCTGACCATAGATCCATCATCGTCAGTAGTCAGGTGATGGTGAAACAGGTTTTCCTAAGGGAACTCCTGGAGAGCATACTTTTGAGTATGTGGGGGTTATGGGCGCGAATATCCTTACGCCCTAATGAAGGAATTGATGTGAGATAAACACTAAATCTCTCAATTATTCATTATATGTATATGCCGGGACAATGTATCACTAATCTCCCGATGATGTTGTTAATGCCGTATCGATGAGAGATAAATAAGAAATCCCTCGATGGCGAAGAGAGTACAGAATGCCACTGTAACTCTAATAGCGAAGTTGCCAGAATACCCTGGAAAGCTATTATAGCAGAGACACGAGATGTCCTGCATGTTGTTCCTCACACTGACTGAGGAGGATGAGGTCATAGAAATCCAGCTCTTCTGATGACCTATGTATGGTACCGATTTCGACTTCGCAGTGGTTGGTTGGAGTATGAGCGGTATATCTCATCTCCTCAGGGCATAAGTATGTTTGTAATATGTAATCAGCCGTGTAGCATATTTGCTTAGGGTTGAACTACGAGAATCAATGGTTGAGAATACATTGATTAACATGTTCTAGTTGGATAAATGATTTACATTATCTTTATATTTCTTCCTAAATGGATATCTTGCTACTTATTCAAGTTACAACTGAAATGATTGCATAGAGAATGCTGCTCTATTTAGTTTATCTAATGAATTACCTACTGATAAATGTTTATATTTCTACTGCTCAGTGTTATTCTATTATTTGCAATAACAATGTTTTTGGCGGAGAGTTATATCTCTCGCTGGGGCAATTATTCAATTGTCTCACTCTCGTGGAATTAAATTTTTAGGTAACCGCCGACGAAAAGGCAAGGAACCTATTACAGAGGAAGAGAAGCAGTAGCAGTAGCAGGGATAGCAGTAAATCCCAGGTGGGGATATGAGCTGTCAAGTTGTATATAGAAAGTCCTATGAGTCATCTCTGTACTCTCAGGTCCTAGGAGTCAGTAGTGTGTTTGATGTTGATCTGAGATTTTGGCTTGAAGCCTCGAGATTTTTGTATCCTGCTCATGTATAGTTTAACAGGGCTGACAATGTTATGACTCTCGAGATGAAATGATACAGAGATGTAATGATGAATCAGTTTGTAAATAACTTACTTTGGTTCTTTATGTCAAAGTTTCACAGTTTGTGGATCTTCTTGCAAAAAGTTTTAATTTTTAGTGATTTTCAGTAATTCCGCTGCTAATAATTTGCTTCCGCATTCGTTGACCTGGTTTTCACGAGTCAGTCGTCACTGTAGCGGCGATCTAGGGTTCCCTCCGCACGCGGCCCTCCGGCCTGGGGGAGTGGGTCTGGCATTAGTTTGAAGCTGCCATCGTCTCCCCCTTGGCATCTTCATCGACTTGGCTCTCAGATCTGGGTCTGTTTGTAGGTGCTTCTCCGAGCTTCTCCTCTCGTCCTCCCTTGCGTGCGTTCTGGTCATGGTCAGGCCTTTTGCGGTGATGCGTGGCTTGAGGGGGATGTAGCGCTCTCCTCCTTGGCATCGTTCTTCTCAGATCTGCCTCGGGGCTGAGCGGAGTAGCTTTCTTGGAGGTCTCCGATCGTCAGTTTCCAGTGGGGGCGGGTTTGCCCTCTTTTTTTCTTTCTTTGTTCTTCCTAGTCTTTTTCTCTATGTCAGTCTGTCTGTGGTGGTCTTTTTTTGGTCATGCCTTGGGTTACTTCTTGGGTTGACGGTGAGCTTGGGCGCCCATAGGTGCTTCAGGCAGAGGAGGATTAAGCTGAGTTTGTGCTTTGTGCGGGTCTTTTGCCCCCTGCTTGCAGTGGTGGTCGGGAGTGGTGGTGGGGTTCCCGACACCCTCTACTCCCCACCATTGTATCTGCATGAGACATCCTTCCTCTGTATTTGCATCACTGGGGTTTGGCCTCCTTTTCGAGTCTCCTGGTTGGTGCACCCTTAGTGCTCGATGTTTTTTAGTTGTGTTTCTAGTACTATTTGTGTGGTGTTGTGTTTGTGTTGTTTCTTTGTGGTCGAGCTCTTTTTCAGGTGATCATTCGTTGTCTTCATGATGGTAACCTTTGCCAGCGGCTATGCAAACTCCTCACCAAATGTAGTCATAGGATCTTGTAGATTGGTGAATTCCATCCCGGATAGCTATTTTAGACAACCACTACAAGAGGTGGACGGTGCAGAAACGTACCTATCACATCCCAATTTGAGCCTTGTACTATGTCTTTCCACAAAAGGAGTTGCTGCTTGGTTACTTAATGAGAGATGTCTATCTTGTAGATGTTGTATGGCTTACTTTTAATGAGATTGAGCTATTTTCAATATATATATATATATATATATATATATATATATATATATATATATATATATATATATATAAGCCATGCATTCATATCCTTCACCTAAGGTTGGTAGCATACCCTAGCCAGAAGAGATAAATAGAAAACATCAATAAAGGTTGATATGTGCATACTAAAAAGAAAATTGAGCAATTTATAAAGAATACGGGACAACAAATTATGAAAGATTCCCATAGAAAAGAAAAGTACCATCCAAGTGGGTATCTAGAGAAAAGATCACAATAAGAATGATATTTTCCATAAAACAACATTAAAAGATTGTGCCATATATACATCCACAGCCATGGTGGGAAATTATGCACATATAAAGAAAGTAGGGCACACACCCAACAATCATCATCAATAATATGCATGTATGTGAGATAAACATAGCCCTAGAACAATATAAACACAAATGTCGCCAAGTCTCATAAACGTGAAACTTGATAGAGAAAGAAATACTGCCAATCTCCCAAATATATAAAATTGAGAATGGAATACTGCCAAACTCGTGTATAGAGAATGGGATATTGTTTCTCTCCTCAATAAATAATAGGGAAATATTGTCCAAAAAACCATTATAATTTACACTACTCTAGTGCTACTGAATCACATAGCATGTAAAATGTAGAGGCAAGTAGAAAAGTATGGTCAAAATTATACAACGTTGCCATCACACAATGGACAACACAAACATATAAACATCCACTTCAAAGTGGGCACATAACATTATACAAGACCAACATGCACCAAGGCACAAGATAGATATCAAGAGAATATCCAAGTCCACAACAAGCAATATAGTTCACATGAACCATGATATCAAGAGAATAGATATATGTGTAGGCCAAAGTCAAAAGAATGATAAGATAGGTGAATTTCTCAACATAGAGGAATAGGGTATATAACATACCCCAACTTAAGGGTCTATATAAGTCCAAGTCACTTCTAGATCCAAGTCTAGGCCTCCAAAAACCTATTAGCCATATATGTGGAATTAGGTTTAGGTTTCATTATTTATTCAAACCCTAAAAATCATCTTTTTATTATTAGTGAATTAGGTTATCAAAACCACACCATGTTTTAGGTTATATTATTTGAAGCCCCAAACATATTTTATTATATTTTTCTGACTTATATATATTTAGTTATAAATTTCACAACTTATTAACTTATTTAGGTAAATTCATTAAAATCACATATTTTCAAGATTAGATTTGAGAAATAAAACTATACCATTAGATAGTCCTTATTTTTATGATTTCAAAACATATTTTCTTTTATTTTTCTGATCTATAAATTATTTAATTACGAATTTTGGAAGATTGACTAATCAGAATATTTGATTAAGCCACGTAGCTAAAAACATATTGAAACACCGTGCTGAGATGGACCAATCAAAATTGGCCACCCTGTCACTGGGCCCACTACAAACCAGGCGCACAAAGAACACAAAGAAATGGGGGAAAAAGACCAGAAAACCCATCATAGTGTGAAGAAAAGAAAACCAAACTGAGTAAAAATTTGTCAAAACACCAAAGACCATCTTCCTCGTCTGAACTAGATGGCGAAGAACACCCAATACAACCACTGAAAGCTATGGAGTGGGGGATCAAAATGGAGCCATGGTATCTAGAGACACCAATGGGCATCACCATTTGTTCGGCAGATCCCTACGATCTCAATGGACTCAAGAGATGAGATCTAAGGAAACTTGGTTATTATCCAACCTGTGACCATGAGGGGCAGGAGACGATCACCGATCACAAAACCAGAAAACACAAAATAGGATAAAACGATCTACTTCGGATGATCCCAAGCAACAAGGTGAGGTAATCTATGGGAAAACGAGGACGAATAGGAGTTCAATAACAAATAATCAAATTTGATTGCACAATCATGAAATCGATAAGCAAAAGAGGGGTAAAGGGCATACTTTCCTTGGTACAGAATTAATGATGGTAGAGGACACTCGAGGGAAAATAGGATGGATTCCTCATATCCTTCGGACTCCAAGTGGTTGGAAGATTTGACCCCAATCTAAAACCCTCGGTGCAGTGTAGCTAAAGTAGGGGCGACGGTCAAGAGCCTGACGAGGCCGGACCGAGGTGAGCAAGAAGCATCTATGATCTCATCAGAGGTCATGGGACCAATCCCTTGTGGTCTAAGGGTCTGGATGGGCGAGAAGAGGGAAAAGAAGAGGAAACAGAGAGAAAACTAGGGAGACGAGAACCACATACGGAAATCCCTGATAATAGTGAAGACCTAGATTTTATAAAGTTGTCTAGCTCGAGAGGACAATAGGAAGGTGTGAGAGCAGAAATCAGAATGAAAGGATGGAGGGAGATGGTGATACATCCTAAAAAAAGAGAAGTAGGTCTGATCATCGTGTGAATAGGGCAAATTGAGGTAGGAGAAAAGAATGGAGTCACCCGATCTAATCCAATGACCCGAAATGGCCCACACTTTGGCAAATAGAAGAAACCCACGTGGCAACCAAATAAATTAGAAACCTTATTCGAATTGGAATCTAAATTAAGTGAATCATTTACATTATTCCCTTTTTCTCTTTCTTCTTTTGAGGGCACGAATGAGTCCTAAATTAAATGAAATTTTGCATAGCGGCTAATTAAGGCATATAGATTCTGATTATATAATTTTTTTTCCATTTAATAACTTTTAATGTGTTAAAAAACCAAATCCTATTTTCTCTTTCCTCCTTCAATAATGACATTAGGATTATCCAAATTTGATGAAACTTCACCCATAAGTCATATTTAATGTGTTGGATATGAATTTGTCATCAATTTTACATATTGGAGTTGTTTGAGTATTTATTTAGTATTTTGAAGGTTCTACACACTTTCTCTCTCCTAATTTCACCTTTTAAGCAAACTTTCTCCAAATTGGAAAATTCACCCAAAGGCTATATTTCTTATGTAGATTATGAATCTAAGATTATTTTCCTCTGTTGGAGTCATTTAATATTTTATTTGATATTTTGAGGGAAAACACACATATTTTCCAATTAGAATTAAGTTAATTATTATTATGTAAATAATGTGAAAATTGACTCCCAAGGAACACAATTTTTAACTTATATTCTACTTTTGAGATTTCTTTTAATGAGATATGTCATATGGCCCGTTATCATTATTATTATTACCATTATTCATCCAATTATGCTTCATCTTCTCATATTATCACCAAAGGAAGTATGTGGGATTATTAGCATGAATTTTATATTACTTCATGTGACATATTTTATGTGTCCATTATTGGCCAAAGACTAATGTGAGAACATTAGGTTTTATTAGGGTCAAATATACATGCATTATCTCATTAAGGTTATACGAAACCTTATGTAGATCTATCCTCAACCTTGTTTGGCTAAATCTAAAAGGTCAAACTTCTAGGGTCGGATTCAAGATCTGGTATGTTACAACATTCAGCCCCTTAAAAGGATTTTGTCCTCAAAATCTATTGATCAACAACCTACTAATCTCAACCCCTTAAAAGGTTTCATCTAACAAGTTAAACTAAACGACATCAAGGAATTAAGGCTACCCACATATCTTTTAGTTGTGAAAGTTTTATAGATTTGTATTATTCGTGTGTCCAACTATAGTCATGCCATCTGGGATTGATCTTTAGGTCCTTGTGTCTCTAACCGAACAACCCTACAAAAGTATCCAGGAGTCATATGGTAGGTCAACTACACCTTTATATCAATCCTAGTCATAACTCCAAAACTAGGGTTAGAATTCTATTCACCCTATTCCTAGAGTTTCACTATCCATACCTCAGAGAATTCTTCATTGTGACTTAGTTCAAGAAAACTTCAATAAAATCTAGGAAAAATTATTTTGTACATATAATAGTATAATGAAAATAATTTTTGTTGATGAAAAACTTTGCGATGTAAAATCAACTTGCGTACTAAAAATCAATATGAAAACCAAGTCACAATATTTCCATAGTAAGACCTCCTTTTCCTACTACTTCATCATATCCTAAACTCATCCTCAAATCAAATCGTATTGTATTGAAAGATCATCATTGATTAGATCTAGGGTGAACATCTCATCTTGCGGTAACTTAGCAAAGCCAGGGGTTTTATTTAGGGAGACAAAATTGAAATAATCATATTCCAACTACCATGGGCTCTGATACCATGCTGTAAAGAAGTGAAACCACCTCTCTACTAAGAATTTGAAGAATAAAACCTCCAGTCCAAACACACCCATAAGTTATGATGGAGTGGGTGTACAATTTTCAAATATTATTAATGGTATTCAAAACAACCAAAGTATAGCAGCGAATGAAAAATATTGTCTGTATTCAATGTCTCATAAGGTTACAAAAGAACATCTTAATCTTACATGTAAGGGTACATCATAAGGATCCATGTAGAGGGAAATCTAAACCACATCAAGATTGTCTCCAAGCTCTAACGTCTTAAGCTAAGTTCATATCTTTAAGCCAGGTCCTCCATATCCTTCACCTAGGGTTGGAAGCATACCCCAACAAGAAGAGAAAAATAGAAAACATCAACAAAGGCTGGTATGTGCATACTAAAAATAAAATTGAGAAATTTATAAAGAATAAGGGACAACAAATTATGAAAGCTTCCCATAGAAAAGAAAAATACCACCCAAGTGGGTATCAAGAGAAAAGACCACAATAGGAATGATACTTGCCATAAAACAACATAAAAAGATTGTGCCGTATATACATCTACTACCATGATGGGCAATTAAGCACATAACAATAAAGTAAGGCACACACCCCAAAATAATCATCAATAACTTGCATGCATGTGAGATAAACATAGCCCTAGAACAATATAAACATAAAGGAGTCCAAGTCTCATAAACTTGAAATCTGATAGAGAAAGAAATACTGCCAATCTCCTAAATATATACAATTGAGAATGGAATGCTTCCAAACTCAGATATAGAGAATTGGATACTGCCACTCTCCTCAATAAATAATAGGGGAATACTGCCCCAAAAACCAATGTAATTTACACAACTCCAGTGCTAATGAATCACATAGCATGTAAAATGTAAAGGCAAGTAGAAAAGTATAGTCAGAATCATACAATGTTGCCATCACACAATGGACAACACAAACATATAAACATCCACTTCAAAGTGGGAACATAACATTATATAAGACTAACATGCACCGAGGCACAAGATAGATATCAAGAGAATATCCAAGTCTACAACAAGCAAGATAGTTCACATGAACCATGATATCAAGAGAATAGACATATGTGTAGGCCAAAGTCAAAATAATGATAAGATAGGTGAATTTCTCAACATAGAGGAATAAGGGATACAACATACATAAACTTTAGAGTCTATACAAGTCCAAGTCAGTTCTAGACCTAAGTCTAGGCCTCCAAAGAACCTATTATGCATATATGTGGAATTAGGGTTAAGTTTCATTAATTATTCAAACCCTAAAAACCGTTTTTTTACTAGTGAATTAGGTTATCAAAACCACACCATGTTTTAAGTTATATTATTTGAAGCTCAAAACATATTTTATTATATTTTTATGACTTATATATATTTAGTTATGAATTTTACAAGTCATTAACTTATTTAGATAAATTCATTAAAATCACATATTTTCAAGATTACATTTGAGCAACAAAATTGATACCATTAGATAGCCCTTATTTTTACAATTTCAAAACATTCTTTATATTATTTTTCTGAGTTATGATTTATTTATTATGAATTTTGGAAGATTGACCAATCAGAATACTTGATTAAGCCACATAGCTAAAAAATTCTTGAGACACCTTGTTTTGATGGACCAATCGAAATTAGCCACCCTATCGCTTGGCCCACAACTAACCAAGAAAATGAAGAACTCAAAGCAGTGGGAGAAAAAGACCAGAAAACCCATCATAGCGTGAAGAAAAGAAAACCAAACTAAGTACTGATTTGTCAAAACAACAGAGACCATCTTCTTCGTCTGAACCAGACGACAAAGAACACCCGATTCAATCATTGAAAGCTATGGAATGGGGGATCAAAATGGAGCCATGGTGTCTGGAGACACTAATGGGAATCACCATTGGGTTTGGTGGATCCCTGTGATCTCAATCAACCCAAGAGAAGAGATATGAGGAAACTTGATTATTATCTAGCCTGTAGCCATGAGGGGTAGGAGACGATAACCGATCACAGAACCAGAAAACACAAAACAAGATAAAACAATCTACTTCAGATGATACCAAAAAACAAGGCGAGGTCATCCATGGGAAAATGGGACGAACAAGGGTCCAATGACAAAGAATCAAATTCGATTGCACAATCCTGAAAATGATAAGCAAAAGAGGAGAAATGGACATACTTTCCTTGGTACAAAATTAATGATGGTAGAGGCCACTCGAGGGGAAATAGGATGGCTTCCCTATCTCCTTCGGACTCTAGGTGGCTGGAAGATTTGACCCCAACCTAATACCCTCAACATAGTGTGGCCGGAGTAGGGGTGACATTCCAGAGCCTAATGAGGCTGGACAAGGTGAGCAAGAAGATTTGGGATCTCATCGGAGGTCAGGGGGCCAATCCCTCATGGTTTGAGGGTCTGGATAGGTGAGAAGAGGGAAAAGTAGAGGAAACAGAGAGAAAATAGGGGATACGAGAACCACATACCAAAATCCCTGATACACAGTGAAGCCCTAGATTTTATAGGGTTGTCTAGCTCGGGAGGACAACAGGAAGGTGAGGGAGCAGAAATCAGAAGGAAAGGATGGAGGGAGAGGATGATATGGCCTAAAAAAATGGAGAAGAAGGTCTGATCTTCGTGTGAACTGGGAAAACCAAGGTAGGAGAAAAGAACAGAGTCACCCAATCTAATCCAATGCCCTAAAATGGCCCACACTTTGGCAAACATAAGAAACCCGCGTGATAACCAAATAAACGGGAAACCTTATTCGAATTGGAATCTAAATTAAGTGAATCATTTACATTATTTCCCTTTTTATCTTTCTTCTTTTTTGGGTGCAAACGAGTCTTAAATTAAATGAAATTTTGCAGAGAGGCTATATGCATGTAGATTATGATTATGCAATTATTTTTGCCTTTTAAGAACTTTTAATGTGTTAAATAAACCAAATCCTATTTTCTCTTTCCTCCTTCAATAATGACATTAGGATTATCCAAATTTGATGAAACTTCACCCATAAGTAATATTTAATATGTTGGATATGAATTTGCCTTCAATTTTACATGTTAGAGTTGTTTGAGCATTTATTTAATATTTTGAAGCTTCTACACACTTTCTCTCTCATAGTTTCACCTTTTAAGCGAGCTTTCTCCAAATTGGATGAAAATTCACCCAAAGGCTATATTTAATATGTAGATTACAAATCTAAGATTATTTTCATATTTTGGAGTCATTTAATATTTTATTTGATATTTTGAGGGAAAACACACATTTTCTTTTCCAATTAGAATTAAATTAATTACTATTTCTCTACCTCAGCTCCGGACCCTGCCGCCTACAAGGGACTAATTTGGCAAGTAGTTTGCTTTGGTTCTCACCTTCTCAACTAGTGATAATGCCTCCTGCCGGTCCGGTGCACTAGTGGAACCATCCTCGGCTTCTGCTTTGGTTCTTGACTTTATATATTTCTCTAATGAGCGGGTGTCAGGGTTGACACCGGGCGACGGGCGGTGTCGGGCGGTCCCTACCATATATGGCAGCAACCCTTCGAACCTGGATAGTTTTGAACGTACCCTTCTCAGCCTTTGTTGGCCAGTGGGGAGGTACAAGGGCAGCCATTTCCTGGTTGCTTCTGGACGGTTCCTTGTTTGGAGGGACCATCGTTCTCTGGAGGCACCGCAGGAAAGGGTTTTTTTTAAGGGTTCTTTAAATTTATTGAAGACTACGGGTTATGGAAGATCTTAAAGAAGGAGAAATTCCCAGCGTCTGTGCAGATTCTATTCCCGGTCGTCGTCAATAGAGATCCATGTGCACCAGGGAGAATTCTGTTAAAGGGACTCTTTACTGTCCTTTTCAGAATTTTCACTGTTGCCCAGATGGTAGAGAGGGAAGCAGAGGCTTCACATGTATGATCTCGCATCTTAAGAGGGCACACCTCTGCAGTGAGGAGCGTAGTTCTACTTTGCGTGAAGCTATTATTAATGATTATGATCTTTTTCTGTCCGTAGACATGACTTTGAGGGTCCTTGATCAGTGGTTGTGTGAAAAGTGTATGAAGATACAAGCCACGAGTCGCGCCTGCCATCATGATGATGGTATTGTCCAGGTCACTAATGACATGGGAGAGGTTGTTAGTCATTATAGGCATCTTAAAGACTCTTCCTAAAAGCTTTGAGATCTCTACTTCCAGGGAGGGTTATGTCCTGGATACTGGGCTTCTTGATCGGGTATTTAGAGCCCCAATCACTACAGTGAAGAGCATTCCACATAGTTGTCGATTTGCTTTCTCTCAAGCGTTGAAGACTTCTCTTTACAAAGTGATTGCTGAGCCAGGTTCTATAGCTGCTTGGGTGAGACTGTTGCTTCTCCCGCGTTGTACTTTGTAGGTGTTTCACCCTCAGAACAGACGAGATATATGATCCAACAATAGAAAGTCACTACAACAATGCTCCATTCTTAGTTCACTTTCTACGTGGGGAGAAGCGGACGATATCACCAAGTTAGTTGATAAGGTTCTGAACCTTCCTGCACATGAGGTTTTGGACCATCATGGTGGTAACTATAAGGAAGAAGATACCAAAATAAACACCAACATCAGGCAGTGTCTCTGCAAAGTAGAAGATGGTCATTTCACAGTAGCAGTTAAAGTGTTATCTTCATCAGGTGTGGCTCCGTACAATGAAGATACCATTAAGATGTTGGAGGCAAAACACCCATACTAGCCACCTCCTTCCATGCCAAATAATTCTTTTTCTGAAGTAGCTATGGTAGTGAAAGTTGATACTATTCTCGGGTGTATCAAGTCTTTTCCCAAAGGAACTTCATGTGGTAGAGACGGGTTGAGAGCCCAACATATCTTTGATGCAATGTGTGGGGAGGGGTCTGTTGTGGCCACTGACCTCTTACATGCCATCACCTATGTTGTCAATTTATGGTTGGGGGGAAGATGTCTCATGTGTTTGGTAGAGTTTATAGCTTCTGCGCCACTTACGCTGCTTCTTAAGAAAGACAACAGGATACGACCTATTGCGGTTGGAACTATTTGGAGACGTCTAGTGTCCAAAGTTGCTATGACAGGAGTGAGTAAAGTTATGGCCAAATATCTCAATGACTTTCAGTTTGGAGTTGGTGTATCTGGTGGGGCAGAGGCTATCTTGCACAGTGTCAACAGGGTGTTGATTGCGCGACACAACGATGGTTTCCTTTCCACGCTTACAGTGGATTTTTCTAATGCATTCAACCTGGTTGATAGGTCTTTCTTACTCCGTGAGGTGAGATCAAGGTGTCCATCCATTTCCTTGTGGGTGTAGTTCTTGTATGGTCCGGCAGCTAGGTTATACCTTGGGGACAGACATATTTGGTCATCTACAGGAGTGCAACAAGGTGATCCTTTGGGCCCTCTACTCTTCTCTCTTGTATTGCATCTGCTTTTATATCATATCAGAGACAACTACAAAGTTCTTCTTCATGCATGGTATCTTGATGATGGAACAGTCATTGGAGACACTAAGGAGGTGGCGAAGGTTCTAGATATCATTCAGCAGTGTGGACCAGATCTAGGTTTGATTTTAAATATCCATAAAATAGAGATTTTTTTGGCCTACATGTGATGGTAGAAAGCTTCAAAATGAGTTTTTCCCAAAAGATATTGGGAGATCTTTAGTTGGAGTGAAGCTGGTTGGAGGAGCTGTAAGCAAAGACAACAATTTTATTGGAGGTTTGGTTTTGGAGAGGGATTCGAAGGCTATTGAGTTGATGCATTTTCTTCCCCAGTTAGGTGATCCTCAGAGTGAGCTCCTCTTACTTCGTTCGTGTATGGGAATTGCAAAGCTTCTATTTGGCTTGAGGACTTGTCAACCTAGGTACATGGAAGAGGCAGCATCATGTTTTGATAGAAAGTTGCGAGCATCTATTGAAGACATTCCAGTTTGTGGAGGTCCCTTTTTTGGGGACTTCCAATAGAGGTTGGCTTCATTGTTGATCCGCCTTAGTGTCTTGGGACTTAGTTCAACTGTTGAAGCTTCTTCGTATGCTTTTGTGGCATCTAGGGCCCAATCTTGGGTGCTTTAGGATCACATCTTGTGAGGTAGTGGGATTCACGATATGAACATTGACTTTGATTTCTCCCTAGATCATCTTTGTGTCATGATTCCTTCCTTTGATCTCAGTTGTTTTTCTAAAAAAGACACCATCCCCCCAAAGGCACAAAATGCTTTGGCGAGTTCTCTTTTTAGTAAAATAATTGAGGATATGGAAGTTAAGTTTGCTATGATCATTCGACAAAAGGCAGTTTTTGAGTGTCTACAAGCTGATCATGCTCAAGATTTTCTTCTTACTATTCCTATTGATGGACTTGGTCTGCACATGTCCCCAGTGGAGTATCGTAGTATCCTCAAATATCGTCTCATGATTCCCTTGTTTCCGGTTGATGAGATATGTCCAATTTGTCATAAGGCGTGTTTGGACTCTTTTGGGGAGCATGTGGTTCATTGTAGGGAACTTCCAGGTTTTAAGTACAGACATGATCTTGTTAGAGATGTTCTCTTTGATGTTCTCAGGCGTGCAGGTGTTGCTACTAAGAAAGAGGCATCAGTGAACTTTCTAACCAATCTACAAGAGGGGAGGTCGACACT
This sequence comes from Alisma plantago-aquatica, assembly GCA_963693085.1. Classification (NCBI taxonomy): domain Eukaryota; kingdom Viridiplantae; phylum Streptophyta; class Magnoliopsida; order Alismatales; family Alismataceae; genus Alisma; species Alisma plantago-aquatica. Next base: position 983,972,330 of record OY856409.1, read on the forward strand.
TAGACCTGCTGATGTTTTGGTTTTTGGATGGATAGGAGGAAAACATGCATGCGTGGATCTGACAGGGGTTTCTCCGTTAGTGGGATTGAGAAGTGGGACTTTTACAGCAGGACATGCTGTTCTTAAAGCTGCTTCAGCCAAAGTAGCCAAGCATGAGAAAGCATGTATTGAGAATCAACACACCTTTATCCTGTTTGCTATTGATACTTTTGGATTCTTAGAACCAGAAGCTGTGGAGCTTCTGAAGAGGGTCCAAAAAGTTATGAATAGTAATGTAATGTCTCCTAAGTGTATGGATGTAGTGTTTCAAAGGATAGGCTTTGCCATCCAGAAAGGACTAGCAGCGCAGCTTGTTGCCCGCTTGTTTCCTATTTTGATGTAATTGATCGAATTGCATATATTACGTAAATAATGTGAAACTTGACTCCCAAGGAAGTTGGGACCCAAGGAACACAATTCTTAACTTATATTCTACTTTTGATATTTCTTTTAATGAGATATGTCAAATGGCCCATTATCATTATTATTATTACCATTATTCATCCTATTATGCTTCATCTTCTCATATTATCAACGAAGGAATTATGTGGGATTATTAGCATGAATTTTATATTACTTCATGTGACATATTTTATGTTACATAATTGGCTAAAGACTAATGTGAGAACATTATGTTATATTAGGGTCATATATAAAAGCATTATCTCATTAAGGTTATACGAAACCTTATCTAGATCTATCCTCAAACTTGTTTGGCTAAATCCAAAAGGTCAAACTTCTAGGGTCGGGTTAAAGATCTGGTTTGTTACAACACTCCACCCCTTAAAAGGATTTCGTCTTCAAAATCTATTGATCAACAACCTAGTACTCTCCACCCCATAAAAGGTTTCACCTAACAAGTTAAACTAAACAACATCAAGGTATTAAGGCTACCCACATATCTTTTAGTTGTGAATGTTTTAGAGATTTGTATTATTCATGTATCCAACTATAGTCATGCCATCTGGGGTTGAGCTTTAGGTCCTCGAGTCTCAACCTATCAACCCTACAAAAACATCCAAGAGTCATAGGGTATGTCAAACTACACTTTGTGACTTAGTTCAAGAAAACTTTGATAAAATCCAGGAAACATTTCTGTTGTACATATAATATTATAATGAAAATAATTTTTGTTGATGAAAAAATTTGTGATGTAAAACCAACATGCACGCTAAAAATAAATACAAAAACCAAGTCACAATATTTCCATAGTAAGACCTCCTTTTCCTACTATTTCCTCATATCCTAAACTCACCCTCAAATTCGATTTTATATGTATTTTGTATACTTATTTGTCATTTCTTTGTTTATATTTGCATAAATTTCTATTGTTGGACTGTACACTCTATTTGCATCAAATCATGCTTATGTTGTCATATTTATATGATTTTATACATTCCTTGGACTTATATTCAATTTTCTACATTTTTCTGGTATATTATGCATAGTGCAGATTCGGTGCCACCGACCCATGAAGTCGGTGCCACCGACCCTTGAAGTCAGTACCACCGATGTGACATCAGTGACCGGGAAGAAATTGACTAAAGGTGTCAGTAGCACCGACCACTAAGTCAGTGCCACCGAGTCATCCTCAGCTAGAAGGGAGAAACTTCACATCAGCGATCGACTACAACCCGATCTGGTCGGTGCCACTGACTCTGTCAGATATCAACAATCTAAAGCAGCCACCCCAATCTAACGATCCACGTTATGTGGTACCATAATTGGGTCTATGACCTAAAGGAGGCCGGCTAGATGAAGGGGATAATCACTTTTGCACCGCACGACAGCCAAAGGAGAGAGAAAGAGAAACACGGAGCCAAAGGATGATACACGGATGATCTGAGCACTTTTGACAGGTGTTTCTACTGCCAGAAGACTGTAGATTGCATGTTTCTCGAGGAGGATCATCCAGAGCATCACTTTTCCAGGGGTTACATGAGTTCTTTCAAGTTTCCCATGTTTTTCTTCTTTCCTTATATGTATTGTCTATTGAAAACCATGCGGGGCTAAACCCCTTTATTCCTTAGGACCCAGGAGTAGCCGGGGGGGTCGTTGTATTGACTCTTACATGTTTTAATATAAGTTTCTCATATTTCCTAGATATATAAGTGTGGATGTTAATGACTTATTGCTTCTTGATCACCATCGATAGGATTTCAGATCAATAATCATTTTGGAAGGAAGATTAATGATTGGAAGACCATAACTGATACATTGCCTTATGCGTTCCTTGGAATAGGTGACGTACGGGTAGTGGAAAGAACCTAGAGATTTACTAATGTGCCTAATCTAAGAATAAATTACCACCGACGTGGAATTGGCTTAGATTTAGGTAGTGAATTGTATCGCAGGAGTGAGAAATTTAGGCTACAGACTTTCTATCCAAGTTAAAACTAGGAATTTATGCTAATTCGATAGATATAATATACAACAAGACCCTGTGGTGAAACTGGTAACCCTAAGGAATTCCACCATAATCGAAACAACCATTTTTTATTTTCTTTTTCATTTTCTTTTGTTTTTTTAAAACTCAATTCAACCATTCCAATCAGTCTAGATGATCATACTATAGTTAGTAATAGTCACTGAGACTACGTCTTTCTGAGTTTGACTCAGGCCTCACATAGGCCTGTATAACTTGACACGTACACTTGCATTTTTACGCACGGTTTTGGCGTGTTCACGTTTTTGGCGCCGTTGCCGGGGAGACGATGAGTCTCAGCACTACGAGTGCTGCAGTCGACCACTCCAGGCCACTTTTTAATTTTTGTGCAATTTAATTTTAAAAGAAAAAAAATATTCATTTCGTATTTATATATCACATTTCTTCTTGAGGTACCTTAGTTAATTATTTCCAATTTTTTAGGTAATGGTGTATGGTAGCAACGAGGACTACATATTACTAGAGAAGCTACATCTAAGTTTCCAGAGGCTGTCAAGGCTCCAATTCAAACAAATTCACTAGAAGGTGTACCATTGTCACCCAAACAATAAGCAATGGGGGATGGTAACCTAGGAGCAGAGAGGACTATTTGGGAAAGGATAAAAGCATCTTCTTCAGTGGAACAGATAGGGCCAATCAAAAAGCATCACGTAAATGTGGCTCAATACAAGATTGATCCATGTTTGATTGCACTTGTCAAGTCACAAGCATTCTATGGGAACGCTCATGAAGACCTAGTGGCACATATTAGTAATTTTGTGGAAATCAGTGATATGGTGAAAGCCGACAGGTTTCCTCAAACTGCCATCTATCTAAAGTTGTTTCCATCGTCACTGGTTGACAAAGCAAAGGAATGGCTACACAACCTTCCTAAAGAGTCGATAGAGACGTGGGACGACATGGTGGAGGCATTCTTTGAAAGATATTTTCCTCCAGAGAAGACAAATGAGCTGATCAAGAATATCCATAACTTCAAACAACATGCATCAAAATCATATTCTGAGGCATGGGAGCACTTCCAGATCATGCTGAGGAAGGTTCCACACCATGGGATAGACATGGAAAATCAAGTGAAGATGTTCTATTTTTGGCTGCGAAAAAGTGAAAGGACTACTTTAGACAGTGCAGGCTCGAGATTCTTCCTCAATAACCCACCATCAACATGTTAGGAGATTTTGAAGAACATGGTGAAGAATCAGGCTTGGGGCAATGAGAGAGACAATCCAGAGCAGATCAAAAGCATAGGGGATCCAAGGTTATTTCATCCTTGAATGAAAAATTGAATCTTATTACAAAGAAGATGCTTGAGAAGGATGATCGTGTTTCTAAATAGGAAGAGCATGTGAAATACATGCGTCAATAGGGATACTGCAATAATGACTACACATGGAGAAAGGATCCCAAGTTCTCATGGAAGGATCTGAACAACTTCTTGCAGGATCCAAATCAGCAGAATCAACAAAGGCCAGTGCAGCAACAACGCCCAGTGACTAAAGAAAGCACTAATGACATCTTGAAAAGGATTGTGCAACAAAATGACATGTTACTCAATAATGTTCAACGGGACCTCCAGAATCATAGTGCTCAGATGAGAACTTTTTAGATGACATTATCTCAACTTGTAGCGGATGTGGCTGCATTGAGGAAGCCATCGCAGTAAGGGTTTCCAGGGAACACTAATACTCCAACGGGGAACCAGCAGGTCAAAGCCATACTATTGAGAAGTGGGAAGAAGACATTGACCCTCAGTATGAGGAGAATGAGGTGACTAACCCCGTTGACAGTGATGACTCAGTGCAAGAGCAAGCGCAAACAGAACCTGAGGTAGGAAACATAAGGGAGGAGCAAAAGAAAGAAGCTGTGCCTGAACAATGGACGTTATATGTGCCGCCACTTTAAAGGACATAGACAATACCGGTTCCATATCCAAATAGCTTGAAGGCAATGAAGGTGGACCAACAATTCAAGAAGCTTCTGGACGGCTTCAGGAAGCTCTCTGTGAATATACCATTAATTGAGGCAATTGAACAAATACCCTCATATGGTAAGTTTTTGAAAGACATCATTAACAAGAAGAGGAAGATTCCAAATTCTGAGGTTGTTGTCCTAAGAGAGAAAGTCAGTGCCTTCATATTAGGTACGCTGCCACCAAAGAGGCAAGACCCCAGTTGTTTCAATATCACATGCTATATCGGGAAGACAAAATTTGGTGAGGCACTTTGTGATTCCGGGGCAAGTATTAACTTGATGCCCCTATCCACTTTCAAGAAGATTGGACTCAAAACAATAAGGAAGAGCAGCATGATGATCCAATTGGTAGACAACTCGGTAGTTACACCGTATGGCATCTGTGAGGATGTGCTTGTCAAGGTGGACCAGTTCGTTTTTCTTGTAGATTTTGTAGTGATGGAGATGCAAGTTGAACATGGAAACGAGCTCCTACTAGGAAGACCCTTCCAAGCTACAGCTGACATGATTTTAGATATGGGAAGAGGTTGCTTGACTATGGGGATTAAAGACGACAGGTTCGAGATAACCATGAAGGGTAATTCCAAATCATCTGATGCTCAGGAGTAGTGCAATATGATGCAACACATGAATAACAATATTTCTTTGTTCTTGGGAAAACCATTTTTGGACATGGCACATGTTATGACAAAGGTGGATAAGGGTACACTTTCTATGGACATCATGGAGAACACCAAGGTGCTTTCACTTGCCAAAGCGGTATGATACCCGGATGAAATAGAAGAGGAAGTGAGTTTCTCTACTATGGATGAAAACACAGAGGATTCCATATTATAGGTCCATCTGCAATTTCCTCTAGAGGCTTGTCTCATGAACATAAGGGATGATTGTGTTCTAGACCATTCAAGGGAGGATGTGGTTGTTTAAGGTGTTACCATGTCATTACACAAGATATTTTGAAGACTTAGGACCGTTACCACCACCATTGTTTCTTCACTCTTGAGCCTGCCTAAGTTAGAGCTCAAGTCGTTGCCGCCTCATATGAAGTATGTTTTTCTAGCAGCAAAGGAGAATCTACCAGTCATCATCTCAGCATCATTGAGTATCTCAGAAGAAGAACAATTGCTCACGGTGTTAAAGAACCACTGAGCTGCTTTTGGGTGGTCTGTGGCTGACATCAAGGGGATTTCTCCCACCTTACGCCAACATGAGATTTGACTAGAAGAAGTCGTGAAGCCGATCATTCTACCTCAACGTCACTTAAATCTGATCATGACGGAGGTGGTAAAGAAGGAGGTAATAAAGCTATTGTTGGTAGGTATCGTTAATGCTATTTCAGATTCTTTGTGGGTCAGCCCGACGCCGATAGTGCCTAAAAAGGGGAGAATCACTGTCACTACCAATGCATCTAATGAGCAAATCACTACTAGATTAGTGACATGATGGCGTGTTTGCATCGACTACTGCCGGTTGAATGTTGTGACCCTTAAGGACCATTTCACGTTACCATTCATTGATCAAATTTTGGAGTGACTCGCTAGTCGCTCCCACTTTTTTTTCTTGACGGTTATTCAGGTTACAACCGGATCTCAATTGAGCCTAAGGATCAAGAGAAGTCTACTTTCACTTGTCCTTATGGCACTTTCTCCTATCGCCGCATGCCTTTTGGGTTGTGCAATGCACCTGTGACTTTTCAAAGGTGTATGTTGGAGATTTTCTCTGATATGGTCGAGAGTTTGATGTGATGATTTTGAGTCGCATTTATAGACATGTTTTATATGTGTTTTATGCATTTATTAGTCATTTCTGTGGTTAATGTTGCATAATTCATCTACTTTGGTCTATGATACTTCTCTAAGTCAAATCTCCCTTATTTCAGTATTTTGAGTACAAATTATTACAAGAATATGTTTTGTTTCGGATTATGTGGTTTCATGTTGAAATTTCAGGAAAAACAAGTATCTGCTGCTGTCGATACCATCGACAATGGTCGATACCATCGACCAGACCACAGGTTGCCAGCTGCAAGGAGCAACAAAATCTCGATACTATCGACAGGAGAGTCGATGGTATCGAGATACCATCAGGTTGCTTTAGAAAAGTGAGTCGATACTATCGACACAAAAGTCGATACCATCGATGAGTGGAGCTACAACGATGGTAAAAGGACAAAACCGACGCCTATGAATTTCGATACCATCGACCCGCGTCGATGGTATCGAGGTGGCATCAGTTGTGATAAAGAAAAGAAAAGGAGACCAGCCGATACAGTGCAGGGTCAATACCATCGACTCGCGTCGATGGTATCGACACCGTCAGATACATGTTTGATTCAATTGATCTAAATCCGACGGCTGTGGTAATTTGGCGACCTAATTCAGAGATTATACCTAATGACGATGGCCAAAAGCAATCTATCACGTCATTCGCCACTGTACATGTCCCGAGAAGGTGTGGAGAGAAGAACGGAGCCCAGAAGCATGCCCCAGCCGTTCCGGACGCTGAAGAAGATGATTTCCACCACCGAAAGGCGGGAGAACGTGTATTCTATGCCAAGGAGCGACTGGATCTTCTCCGTTCAGGGGTTTTATCACTCAATCACATTTTTCTCCATGTTTCCCCTTTTCTGTACCATGTTTTGCTCTAAGATAAACATGCAGGGCTAATCCCCTTTATCTTTAGGACTGGGAGTAGCCCGGGAATTCATTGTATGACAATTCTATCATAGTAATTCATCTTTTATCTCTTAAATCTGTGGTATAATCTCGTTTTCTCAATTATATTGTTATGCTTGATCACCATAATAATAACCGAATTCCCTTAATTACTTTGAAAAAAGAATTAATGGTTGAAAAGAGATAAAATTTACATTAATTGACAAATCCCTTGAACAAGGTGGTGTAAGGTTAATGGTGGATACCGAGAGATCGAATTTAATGCACCTAGTTTAGGTATAGGTTACTACGATGGTGAAACTGACCTAGACATAGGTAGTGAATTGTACCACGACAGTGGGCAATTCTGATATCAGGCCACTACCCGGATAGAGAGATGAATTTGAATGACTAAATAGAATTTAATACAATGAAAACCCGCGGTGAAACCAAAATCCTAAAGATCTCATTTTAAATTGATTAAACTAAACATTTAATCCATTGTTTGTTTTGTTTTATTTCATTTTCTTTTAATTTTAACAACAAATTCCAACTCTTTAATCGGTCTAGCTGATTGCGAGTAGTTAGTAGTAGTCTCCGATAATTCACGTGTCCCTGAGTTCGACTCGGGCCTCACAAAGGCCTATATTACATTGACGCGTACACTTGCATTTCTACGCACGTAAAAAGCATGTCAACTTTTTACGTGCGTAGAAACACTTTTCACGTGCGTAGAAACACAAGTGTACGCTTTTTACGTGTGTAGAAACGCAAGTGTACACGTCAATATAATATAGGCCTTTGTGAGGCCCGAGTCGAACTCAGGGACATGTGAATTATCGGAGACTACTACTAACTACTCACAATCAGCTAGACCGATTAAAGAGTTGGAAGTTGTTGTTAAAATTAAAAGAAAATGAAATAAAACAAAACAAGCAATCGGTTAAATGTTTAGTTTAATCAATTTAAAATGAGATCTTTAGGATTGCGGTTTCACCGTGGGTTTTCATTGTATTAAATTCTATTCATTCATTCAAATTCATCTCTCTATCCGGGTAGTGGCCTAATATCAGAATTGCCCACTGTCGTGGTACAATTCACTACCTATGTCTAGGTCGGTTCCACCGTCGTAGTAACCTATACCCTAAACTAGGTGCATTAAATTCGATCTCTCAGTATCCACCAATTACCTTACACCACCTTGTTCAAGGGATTTGTCAATTAATGTAAATTTCGTCACTTTTCAACCATTAATTCTTCTTTCAAAGTAATTAAGGGCATTAGGTTATTATTTTGGTGATCAAGCATAACAATATAATTGAGAAAACGAAATTATACCACAGATTTAAGAGATAAAAGATGAATTACTATGATCGAATTGTCATACAATGAATTCGCGGGCTACTCCCGATCCTAAAGAAAAAGGGGATTAGCCCCGCATGTTCATCTTAGATCAAAACATGGTAGAGAAAAGGGGAAACATGGAGAAAAATGTGATTGAGTGATAAAACCCCTGAACGGAGAAGATCCAGTCACTCCTTGGCGTAGAATACACATTCTTCCGCCTTTTAGTGGTGGAAATCGTCTTCTTCGGCGTCCGGAACGGCTAGGGCGTGCTTCTGGGCTCCGTTCTTCTTTCCACACCTTCTCAAGACGTGTACAACGGCTAATGACGTGATAGATTGCTCTTGGCCGCCGTCATTAGGTATAATCTCTGAATGAGGTTGCCAAATTACCACAGCCGTCAGATTTAGATCAATTGAAGCAAACATGTATCTGACGGTGTCGATACCATCGACGCGAGTCGATGGTATCGACCCTGCATTGTATCGGCTGGTTTCCTTTTCTTTTCTTTATCGCAACTGATGCCACCTCGATACCATCGACGCGGGTCGATGGTATCGACATTCATAGGCGTTAGTTTTGTCCTTTTACCGTCGTTGTAGCTCCACTCGTTGATGGTATCGACTTTTGTGTACATAGTATCGACTCACTTTTCTAAAGCAACCTGATGGTATCTCGATACCATCGACTCTCCTGTCGATAGTATCGAGATTTTTCTGCTCCTTGCGGCTGGCAACCTGTGGTCTGGTCGATGGTATCGACCACTGTCGATGGTATCGACAGCAGCAGATACTTGTTTTTCCTGAAATTTCAACATGAAACCACATAAGCCGAAACAAAACATATTCTTGTAATAATTTGTGCTCCAAATACCGAAATAAGGGAGATTTGACATAGAGAAGTATCATAGATCAAAGTAGATGAATTATGCAACATTAACCACAGAAATGACTAATAAATGCATAAAACACATATAAAACATGTCTATAAATGCGACTCAAAATCATCACATCAAACTCCCCTAAGCTTGAACATTGCTCGCCCTCGAGCAACTAAACCTTAGAATAGAATTGCCAGAGTCAACTAAAGAACACATCATCACAACAAACATCCCATATGATCCCCACTGGACATTCACATTCTGACCCTCACTAACCACAGAATGATAATTACCCTAAGGAGACAACAATCATCCATAAAAGATATCTACCTCAAAACTGATGAACACTATCACATAAGGTAGTTAACATAATAGAACTCGCCGGTCCAGACTCGGTGCATCTTGTGATCTCCTATACTACGTTGCTCGCCCTAACTACCATCTACATGGAAGCAGCTCTCCTAATATTCATAAGTGAGGAGAAATTCACGGTGGCCTACCAATTCGAGCAGCGGGTGGATGTAATGGGTATCTAATGGAAGAAATGAAAGCATTATACAGTTTCAACATGCATAAAACAAAAATGCCCTAAATGATGCATTTGCACATGAACATGCCCTAATGCCTAAGATTGGGTTGAATGATGCATGCATTAACATCCCGTCTCAAAATGAGATGGATATCTAACTGAGCTACATTATGTACCATCCTCAAATGCAGGTGAGACTATGTTCCTTTCTCCCCCTTATTCTACTTGCTTCTCAAAACATTCTTTTTTTCTTTTTCATTTTTTTTTCATCATTTTTTTTCACTCTTTTTTTTAAACCCTTATATCCATAATTGACAATGAATTATTCGTTGGGCTCACTTTTTCTGCATAGCTCAAATATTTGAATTATTTAAAAGGTATGGAACAATCTAATTCACTATTAAAGAAGGAATGAGGTACATGATATACTCTATGCATAAAACTATGAATGCAACTAAATGACACGCACCTAAAGATAATGTGCATGTATCACTATTCTTTTTTTTTAATGCAACACATATGAAAGTGGTTACAATGCAAAACCTATCTACATGATATGCAATCAAAATGGTTAATACCGTAAAGTACTTCCAATTCTTATGGTTGATTGTGAAAAGCAATGAGGTGGAAAGATCACAAGACTAATTGACTGAACCTTTGAAAAGTATTATGTGTCCCTCCTTACTGACCTGTGTAGTAGTTAGGAGGTTTCTCTCTCTTACTTCAAATTAGAGTCTCATTATCATTTGGTTAGTTTAGGCTCAAACAACCAATTCCTTCCACTTTTCATGAATCATTAGGAATGTACAATTGTGATTTCCTATTTTAAAGTTGACAAAACCAATCATTTTCTTAAGTTATGTGCTCAAAGTCTAACAACACAAGCTTGTGAACACTCAAAATTTTTTAATTTTCCCTTAATTCCCATGTGCAAGCAAGTGAGATGACACGTGATTTAAGACATCCACAATTACACTAGATAGAACGTGGACCCTACAAACAACTAAGATTGCACGAATAAATGACAAGAACAAAATCAATAAAACTAAAAACTGAGAAAATAAAAGATAGAGTTGTTCCAACTCCCCCCCCCCCTAATCTTGAATTCGACTATGGCCTCATAGTAAAAAATAATCTTAAAGGTTGGAACAGAGATACCGATTTACTCTTCTGGCGGAGGCGGGTACTGTGGGGCCGTAGGGTCCCGGGATGGGTACTCTCCCTGAAAGCTCAGATCAAACTGGGGCATAGGTGGAGGTTGTGGATATCCCCCAAAATAGTTCTGGCTCCAGTAGTGATCATAGAAAGGCTGTTGTTGCATCTCCATCCTATGCAACCTGTCATGAATCTGTTGTTGGTTGCCAAGGAGGAGGCACTCATTCTCGAAGATTGCCCGCTGATTGTCAAGTAACTGGTTCGTAGTATCCTGAATACCGGTATACACTGTAGTGTGATGCTGCTGCGTCTGTTGTATGTCCTGCATCATAGCATACATGCCTTGCATCGAATAGACATCCTCGCTTGGCTACGAGGGCGGTGGTGGTGGCGGAGGCTGCGAAGATGAAGATGCACCCGGATGCATGCGAGGACGCTTCCGTGGTGCCACTCGTGCCTGAAGAGGAGTGTAGGCCTCCTCTTCCTCTTCAGCCTCGTCGTCATTGTTGTTGTCGTCGTCGTTGCCGCCGTCTTCATCAGAGTCAGCAATGGCTATGATAGGCCATCGGAAATGTTGCGCCCCTTTGATATTAAAGACAGGATCGGGAAGTGAGCATTCTTGGTAAGCATGGTTTACATGGCAATGAGCATAAGGTAAACCATCCCGAAGCAAGATAAGGTTTGATCGGTGAAGATGCTGCAAATTAACCTTGCTTCTGCTAGAGAGAGGAGTAAGCTGCTGGAAATTCAACCCAAGGTAGGAGGCCAGCTTTGTGATAAGCCCTCCAAAGTGAATTGGAGCTTTCTGTGTACTCCTTTTTACCGCCAAAATGCGCGTTAAGAAGAGCGCGCCCCAGTTGCATTCTTGGTACTTCAATAGCTTGTTCAAGAAAAATAGGTTTGGCTCCTAAAACTTGCTGAGAGCCAGATCACCATGGCTGAACAAAGTGGTGCAAATCATGCGATGTAGAACCCGCACGAACGGATGCTCGAAATCTGCCACAGCCGCGTTGTAGTAGCTCACACCTTTGCCCGGTGGCACCGTCATGAGCTCGGCGAAGATAGCGTCGTAATCCGTCCGGTTTTCTGGCTGCCGGTAGTCATTTTGCGAATGATTCCAGTTGTAAATCTTATTGAACTGACGGAGTGTAAGGTTGTAGTCATTGTTGTACAGCCGGAAAGACACCCGGCCTTTGATCCACTCGCGGTCGTGGCTATGATGTCATTTGGCATGACACAGACGTCCAGCGACGCCAGGAATTTTGCCACCAGCTCCTTGTAAGTAGGCCATTCATTGAAGAACGGCTGGCCATCGGCATGGTATTCCAGCGCATTGGGCCTACTGCCCATGTGCCTCGCCTACCCTTTGAGAATGTAGGCCAGATTAGCCTCGAACCCCAAGTTGCGGATCGTTTCTCGTTCAACATAACGGGTCGGCTCGATTTCCCTCTTCAGAATCTCCTCATAGATCTTCTTGACCTCCACGGACGGGTGAACAATCCACGGGTGTGGAATTGACATAGGAGGTGGCAGCACAAACTCCGAGATGTCCATCAGGTTGGCGCGTGAAGAAGATGCACCAGAAACATGCACCATGGTTGCAGAAGAAGGAGGGTAGAGAAAGAGCTCGGTGAAGATCGAAGAAGGAAATCTCCGCTCGATGAAGAACGTGCTCCTAGATGCTCGTCACCGGGCTCGAATTTCTCTTGAGGACGATCGGCACAAGTGAAAAAAGAACTTGTTGAAGGTGTGACGTCATATGACGACAAACCCCTTCTTATATAACTGACGCCGGTGCTACTGCGTGCCCGTCGATACCATCGACGCGGGTCGAGGGTATCAACATGCGTAGCACAATCCACATGCCGCTAGTATCGACGGTTGTCGATAGCTAGATCTGTGTGACCCGGATCACTGACGCGTCAATACTATCGACAGGTGTCGATGGTATCGACCCGTCCCACGGATCGACTTTCTGGTTGCAGCGATCGCCGTTGATCTTCTCTCACGGATCGGTGATGTGGTGCGTCGATACTATCGACACAAGTTGATAGTATCGACTCTCTAATTAGGGCAACTCCCTCGTGAGGCCAGCCGCCGCCTTCTGTATATGATTGCGTTGATACCATCGACATGCCCGTCGATGGTATCGACTTCACTGAGACGATTTATTCTGAATATCTCCAGAGATCTCGATGGTATCGACTGGCATGTCGATACTATCGACTTGGACTTTGCGATCAACCTGTTTGTGTGTCGATACTATCGACGAGGCCATCGATAGTATCGACGCAGTGCGATTTCTGTCATCGCCAACCTATACCCTGGTCGATACCATCGACAAAAGGGTCGATGGTATCGACTCTGCCTCAGTCCTGCACAGTGAGCAAACGATCACGGTATCTTTTTTACACTAAAAACAAAGTCAAAACAAATCAAACTACAAATGTAACAGAAACTAAACTAAAGTACTGATGGCTGGGTCTCCTCCCAACAAGCACCCTTATTTAACATCTTAGGCTAGACGACTTGAAGCTCATCTTGCATCCGGAAGTGCAATGAGTTTGACTTCATTCACTTTCCTTGTGTAATCTTCACCAAAATACAATTTCAACCTCTGTCCATTGACCAAAAATGTGGTCTCTCCATCGCGCACCATGATAGCGCCATGTGGTCTGACCTCCTCTATTGTGAATGGTCCACTCCATCGGGATTTCAGCTTCCCAGGATGCATCTTTAGCCTGGAGTTGAACAATAGGACACGATCTCCTTTCTTGAGAACTCGAATTTGAATGTGGTGATCATGAATCAACTTTGTGCGCTCCTTGTATATCTGAGAGTTTTCATATGCATTCATTCACAACTCATCAAGTTCATTTAATTCAAGTAACCTCTTCTTCCCCGCTTCATCATAACTCAAGTTTAGCTTTCTAAGCACCCAATGTGCTTTGTGCTCTAATTCCACAGGTAAGTGACAGGCCCGACCATAAGCCAACCTAAAAGGCGTGGTGCCTATAGGTGTCTTGTATGCCGTTCTGTATGCCCACAATGCATCCGGTAGCAGGACACTCCAATTCTTCCTCGTGGAAGCCACAGTACGCTCCAAGATCTTCTTAATTTCTCAATTGGAGACCTCCACTTGTCCTTGAGTTTGTGGGTGGTATGGGGTACCAATGTTATGTTTGACCCCGTACTTTCTCAATAGTGTCGAGAACTTTTGATTCCGGAAGTGTGTACCCCCGTCACTAATGATCATTCTGGGCACACCGAACCTGCAGAAGATATTTTCTTTGACAAACATGCACACTACAGTGGAATCATTAGTCATTGTGGGTATTGCCTCTACCCACTTCGACACATAATCAACAACCAATAGGATATACAAATTAGAATTTGAGGACACAAAGGGTCCCATAAAATCTATACCCCATAAATCAAATGCCTCAACCTCCTAAAAAACATTAAGGGACATCTCTTGTCTCTTCAAAATGTTACCCACCCTTTGGCAGGAATCACATTGCCTCACGAACTCATAAGCGTCCCTAAACAAGGTAGGCCAGTATAGGCCACTTTCCAGTACTTTGGCTTCCGTACGAGAGCTTGCATGATGTCCGCCCATAGGTAGTGTGCGGCAATGACGAAGAACACTCTCGTATTCCACCACAGGTACACACCTGCGTAGGACACCATCCCTGCATTTCTTTAAGAGAATAGGGTCATCCCAAAAATAATATCGTAGAGAATGGAAAAATTTCTTCTGCAGGCAAGATAGTTCACAATATATGAAAACCACGGATCTTTAGAATTCACTTTCAAAAGCTGTTCATCCGGAAATGTCTCGGTAATGGGTATGTGTAAATTTTTTCCATCTACCCTCTCTAACCTAGACAAATGATCCGCTACAACATTTTCGATCCCCGCCTTGTCTTTGATTTCGATATCAAATTCCTGTAAAAGCAAGATCCACCTAATCAATCTAGGTTTGGCATCTTTTTTCTCCATCAAATACTTAATAGCGGTGTGGTCCGTCCAAACTACGAATTTCGATCCAACTAGATATTGCCAAAATTTTTCAAAAGTGAAAACAACGGCAAGCAATTCTTTCTCGGTAGTCGTGTAATTAAGTTGGGCGTCATTCAAAGTTTTAGATGCATAAAAAATCACAGCGGGTTTATTGTCCACCCGCTGTCCCAACACATCCCCGACCACGAAATCGGATGTGTCACACATTAGTTCAAACGGCTTGGTCCAATCCGGTGTTTGCACAACCGGTGCGGAAATAAATTTTTCCTGAAGCACGTTGAACGCATGTAGACATTTTTCATTGAAGTCAAAAACAACATCCTTTTCTAAAAGCTCAGATAAAGGTTTGGCAATTTTTGAAAAATCTTTTATAAAACGACAATAGAACCCAGCGTGACCTAAGAAACTCCTTACCCCTTTTATCAAATTTGGTGGGGGTAATTTGGAAATTACTTCAATTTTTACCGGATCTACCTCCAAACCTTTGCTAGACACTTAACATCCTAGCACTATTCTTTCACTCACCATCATGTGACATTTTTCCTAGTTGAGGACCAAATGTGTGTCCTCACAACGTTGTAACACCTTATCCAGATTGTAAAGGCATTCATCAAAAGATGCACCATAAACTGAGAAATCATCCATAAAGACCTCTAAACAGCGTTCTACCATATCAGAAAAAATAGCGAGTATACAACGCTGAAAGGTCGTCGGTGCATTACATAATCCAAAAGGCATACATCGATACACAAAAGTTCCATAAGGACAAGTGAAGGTGGACTTCTCTTGGTCCTTAGGATCTATCGAAATCTGATTGTACCCCAAATACCCATCCAGAAAACAAAAATGTGATCGGCCGGCTAAGCGCTCTAAAATTTGATTAATAAACGTAAGAGGAAAGTGATCCTTTAGCGTAGCGGCATTCAGTCATCGGTAATCTATACAAACACGCCACCCGGTTACCAAGCGGGTTACAGGTTCATTTAAGAGATTATAAGTAACAATAATTCCCCCCTTTTTAGGGACTACCTGCGTGGGACTCACCCATGTCGAGTCAGAAATATCATAGATGATACCTGCGGAAAGAAGTTTAATCACCTCCTTCTTCACAACCTCCATCATGCTTGGATTTAGTTTACGTTGCGGTTGAATCACCGGCTTGTCTCTCTCCTCGAGCCGAATCTTGTGCTGGCACAAGGTAGGGGAGATCCCCTTGATATCTGCAACAGACCACCCAAATGCTCCCCGGTGGTTCTTCAGCACTATCAGCAACTGGTCCTCCTCCTCAGCACTCAGATAAGAAGATATAATCACCGAAAACTTTTCTTCCTCAGCTAGAAATGCGTACTTGAGGTGCGGTGGCAGCGGCTTCAATTCCAATTCCGGCAGGCTGATTAAGGATGATTGAAGCGGTGGTGGGAGTTTGCCTAAATCTTCATAGTACCTCGCATAGAAACACGGCAGCATCTGAAGCATCCTGGTGCACTCCTTCAGTGATTTGCTTCTCATTCAATCATGAGTGATATTGACTAAGCAGGCCTCAAGTGGTAATTTTGGATATGCATCAAAAACTGAATTTGCTATAGCCTCATCTTCAGTAGAGGGAGGAATGTCCTCCTCCTCATCGTTCGGAAAACCTACAGCCTTGCAAAGGGATACTACCTTGGTCTGCTCCATGATGTCCACAGCCAAAGTCCCTTTTTCCATCTTAGTCATTACATGGGTCATATCTAAAAATGGCTTTCCTAAACAAAGTGAGATATTGTTGTCAAAATGTTTTACCATGTGGCATTGCTCCTTGGATTTAGGTGACGTGGCGTTGGAAGGCATGACCATCTCAAATCGGTCATCGGCTATACCTAAGGTCAAACGACCTCTCCCCATCTCAAGTATCATGTCAGCTGTAGCTTGGAAGGGTCGTCTGAGCAATAGCTCATTGCCTTGTTCATCTTGCATTTCCATGACGACAAAATCTGCTGAAAAAACAAATCGATCCACTTTCACTAACACGTCTTCACAAATACCGTATGGCTTTACCACTGAATTGTCCGCCAATTGGATTGTCATGTTGCTCGGCCGTGACTCTTTTAATCCCAACTTCTTGAATGTAGATAGGGGCATCGAGATAATGCTCGACCCTAAGTCACATAGCGCTTCACCAAACTTAACTTTCCCAATGTAACATGAGATGTTGAAACAGCCCGGATCCTGCCTCTTTGGTGGCAATGTATCCATGATGAAGGCACTCACCTACTCCTTAAGCACAACAACCTCCGTGTTTGGGATTTTTCTCTTCTTGGTGATGATGTCTTTCAGAAATTTTCTGTAAGAAGGGATTTTCTCAATAGCTTCCAATAAAGGGATGTTGACTGAAAGCTTTCTGAAACTGTCTAGAAACTTTTTAAATTGGGCATCCACTTTCCTTACCTTAGCACTGTTCGGATATGGGACCGGGACAGCCTGTGCCCTTTGATGAGGTGGCACATAAGGTATCCTTTTCTGCATCTCCTCCTCATCTGCAATAGGATCTTCCGTAGCATCCACTGCTATGTCCGCAACTAGTTCTGTGACCGGTATGGGAAGCTCCTCACTGGCCTCACCTTCACTTTCTGCTTGGGGTTTGCTTGGTTCATCGGCTCTGGGATTTAACAGTTTCTTGCCACTCCTTAGCAAGATGGCCTTCGCCTGCTGGTTTCCTCCTGGAACATTAGTATTACCCGGAAAACCTTGGTGCGCCGGATTCTTCAAATTGGCTATCTCCGCTGCCATTTGTGCCATGGACGTCTCTAATGTCCTCATTTGAGCCCCATGGCTATGCAGTGTCTGCCCAAATTGGTTCATAAACTCCCCTTGTTGCTTTATTTTCTGGCCAAAAGTAGTCATGAGTTCTTGATTTTGCTTTATCACTTGATTCAGCAGCTCTGTGCTCTTATCCTCCGCTACTGGCTGGGGTTTTGCATCTAGATCCTGCAAGAAGTTGTTTGGATCCTTCCAGGAGAACTTCTTGTCTTTCCTCCATGAATAATCATTAATTCTGTAGCCTTGCTGCTGCCTCATGAATTTAACTTGAGCCTCATCCTCGGGCTCAGTATCCTCCTTTGCAAGCAGTTTCTTCGCGAGAAGATCCATCTTCTCATTCAGCTCCTTGATTGCCTTAGACTCCCCTGCTACTTGAACATGCTCAACAGCATCCCTGTCGCCCCACGATTACTTCTTGGCCATGTTCTTAAGGATTTCCCAACACCTGGTGTCTGTGTTGTTCAAGAAGAATCCTGAGCCTGCGGAATCGGGGTTACTTCTATCATGCTCAGAAAGAGCAAAATAGAAGATCTTGACCTGTGTCTCTTTGTCAAGCCCGTGATGTGGGCGCCACCTAAGCATGATCTGAAACGTTTCCCAGGTCTCAGAGTAGGTCTCCCCTGCTTTCTGAGTGAAGTTGTGGATCTTCCTGATCATGTCATTGGTCTTCTTGGGTGGGAAAAACCTTTCAAAGAAAACCTCCACCATGTGGTCCCAGGATTCCACATATTCATCGTCCAGGTTGTGCAACCACTCTCGTGTGTTTCCCGCTAGAGAACTCGGGAAGAGCTTCAAGTAGAGAACATCTTGTGGAAATCTGTCTATTTTTATCATATCACAATTCTCCACAAATTGAATTATATGCACGACTGGGTCTTCATTCTTGAGCCCATGGAATGCATTTGACTTCACCAAATTTATTAATGCAGGGTCAATCTTGTATGTCGGAATATTGACCGCCTGCTTCTTGATCGGCCCCTTGGTAGCGGATGAAGAAGAAGCTTTGATCTTCTCCCATATTGTCTGTGGCTCTGCCATTTCTTCTTGTTCAGATTCGGAATCTATATCCTCCATATGGTCTTGATTGTACCCATCCTCGTCGTCAGGTCCCGACAGTGGAACCTCTGGTGCCTGTTGTGTGTAGTCCGTGCTACGCATCTACACCATGCACAGGTACCTGCAAAATGGTAAATTGAGTTCAGTACCGTGCTAGACAACTACAAAATGCGAAAGATAAGCTGTAATTGTTTTTTAAAGTGAAAATAAAATTGTAAAATAAAAAAAATGGCCTAGAGTGGCCGCTTGCAACACTCGTAGTGCCGACAATTTCCGTGTCCCCGGCAACGGCGCCAAAAACTTGACACGCTTTTTATGTGCGTAGAAACACAAGTGTACGCGTCAATGTAATATAGGCCTTTGTGAGGCCCGAGTCGAACTCAGGGACACGTGAATTATTAGAGACTACTACTAACTACTCGCAATCAGCTAGACCGATTAAAGAGTTGGAAATTGTTGTTAAAAATAAAAGAAAATGAAATAAAACAAAACAACCAATCGATTAAATGTTTAGTTTAATCAATTTGAAATGAGATCTTTAGGATTGCGGTTTCACCGTGGGTTTTCATTGTATTAAATTCTATTCAGTCATTCAAATTCATCTCTCTATCCGGGTAGTGGCCTGATATCAGAATTGCCCACTGTCGTGGTACAATTCACTACCTATGTCTAGGTCGGTTCCACTGTCGTAGTAACCTATACCCTAAACTAGGTGCATTAAATTCGATCTCTCGGTATCCACCATTAACCTTACACCACCTTGTTCAAGGGATTTGTCAATTAATGTAAATTTCGTCTCTTTTCAACCATTAATTCTTCTTTCAAAGTAATTAAGGGCATTAGGTTATGATTATGGTGATCAAGAATAACAATATAATTGAGTAAATGAACTTATACCACGGATGTAAGAGATAAAAGATGAATTACTATGATAGAATTGTCATACAATAAATTCTCGGGCTACTCTCGGTCCTAAAGATAAAGGGGATTAGCCCCGCATGTTCATCTTAGAGCAAAACATGGTAGAGAAAAGGGGAAACATGGAGAAAAACGTGATTGAATGATAAAACCCCTGAACGGAGAAGATCCAGTCGCTCCTTGGCATAGAATACACGTTCTCCCACCTTTCGGTGGTGGAAATTGTCTTCTTCGGCGTCTGGAATGGCTGGGGCATGCTTCTGGGCTCTGTTCTTCTCTTCACACCTTCTCGGGACGTGTACATAGGCTAATGACGTGATAGATTGCTCTTGGCCGCCGTCATTAGGTATAATCTCCGAATTAGGTTGCCAAATTACCACAACCGTCGAATTTAGATCAATTGAAGCAAACATGTATCTGATGGTGTGGATACCATCAACGTGAGTTGATGGTATCGACCCTGCACTGTATCGGCTGGTCTCCTTTTCTTTTCTTTATCTCAACTGATGCCACCTCGATACAATCGACGCGGGTCGATGGTATCAAAATTCATAGGCGTCGGTTTTGTCCTTTTACCGTCGTTGTAGCTCTACTCGTCGATGGTATCGACTTTTGTGTCGATAGTATCGACTCACTTTTCTAAAGCAACCTGATGGTATCTCGATACCATCGACTCTCCTGTCGATAGTATCGAGATTTTGCTGCTCCTTGCGGCTGGCAACCTATGGTCTGGTCGATGGTATCGACAGCAGCATATACTTGTTTTTCCTGAAATTTCAACATGAAACCACATAAGCCGAAACAAAACATATTCTTGTAATAATTTGTGCTCAAAATCCGAAATAAGGGAGATTTGACATAGAGAAGTATCATAGACCAAAGTAGATGAATTATGCAACATTAACCACATAAATGACTAATAAATGCATAAAACACATATAAAACATGTCTATAAATGCGACTCAAAATCATCGCATCAGAGATGTCTTGAAGTTTTCATGGATGATTTTTCAGTTTATGGGACGTCGTTTGAAGATTGCTTGAAAAAATTGGACAAAGTTTTGCAGAGATGTGAAGATACCCATTTAGTGCTTAATTGGGAGAAATGTCACATGATGGATAGTGAGGGCATTGTGTTAGGCAACAAGGTGTCTAGAAAGGGATTGGAGGTAGATCCAGTTAAAATAGAGGTGATCTCAAAACTCCCTCCACCATCATCGGTGAAGCAAGTTAGGAGCCTTCTAGGCAACGCCGGGTTTTATCGCTGATTTACTAAAGATTTTTCAAAAATCGCTAAGCCTCTGTCTGAGCTTTTGGAAAAGGATGTTGAATTCGATTTTGATGAGAGGTGTGTAAAAGCTTTTGATATTTTGAAGGAGAAGCTCATATTTGCACCGGTTGTGCAGGCTCCGGATTGAAGACAACCATTAGATTTGATGTGTGATGCATCCGATTACACGATTGGGGCTGTGTTAGGACAATGTCTCAACAAGGTCCCTACATTATTACACATCTAAAATTCTTAGCGACACACAATTGAATTACACCCCTACAAAAAAGGAACTTTTGGCTGTTGTTTTTTCTTTTGAAAAGTTTAGGCAATACCTTGTAGGAGCTAAAGTGGCGATGTGGACAGATCATGCAGCCATGAAGTACTTGCTACAGAAAAAGGATGCCAAGCCTAGACTTATCCGTTGGATCCTTTTATTGCAGGAGTTTGATATTGAGGTGAAAGATAAGGTCAGGATTGAGAATGTGGTGGCTGACCACCTATCTAGGTTAGAGAGGGTAGATGAGAAAGACCATGACATACCCATCCCAGAGACCTTTCCTGATGAATAATTATTTGCTCTTAATCATAAGGACCCTTGGTTTGTGCATATTGTGAATTATCTTGTTTGCAAGGAGTTGCCTAATGATTTGGGGTATCAAGAAAAGAAGAAATTGTTCCTCTATGCATTATTATTTTTGGGATGATCCTATCTTATTGAGACAATGCAGGGATGGTATTTGAAGAAAATGTGTGCCAGAGAGCGAGTATGAGAGTGTGTTGAAACACTGTCACACACTACCTACAGGAGGGCACCATGCTAGTTCTAGGACAGCTGCAAAGGTTCTAGAAAGTGGTTTGTATTGGACAACTGATGTAGCCCTATTTTAGGGCTCCATCCTGTGCGATTTTGTACTTAAATCACATCTAAACATGTTAGATTACAAGCATTTTTCCCTAATGTGCTTATCATTGCAAATATGCTTATGGATGTTCTTTGCACTGTTTTCAGGTACTTGGACCATGTTTAGATAGACGAGAGAGAAAGAAGGAGTTCTAGGGTTCCCCCAATCGTGGAGGGACCCAGATAAGGCCCCAAAGTCTCCCTCAACCTACCTTCAATGGCCAAGAGTCACCCCCAAGCAAAGACATCCAAGAATGATGCAGATTTAAGTGAAATCAAGTGATGTAAGCTTCACCACGGTCGTGGCCACAACACCACGGCCGTGTATGTTTTTGTAAAGAAGTGCCCTTTTCAATAGGGGTTTTCCACAGAATGCCACAACCATGGCCACCTTCCACGACCGTGGCCATCAGCAGGGTCGTGGTAAGAAGAAGAGAAAATGACCGTGGGAAACCACCACGGTCGTGGGAATTAATGACCGGAGTTCCAGTTTTCAACAGGCTATCACCCCAAATCACCACGACCATAGCCCTCTGCCACGACCGTGGCCGCTGAAGTATAAAACAACCATGTTGCTGCGCCACGACCACACCTCGCTCCTCCCAAAATGGTCGTGTTATCTCCCATGACCGTGGTGCCTCTCACCCACCACGACCGTGGCACCCCGCCACGACCGTGGCCACCACCATGGCTTTTCACCACTTCCTCCATTCCCATGACCGTGCCCATCCACCACGGTTGTGGTCTACCCTACCCACCACGGCCGTGCCACCCAAAAAATCTACCCATTTTTCCACTACTTTCCCCATTTTGCCCATACTTAACCTAGTGCTTCCCCCACACCTATATATACCTAGGTGGTGGCTAGGGAACAAAGCTAGCTACCTTCCACCACCTCCTAGCTCCCCAAATCACCATCCAGTCCATTCCACTCCATTTCCACCTCCATACCACATCCACATCACCTTCCCCACCAAAATCTGAAAATCATCACCTCCACCTCCACAATCACCATGAAAAAGATTGGAAAAGCCATCACCAAGGGGACTAACATCCTCACTGGAGGGAAACAACATTCCAAAAATGCCTCCTTCGAGGTGTACATGCCCTCCCGTACCCCTACGCCAACCCATTCCGCCTCCCAATCCCTCCTCCGTTCACAATCGGTGAGCGGATCACACTCCCGCTCATCCGATAGCCACCACATTACCGACACCACCTATGAGGGTGAAGATGATGAAGACGAGGAATCTATGGGAGTCGATTTGGACAACCTTATTGATGAGATCGAGCCAGTGGTCGTGAAAAGAAATCAAAAATCTAAAGCGGCACCGTTCTGATCCTGACTACCACCAAATCCTACACCAGCCCACCACTCGACGTCCCAGGTGACGGCGAGGCGTGGTGTGCAGCTGCAACCCTCGCGCCAACAAGATGAGGAGCAGTCAGCCCAGTGGTATAACTTGGATACTAGCTCGGGGTCTCATTCCTATATGATGGAGGAAGAAGATGGTGATGGCGAGGAGGATGAGGTAGAGCTTGAGCCTGAAGGAGATGATGTTCTGGCACAGCTGGAGGCAGACAGAGCAAAGACCCTAGGCAAAGCACCAACAGGGGTGTCCTATGGTAGAGGATACAGGCAAAAGAAGGTTGATCTTATCTACTCCGAGTGCATGACAAGGCAAGTCGTCACCACCAAGTATGGGTCTGAGAAAGTGATTGATGATCTAGGGATTAAGGAGGCAGTGGAAGAAAACTTAAAGAGAATAGGGCTATGGGATATTCTTTTCACACCCCAACCAGCCTACGTCACCTTGACCCGAGAATTCTTCACCACTCTCGAAAGGATGAAAGTGAGAGGTTGTGACACAATCAAGTTTTCCATAATGGGCAATGTGCACACCCTCACATCCACTGAGATGAACGGGATATTCACTGCAAGTCCTGAAGAAGTCGTGAAAATGGATGACGGCTTGTTAGAGAGGGATGAAGATCTCGATTATGCCTATTTCTAGAAGACAATCACAGGCAACACTGTGTACGATGCAGGAAGATAAGAAACAACCACCATAAGCAACCTGATGATCTGCTATGTGCAGAAGGTCTTCGCAAACACAATTGTGGGGAGGTATGATAATCAAGGCTCCATTTCACAAAAAGATATGTTTGTCTTGATAATGATGCACCTCAGGGAGTACCAAGACCTTGGCATTCTATTGATTGACCATATGAAGTCCATGCCCTACAAGAGCTCAAAACCCTTTGTTATGGGGGGGGGTTTGTGACTTCAATTGCACTAGAGTTAGGGTATGATCTCTCTGGGTTACAAAACGGAATTGAGGCAGAATTGTTTGACCTCAATTACCTGGTTCGCTCGCACACTATTAAGGTGAAGGACAAAAAGATGATGTATCTTACTACTAGTGTGCCAGACTTCGAGCTTGAGCTGCCATACCACGCGGCGCCTCTTCTATCCGCGTTGGGAGTTCTCTTTAGATTGAAAGAATTTTTTTTGAAATGGCAGTAATAACACCCAAGAGAGACATATACCAGGGGAGCCACTGTCGTACATGAAGTCATTTCTGAATCTAATGTGCAAGGGCAGGAGCAAGAAGATGCATAACAAAGGCAGCCCCGCAGGACAAGAAGGAGGGATGAGGGGACATCCCAGCTGCAGCCACCCTCAGGGAATGCCTATGACATGGCAACCATCCAGGCACACCTTGAGAGTATTCAGAAGACCCAAGGTGACATGAACCTTATCCAGTAGTACACGTGGCAAGATAAAAAATAGATGCACCATCAGATCAACCACCTGTATCACTACAACCATGCCTAAGCAGCACGAAACCTCGAATGGGGTGGAGATTTCTGGGGTGGTTTGGCTGGATATCCAGATACGTACCCTCCACCCCAGGATGACTACTGGGGGCATTATTACTAGCATCCCCCATCAGGCTTAGTCCCATCCTCAACTCCTCCTCCAGATCCTTCGCAGATGCCAGACCAGCCACCACAGCCATGACACTTCCCCTATCTCCCCTAAGCTATAGTTTCATGCTGAGGACAACATGATTCTAAAGTTTGGGGTGGGTAGGGCGGTATACACCACCCTATCTCTCATTTTGTCATTTTGTTATCACCTCTGCCATCTAGTTTAGTTATATTGTTTTTGTTCTTTTCATTGCATCTTTCCATGGCATGTAGTTGACTTCTTGCATTTTTGTGTAATTTTTCAAAATTTTTGCTTTTCCATACCATGCATCACATCTTCATATAGTTTTTGTAGTTTCGTATGCATGTTAATTAGGATTTGCTGCTTTATGTCCTTAAATTCCCTAAAGTAGGTTTAGATGTGATTTAGTGCAAATTGGCACCATTTTGGCCAATTTTTCCCAAATTTGAGATTTCTTGTCTAAAAAGTATGTTTTGACCCAATCTCTACTATTTTGAGTAAAAATGACGACCTTTGACTAGTGAAAGTGAAATGTCATGCTTTATTGCTAAGTGGTATTAATGTTTGCCTTTGTACATGTGCATCACCTCTCTCATGATTGTGACTGATTTAGCTGAATTGTGAACTTGAGCAAGCTTTGAACGCTTAGTGTTTGTGGAATCACTTGTTTGATATATAAATTTCATCTTGTTCATTCATGTGGTGTGATATCTAGGATGAAGTATTGGATTAACTTTCATGCAGGATGTCTTATATGGAAAATCATACCAATGACCCCTCTTTGACCTGACTCTTCTTCCACCATCTTCATACCCCTCCGCCTCATAAAAAGATGCCCTAGTGCACATAATCAACCTTGGCCACCTCCAAAAGTTTGGGGTGGCCACATATCTACCTCCCCTCTTCATTCTATCCACCATATGCCATATCTACACCAAGGGCAAGAAAGAAAAGAAAAAAAATGCAAAATGCAAAAAGAAAATAAAAGGATGCTTCTGTTTAAGAGCATTTAAATAAAGAAAAGATGAGTGTGTAAAAACACTCCAAAATCTTACCGCAACCCTTTCTTCCACTTTCATACCTATTGAGCTAGGAAACATCAAACCTAGATCATTTTCCCCTTTTCCATAGCCACATGGGTCATTTGGTGTGATTTGAAACATAAGATTGAATGCAAGAATGTGAAACAATACTCCTAGTCGCCCTTGATTAACACCATCATGAAATGGTTTACCCGGAACTTAATGAAAGAAATATGGATAACTTGTATATTCTATGTGCTATATTTGAAGTTCATGTGCTTTGTGCTCTTTTCATGATTGTGTTGTGAAAGTAGGAGAGGAGAGAGGTGAAATGCATGCACTCAGTCATCTTTGATCCCATTAAGCAATAATCATCTTTTACATTGCATATGTCATTTCTTTTTGTGGAAGTTTTGTAGAGAGATTGAGTTGGAGAATACTTGAGGACAAGTATGTTTTAAGTTTAGGGTGGTGATGTAGCCCTATTTTAGGGCTCCATACCATGCCATTTTGTATTTAAATCACATCTAAACATGTTAGATTACAAGCGTTTTCCCCTAATGTGCTTATCATTGCAAATATGCTTATGGATGTTCTTTGCACTATTTTCAGGTACTTGGACCATGTTTAGATGGACAAGAGAGAAAGAAGGAGTTGTAGGGTTCCCCCAATCATTGAGGGACCCAAAGAAGGCCCCAAAGTATCCCTCAACCTACCTCCAATGGCCAAGAGTCATCCCCAAGCAAAGACATCCAAGAATGATGAAGATTGAAGTGAAATCAAGTGATGCAAGCTTCACCACGGCCGTGGCCACAACACTATGGTCGTGCGTTTTTAGCAAAGAAGTGCCCTTTTCAACAGGTTTTTTCCACAGAATCTCATGACCGTGGCCACCTTCCACGACTGTGGCCATTGAAGACACCACAGCCGTGGCCATCAGCACGGTCGTGGTAAGAAGAAGAGAAAATGATCGTGGGAATTAATGACCGGAGTTCCAATTTTCAATAGGCTGTCACCCCATATTGCCACGACCGTGGCCCTCTGCCACGACCATGGCCACTGAAGAATAAAATGCCCATGTTGCTGCACCACGACCACACCTCTCTCCTCCCAAAACAGCCGTGGTGCCTCTCACCCACCACGACCGTAGCACCCCGCCACGGCCGTGGCCACCACCATGGCTTTTCACCACTCCCTCCATTCCCACGACCGTGCCCATCCACCACGGTCGTGGTCTACCCTACCCACCACGGCTGTGCCACCCACAAAATCTCCCCATTTTCTCACTGCTTTCCCCATTTTGCCCCTACATAACCTAGTGCTTCCCCCACACCTATATATACCTAGGTGGTGGCTGGGACACGAAGCTAGCTACCTTCCACCACCTCCTAGCTCCCCAAATTGCCATCCACTCCATTCCACTCCATTTCCAACTCCATTCCACTCCATTTCACCATTTCCACCACCAAAACACTAGTTTATACTAGTTCCTACCCATAATCCCCTTCATTTCACACCCTTGCACCTTGGAGGAGGGAGGAGGACGTCCTACAGCTGCTGGAGAGGAGGACTTCTTCATCTACACCGAGCTCCATGGATATTTCTTCCTCTATCTTCTCTCTTTTTGTATTTTCCATTTCTATGAGTAGCTAGGCCCCTGTGGGTGGGCTGTTTGGGGGAAATTATGTTACTTTGATACCATGTTGGGGGGAAATGACATGTAAATGTTGTAATTCCATTAGTTAATGATTATATTCTATTTGCATCTCATTCTCCATGGATTGCTTGTTGGTTTGTGTGTGGAATCACCTAGGAATTTAGGCAAATTGCTTATGTGTGAATTTTGGGATTTGCCCCTAGGTCCAATTCTTGGATCCCTAGGTTGCCTCCCATCTTCCTACATCCTAATCAATCTCCCTAAACCTAAGTGAGAGATCTAAGTAGCTAGATTAGGTAATTCTAGTGCAATTAGCATGGAGCCTTCTCAAGGCTAGAATGTGGGGGAATTGGGGTCCAAAACCCTAATCTCACCTCCCCATTACTACCCTCGGCCCCTAATTGCCCTTAGAATGCCAAATATAGAAACCTATACTTGATTAGACTCTAATTGAATTGAACCTAATCCCTAACCCAATTGAGCCTCGTAAGGGTAGTAGGGGGTGTTAGGGACTAGTTCCCCTATGCACAACCTAGCATATCCATGGCCAGTTAGTAGCTTAGGTTAATTCATTAGACTCTAACTTGTTGTTTGGTTTGGATAATCTAAATGGAATCATAATGTTCATATGTCACCCCCCAACTTAAGTGATAAGTTCATATCGCTAAATAACCCACACATCTCTTTACTGCTTAAAACCCTAGTTTCGTGCTTGGTTAGCTTAATTAGTTCTTTCCTTTCTTAGTTAGCTTCTTGCTTTGTTCTTGTCTTTTTCATGCTAGTGTAGCTCTTTAATTGCTCTTTCACTCCTCTCTTGCTTGTCCTAGTGTAACTTGCCTTTTCATACCTAGCTTAGTCTTTCCTTTCTTGCTTAGTCTTAATCTAGTCTAGGGTTAACATATTTTCATTCTTGTCTTTAATTGCTTGCTTGTTCATAATAGTTTAACAATCAAAATCACCTTTAAACCCTTAACCCTAGTCTCCGCAGTAGGAACCTAGCCAAACTAACCTAGCTCTAGTGCCCCCTCTTTTCTTTGTGGATCGACCCTTTACTTGCCACCTTCCTATACCACGACACAACCATGTGCGCTTGCATGTGTAGTGTTTTAGTGTGAGTAGGTGTTAAGTTAGGTTTATAAATTTTGAAAGCAAATTCCCATCACGTGTGTTCCGATCTTGTGGGGCGCATCTAGTCAGGTCAAATCGGCTAGTGTGTTGCACCTATAGTGGAATCGCACCACCAACATTGCTCAAAGATGTGTATGACTATGTGCGGAGGTGCGATGTGTGCCAATGGTCTGGTAACATATCCAAGCGGCAGGAGTTGCCTTTGAATGTGTTCCAAGAGGTAGAAGTTTTTTATTTGTATGGAACAGATTTTATGGGACCCTTTGTGTCCTCTAATGCCAACCTTTATATCTTGTTGGCTATTGACTATGTTTCAAAGTGGGTAGAAGAAATTCCAACCTGCACCAATGATGTCGCAGTTGTATGCAAATTTGTCAAAGAGCACATTTTCTACAAATTTGGAGTGCCTAGGATGATCATTAATGATGGGGGAACTCATTTCACTAATCACAAGTTTGGGGAACTTTTGAGAAAGTATGGAGTGGCGCATTGGGTGGGTATACCCTATCACCCACAAACTCAAAGACAAGTGGAGATATCAAATAGAGAGATTAAGAAGATCCTTGAGAAGACGGTGTCATCAAGTAGGAAAAATTGGAGTGAGTTATTAGTTGTGCACTTTGGGCCTATAGGACAGCCTACAAGACACCCATAGGAACCACACCCTATAGGTTAATATATGGCCGAGCGTGTTATCTTCCTGTGGCATTAGAACTTGATGAAGGCTAAATTTTGATCTTGATGAAGTTGGGAAGACGAGAATGTTGGAATTGAATGAACTTGATGAATTAAGATGGAATGCCTATGAAAATGCTAGATTATACAAAGAAAGGACAAAGCAAATTCATGATCGACATATAGAGAGGAGAGTGTTCTATCCAGGAGAGAGTGTTTTGCTTTTCAATTCTAGGATAAAATTGCACCCTGGGAAACTTTGGTCTAGATGGAGTGGACCCTTTATTATATATGAAGTGTTCCCACATGGGGTTGTGAGAATCAAGGAGGGGGAGAGAACCTTCTTAGTGAATGGATAGAGATTGAAACACTACTTTGGAGAAGATTTCACTAGGAAGGAGGATAAGGTGAAACTCATCTCTCCCATTTAATTTTGAGCTTTGGTTATGTATAAAGTAGGACGTTAAACAAGGGCGCTTGTTGGGAGGCAACCCAACCATTAGGATGTTTGTTTCTTTAATTTTCATTAATTCATTTTCATAGTGTAAAAATGATACCCTGATTCATTTGTTCAGTGTGCAGGCTATGGCTACGTCGGTGCCACTGACTAAGGGATAGAGAGATGACCAGTGTGGCTGATAAGAGTCGGTTCCACCAACATCCAGGTCGGTGCCACCGACATCTCTAAAGAAAGTTCAGAACTCGAGTGTATTTGACTGATAAAGCAAGTAGGTACCATCGACCCCATGGTCGATGGCACCGACCTGGCATGGGTCCCAGATTAAAAAAAAAGAGAGAAGGTATCGATCATCTAGTTGGTACCATCGACATGAGAGTCGGTGCCAATGACTTGGAAAAACACTGATCCGTGGGCAACCTTGATCTAAGGCCCAGATGCATCCACGAGGCTTATCGGGTGACTCAGTCCTGCTCAAAAGTTAGTGCCACTGACCCGTCTACAATCCAGGAGCAAATGATCGCACACCGACAGTTGTCGATGCATCGTGTATCTCGATTTGGCTCTAGAAGTCAGTTCCACTGACTCTATCATAGCAGGTCGGCGCCCATCCTATATAAGGAGAAGGATTCCTCAGTTCTTATCACAACTTGAGCACGAACAACTTCTCCTTCTGAGCAATAGCGAGCAACATTCCAGAGCAAGAGTGGCTACGCTGAGTATTCAACCGCTACACCAAGCTCTCTCTCTTATTCTCCTTTTCCCGCTCGCTCAATCAAAATGGCCCGATGAGGAGGAACAACCCCTGGTGCCCTTACGCCAAGACCACGCCTCAACCACCCCTCAACAAAAGTGAGGAAGGTGTATGAAGAATTGGTGAAGAGGTCGTTTGCACCCACGTGATACGGAGACTATCAACTTCTAGAGGAAATGGTATTCAGCTACAATATGGCATACATTCTCTAGAAATAAGAATTTGACATATCAACCCAATCTTTGGCGGGTGGTTGGCGTATAAGGAGATCGTCATCGAGTTCATGGCGTCTCTAAAGATATTGATCACCCCCGATCTAGCACGCATGTCAAGCGGAAAATGGAGAGAAGGGAAGGTAGACTTTTGCCTCTACAACACCAACTACTCCCTCACTCTCTGAGCTTTCAACGACATCTACGGGTGATTACACGTGCCATGCCGTCAGCCTGAGAATGTCGACATGGATGTAATGTGGAAGGATTTTGTGACAACACAGGAGGGTGAAAGAGTCAACTTCCACCATAGTTCATTGGAGGACTTTGAGCATCCCTTTGTTTGGGTGCTCCATCAGATGCTGACCAACACATTATTTGCAAAGTCAACCCAAGCGCAGACTAAGGTGCAAGTACTGGACATGTAATTTTTATATCAACTCATGGAGGGCAATCCAGTCAACTGGGGATCGTTCTTTCTCCAACACATCATCCAAGTGTGGCTAAATGTCAAGTGGGCCACACCAATTCTTTTTGGGGGACTTATCACTCCCATTGTTGTTCATCTGAGCCTTGACCTTTCTACACTGGAGCCGTTGAACTCTAGGCTACACATTGATTGCCTCCACTTCAAGCAATCCAGCCTCATCACTGTGGATGCCGACATCATCATTGCCACATGCTCGGTAGGTGATTCCTTCTACCAGCATCGACTCCCTAATCCCCTCTTCAAAATTAGGGGAGTTGGACACTATAGATGGCCGGCTCTGGATGATGATAGTGATGACAGTCAACAACAAGATGAGGAGGATGAAGAGGATAGCGATGATGTGGAGGAGGTGGAGCCCATCATCCCTGTGGGACATCGAGTGGCTCAGAGGAAGCATCCTTGCTATCATGTTGGTTCATCATCTTCTGCCCTACCACCCTCCCAAGAAGGAGAAGATGTCTATTCCATGGCGGGTATGTACACCATGCTGCAGAACATCCATACACATCAACAACAGTAGACAACATCACTAACGGGCATCCAAGATGTCCAAGGTAGACTGTACAAAAATCAAAAGGCCATCTACGACAATGAGAGACTTCTCTTGGCCAACCAAGAGAACATACATCATCATCTATATCAGATGGAACACTACCAGTAGCCTTTCTTCGACCATTACTGGAGTTAGGGGTATTTTGGAGGTTACCTTATGCCACAGGCCATACCACCATCTGATCTGACCTTTCAGGGGATGTTTCCTCCCTAGGACCCCACACAACCACCACCACCACCTTACTGAGTTAGGGTATCATTGTTCCACCCTTTAAGTTAGGATACTGACTATGAGGCCATAGTCATATTCAAGCTTGGGGGGGTGCTAGAACAATTTCTATCTTAGCTTTTATTTTCTTTTATCTGAGTTTTGTTTTGAGAAAAGTAGTTAGTTTTTGCTAGTTTTTTTTTTCTTGTGTTATGTAGGATCCACATTCTATCGTGTAATCTGTGGAGAAATTAAATGCATGGTTTCAACTTAGTGTCTATCTTGGGCCGAGTGCAATAAAAATGATGCTTATCTTGTGAGGAGTTGAGTAATATAACTGAGGATGTGCTTGAGTAAGTCAGCTTTAGGACATAATAGCATAAATGACTATCTCAATTGTCTAAGAAAGTGGTTGACATGTTTGTTGAGCCCGAACTGACCAAATACCAACGAGACCTTGAATTGAAATTTAAGAAAGAAATCCTTTAGTTACCTTATACACAGGTCATTAGAGAGGGACACATGATCTTTTCTGAGGGTTCTGTCACTTAGTCGTGTGATCTCATCCACCTCATATACATTCATTTAACATTCCACCATAAGATGACTAAGCACATTCTATCATTCTAGCTTCTAAAATCACACTTGCATTGCATAGTACAAAAAAGAAAAGAAAAAAAAGAGGAAATTTGTGTGCACAACCAAATTTGGGTGCATGTCATGTAGTTGCATTGCATATTTCCATTTTTGGTTATCATTGCATTTCATTTTCCATATAATGTTATCATGTAATGAGTTCTTTCAAAACACAAAAAGGTGAGGATTATGCCCATACCCTTAAAAAACAAGAAAGCAACATGGTAAAGAGGAGAAATTCAAAAATAGTCCACCATGATGAGACTGAAATAAAAGAGTTGAAAAAAATAAGAATAATTGGTGAATTTGAAGCATAATTGAGAAATAGGGGAGAAAGGGCATATTCTCACCTCTGTGGAGGAAGGACCAGCTTTTGATGTAGTTGTAGGCATTTTGTTTTATCCGAGGCAAAATGTGTTGCATTCATCATTTCACTTCATTCACTAGGCATTGGGAGCATATTTCATTGTTTCAGTATTATAGGTTCATCATCCTTTTGATTGCATGAATGATTTAATGTGCTCATGAGTCTTCCATAGCCGCCCATTCATCCACTCGTTGCTCTTATCGGTAGGCCACATATATGATTGTCTCCTCATAAATTTTGATTAGGAGAACTACTTCCATGTAGGTGGTAGGTAGAGAAAATGGGCAACGTAGATAGGATATCACATGATACACCATGTATGAATCCAAAGAGTTTATCATGTTAACTGCTCTACTTGACAGTGATACATTGATTTAGGGACAGACATCTTTTATTGAAGTTCTTGGTCACTTTTAGAGTATTTGGTGTTTAGGGGTCAGTAAGGGCCGGTATGAGGACCAAAAGATGAGAGACACCTAGATATAGTTTATGTTTAGTGTCCTTTTGCTGACTTATCTCAATCACATCCAAAGGTATTGTTGCTCGAGGACGAGCAAGATTCAGCTTAGGGGAGTTTGATGCAGGGGTTTTGAGTCACTTTTACAGGCCAATTATATATGTGCTTTGTACACTTATTTGTCATTTCTTTGTTTATATTTGGATAAATCACTATTGTTGGCCTGTACACTCTATTTGCATCCAATCATGCTTATTTTATCATATTTATATGATTTTATACATTCGTTGGACTTATAATTGATTTTTTTGCATTTTTAGGTATATTATGCATAGTGTAGAGTCAGTTCCACCGAACCTTGAAGTGGGTGCCACCGATGTGACATCAGTGACCAGGAAGAAATCGACCAAAAGAGTCACTAGTACCGACCACTAAGTTGGTGCCACCGAGTCAGCCCCAGCCAGAAGGGAGAAAATTCACATCAACGATCGACTACAACCTGATCCAGTCGGTGCCACCGACTCTGTCAGATATCAGCAATCTAAAGCAGTCGCCCTGATCTAACGGTCCATGCTATGTGGTACCATAACTAGGTCTATGACCTAAAGGAGACTGGCTAGATGAAGGGGATAATCACTTTTGTACCGCACAACGGGCAAAGGAGAGAGAAAGAGAAGCACGTAGCCAAAGGACAATACATGGATGATCTAAGCACTTTTTACAGGTGTTTCTACTACTAGAAGACTGCAGATCGCACATTTCTCGAGGAGGATCATTCGAAGCATCACTTTTCTAGGGGTTACACAAGTTCTTTCATGTTTCCCACATTTTTCTTCTTTCCTTCTATGTACTGTCAATTGAAAACCATGTGGGGCTAAACCCCTTTATTTCTTAGGACCCAGGAGTAGCCCAGGGGATCGTTGTATTGACTCTTACATGTTTTAATATAAGTTTCTCATATTTCCTGGATATATAAGTGTGTATGTTAATGACTTATCACTGCTTGATCACTATCGATAGGATTTCAGATTAACAATAATTCTGGAAGGAAGATTAACGATTGGAAAACCATAACTGATACACTACCTTACACGTTCCTTAGAATAGGTGACGTACGGGCAGTGGAAAGAATCTAGAGATTTACTAATGTGCCTAATCTAAGAATAAATTACCACCGGCGTGGAATTGGCTTAGATTTAGGTAGTGAATTGTATCGCGAGAGCAAGAAATTCGGGATACATGCTTTCTATCTAGGTTAAAAGTAGGAATTTATGCTAATTCGGTAGATATAATATACAACAAGACCCCGTGGTGAAAATGGTAATCCTAAGGAATTCCACCATAACCAAAACAACCATTTTTTATTTTCTTTTTCATTCTCTTTTGTTTTGTTAAAACTCAATTCAACCATTCCAATCGGTCTAGCTGATTGTACTATAGTTAGTAATAGTCGCTGAGACTACGTCTCCCTAAGTTTGACTCGGGCCTCACATAGGCCTATATTACTCGACGTGTGCACTTGCATTTTTATGCACAATTTTGATGTGTTCACCACCCAAGTGGGTATCAAGAGAAAAGATCACAATAAGAATGATACTTGCCATAAAACAACATAAAAAGATTGTGCCATATATACATCCACTACTATGGTGGGAAATTAAGCACATATCAAGAAAGTAGGGAACACACCCCACAATCATCATCAATAACCTAAATGCATGTGAGATAAACATAGCCCTAGAACAATATAAACACAAAGGCGGCAAAGTCTCATAAACTTGAAACCTAATAGAGAAAGAAATACTGCCAATCTCCCAAATATATAAAATTTAAAATGGAATACTACCAAACTTGGGTATAGAGAATGGGATACTGCCACTCTCCTCAATAAATAACAGGGGAATACTACCCCAAAAACCAATGTAATTTACACTGCTCCAGTGCTAATGAATCACATAGCATGTAAAATGTAGATGCAAGTAGAAAAGAATAGTCAGAATTATATAATGTTGCCATCACACAATGGACAACACAAACATATAAACATCCACTTCAAAGTGGGCACATAAAATTATATAAGACCAACATGCACTGAGGCACAAGATAGATATCAAGAGAATATCCAATCCACAATAAGCAAGATAGTTCACATGAACCACGATATCAAGAGAATAGACATATGTGTAGGCCAAAGTCAAAAGAATGATAAGATAGGTGAATTTATCAACATAGAGGAATAAGGGATACAACATACCTCAACTTCAGAGTCTATACAAGTCCAAGTCACTTCTTGATCCAAGTCTAGGCCTCCAAAGAACCTATTATGCATATATGTTTAATTAGGGTTAGGTTTCATTAATTATTCAAACCCTAAAAACCGTCTTTTTTATTAGTGAATTAGGTTATCAAAACCATGCCATGTTTTAAGTTATATTATTTGAAATCCAAAACATATTTTATTAAATTTTTTGACTTATATATATTTAGTTATGAATTTTGCAAGTTATTAACTTATTTAGGTAAATTCATTAAAATCACATATTTTCAAGATTACATTTGAGCAACAAAACTGGTACCATTAGCTAGCCCTTATTTTTATGATTCCAAAACTTATTTTATTTTATTTTTCTGAGCTATAAATTATTTATTGCAAATTTCTAAAGATTGACCAGTCAGAATACTCGATTCCGACACATAGATAAAAAATCTTGAGACACCTTTTCGAGATGGACCAATCAAAATTGGCCACCATGTCGCTTGGCCCACAACAAACCAGGAAAATGAAGAACTCAAAGCAGTGGGGGAAAAGACTAGAAAACCCATCATAGCGTGAAGAAAAGAAAACTAACCTGAGTACTGATTTGTCAAAACAGCAGAGACCATCTTCCTTGTCTGAACCAGAAGCTATGGAGTGGGGGATCAAAATGGAGCCATGGTGTTTGGGACACCAATGGGCATTGCCATTGGGTTTGGTGGATTCTTGTGATCTCAATGGACCCAAGAGAAGAGATATGAGGAAACTTGGTCATTATCCAGCCTGCAGCCATGAGGTGTAGGAGATGATAACCGATCACAAAACTAGAAAATACAAAATAGGATAAAACGATCTACTTCAGATGATCTCAAGAAATAAGGTGAGGTCATCCACGGGAAAATGAGGAGGAACATGAGTCCAATGGAAAAAATCAAATTCGATTGCACAATCATGAAATTAATAAGTAAAAGAGTGGAAAAGGGCATACTTGCCTTGGTACATAATTAATTATGGTAGAGGCCACTCGAGGGGAAATAGGATGGATTCCTCATCTCCTCTGGACTCCAGGTGGCCGGAAGTTTCGACCCCAACCTAATAACCTCGATGCAGTGTGGCCAGAGTAGGGGCAACAGTCCAGAGCCTAACAAGGATGGACCAAGGTGAGCAAGAAGCATCTGGGATCTCATCAAAGGTTAGGGGACCAATCACTCATGGTCCGAGGGTCTGGATGGGTGAGAAGAGGAAAAAATAGAGGAAATATAGATAAAATAGGGGAGACGAGAACCACATACCAAAATCCTTGATACACAACAAAGCCCTAGATTTTGTAGGATTGTCTAGCTTAGGAGGACAACAGGAAGGTGAGGGAGTAGAAACCGGAAGGAAGGATGGAGGGAGAGGGTGATACGACCTCAAAAAAAAATGGAGAAGCATGTATGATCATCGTGTGAATGGGTGGACCGAGGTAGGAGAAAAGAACAGAGTCGCCCAATCTAATCTAATGGCCAAAAATGGCCCACACTTTGGCAAGCAGAAGAAACCCACGTGACAGCCAAATAAATTGGAAACCTTATTCGAATTGGAATCTAAATTAAGTGAATCATTTACATTATTTCCATTTTTCTCTTTCTTCTTTTGAGGGTGCAAACGAGTCCTAAATTAAATGAAATTTTGCACAGAGGCTAATTAAGGCATGTCCATTCTGATTATGTAATTATTTTTGCCTTTTAGGAACTTTTAATGTGTTAAATAAACCAAATCCTATTTTCTCTTTCATCCTTCAATAATGACATTAGGATTATCCAAATTTGATGAAACTTCACCCATAAGTCATATTTAATGTGTTGGATACGAATTTTCCATCAATTTTACATGTTGGAGTTATTTGGCCATTTATTTAATATTTTGAAGGTTCTACACACTTTCTCTCTCCTGATTTCACCTTTTTAGCGAACTTTCTCCAAATTGGATGAACATTCACCCAAAGGCTATATTTATTATGTAAATTATGAATCTAAGATTATTTTCCTCTTTTGTAGTCATTTAATATTTTATATGATATTTTGAGGGAAAACACACATCTTCTTTTCCAATTAGAATCGAATTAATTATTATTATGTGAATAATGTGAAACTTGACTCCCATGGAAATTGGGACCCAAGGAACACGATTTTTAACTTATATTCTACTTTTGAGATTTTTTTTATTGAGATATGTCATATGTCCCATTATCATTATTATTATTACCATTATTCATCCAATTATGCTTCATCTTCTTATATTATCACCAAAGGAATCATGTGGGATTATTAGCACAAATTTTATATTACTTCATGTGACATATTTTATGTGTCCATAATTGGCCAAAGACTAATGTAAGAACATTAGGTTATATTAGGGTCATATATACATGCAGTATCTCATTAAGGATATATGAAACCTAATCTAGATCTATCCTCAACCTTATTTGGCTAAATCTGAAAGGTTAATCTTTTTGGGTCGGGTTCAAGATCCGGTATGTTACACTATAATTATCACAGTTTATATGAACATGCAAGACCAAATGTAGGCCACCTCTAGATCTATGGAAATACCATCTACCTGAATAGGGGAAGGCATATTTTGGTACCAGCCTGAACAGGGGGTACATGAGAAGTCACCCGCCTAGATACGGGAGATATGATGAAGTCACTCGCTTGAATAGGGGGAGACATGATGAAGTCATCCCCTGGATAGGGGAACATAGTGAATATTGTAGTATGAGTCCCTGAGGGGTTATACAGAGGGTGGAGAAACCTAGATTGGGTAGTCATGGTGAAAATTTTAAATTTAGTTTGTTAAACATTAATTGTTGAATTATATTGGTATCATTACTTGTGAACTTTTGTTTTCCCCACATAGCGATATGACTTGTCAACTGCCCCTATTTTGTTTCATGACATTTTAGGTATATGATGATATACATGATAAGGGACATGAAGATGAAGATGAAACCATGTGAAGACATTAATCTAAGTAAGGAGGATTTAGATGCACACTTCTTCTCTATGTATAGTTTTGGAAATGGAATTTCATGTAAGTATTTTGTAAACAATATTTACAATTTAATTGAAATTGTTTTATATTATTTATTATTTGCTAAATCTAGATCCTTAGGAATAAAGGTAACTCTCAACTTGAAGGCGTTTTCTTAATTGGAGGACGCGGAAAGTGAGGTCGTTACAGATAGAAAAGGAAAGGAAATTATGGGAGAGTGAATCGATCCTAGCAGATTGATGTTTGAAGGGACAACTCCTTCCTATTGATTCTGGTATCATAATGTGGAGCTTCCGGTGGTCCGCATAGATTATTCTAGAGCAGAGGATGATTTTTCCTACTGCTAGGAGAATGCTATCAACTACCGTCCGTGGTGCCAGACCAGGAGGCCATTACTGACGACTGCTTGAGTGCTACTTGGAGAAGAAGCATGCAACTACAATAAGAGTTGTCATTGGACTTGATGTAGGACCAGGTATAACTCTTGTTACCTTCCTTCATAGATACATCATTGTTGACAAGATCTTGCTAATTAGGGAATCAGTCATTAAATTTTTTGTTTTGTTTCCACTGCCTTATTTGTTTCTCTGATTTCCCTACAATATTATCAAAGTCACGTCAATTTAAGATGTATTAGGGATTTAAATCAATGTGATCAAATTTATTTTTATTGCATGCAATGTGAATATTAAATTGGTTAACGTGCATATCCCACTAATACAACATATGATTTCATACATACATACATACATACATACATAAATACACACACAGATATATATATATATATATATATATATATATATATATATATATATATATATATATATATATATATATATATATATATATATATATATATATATATATATGCAATCAATATGTGTCATCCTAAAAGTTATTTGATGGTGGATGTGAGCATGGTTATGACAAAACCCCTATGGATTGTGTGCTTGGTTGTTTATTTATTTCCTGTTGCTACTCGGTTTGCATACCGAGCCTCTCCCCTCTTTTCCAAATGTAAATTAAAATTCTTCTATTTATTTCTCCTCGAATGTAACTCAAAGTTTTCCCTTTTATAATGTAATAAGAAATAAGATTGTTTCAATTTATGTTTCATCGTGAGAAGACGTTATGCACCTGAAAAACTCATCGGCTTGTGAGATGAACTGATTGATTGGAGGATCGAGGAGGCCAGGTAATAGGAGGAGACAAACCGATCAATTGGTGGTCCAACTGACTTGTTGGAGGAGTCCATACATTGCTGGAATCAGAGAACTATACGACCGTATCAAGAGACCAACTAACTGATCAAGTGTCAAACTGATCGGTTCAAGCATTGAACCGATCAACTTCGATTGGTTTGAGCACATATTTTCATCAACAACAAGTTTCTACATAAGATGTGGACCTTAGGTGTAGTAATTCCTTGTGACTCCAAGAAATATAGCATGGCCATAACCATCGCTTGTGTTTATAATTTCATGTTTTTGTTTATGGTTATAGAATGTATTTGGTACATAAGTATGTGGTAGTTGGATTTTATATGTCATTATATAAAACCCCTCAATAAATATTAAGTCTAAGATGCTTTCCATAGGCAACACACATGAAAATCTTGATTGACCAAGCATATCTTACGCCAAAGCATGGAACACCGCCTATCTTGAGGAAGTGTGATGGTAGATATGTAGGTTCTGTCAAAGTCGGGTTCATATTCTATCGTGTTGGATTTTGGGTGAGGCTTAAGTAGGTGATCTTAATGAGATTAAGTACCTAGAAGCATAGAGATGGTTAGTGACAAGGAGTTGTGCACACCATTTATCTAAGAGTTGCTTCGGGATGTAATTGAAAAAATTTGCCTACCTAAATAGTCAAGTTGTGAGCGACCAACCAAAGCTGACTCATGATTTTATGAAATATGAATCTAGCTCACTAGAAGGTTGTACGTTGCAATGTTTTGAATTGGTAGTGAGGACTATCAATTTTAACAAAATAGTGGAAGTGATAATCAATTAAAGGCCAAAATAATATCGAAAATATTATCATATCAAATAAAAAAAAGTGTTTCGACTAAATTTGCAAACTTTCTTTTGTAGAATCTAATGGAAAACACAAACACATTTTCTTTGTGATCAGTCCTTGAGAAGGATAATCTTAATAGGATCAACTTCCACGACTGGTTTAGGAAGTTGAGAATCATTCTAACTCAAGAGAGCAAGTGCAATGTCCTGGAGACACCAGAGACAAATAAATCCGCTCCCAACAAGCCTAAGGCTGACAATGATGTTTACTAGAAGCACTCTCAAGATGTCATGGATGTCAAGTGTCTGATGATGTGCTCAATGAACTATGATTTGTAGAGACAACATGAGAACATGGATGTTATTGAGATGGTAACACATCTTAAAAACATGTACCAAGATCAGGCAAGACAATAAAGATATGATATCTCAAAGGTGTTGTTCAAGTGTAATATGGCCAAAGGAGATCAAGTAGGCCCCCACACACTCAAGTTGATTGGGTGTGTGAAGAACCTTGATAAACTGGGATTTCCCTTGGGTCAAGAGTTGGCCACAAATGTGGTTCTACAGTCGCTGTTGGAATCATACCTCCAGTTTGTCATGAATTACAACATGAATGATTTTGACAAGTTGTTATCAAAATTACTTGGCAGGTTGAGAATAGCTGAAGCACAAATGAAGAAGGACAAACTCAAATCTATGATGACAATCAGTAGAGGGAAGTTCAAGGGCAAAGACAAATCTAATAAGAGTTCTAAAGCTAGCCAGAAGC
Source organism: Alisma plantago-aquatica (assembly GCA_963693085.1). Classification (NCBI taxonomy): domain Eukaryota; kingdom Viridiplantae; phylum Streptophyta; class Magnoliopsida; order Alismatales; family Alismataceae; genus Alisma; species Alisma plantago-aquatica. Next base: position 984,013,972 of record OY856409.1, read on the forward strand.
CAAAGTCTTCTGCATTGAAAGCTAAGGAAGAAGTGGATAAGGAAGGAAAGTGACACCATCATCACCAGCCTGGACACTGCAAAAGGAGTTGTTCTCTTTATATAGAGGATCTCAGGAAGAAAAACAAGATATAGATCTCCACTTCAGGAACCAAGACGAAGTAAGCTAGAACTGTGCAGAGCAGATGTTGTGGTCACTACAGTTGCAATCTATCATTCATGTAATGAGCATGTAACAAAAGTAGTTAATTGCGATAGAGTACCTACCATTAATGAAACACATCATGTATATTATATGGACAAGAATATTATGAATACATTGATGTTTAATTTTAAAAGATAAGATCTTATACGGCAATGCCCTATGTCTCATAATCTATACTTGATAGTTGTAGAGACAAATGTGTATGACACTTTTATTGAATGACTCGATGACTCAAACAATGAATACCTATAACATTGTCATCTAGAGAGCATAAATGAGAAATGCATTTCTAGAATCCATAATGATGGTTATCTAGACTCTTTTAGTTATTGAACCAATAAAAGACAAGCAAGTCTTATTTATTGGGAAAAATGACAAAAGAATCTTCACTAGATGGAGTGGGAGAGTGACTATTCTATTAGGGCTAATACATACTGATGTATATAGACCTTTTAGAATAAATGCTAGAGGTAGTTAATAGAACCACACTATATTTTCTAATGTTTTCAATAAATATGGTAGATTTTATTTAATGAAATACAAGTATAAATATCTTAAAGTGTTCAAGGATATTATAAATGAAGTACATAACCCACAAGGTATAAGTATTAAAACACTTAAATACGATCGATGTGGAAATACTTTGAACTAAGAGTTTGAGAACCTTTTAGGAGATCATGATAATGCATCATGATGAAATCCACCTAAACACAATGATAGTGTAACACGAGAGTATATTTGAAAGAAGGAATGTGCCATGTTAGTCATGGTGCAATTATCAATAAATCTAGTTGACCTTCAAATATCCTTTTTGGCACATACTTTACAATAAAACAATGTACCATCTAAAATGGTTCAAAAGATACCATATGAGATATGGCATGGGAGGTGTCCTCATATGTCATTTATTAGGATTAGGATTGAACACTTGTGTAAGAAAATAGTTTCTTGAAAATCTTTATCAACAAATTACATAAATGTTATTTTGTTGAATATTACTTGTATGAATTTGACAACAAAATGTTTATTGCCAGGATAGCTGAATTCTTAAAGAGAAACTTAATTCCAAAGAAATCAATGGGAGTAAAAGTAGAACTTCAATACTTTGAGACAAACAAGAAAAAATTGAACCTAAGAGGTACAATAGGAACAAGGAGAATCACAAATTGTTGTGTAATATCAAGTTCCTTATGTAACACAAAACTGAATAGATCTACCAGGACACACCTTGAGTTTGAAATATTATGACATATTATAACTCAAGAAGGAGATGTGTTGGTCGTAGATGACGAGCCAAAAACCTTCCTAGAATCTATTAAGGGACCAGAGTCTGATAAATGGCTTGAGGCCATGAGATCTAAGATGGATTCCATGTAAGCCAACAAGGTATGACCTTGGTAGATCCGCCTAAAGGGGTAAAACCCATAGGGTGCATTTGGGTCTTTGAGAAAAGACTGACATGTATGGTAGTGTACAAACCTATAAGAGAAGATTGGTTCCAAAGATTTCAAACAAGTTCAAGGTGTGGAACATGATGAAATCCTTTCACCAATTGCAATGGTTAAATTCACCAGGATCATGCTTTCCATTGTTGCATGTAGGACTATCAGATTTGGCATATGGATGTTAAAACTACATTCCTTAATGGAATATTTACAAGGATGTGTGGTGACACATCCTTAAGGTTTCAGAAATCCAATAATGCAAATAAAGCATGTAAGTTACAAAGGTCAATCTATGGATTGAAGCAAGCATTTCTGAGTTGGAATCTTCTATATGACAAGATAGTCAAAGAGTTTGACTTTATTTGAAATGAAGATGAAATCTATGATTGCAAAAGATCTAGTGGGAGCAGATTTATATTCCACATAATGATTGGGAATAACATGCCTATACTACAAATATTGAAACTTGGATAGGAAAGTACCTTGTTTGTGAAGGATTTAGGGGAAACATCCTATGAGATAGGAATCAAGATCTATAGATATAGATCTATAGAGTTTCTTGACCTAAGAAAGATCACATACATTGGCAAGATGTTGAAGGGGTTCAATATGTAGAACTCAATGAGAGAAAACTTGTCTATGTTCCATGGAGTTAGTCTCTCAGGATCCTAGTGTCCCAGCTCTTGTAATGAACAATAACACATGGATAGACCCCATATGCATTCACAATTGGATCTACCATGAATGAGATGTTATGTACTTATCCTATTGTCTCGTATGTAATGCACATGATGAGTGGATATCTGTCTGATCCTAGTGAAAGTCACTAGATTGCCATAAAGAACATTCTTAAGTACTTGAAAAGTACTAAAATGATCTATTCCTTAGTTATGTAATAAGGAAGAGTTAGGTGTACAGGGTTACACCAATGCAAGCTCCCAAAAGAACAAATAAAATTAATGAGCACAATCTAAATTTATGTTTGACCTTAACCAAGAACTGTAAGCTAGAAAAGTTCCGATCAAGAGACAGTTGTTTAATTCTACAATAGAAGTCGAGTACCTTACAATTTTGAGAATAATAGAGGATATTGTATGGATCTAGAATTTCATATAGATGAACTTGTGGAAGGTTCGAACCATTGATGACATAGTAGAAATATTGTGACAACAATGGAGCTACTAGATAGGCAAGGAATCTCAGACATCATACTATAGAAATTCCATCTCATATGAGAAGTCATACAACAAGAAGATGTGAAACTTGTGAAATACCGACTAGAAGAAAATGTTAACAACCCACTATAAAAGCGCACGGACATCAGAAAAATGATGACATTTAAAGATCACCTAGAATAAGATTCGCAAGTGATTGGCTCTAAGTGCAAGTGGGAGTCTATTGGTATGTATTCCCAGAGAGCCAATCATATGATGATTGAAATGTGGCATTAGATACGTGATTTTATAATGATAAAGGTAATTCCATCCATTATGTTTGTCTCAATCATGAGATGATGACACATACATAATAGATGTCCAAAGAATGATGTCATCGATGGCATATGTCTCCAGATTGATGAACTGAAAAATGAGATCATATGTATGATAAGAATACATACATTCTTGTTATGTTCCTAGTTAGATATTACTTTTAAAGAAAAATAGATGAAAATTATACATAAGACTAGAGTGTGTGTTTATTGATGATAGAGTATGATTAGTCATGATATATGATATCAAGTCAAGCACACAAGTACATGTTTGAGAATAGTGTATCGAACAAACCCACCTTGAGATTGTACATGGATACCATGGAATGGTAGTCAAAAACATCTCTCATAGTGACAGTGGGGATTATAGTTCTTAGACCCAAACTCACTACATTCATAACATGTCATTCATTGTACTTTGATGTCATCCAACATGACCTTGAATATGGGTTTCAATAAAGGTGATGCTCAGGTGCATTGTAGTGCATGGGGATTGAGTGTGGGTGATGTATATGAGATTTGTCCCTCCTAGATGAGATTCATATCCAGGCCATTTGATAAGTGAGACTAAGATATGTATCGCCACACTCATGTGATTCAATATATGATATGTGAACTCACATGCATCTTAGGCATTCTTCTCTAGTTCAAGGAACATGGATTGAACATTTAGAGGATGAAGATTGCATGCCTCGAGTTCAATCCAAATATCAGCTATAAAGGAATTATATGATCATAGTAACACTAATCATGAATTTTAGATTGAAGTTGCTCTCCAACTTTCTGAATTACTTGGGTAGCAGTATTTTGTGTTGCTAGATACCACTAATTGCTTGTGATGTCATAAGTTAGTTATGGACATTCATTACCAACGTGATTTGGGACCTATACGGTCAAACACATAGGATACACTTAGAATAGAAGTTTATTCATGAATGATGTTTAAGTTGATTACTAAAGTGTTTAGATATTCAATTAAACAAATAAGGTTCAAAATTGATTGACTAGACTCTGAATCGACTGGTTCAAGTGTTGAACCGATCAATTGGAGTGTGAGGTCAATTAGAAACAACATTGGTTGAACATTGCCTAAACCAGGGCATGAACCGCCTGCTTCACTAAGATAACCGATCGGTTCATGGTCCTAACCAATTGGTTTATGTGGTAAACAACCTAGTTCAATGGTCAATTCGATTGGATCAAGTATTGATGCAGATGTCTTGTTTTGCACTAATCATGCATTAAATACCAATGTGATTCGAAAGATGAAATTACTAAGCGACTGGTTCAAATGATGAGTCGATCGGGTCACCGTATCAACTGACAGGTTGGATAGTGAACCGATCCGTTCCCTATTCACAATTTTAGAAAATTCATGAAATACATCTCTTTGACTCCCAGATTGACTAGAAACACTGACCCTGACATTTCCTATAATAGAGGGGTACTAGGGACTTCCCAAAAACCACAATAAGCTCTGACAATTGTTGTCCTCTCTTGTTTTGGTAATGAATACATAGCTTGAGTAAGTCCTATTGATAAAGGGAGGGATAGCATGGGAGAGACAATTTTGGGAGAGCCAATCAATCATAGCAGATTGATGTTTGAAGGGACAACTCCTTCCCATTGGCTCTAGTAGAGCAACATGGAATTTCCAATGGTCTACGTGGGCTACTCTAGAGGCAATGAGGCTATCTCCTGACACTAGGAGGATGTTGCCAACTGTCATCTGTGGTGCCAGACCAGGAGGCCATTGCTGACGACTGCTCGAGTGATGCTTGAAGAAGAAGCACACTATTGTAACAATAGTTTTCGTTGGACTTGCTCCAGGACCAAGTATAACTCTTGTTATCTTTCTTCCTAGATACATCATTGTTGATAAGATCTTACTGATTAGGGAATCAAGCATTAAATTTTTTTATGTTCACTACCTTATCTGTTGTCCTGATATCACTACAGGGCCTTCCATCCAACAACAAATCATCATAGTCGAGATTCCATTCACTTTGTCACACATCACAACTAGACAAAAATTACATCTAATAGGGCGCAACCACAATAACCTCCTCAAAAGAACTCTGAATGGCTTCTTCTCACCAGACACACAATCAAACATCCTACAACAAATCAAAACTAATACTAACAACCATATCACTTGGAGATGGGATAACATATACTACCCCAAACAAGAATACCTCTTCTACCCTTACCAAGGCCACACTTGTCCATAAAATTACACTTAGAAAGTCACCTACCCACATAAACTTAATACTTATCTCCCTAATTGGTTATGATAAAATCCTCATAGATCATAATATGAACGAGAGAGGATTCCAAGGCTCATCCGTTTGTCTATTTTGCAACCAACACGAAGAATCCACACTACATATATTATTCAATTTCCCCACAACTACCATATGGAGAGATCACTACTTCCACACCAACTTAGTGTCACTAGTAGAAGCTATACATATAGAACATATATTATCTATAGCCAAGTTGATACATCCCAAATCCTATCAAAATAAAACATTTTGGGATTCCCTAGTATGGACTATATAGACAATAAATAAATTATATAAAGTTCAAAAATGATGTACATGACACCCCTAGACTCTTTGGAATCATCCATGATTCATATCACCTAACATTTACTTTGTTGATTTATAGGGATCAAAGTCTTTGAATAAGGACAACAAGGTCATTGTATGGAGAGAATGTTGCTTCACAGAGAACCTACACTATTGAGGAGATTCTGGATGACACTAATGATTATCAAGGACCACTTTGACTTATAGGCCAACTGTCGGGATGCCTCCCCGACTTGTATGTGCCTAAACACTCCTATTTTGTATTATTAGTTTTACCATGTATTAGTGAATCTTCAACACTTTTAGTTAGTTAGATTCTAATATCCTACCCCATATATGTACTCTAGTTAGTATGCGGTGGTATGCTAATCTTTTATTTGTGCAATGAACTTTATATAAAAATAACATTTTACACCATTGATTCTTTTTGCAGATTTGCTCTAACCCATAGAATATACAACATTGTATGAGATACAACGAGTTCCCAAACTTATCTTAATTTTCTTTGAGTTAGTTTAGATGTCTGAGTCCTTGTTGTTAGTTGATCTGGTTTTGTAAAGTTTGAACAGTGTAATTTTTTACTAACGTTTTTGTTGGCCCATAAAGGAATATGATGAATAAAATCCACCCATAGGTCTTAAACTAGAAAAAAGTCATTGAATCAATACAAAGAGGGCTAGTCATAGCATGGATTCAAAAATTACAATATGAGGATGGGATATTAAAGAGAAAGAGAATTACCAAAAATTTAGTGTCGTTAACAATAATACAGTCTGAGTGTAATGTGTTCATTAGTGTTCTTACATAAATGCACCCACATTGTCGATAAACATAGGGATATCCAACATTGACTTACTATATGTCATTAGATCAACAAATGCATGGCGAGTGGAACAAAACACATGTTTGATGTCAATTTATATCGTGGAAGAAATTCATCCTCATTGTAAAATTCTAGAAATTATATGCTTACACATAATCACTATCAATATTGAATTTAGTTATTTTCAAAACCTTGTCTTAGTAAGTTGATATTCTCAACACCAAATACATATATAAACTCTATAATACTTCATTTGGATTATTATACATCGTGTTGTAATATTTACGTTGGACACATGTTTGCAAGTTGTTGTAACTATTCCGTGTATCATTCCTAAAATCTAACATGATTCTACAACTATAATAATTTTCCTGGACGTTTACAATTTTGAGCAATGTATTAACTATATGATGTATTAATGATATTTATTATTCATATGCAATGTGATGATATAAATAGATAAAAAATAATACTCCTCTCATGAGAATGTTTTTTTATTCTTGCCTGCCTTCATCTAGTGTAATAAAATGAAATTGACCACTATCTTCACCTTAAAATATTATATCAAGAAAAAAATGATATGAAAGTATTGGAAATTGAAATCACTCGCTCATTTATCCCTTTAGTTTGAGTGATTCCAACCAACATTTTGTCTTTGGCTTGGTCTCCTCTTCCATGCCCTTTGATTTTCCATATCCTTTGGTCTCCTCTTCCAGTTCTACTTACATATCTTTTAGCAATCGATTACAAATCCTCTCCTCCTATAATCACGGTCAATGTCTTTGGTCTCTGCTGCATCCTCCTCATCCATGTCCTTTCACCATCAAAAGAAATCACATGAATATCATGAAGCTTCAACATTGGCAAGTTACTTTGTAGCTATTGGGAAGTTGAACAACACATGTGCCCACATCACATGTCCATTCAAGAGTCTCCACACATGTCATAGTAATCCCTTTCTCTGAGTAATTTTTCCAATCATCTATGATATGTGCATTTGTCCTCCTTGACTCAAGTTAGCGACACTAACATTTGGGAAGGATTGGGTCACTTCTCTTGACTAGTGGCTTATGTATTGCTACCAAACCTTGGTCCAAAACTAGCCCAACCATGCCTGTTATGGATCTAAATCCATTATCACTCTACTCCATCACCATGGCGAGGAACCGGTCCACGTGATTGTTCGATCATTTGTGCCCATCAAGTCTGGCTCATGACTCCTATTCCTTATATCTTGAAGGCATGTCAACATGTTAAACTGCCACCACCACCTATGAACCATCTAGAGAAAATTGTAGAGCTTATTAATTATGTCTTTTATATGGCTGTCACTACACCAAAGAGATTCCTAGCACTCTATGTGTTTCCCTACAACAAGTTTCTTCTCGTCCTTGCTCTATTGATTTTTAGGTTCATCTTATGTTTCTCCCTGTATTTGCTCTCTATTGTTGCTATCCTGACTCTGCTCAAGAACACTGAGCCACAAAGTGTGCCTCACTTTAATAGCTTGTGTTCCTTTAGGCCCTAGAACATTGAATTCAGGACCTAATAGTATCCAAAAACTCTTCCCTCAGATCTTAACCCACTAGCTCCTTTTGATCATGAAAAATTGTTGAAGTTAGATGTTTACCCCATCAAGTAAAAGATCAATAATGGCCAATTTTATGCTTCCATTCGAGATCTTTCCTCTAGCGATGTTTCCCCTCTAACTTCGCTACTCATTTTGAGCTTGAAGTAAAACAACCCCAACTTTCCTCTCTTATGGGGCATCATGTTTCAGATATTTCTTACTCTCCCTTTATCGCTTCATGTGTTATGGTTGAAGAGACAATCAAATCTTTCTAGATAGGGACATCTTGTGCATGTGACAGTCTTCATACACAACACCTTCTTGACACTATGCATGCAACAACATCATTCGTGTAGATGAGTTTTTGAAAGTAGTTTCAATTGTGGTCAAACTTTGGCTTGTTAGTCGTTTTCCTGCCTCCCTAGCACTCTATGTCACTAGTCCCTCTTTGACTCCTCTTTTCATATTGGACAATGGCATTCAGCCTACTGTGGTTGGTACGATCCACATCACCTTGTTTCTAAGGTTGAAATGAAGAGTGTCTTGTCAGATGCAATAATTTATCTTAAGGATCATCCATTTAGTGTTGGCATTTCTAGGGGTGTTGAAGCCATTTTACACACTATCATTTTCCTTCTACATGACTAACAACATTTTACCACCTTTATGATGGCCCTTGTTGACTTCAATAATGCATTCAATATGGTCAATAGATCCACAACATTATAAGAGGTCTTCTTTCATTGGCCAACTATTGCATGTTGGTTTGAATTCTATTATAGCTCTCCATATCCTCTCTACATAGATAAGAGTAAGCCTCTTCTCTCCACAACTGGTATCCAACAAGGTGATCCATTGGGGACACTTATTTTTTTGGTGGCTCTCTGTCCTCTTATTTTTAAACTGAAGGATATATGTGATATTGATGTTCTTGCTTTCTATTTTGATGATGGAAGGCTCATTAGTGACACTGCCAAATTATCTAAGGTGCTATCTATTATCCTAGAATGAGGCTTAAAATTTTAACTTCCATCAATATTAAAAAGACATAAATCTTTTGACCTTCATATGAACCCATATGATACCCATATTTTGGTATGTTCCATACTAACATACCTTGTCCTATGTGTGGTTTGAAGATTTTAGGAAGTACTATTTCCATGGATTTAGGTTTTTCCAAGGAACTTTTGTAGGAATGCTATGACTAAAACCCTTGCAATAATTGATCATTTTGATTTTTTGTAGGACCACATTGTGACTCAATCTTATCCAATCATGTGTTGGATGCCCAAGTGGTTATTTTCTCTTTGATCAACACCCCAACTTCTATCACCTATACACTAGATGATTTTGATCATGACTTCATGGAGGTCAAACATGTATTATGGCTGGTGATGGCCCAAGCTTTAGTGATCTATAGTGGCACTACACCACACCACCTATGCACCTCAAAGATTTGGGCATGAAATCTTCCCATGATGTCTGAAACTTTGCCTATGTTTCCTCCTGGATCCACACACATGAACTCCAGTACCATACCATATGAAAGGTTGGATCTGTGCTTATAGGAGCATCTTTAGTTATTGAACATGCTTCTAGGGTAATATCTTGTTGTCCTTTTGTTGGTTCTGGTTATCATGTATCCCTTCTGCCACTCAAAAAGCCCATTATATTTTGGTAGACTCTTATTATAAAACCATTTTCCAACAACTCAATATAAGTGACCTCTCCTAATGATGATTATTTATCGTCATTTCTCTTCAAGTTGACAATGCACAAGACTTCCAATAGAGTATGGAGCTATCCTTCATTGTTGTCTCATGATTTCCTTATACACATGTAGTAAATGTTCCTACTTTGCAACATTGTAAACCTTGATGCCTTTGATGATCATGTTGGGCATTACCACACAAGAACTAGATGTAAGTTTAGATATGATGTGTTTCATAATACTCTTTTTGACCTTGTCTCTCGAGCAGGTTAAAGGTCCTAAAATCAGCTCATGCAACCTTCTTTGGCACATGACCTGATGGTCTTCACTCCCAATGCCATGTTGGCAACTTGTTATTTGATTAAACAGATGACACACACACCTATCTTGACGTCACAAGAGTCTCTCCCTTGATAGAAATTCTATCAACCAACTTTAAAGAAGGCCAAGTAGCTGGTGATGCTGCTGCAAAAAAGGTAAAAAAGCATGATGCATCATGTGTGGCAAATCACCATCATGTTTTTGCATTTTTTCATACATCTAGAGTATTTGCTGATGAAGTGGACTCTCTTCTATGGCTCCTATGACATGTCACCAATCTAAACCTTATGATATCATTGTCTACATCTTATTATATTTTTAGATCTATAGACTTCACCATCCAGAAAGTATTGACAACCCAATTTCTTTCTTGTGCCTTTGTGAAGGCATTTTTGTATGACACGTTTGAGAAATAAATCTTTTCTCTTTAATTGAAATGAAACTTCTCTATAACAAAAATTCATCAACAAACATCTATACAATATATTACATTAAAATAAGATATATGGTGTTATATAGGTAACTAAGAGAAAATTTATCGAGTAAAATTGAATTTTTCGGTATAAGATCACATATGTAACATGTAAGTTCAGTTATGATTTTCATATATATATTTTCAAGTGAAAAAATTTGTTATTATTCTTTTATGTTTCTTAGATGAGGGAAAATATTTCTCTCTCTCTCTCTTTCTCTATATATCTATATGATATTTGGTAGCGGGAATAAATGATATGGGATGGGAGGTAAAAAATAATAATGTACTCTCTCTCTCTCTCTCTCTGATTGCATCATATATAGTATAGGTCAGAGGAGTGAAGGAGATGGGAAGGGAAAACGTTGATGGTTTGGGTGGACAAAATAATGATGATGGGAATGAAGGGGAACAATCTATATACATTTGTCCCATTTGGTAGTAGGGAGAGGAGTGAAGGAGAGGGGAAGAGGAGTTGTTTCATGTGTTTGGGTGGAAAAAACAATGATGAGAGGAATGGAGGAAAATAATCTATATAAATAATCTACCTCCATCTATCCTCACTTAACTAAACAAAAGAGTATAAAAGCGAACACCGATAACTTCTTTGGATGCTAACTTCCTTATTTTTTGGGAGTATGAAATAAAGCTTATCTTTTTATGTAATTTGTTTCCTCCCCCCTTATCTAGAACAAACATACATATTAAAAATAAAATCATCTCCCATCTATTTCCCTCTCTTCTATTCTCCATTGTTCACTTTCCTTCCCTTTCCTTCATTTTCTCATATGCAAACATATTTTAATTATAGAAGTTATAAAACACAATTACCTACAAATCTAATTTTTTCTCATCCATATCATCCCTATTCCTTTCATGACATTCTATCCTTACATTTTCCCCACTTTTTCTGTCTATTTCAACTATGTTTTCCATCCATACTTCTCTTTCCTTGCTTTTTGAGATCTCATGTTAGTATTCCATCTCTCTTAGTTTGAAACTGTAGTTTGGGCTTAAACCCCAATATGAATTTTATCACTCAATCATGGGGTTTTCTCCTACTTAATTCATGGTCAACATTGAACTTATGATATCTATAATACTTATTTACTATGGTTTAGATCCGATTAGTTTATCTTGATGAAGCAACATCCTAATTTTGACTAAATCGCAGTTTTAGGGATAAAATGGTCTTTTGATGTGTTATTTTGATGAAATATTATAAAATAATCATCCAATATATTTTCTTAATATTCGAGAGTGTTTTGGAATTATATGTGGACCTCCTAGAGTTTGGAGAGCCTTACGTCATTATGGAAGGCTCATTTGGTATCCATGTGAAGATGTCTAATTTTTAGCTATGTCAGGCAAAGGTCTATCTCCAAATATATAAGACTGACCTTTCCATGGGTTGGATGAACTTTGGGTTAATCAAATACTTGTGAGTTGGTCAATTGCTAATGCTAGAGATATTACTTTATTATGTTATGGGCCCAAGTACACTTGTAAGTGTCCCCCTCTCCTACATATAGGAGTAGGGATGGAAGTGTTGAGAAATATAGTGGTTTGTACTAAAACCATAAGTGCACCAAGGTAGAAGAACTAGACACCATATCCACACCTTTCTACCACTACATTTTGTATGAGAAACCATATCTACACCACAAAGAACTATGTTTGATAGCAGCACACCACACCACACTTCACCACATTGTGAACAAGTTGTTCCTACACCACTCTACACCAACAACACATTTCATTCCGTTGAAAGTTAAAACATCATTATCTTTTAAAGCAACTAGTTAAGTCATTCTACCACCTCTATACATTCTTTCCTTTATAAACAATATTGTCCTATTTGAACGACTCCTCAAAACTCTCTTCCCCACTAAGTTGATCTACTTTACCTCCCAATTGTAATGTCTCTTTCTCCCACATTACCAGTTCATCTCATTTTCAAACATATATGTTATGTTTATTTCCATTTTATATTTACTTAAGAAGACTAAGTTAATATTTGGGGTTATATGTAACGATCTATTTTTTAATAAAGTGGAAAACTAAAATGATTACTTAAGAGGATAGATAATATTTGATTTAATAGTGGGTAAATAAATAATTCCTAGTTTTATGTCTTGAGAGAAATCAGTGATGATTGTAGTAGGGATTTGTTGCTTATGATTTGATGTTCAATAAAGGAAATTCCACTGATTATGTTTGTATTAGATTTGAGATAATGAATAAATGTAATAATGTACTAAAAATCTTTCAACTCGAAGACATATGGTTTATGTTGAGGATCTAAACCTGAGATATATGCAAATGTAAAGTAATCATTCTTGTTATGTCCCTAGGAATTTATTATAATGCATATTATAGGACAACAATGATATGTAAGAGTAGTGCATATGCGCAATGAATATTATGTCTCTTTAGACATAATATTGGATATAAATTTAGATACATGAATACTTGTTAGAGAAGAAGTTATTATGAACATAGCCACTTTAAGAATGACACAGTGAAGCCATGTAAATGGGTGTCATAGTCAATCTCAATGTGACAAAGGTGATTCATGATCCTTATACTTGAAGTCACTATAGTAATCATATTTTTTTCTATGCACTTTAACACTACCCAACATGACTCTGAATAAGGGTTGTTGTACATGTAATGATTGGGTGCACTTTGACACTTGTGGATAATAATGAGTGATGTAAATGAAATTTGTCCCTCCATTATAGTTATATCTTGGCCACCTGATAAGTGAGACTATGAAATTCATTAACATGCCCATGTGAGTCAATACATATTGAGCTCACACAATCTCAATACTCTGCTTTGATTCAAGAAAAATAGAGTGGATGTTAAGAGGATGACAACTTCATGCCTCAATTTCAAATTGGATTACTATTACAAAGGAATTATATGGTCGTGGTAACATTGCTCACTTACATGTTAAACTTGTTCTCAAGTTATTCGTATTACTTGGGTAGTAATGATGTATTGTTGGAAAGGATGTGATTTTTACTATTTGGAATAGGAAAATTTAGTGAGGATTTTCAGTGGGAATAAATCGAATGATTTTGAAATAGGTTACTAATAAAAGGATGAAAACCAACAAAGTTGGGAATAGGTGTTTCTTGGGAGGAAGTAAGAGATTTGTAATATGCTTTTCTAGGGGATCAATGCAATGACAATGGAGGGGGATGAATTGGATGAGAGAAAGGACAAGGAATTGGTTTGGTAGAATACCTCTGAAGATACCTCGTGAGCGGCTAAGCCCAAAAGAGATGATAGCTGCCTACTGGAGGAGGCACTCTCCTTTTCAATATGGGGTAAGGGTTTGGATCTATGCTTTGATACCATCATAAATAAGATGGATCCTAATGAGATATTTCTTCTTTATGGTAGGAAAACTTCCCTCCTATATAATACTAGAGGAGGAAAGTACAAGGAATAGAATTTGAACCGAATGAGCCAAGACAATTAGGTCCATGTACATAATGAAATAAAGTTAATAACTCTAATGCTTATCATTTTTAGAAGAATTAACTAATAACTCTAACACATCATTTGCTGAAGAGGATCATTTTTCTTGGTGTCTTATTCAATTTAAGAACAAAATAAATTAATATGTTTTGAATCCTAATTTGACGTATGTTGACGCTATAAATATTTATTTCATCATAGTCAATTGTTTTCATGTAAATATGTAATTTTCTAAACTATTGATGATGTGCACTTTGCATATCCATTCACTAGAATAATACCCATAGTTTTGACCAAAATCAATACCAAAAAAATCACATTTTCAAGTGGATGGTTCCTATATAATATAATTCTAGTTATGAATTCCATTAAATAACCATATTCATAAATATTAAGTTACCGTAATAACTAGGATATAAAAAAGAACAAGTATTTATAATTAATTTTTATAAATTAAGTGCAACAATAAATATCAAGAATTTATGATTGAATTTAAAGCAACCATGGCATATGTTTCACCACACACTACCTAATTCTCGATAACTCTCTCTTTCTCAAAAATTGATAATTGTTCAATATAGTTGAAAGAAGAAAAATTTCTCATATAATATCATTCATATCAAAGATTATGTAAAAATGTAACTATTAATTCCATCACACAATCAAAATAGTTGGCTTATCATATATCAATTTCTCTAGAAATAGATTATAAGTGGTAGAATCGAACTCCTTTGCATGGAAGCATCACTTAGTTAATCTTGAATATTGATTGTCTTAATTAGGAAAACATGCATAACGAGTAGTGATGAACACACATAATAGAAAAAAACAATGGATATGTAAAGAACTAAAGTCATATATACTTATTCAAGAGAGAACTACATAATCACAAAGGTAGTGGGACTACTCTACACACCCAATAGAAAAACTACTCATTACACACAATATTGGTCCAATCAACTAAAGTGGGGGAGAGAAGAGTCATTGACAATAGATTGAAGAGGAATAATGCTTGTGGTGAGTGGTGATTGCCTAAAAAGGCTTCCATGGTCAATGATGATCCTATATCCATCACATCTTCATGATGTGTCAAACTTTCCTTTGATCTCTCCCATGGATGACTAGGTTTCACGTGTGTCTGATTAGTCAAAAGGGTTTCTGGGGGAACCCCTTCATATGTCTTGGACATTGTCCCATGATTGATCTTACAATTTGCATTTGTCTCTCTACTTTGAGAGAAATGTGGTTATCTACCAGTTGTCCAACTGGCACTTCTAGCTTGTTGGCTAGAACCTCGTTAGTTGGCTCAATACAATTTCCAGTCAATTGGGGTGGTATTCCTAGTTGGTTAGCTAGCTATAGTTCATGGGGTTTTGACATTTACAGTAGTTGTTCACCTGGGAAGGCTATCTGGTTGGCTAGTTATCAATGAAGTTTGATGTAGCTCAATGAAAATTATCCAGCTAAGTATAAGGGTCAAAAAGTTGAATGGAAATTATTGAAAACTCATGTGATTCTCTATCAATTTATTAGATATTTAGATAATTAATATGCCCAACTAGCTATGAGAACCTGTTCTTCTTCTTGGGTAGGTTACCCGACCGACAAGGTGGATAAGTGAATCAACAAGTCCATTTTGGAGACATAATTTTTTCCTACTACTAACATCAAGATTCCCAACCACAATTATGACATAGGAGTATGGGGGAGTGTTGGGACCTTAGGAATTTCCCCTATATTGACGATGGAGATGTCAATATATCCTCTCCATCACTTTCATTCAATCTACAACCAAAAAGTTGGATTATGTCAAATTTCAACCAATGTGACTAAAAACCTAGAATAAGAAAACTAAGTATAAAGAGATAATAATATGCATGTATGGAAATGAAATCTGAATAAAACTATGATAAATACACATTCAACTAGGAACCCCGATCTTCTAGGGTTTCTCTGGAGGCGATCTTTACGATCTGCGCATGCGAGGTGGTGGCTCCGGCGGTTGGGGGGCCGCGACACAGGCAGAGGAGTTTTCAACCCCATCCATCACGGTGGCGTTGCAGGCAGAGCAACCTCACCGGGCCCGGTAGGAAATGTCCCCCCCCCATCAACGTTCGAAGGCGATTCCAATGCTATAAACGAAGAAAGTTTCGTCGTATCTATAAATTCGGCTAGTGACCACCCTTTCCATAGGTTTCATACTGGGACACAGTCTCAAATCATTCTGGTAATGCCCAGACCCAGATCGGACATGTGCTTCCGGACACGCTCAAGGCAGACAATATTCATATCGACCACAATGACGCTCTCCCCCACATCACCATCAATCCGGACGCCCTCCCACCTATTTTGGAGCCGTGGAAATATGTGGTCATAATCAAGGTCGTCAGAATCAACGTTGGCTTCTTTGCACTGGTCAACCACATCATGTCTCTCTGGAATTTAACAGAACAGTTTTGGGTGGTGGATCTTGAGATGGGGTATTACATCATCCAGCTCGGCAACCATGATGACTATGTTCGTGCCTTAACTGAAGGTCCATGGACAATATTTGGTAACTACTTATCTGTCCAATCCTAGTCCTCAACCTTCTGTCCCACAGATCCCATACCTCGTAAATTAGTGGTATGGTTAAGGATTCCTAAGCTCCCGGTATTCCTTTACCAGTACAAACTTCTATCAAGTGTTGGTGACATTGTGGGGAAAATGATCAAGGTCGACACCACAATGTTGTCTGGCCACTGCGAGAAGTTTGCTAGGCTGGCAGTAGAGGTCGATACTACAAAACCGCTTCTACCTGGTATCTACCTCAATGGCGAATACTATAGGCTTGAATATGAAAACCTACCAAAGTGTTTGCACATTTGTGCGGTAGGGTTGGCCATGGGGATAAGGAACGCACTTTTGTGTTACTGTTTGCACCACCCATAGATCCATCGTCTTCATCGGGTTCAACCCTCTTGAATACTGCTTCTTACACTCCGTAAATCCATGCAAAGAAACCTGAAAGATGCCCCCCTGTGAAGAAGCCTTCCTGAGAGCCATCTCATGCTGTGGAGGGCAACATTGAATCCAACGAGCAAGACAATCCACCCAAGACCGCCCCAACCCCGCCATTAGATGAGCCAAAGGACGACGAGGGTGACTGTCAAGTGGCTCAATCTAAGAAGCAGAAAATGAGGAACTCAAAGGACAAGTTGCACAAGCAATACAATCACGGCTCCAACCTACCACCTATTCCTCCATCGAGCACTAGAAACAACACCACAGTTACCTTGGTTGACGATGACACATGCTTGGGCAGATATCAAGACACTACTACCAACCCCTCCTTTCGGTTCACTGCCAAAGAAAATCTGGTGGTGCTTAACCCTCCCCGCCAAGGGTTTCATTGGGGTGATAAGGGGAGCGGATGGGGAGTCCTCCTTAGAAGAAGGAAGGTTGTCTATCAGATGGTCAACCCAGGAAGGGAGCGAAAAAAAGGAAAGCGTGCCCAATTTGTGGGAAACATGAGTCAAGGTCCACCTGTTAAGCGGGTCATTGACTTCAATGATGATTCTGTGGAGATCCCTGATGATGAGATGGCCGGCGACTATGCCTCGATCGGCCTATGCGCAACCATTGCTTGATGGTTGCACCACACAACCCCAATCATTTCTTAATGCTTAACATGCTTTGCTAGAATATACAAGGTGCTTGCTTCAAGAAGAAAGTTTGTCTTCTCGAAGACTACAAAAGGCATTATAGGTTGCATATGCTTACTATAGTTGAACCACACATTAGTGGTTTGAAGGCTGAGAATGTCATCTGACAACTTGTCTTTTCCTCCTCCCATCGTGTAGAGGCCATCAGTTTCTCTGGAGGCATCTGGATCCTCTGGGATGATGCCCGCTGCTTAGTTGATATTGTTTAGAATCACTGTCAATTCATTCATTGCTGCATCAACAACTCTTGGGACCTGGCAGTGGTGTATGGGAGGCCAAATCCTTCAAAAAGAAACTACCTATGGAGTAGGCTACGTGAGATCTCCACCACTGTCCACGATGCATGGGCAATGATCACAGATTTCAATACTATGCTCGACACCTTGGAAAAGCTTAACGGTCGCACTTTTGATCATCGGTCTTGTAGGAACTTTAACTCGGTCCTTCTCCACACATGCCTCACTGATATGAAAGCTAATGGACCCTTCTTCACCTTCAAGCGTCTCCAGCTGCTCGAACGACTTGATAGGGTGATTGCAAATGACTTATGGATGGACCAGACTAGTAGCACTTCCATCACTATCCTCTCGTGGCTCTACAGTGACCACAACCCGCTCCTTGTGCATACAGACCCTTCCAGTACTCGTAGACCTCGCCTCTTCCGCACTAAAGATAGCTGGTCCCTAACACCAACCTTCAAGAACTTTCTCAACAGCATGTGGGACCCTCATAGGAGCTTCTCTGACACTCTCCCCGCCTTTCGTGAAGCTTCCATGAAGTGGGACACTATGCACCAGCGCTCCAACAGCAAATTAAAGAGCAAAATCATGCACAAGATTAATAAACATCAGGTTTCAACCAAACTCGCCACTTCCTTTTCTTTTACTCTCACTATGGATAGATTGCACGATGAATACAATAATATCCTCCTTCAAGAAGAGGCTGACTGGAGGCAGTGAGCAAACATTAACTAGCTAAGTATGGGCAATGAGAACACAAAATTTTTCAATACCTATGTCAAAGCTCAGAGACGACACAACAAAATCTCTTGTCTAAAAGATGCCAATGGTAATTGGCCTATTGTTGTGAAGGAAATGGTGCACACTTTCTTCTTTAACCTGATGAAGATGCCTCCTGCTCAGTCAAGATGCCCAACGACTGCTGTAGACTTCATTGGTTCCTTCCTGCATCTGAGTGCTGACATTTGCACTCGCATCTGTCAAATTCCTACGGGCAATGAAGCCAGGAAAGTCATGTTTATGATGGCACCAAATAAAGCACCAGGGCCTGACTGGGTCTAAAACACTTTCATCTAAAAGAATTGGGATTGTGTTGGACCATCTGTTATCCGCAGGGTCCAAGATGCCTTCTGTAGTGGTGTAATTGATGATCGCCTTACCGACTCTCTTACTGTTTTGATTTCAAAAGAAAGCAACCCCAAGTTTGTGGTGATCTGCGCCCTATCTCTCTGAATAACACGTTTCAATCTTATTTCAAAGATTCTGGTGGAATGTCTAAAGACTCTCCTCTACGAGTGGGTTTCTGAAACTCAATCCAGCTTCATCCCGGTTAGAAGAATTACAGACAACATTATACTCATATAAGAAGTCATCCATACCATGTGCAATAAGTACTCGAGAAAACCCATGGCATGCATCAAACTTGATCTAGCCAAGACGTTTGATAAAATGAGTTGGCCCTTCATTCTTGACACTCTACATAGGACGGGACTCCCAGACAAAACTATTGGCATCATTATGCAAATATTTACCAAAGGCAATATGTCTATTTTATGGGAAGGTGTCCCACTCGAGCCATTTAAAGCCACCCAAGGCATTTGCCAGGGTGACCCCATCAGCCCTTATATCTTCATCCTATGTATGGAAAGATTGAGCCAAGCCATCCATAATTCAGTGGAAAGTGGAAAATGGAAGCCAATCCAGCTGTCTCGCTCTGGTCCTCCCCTGTCGCATGTCCTCTTTTCCGATGATATCCTTCTAATGGCTGAAGCATCCACTTCACAAGATAGGATTATCAATAAGGTGCTCCAACATTTCTCAGCTGCATCTAGACAAGTAATCTCTAAGGCAAAATCACGATGTTTTTTCTCCCCTAATACTCCACGCCAGACTGCTACCTCCTTCTGTAGGAGGTTGGGTATTCAAAGTACAATAGATCTGGGAAGATATCTGGGTGTCCCTATCCTACATCACCGGGTCAATAAATCCACACACTCGACAATTACAGACACTATCAAGGACTGGATGTCTAGTTGGTCAGCCCACTATCTGTCCCTTACTGGACGGATCACTCTTGCGAAATCCACTTTACAGGCCATACCAAGCTATGCTATGCAGTCAGTTCAACTACCTTCATCTCTCTGTGACGATATCAACAAACATATCAAGAACTTTATCTGGTTTGGTGGAAGAGCACACCACAACCTTTCTCTAATCTCCTAGAAAGTCATCACTATGTCTAAGGATGAAGGCGGTCTAGGAATAAAAGATGCACATACTCAGAACCAAGCTCTCATGCTAAAAAATGTATGGCTCTTTATTAGTAACCCACATGCTCTTTGGGTTCATGTAATGAAAGCCAAGCATATGAATAGAGGGACGTTTGCTCAGAAGCCCTACTCTTTGGTCTAGTCCTTCATTCAGAAAAACTTACCAAGTATTCAACATGCGTCTAGAATTAGTATCAACACCGGTAGTTCTACCAATGTTTGGGCTACAAAGTGGTTGCACGGTCTCTCCATATGGGTCCTAGACCCTACCTTCTCGCCGCCCCAAGGTCTGGAGGATCTTTGTGTTGCATCTATGACCTTGGATGATGGAAACTGGGATTGGCAATTCATTTATAACTATCTTCCCGAGCGCTTGTGGTAGCATATCCGTCATACTCCAACAATTGTGGTGGCAGGTGATGATGAGCGGTATTTGACCCTTACTGCGTCAGGGACGTTTACGGCTGAATCTTCCTATCACTAGCTTCGTAACAACTGACACGCTGACATTTACCAGAATTGGTGATCCATCTGGAAGCTACCACTCCATGCCCACTTCAAAACATTTCTCTGGCTTCTTCAACACAAGGCCCTGCTCAAAAATGTTTAAAAAGTATGCCAACACATCCTTACTAATGTTATCTACTCCATGTGCAACAATGGCATGGACACATTGTTGCACTACCTTCGAGATTGTGCCCCTAGTCGAAGTGTTTGGACTGCTCTAAACGCTACTCCTCAGTTCTTCTCACTCGCTGAAGATGCCTGGCTTATTGAAATCCTCTCTTCTTTGTGCTCTAATGAAGAGTCTATCTTACCTATTGTGGCTGTCTTGGCCATTTGGCTTCACCGGAATGAGTTTATTCATAACCAGCAATCCCACACGATAGTCCAACACATTACTTTCATCAAGAACAAAGCCCGAGCTATCCTGAGTATCCCTCCTACTGTTCGACATATCTCTACAGCCTCCGATGTGTCCATTCGACAACCAGTCACTCATAACATTCTCATCCTTGCGGATGCCTCTTTCACATCCCCGGTGGATACTGCAAGGATGGGTATCCATGTCATAGATGGACATGGTAGGCATATTATGGGCCACGGCTCACCCAGCTGCGCTGGTTCGGTGTTAGAAGTGGAAGTTCAAAGCATTCTTTGTGCCTTGGAACTCTGCAAAACTACAGGATGGCACTCCCCTGCCATTTTGTCGGATGTTGTCACTGTAGTTCTGTAACGCCCCTCCAAGCACATATATAAGTCAGTGTAAGCAAACCCGATGTTGTCCATAACATGGGTAGCTCGGCTCGGAGGAACGTCGCAAAATATGATAACCATTGCAATAAGATAAATGAAACACTTGCATTCAGTTCAAAATATAGATTCATACATTGTTCATGAAAGGGAAAGAAATAACTATATCAACTGATATCAAAACTAATGCATGTGGCTAAACAAAACCTAAAGCATAAAATGAATCTAAACTAGATAACATCCGGAGTGGTAGATGGCACCGCACTAAGCTAGAGTCTTCTCGGTCGTCTACCCTTGATTTCTCACGTCAGTTCCCTCCTGCTCCTTGATCTAGGGACATCTCATCCCATGACCATGCGAAATAAAGCAACATCATAAGTAAGCGGCACCATACATGTTATATTGACTAAAAATAGCATATACTTGACTTGAAAGGAAAACGTGACATGAATTTAACTTAAGCATTCTTGAAATTAATTACTTGACATAAATAAGAATTGAATAAGTAAAATATGCACTCTCTATGATTTTCCCATTTAAGAGCCCATAATTGGCACGAATGCCCATGATTTAGCTAAAAATCCCATAACGACCCTGAGGTCCATGATTGTCTATGAAAGCCCATAATTGGAATGAATGCCCATAACGACTCTAAGGTCCATAATGGCGAGAGCATATAAAACGTAATCAATTTCTTATAACATGATTATTAAAATGAGCATTACCATAATCTTGAACATTAATCGTTGGCATAATAGGATTTCTCCCTCATTACATGGATTGCAGGATTCTTTCTTAAATTCGTTAAATCATTACATGATCATAATCAATAAACTAATGAGCATCTATGATAACATAGAAATTTAGGAATATAACAAACAACATGCAATGATATAATATGAGACATGATCATAATCTTAATTCATTCATTTACTTGGAATTAAAGCATAATCATAAAGCATACCTAACATGCAAATCAACCAAAGTAAATATGTATGATGGCATGACCCGCTTACCTTATTGGAGCAAACCCTAACTTTAGTCTCCCTGATCCTGGGTCAAGTCCTAGGTTCCTGAAATTAGCATTGTTTAGATTATTTAACACTTTACTTACATCTTAAGCCTAATTTGCATTAAACCTGATAATTCGTGAAAACCAACCCAAAACAAGTCTTCAAACCCTGATCATTGGTTAGATCTTGAAAAACTGAGAAATATTCATATATAACTCGACCCCATCCGATGTACCAATTAAAAGTTATGAATTTTCATACATCGGCCAATCAGAAAGTGAGGAAAATCCACATTGGTATTTACAAACCAAAAACCACCTACGCTTGGCTTAGTTGGACCAATAGGGCATGCCCGAGCTGCCACATAGGACCAAAGAGTCAATGTATGCTACTGAGAATAAAACTGGCTGAAAGGAAAGCAAAAATACCCTTGCAATTAAGTTGGATCGATTTGATTATGATGGGCAATACAGGGGTTTAGATCCCTGGTTTCTTTCTCCCAGCGTGAGCCATGGCTCAAGCTCCTTCACAGAGCCTCATGGCTCCAGCTGAGAGCCAAGGATGCTACTCCTTAGGGAGAGAAAGCCCTACCGTCGAGTTCCTGAGTAGAATCAGACTCATAGAGCCCAAACTCAGATGGGTGGGCACTCAGGTGCTGGAAAACTCACTCCTGCCATGACTGCCTACAGAGGACGTGGTATAGAGAAGAAAGAAAAGACTGGACCACGAGGAAACTAGTGCATGCGCTACACAAGATTTGGACAAGGTAGGACCCAAAATCGTGGGGGTGAAAGGACCATCGTTGCCCTCAACCAGGTCGCCGGAGCAACAAAACCGAGAAAGAAAGTGAAGTCTACAACCGTGAATCCTAAGTGAGAAAGTTGTGTCTAAAGATCAAGGACATATGCGGATGCCTGGTGTTCCTTCTTGATGCATCAAGAAGGTCGCTTGACCCCTGCATTACCGCAGTAGTGAACACCGGCAATGGAACAAACGACGCACTACAAGTTGAGACGATCGGGGAAAATGCGGGCAAAATTAACGATGGAAAAAGGAAGAGTAGGGTCATTAGATCATTACCAAAGATTTAATTGCTCTAAAGATGGCTGAGATGCTGTAGCTAGCAGATGATGGCCGAAGAAGCAAACCGAGTAGGCAGCACTGGTTCTAGGTGTGAGAGGAGAAATTGGGAGAAGGCGATGAAACTATAGGGTCTGAATCTCATTTTTGGACCCTTATATATCGGTTCAAAGGTCGGTGGAAGTCTCTACGACTTTAAGGCAGCAAAAAGGAGTTCTAGCCCTATTGGGCATTTCATAGATAGAGCACAGAGTCCCCTCGAATCGGGGATGGTTACCATCGCGTGAAGTTCCCGGATTCATCGGTGAAGAGACCAAGAAGAACGGGTAACTGTGGGAGCGGATTGGGGCCGGAGAAGAGAACACACGCAACCTGCCAGTTCTCAGTCTCCTACTCAAGGTAGGAGATTAGTCGGGTGGCGTCTGATAGACATCCAACGGCCCAGACAAACTCCAAAATACAGAGAGCGCGTAACACATAAACTATAGCCGAAATCGAGAAATCACGCGTGTGACATCTAAATAACACAAAATCTTAGGTCAGATCATGAAATAGTTGATTAATGTACTAAAAAATCATATGTTAACTCCCCTATTTGATTTGAAGGGTCAAATGAAGCCATGTTAGGCTCAAATTTTGATAATAGCTTAGTTAAAGGGTCTAGAATCTTTTTATATGATTAGATTTAGGTTTTATCTACATTTTCTTTATCAAATGCACAAATGTCATTATCTCATTATATGAATTAAAATAAATTATCTTTTCAATGTTAGCTAATATTTTGAATCAAAGTTCAAGTTATGATGAAACCTTTCATTATATTTGAGTAGTTTGCATCAATTCTTAGGATTTTGAAAATAGAAGTGGGAAATTTGCACTAAGGACGTTAAACTTATTTTATTCACAAATTGGGATGTTACAATTCTACCCACCTTAAATAAATTTCATCCTCAAAATTTTCTTAGATTTCTACCCACCTTAGAGTTTCAGTTATCCCTTCTTAAACTTTATAACTTTTTATAAAATAATATATTCCACATGAATTAAATGTTACCTTGATCATCATCTTCTATGTCCATGGCAAAAACCCTAGCTTGCCTCTTACGTGGAGGATCCTGGTTTCTATTCTGATTTGTATTTGTCTCCTTCTTCAACAACTTTGGCCAACTTGACCTCAGGTGTCCATTCTCTCCACAGTAGAAACATGCTCCTGTACCATACCTACATGGACCTACATGGTTCTTCTTGCATGTTGGGCATAAGGGCTTCTCAACTCCTATAACATGCTCAGGTTCCTTCCTCTTATGGTTGTTGTGAGGTTGATACTGGTTGTTCTTCTGATGACCTTCCTTATGGTGAGACCTCCCTGGGTGGTCTTCTATCTCTAGGGCAACATCTAACGCAGCTTGAAGGGTCATGTGGCCTCTTCCTGATAGGGCAAAGCTTAGGTCGGGCTTGAGTCCTCAAATGAACTTCTTTGTCCTGCGTCGCTCATTATAATCATAACTGTACTTCTACAGAATCCTGAACTTCATGGCATACTGGGTCACTGTCATGTCGCCCACCTAAGCTAGATTGGCAAACTCTAGCTCCTTCTTTTCTATCATGGCTTCAGACACAAAATGCTCCTGGAAGGCTTCAACAAATCCTTCCCATGTGAGTGTAGGTGCATCAACAGCTCTGGAGTTGAGGAAGTTCTCCCACCATGTACGGGCTGCTCCCTTCAGCATGTGGGTGGCAAAGCGAACCCTAGACTGCTGAGGGTAGTCCAGGTCACGAAAACAATGCTCCATGCTCATAATCCATTCTTCTCCCTTAGTGACGACGTCATCCTCTCCTTCTCCAGCAAAGAAGTCGGGCCTGATCTTTAAGAAATCCACCAAGGTCAGCTCGTGGTGTCTAGGTTGACGTTGTCCTTGTCCTAGAGCATTGGTGAGTAGTTGGACTAATTCCTCCAGGGTTGCCTTAGGGTTCCTTCTTGATCCACTTCCCTCACTAGAAGAACTAGCACCATCTTCCGTATCCTTTCCCTTGTCAGATTTCTTAGGAGCCATCTAGAAAAACAAGGTATACCTAGGGTTAGAAGATGTGAATCTTTATCTCAGTGGCCATTTACTCATTGCTCTGATACCATATTGTAACGCCCCTCCAAGCACATATATAAGTCAGTGGAAGCAAACCTGATGTTGTCCATAACATGGGTAGCTCGGCTTGGAGGAATGTCACAAAATATGATAACCATTGCAATAAGATAAATGAAACACTTGCATTCAACTCAAAATATAGATATATACATTGTTCATGAAAGGGAAAGACATAACTATATCAACTGATATCAAAACTAATGCATGTGGCTAAACAAAATCTAAAGCATAAAATGAATCTAAACTAGATAACATCCGGAGTGGTAGATGGCACCCCACCAAGCTAGAGTCTTCTCGGTCGTATACCCTTGATTTCTCACGTCAGTTCCCTCCTGCTCCTTGATCTAGGGACATCTCATCCCACGACCATGCGAAATAAAGCAACAGCATAAGTAAGCGGCACCATACATGTTATATTGACTAAAAATAGCATATACTTGACTTGAAAGGAAAACGTGACATGAATTTCACTTAAGCATTCTTGAAATTAATTACTTGACATAAATAATAATTGGATAAGTAAAATATGCACTCTCTATGATTTTCCCATTTAAGAGCCCATAATTGGCACGAATTCCCATGATTTAGCTAAAAATCCCATAACGACCCTGAGGTCCATGATTGTCTATGAAAGCCCACAATTGGCACGAATGCCCATAACTACTCTAAGGTCCATAATGGCGAGAACATATAAAACTTCATCAATTTCTTATAACTTGATTATTAAAATGAACATTACCATAATCTTGAACATTAATCATTGGCATAATTGGATTTCTCCCTCATTACATGGATTGCATGATTCTTTCTTAAATTCCTTAAATCATTACATGATCATAATAAAAAAACTAATGAGTAACTGTGATAACATAGAAATTTAGGAATATAACAAACAACATGCAATGATATAATATGAGACATGATCATAATCTTAATTCATTCATTTACTTGGAATTAAAGCATAATCATAAAGAATACCTAACATGCAAATCAACCAAAGTAAATATGTATGATGGCATGACCCGCTTACCTTATTGGAGCAAACCCTAACTTTAGTCTCTCTGATCCTGGGTCAACTCCTACGTTCCTGAAATTAGCATTGTTTAGATTATTTAACACTTTACTTACATCTTAACCCTTATTTGCATTAAACCTGATAATTCGTGTAAACCAACCCAAAACAAGTCTTAAAACCCTGATCATTGGTTAGATCTCAAAAAACTGAGAAAAATTCATATATAACTCGACCCCATCTGATGTACTAATTAAAAGTTATGAATTTTCATACATCGGCCAATCAGAAAGCGAGGAAAATCCACATTGGTATTTACAAACCAAAAACCACCTACGCTCAGCTTAGTTGGACCAATAGGGCATGGCAAAGCTGCCACATAGGACCAAAGAGTTAACGTACGCTACTGAGAACAAAACTGGGTGAGAGGATAGCAAAAATACCCTTGCAATTAAGTTGGATCGATTTGATTATGATGGGCAATACAGGGGTTTAGATCCCTGGTTTCTTTCTCCCAGTGCGAGCCATGGCTCAAGCTCCTTCACAGAGCGTCATGGCTCCAGTTGAGAGCCGAGGACGCTACTCCTTAGGGAGAGAAAGCCCTACCATCGAGTTCCTGAGTAGAACCGGACTCACAGAGCCCAAACTCAGATGGGTGGGCACTCAGGTGCTGGAAAACTCACTCCCGCCATGACTGCCTACTGAGGACGGGGTACACAGAAGCAAGAAAAGACTGGACCACGAGGAAACTAGTGCATCCGCTACATGAGATTCAGACAAGGTAGGACTCAAAATTGTGGGGGTGATAGGACCATCGTTGCCCTCAACCAGGTCGCCAGAGCAACAAAACCGAGAAAGAAAGTGAAGTCTACAACCGTGAATCCTAAGCGAGAAGTTGTGTCAAAAGATCAGGGACATATGCAGACGCCTGGTGTTCCTTCTTGATGCATCAAAAAGGTCTCTTGACCCCTGCATTACCGCGGCAGTGATCGCCGACAATGGAACAAATGGCGCGCTACAAGTTGAGACGATCAGGGAAAACACGGGCAAAATTAACGATGGAAAAAGGAAGAGTAGGGTCATTAGATCATTACCAAAGATTTAATTTCTCTGAAGATGGTTGAGATGTTGTAGCTAGCAGACGATGGCCGAAGAAGCAAACTGAGTAGGCAACACTGGTTCTAGGTGTGAGAGGAGAAATTGGGAGAAGGCGATGAAACTATAGGGTCTGAATCTCGTTTCTGGACCCTTATATATCGGTTCAAAGGTTGGCGGAAGTCTCTATGACTTTAAGGCAGCAAAAAGGAGTTCTAGCCCTATTGGGCATTTCATAGATAGAGCACAAATTCCCCTCGAACCTGGGATGGTTACCATCGCATGAAGATCCCAGATTCATTGGTGAAGAGGCCAAGTAGTACAGGTAACTGTGGGAGCGGATTGGGGCCGGAGAAGAGAATGCACGCAGCCTTCCAGTTCTCGGTCTCCTACTCAAGGTAGGAGATGAGTTGGGTGGCATCTGATAGACATCCAACGGCCCAGACAAACTCCAAAATACAGAGAGCGCGTGACACATAAACTATAGTCGAAATAGAGAAATCACGCGTGTGACATCTAAATAACGCAAAAGCTTAGGTCAGATCATGAAATAGTTGATTAATGTACTCAAAAATCATATGTTAACTCCCCTATTTGATTTGAAGGGTCAAATGAAGCCATGTTAGGCTCAAATTTTGATAATAGCTTAGTTAAAGGGTCTAGAATCTTTCTATATGATTAGATTTAGGTTTTATCTACATTTTCTTTATCAAATGCACAAATTTCATTATCTCATTATATGAATTAAAATAAATTATCTTTTCAATGTTAGGTAATCTTTTGAATCAAAGTTTGAGTTATGGTGAAACCTTTCATTATATTTGAGTAGTTTGCATCAATTCTTAGGATTTTGAAAATAGAAGTGGGAAATTTGCACTAAGGACCTTAAACTTATTTTATTCACAAATTGGGATGTTACAAGTTCACATCACTGCCGAGATCACTCTTGCAACAACCACACTTCGTCCACATATGAGGCATCTTCGGATGTTGTGTGAAGATGTCAGGAAACTGTACATTTCCTATGTTTCTAGAAAGTACAATAGTGTAGCTGATTGCATAGTACGCCACTCAAAAAATTATGTTAGTCCTTTATCTTTCTCTTCTAGTACGCCTCCTTGGCTAAATATGGACTTGAATGTATGTTGTTCTGAAATTTGGCCTGCAATAGAGAGCGGGATGAATGAAAGTTAATCTCTATCTTCTGCAAAAAAAAAACTAGGAACCCCAAGCTTGAATGTTTGTCATCCTTCAGTAACACAAAATTAGGACCACTTTCCAAAGATAATACTCTCAATCCACCACTCATACTACATAATCACATCTGATTCCCTAATACAAATACTAGCAACTATGCAAACCTCATGAGATCAAACAACTCGACTATACATGTCCTCTTTCCCAAATTCACTTCACAATACCAATTTCCTAACCAAAAACCCATATCAAGTATGTACAAGGGCTAAAACAATTGGGGAGTTTGACACAAATGCAATCACTCACACAACATAATGAAAGGGTAGTAGAAATTGATATTAAATGGGTCATGTAATACACTCCTAGGTGGAAAAGAAAATAAAACAGGTATAATAGGATATTGCATATTCTCATATTTTTTCAACTTGAGTCTACTTTTATATCTTTCTTTTAATTTTTTTTTAAGAGTGTTGGAAAAGGTTTTCTTGCTTGTGCTATTTGTCATATTTATTTTATTTTTGGTGGTACAACCCTATATGATATAGAAGTGTTTGGATGAAGCTAAAATACATAGAGTCGGAGAGGGGGATGCCACCTACACAGAGTTTGGCACACTTATTGGATTAATCTGTTGTGGATGATATATAATAAGGTGAACAAATGAATGAAGAAAAGGGTTGGATCATGTGCATAACTCTTTATTTTTGGCTAAGTACATTTCATTATTCCTCCTAGTTCAATAGAACCAAATAATGACATGATATGGGGATATTGGTTGTTCCTTGGATACGATGACCTTATTGGTAGGAATAATATTGTGTTTGATCTTGATTATTGCTATAGAACCTGTCATCCTTTCAAGGGAATGTGATGCCCATACTTTTTGGATACAATGTCTAGTTTTTAAATAGTTGTATGTTTTGAAAAATATAGCTAACTCAAGGTTTTACTCCCCAAAAGAGGGGCTGGATGACAAATTATACTTTATATAACATGATGCAATTATATGAATGTAACTCTCTACCATCTAGGTTATAGATTATAGCAGATATTGCAATAGTAAAAAAATAAAAAACAAAAGAAGAAGCTAAAATGTATTACGATTAATCAAATGCAACAAATGACATACAATGTTAGGATGGAAATAAGTAACAACATATAAAAACAAAGGTGTGGATGGAATTAGATATTTACCAACTATTTAGGACTTTTAGCATGTTCAAACAAAATATTTCCCAATGAAATAAATAAATCAAATCTTTTATGAATTCAAATACACTCAAGCTTATTCTTGCATGCAAAATCATGCAATGATTGTCTCTTATAGGACATACAAAAACATATGCTGCATATACCATCACTGCATTGTTTTTGTTGCTCCAGTGACTATCACAAGGGAACATAATAGAGATAATAAGAAAAAGAAGAACACTAATGAGGGGACTAAGAAAATCAATAAGAAAGGGTTCACTCTTATCTATTTGAGTATCTAATGATTTGAGTACTCAAAATTGATGCAAGAGAAAGATTGAGAGGTTAAATGGATCAAAGAATGTGTATGATAGGCGGACATGTCAAGATAGATATAGTGGGATGGAGGAAGAGAAGGACCACAACATATTTGAATACTACTCATTTTTTGATACTAATTAGATAATTTACATGTTCATTTCATTATAAATACCTACTTTTCCTAACTGAACACTTTGTCAGTTTCCTCATTTGCATTCAGTTGTCTGCAAGGGACCATTCCTCCTAGATACTTTACGATTCACCATCCTCCACTCTCAAATCCATTCAACACCATCCTTTTATCTTCTCTCCCCTCCGTCCTATGTCTCCCCAACATTGTTAGAGGGAATCATAATATGCAATATGACATTTTCATGTGCATTAGCCTTGTTATGTTGGATCAAGGTGAAGGACTATGTCCATAAGGAGGATTATTAGAGTAACAAAGTGTGGAATTGTGGCAAATCTAACGACAATAAAAACCAGGTAGTTTGCCTCATGATTGAAAAAAGAGTGCTTTTAGGGTGTTCACTTTTCATATGTGTCTTCTAACACGATCTGATCATTAGGGCTTTAGTTACAACTATTATGTACAAGATGTAATTCCCCTACAACATATGTTGGGTACTAATTTACTTTGTTAAGCTTGTTATTTACACATTGAGGTAATAAGTAGGAGGGCAATGAGGAGGTATAAAGATAATGAATGTGTTCATTGATGAAAGGAAACAATGTAGTTCTTATGTTTGTATTTCTGAATATTTCTTTGGAAAAAAGGAGCAACAAATTTTAATTAAGCTTTGTTTATGGATTCAATGAATCATGATTAGGAAATCAAGATATAAACCTGATTTTAACTTTCATGTACTTCCTTTTTTATCCATGTATGTCAAGTATCAAAATGTACATCTTTTTATTCAACCTCATAATCATGTCTTGATTATCTATCATTTGTTAATAGAGAGATAGGTCATATCTTTTCAAAAGGACATATGCAATTTATATGCTCTCTGCAAATGCATGCTCAGAGGTTTGCATCCCTCTACTTGGCATAAAAATGGGAAAAAGATTGTACAAATACTTTTGTTTACATCATGCTTATTGGTATTTCCTTGCAATTGACATCACTTTGTGTTGAGAAAAACTCTTTGTCACTTATATGATGTCTAATTTGGTTTTCTCCTTTGTAACAGCCCTAGCCAAGAATTGTGTAGTTATGATTTTCCATAAGATTATACAACATTGTATTACACATGAAATATAAATCTCTTGCAGTAAACATGGAACTTGATAAGCATGTGAAATGGGGTTTGAGTGATTGACTTAGCAAACATTTAATGCTTCTCTATAGATATGGTCTCAATATACTTACACTTTTATAACAATTGTATATTATTTATTATATCTGGATGCTGACTATTATCTCGCTCGTGTAACCAAACACAAATTTCGATGGACGGTGGTGATGGGACGAGAATGATTGACGCCCTTGGGTTTGGTTGTACGTTAATATCAACAAAGGGAAGGAAATGGAATAAATATTCCTTTGCAAACAAATCATGGGGAAAATCACATAGAGAGGTGAGCTGCTTTTCCTCTTTATATTTAGATACATATACCGCGCTGCTACAACTTCATTTTATTGGCAATGTTGATGGACCACCGATAATTCAGCTCTGAACTTTTCCTCATATTTTCAGCCTCTTCTCTATATTACATTTCCCTTTTTTATCGCTCTGTTGACCAAACAAAATCATTCGTGCAAAAACTCAGTGGTTTACAATCCCAATGTTCTTACTAGTAAAGAATAGTTAAAATGGATGTTAACTTCTGATGAATTTGTTTATCTATTAAAGTTGACTATCCAACTAGGCGATTTGGTCTCCTGAAACTTGCGTCTTTTCCTCCTATCCAATCTCGACCACTAGGGCTAGCCGGTCCCATACCAACTCATTTTCTCTCCCTTCCGGGACATAATAAACCCAAGGTGGAACGAAGGCCATTCGCAGGAATTTCAAAGAAACTAATAATCCTTTTGTGACAAAATGGCAATAGGCACTTTCAACAAGTGGTCCCCTACCTGCGGACAGCTAGAGACGGGTGATAATGATTTCAATTACGGAAACGCCCCCGTCATCATAATTGTTGACGTCGACTTCGAAGCATACGCTAATCGTGTCTCATTGGATTAGTGTCCCTTTCGGATCATTTTATCAGGGCTGAAAGCGTATTTCTTATAAGCAGGTTATATTTCATGCCACAATTCGTCTTACATCACATGAACTCGACGAAAACCAGCAAAACGGAAAAAAGATAATTGCAAGCATAAGGAGAAAGAGAGTCAACACATCACCAGTGTGAAGTCGATGGGGGCACTACAGGAGAGATCTATAGGCCTCTTGACGGCTGGGATAGGTTGTTCCCTTTCCTGATTTAGGAAATAAAAAAGGTTTAAAATCACTACAATATAAAAAAGAAATCAATGTGAGGTTCCACCACACTGAACAAACAGTAGATCAAGATGTCAAAAGAAAACGAAAAACTAGAACACCACTTCACATAACAAGTTTTGATTTTGTCATAATCTAAAACAAGATCTTAAGCACTATGTGGGAGAAGAACCCTAGAGGCATCTCGAAATGCCAGGGTTACCCACAACCTTGATAGACGCCGCAAGGAGGAAGTTGTTGACCATACCGAGCAACACTAACTGACCACAACCAATGGTGGACATGCTTGTCGTGAAAACAAAGGGTGTGCATGATCACTTGCACACAAAAAAACTGTAGAGCTTCACCATAAGAATACATATACCTCCGTTTGCCGGAGACGTGTGAGAAAGCTCCAACTTCTGGCTACTGATGGCGCCTCTAATGAGTTCATTTCTTGCGTTGTCTTATGTCTGATTCCTTTCTATTTTTTCATTGACTCATCTGCTTGTTTTTTCCTCCCACTGTCTTTAATATGGCTTTCCATAAATTTTCTTCTATGTAATTGTTTGCCGACAGAATTAAGGATAATTGAGAGATTGCTATCCTGTAAATAGACTTGACCCTTGTCCAAGGGAAGCATCCAAACTGTATTAGGTCAAGAAAGACGGTAGACATGGCAAAAGAGTGAGGAGGACGAACTGTAGACTAACAAAGTCTGACCAAAGAAGTGGGAGTGAAACTTCTCTTCCAAAATCCCTCTGTCATGCCTTCCTCCATGGTTTAAAGATCTCAATCATGTTATATCATGCGAGAAGGATAGAATACATCTAGTCGACACCCTTCCACTTGGGTTTTCATTAGGTTCACAATCATCTTTTTTTTCCTTGCATCTAAGATTATCTTTGATCAATCCTAAAATGTATTCTATAGGTGAACTTGCTTTGTGCCTGGATGATCCCACCATGAGCGAGCAATCACTTATCTTGGGTATGGGGAAGTAGCCACCATGCTATTTTAATTTGAGCCATTTATTGCAATGAATCAAGTATTATTTTTAATTCTCATTCAACACCATATGTGTGTAATGACCCCCACTTTTGAGTGTCTGTAACATACTGAAACCTAATTTCTTGAATCTAGAAATCCTATTAGGAGATTAGAATGTTTAGTTCTTTAGATTTGACCAAATAAGGATACATTTATACCTTAATGTACATTGTTAATACATATAACATATGGTAACCCATAACATATATAGGCCTGAAAGTAAATATAACATATTAAGTGGCATATTAACATAATAACATGTACATGTGCTAACATGTGAGTAAGTTCATGAAAAATGTCACATATACTTCCTTTGCTAACTAATATTCATACAATGGTTAAATAAGAGGTATTATGCACTTAAAACATGTAATAAAATATCAATTGAAATTTTCATGTTCAATACATTAAGTAGAAGAGGAGTCAATGGAATAAATATGTCAAATAAGTAAAATATGGAATTTCTTGCATAATAACCAAAGCTAACACTTTTGGTGGTAGAGTAAAGATAACATGACTCAGAGTAATAAATAGTGATGGTAATGATGTAATGTTATAATAATATTATGGTGATGAGCCCAAAACTCTACTTGTACTAAAATTCATAGAAGAAATCCTCAAAACCCAAATATAATGATAAAAATGTATTCCTTGGTCCCAATTAGCTTGTGTTCCAAGTTTAACCTTATTTGAACAATCATAAATATCCTAATTTCATTAAGAAAAGAAAATGTAATATAAGGCCAATAATATTGGATTATTTATTAATAAAAATCTAATATGTTAAATAAATAGTATAAAAAACTCGTATGGCTTATACATATATAACTATATTGAAGTTGTGATAAATAAAATTACATATAACATAAAGGAAAACAATATTGTAAAAGCATGATAAATCTATCAAAAAATTATCATGGTTGAAAATCTTAAAATAGAATATGAGTTATAGAAATATAAACCGAAGTAATTGATATAATATGGAATACACAAGATATGTTAATAATTTAGGATAAACTTTAAAGAACTAGTTCTCTCTACCTAATATTTCAAAGCAATAAATAAACAAAAACAATCATGTTAACATATCATTAATGAAACAAATATTTTAACTCAATGATATATTTGTTTGGAAACAAATAAACCTTCCCAAATTTATACAATCAATTAACCTAAATGTGAAACAATAGTGATCTTAAATAAATGATTTTCTTAGTAAACCTCCCTATTACCTTTTAAAATTATTTACAACAAGGATAAAAAGGAAAATAGTTTAATAGATAATGTTTCACCTTTTGATATGAAATTCATGTCTCTATAATAATTAGTTTGTATTTATAATTTTTTAGCATGCATATCCTCTATATATAATTATTGTAGAATATATTATCAATATATATGGTTTCCTCAAATTTGGAATTTTGGATCTAACTTAATATTAATTCAATAAATGTCCTTTTTTGGAATAAAATTGTTATACATATTTTGAACGACTATAGAGTGAAAAGAGAAGCATTGTGGAAAAGTTATTTTATGATGGATGAATAAGTGTATATATGAGATTGATAAATGAAATCATAGAAAAGGAAATCAATAATTGTATCCTACGCGATTGTATATTAAATTATTATACATGTTTACATTGAGTAAATAATTGAATAAAAAAATTTAGGAGTCTCTTTATTGTAAATGGAGTAGTCAATATTTCTAAAACCAAGTTATTGAATAAAAAAAGGAAATATATTATTAAACGTAGACATAAAGAAATGGAAGGGAAATTATGTTCTTTTCTATTTAATCTTTCCTATTATGTATTAGCGACTGGGCCCACTACCCAAGGCTCTAGTAGAGTTTCAGGAATGACGACTGGCCCCACAGATCACCACTAGCCTTAACTGCGCACTTTTTCCTCACGCACGCGCAAGCTAGGATAAACTTCCCGACTGGTCACCCATCCCAATACTACTCCAAGTTGAGCACGCTTAACTATGGAGTTCTTTAGTGATGGGCTCCCAGAAAAGGAGGTGCACCTTGGTGATATGGGTAGTCCAATCATTCCTTTTAAGATCATCTTATCCAAGGCCTCAAATCCTAGGAAGTTACAATCTCCCCTGCTTAGACTCTTGACGTCCTCGTCAAGGCTCAACTATAGGGCCTCATAATATCTTCCCCATTTCAGTGCAGACCCAGAATGGCCCATGGACACCCAGCTCCCATCCATGGCTACTAGCGCAAGGGTGGCTCCGTATCATCTCTACGGATAGCCCTTTCCAACTTGCCCAGACCGCATGGCTCAAGACTGGCATGCCACATGCCCGTGTGGGCCCCACCTACTAGAGGGGAATTGGATCTGATACCATTTGTAACGACTGGGCCCACTGCCCAAGGCTCTAGTAGAGTTTCAGGAATGACGACTGGCCCCACAGATCACCACTAGCCTTAACTGCACACTTTTTCCTCACGCACGCGCACGCCAGGATAAACTTCCCGACTGGTCACCCATCCTAGTACTACTCCAAGTTGAGCACGCTTAACTATGGAGTTCTTTAGTGATGGGCTCCCGAAAAAGGAGGTGCACCTTGATGATATGGGTAGTCCAATCAATCCTTTTAAGATCATCTTATCCAAGGCCTCAAATCCTAGGATGTTACAACTATTTGTAATGCCTGGGCCCACTGCCCAAGGCTCTAGTAGAGTTTCAGGAATGACGACTGGCCCTACAGACCACCACTAGCCTTAAATGCGCACTTTGTCCACACTGACGCGCAAGCCATTATCAACTTCTCGACTGGTCACCCATCCTAGTAATACTCCAAGCTGAGCACGCTTAACTATGGAGTTTTTTAGATATGGGCTCCCAGAAAAGGAGGTGCACCTTGGTGATATGGGTAGTCCAATCATTCCTTTTAAGTTTGTTTTATCCGAGGTCTCAAATCCTGGGATGTTACAATCTCCCCCACTTAGACTCTTGACATCCTCGTCAAGGCTCAACTATATGGCCTCATAATCTGACCCCATTTCAGTGCAGACCCACAATGGCCTATGGACACCCAGCTCCCGATCACGGAATACCAGCGCAAGGGTGGCTACGTCAACCATGCACAACCCTTTCCTACATTCCTAGACCACACAGCTCAAGACCAACATGTCATGCCCATGTGGGCCCCACCTACTGGAGGGGTTATGGCTCTGATACCATTTGTAATGCCTGGGCCCACTGCCCAAGGCTCTAGTAGAGTTTCAGGAATGACGACTGGCCCCACAGACCACCACTAGCCTAAACTGCGCACTTTGTACACACTGACGCGCAAGCCAGGATCAACTTCTCAACTGGTCACCCATCCTAGTACTACTCCAAGCTGAGCATGCTTAACTATGGAGTTCTTTTGATATGGGCTCCCAGAAAAGGAGGTGCACCTTGGTGATATGGGTAGTCCAATCATTCCTTTTAAGTTTGTTTTATCTAAGGTCTCAAATCCTGGGATGTTACACCTCCTCATGACCTTCACACACATATAAATTACTTGACCATTAGGGAATGCCACCTAACATTCACCCTGATCCTCCTATTCAAGTTCCTAGGAAATTTTGTCAAAGTCTTGTAATCTCATAAACTAATTCATATGGCATGGCAACCTTTTCTCAACCACTAATGTTTCAATCATTGGAACCCTGACTTGATATAATATTTGGACTTTGACAAGTTGACAAACATCTTTGGGGTATGTCGCATCCCTATAAATTATATTGAGCAATAACCTATATTCCCTCTCTCTCTTTCTTCTATGAAAAAATTACCCTACACAACTTCTCTCTCTTCTAAAATTTAATTTATGTGAAAGGTTCGATGTTGATTCTGATGTTACAGTTATCTTATTTTTCTACATATTCTTATTGGACTCTGATTTGACTATGAACCTAACCCTTTTGTGGTGGAATTTATGATCTTATGTTGTACCTTATTGTGGATATAATATGATATTTGTTTATGGTTCCTCTGACCCCACATTATAACTATTGGATGTTCTCATCCTGTTATTTCAGATTGACAAAACTCATTCTTTCCTTTATATTTTGTGCTTGTACAAATAGACTAAGTTTATTTATAGTAGCATATACATCTATACTACCATAATATTTGGATGTGTCTTTCCACCACGAGTGCACCTTTCACTTGTATTATATATATTCGGGGTGCCTTTCTGCCCAGGGTGTGCCTTTTCACCCAACTTAGGCTTGATATTTTATGAGTCTTAACCCTACATAAATAAAAGTAATCTAATTGTTTAACATGCACTAATTATGATTTGATAATATTGTTATATGACAAGAATACTTGATAATCATTATCATTTTAATAAATGTCTCATCTATTGACTTGCTCATCAACATGTTGAATTTATACTATTTTATCCACTTGGATAATACTTTTCTCTTCTACAGGAAGTCTTATTATATTTGGAGTCCTTATGTTATAACCTCATGACCTTCACACACATAGATGAGACATTTATAACCTCATGACCTTCACACATAGATGACCTTCACACACAAGGTAATGTTACTCATCACATATGTCACATAGCCCTTTCATGGCTACCCATCACCTGCATGGTTAGGATGCACAATAACCATAGATTTAACATAATGAAATATCATTCAAGATAATCTACTTATCAATAATACACTTATCTAATAATCAAGTGTATTAAGTACATCATTAACAAATCATACTGATGCTTACCCTTATCTCAAGATTATACAAACAATCAAGGTATATAGTATACAGAACCAACATTTTTATTACCAAGGTAATTATTGTTGCCATCAACTATTTTCATCTTTATCATGAAGCAACCATTAATATAACTGACACTTAGCGTCATTATTACCAACATTATTATCATTAAACAAACTACTAGAGTAGTTATCATTATCTTCTTTATCATTAACAATTAAGCATAAGGGTCACATCATGCACCTAATACATTAGGGCCATCATATACATATTGATGATATCACAAACACCACCATCGTTTCATTGGTTAAAGTATAAGAATCCACTTCTATCACATGAGGGACCGTCACCAAAGAAACTCATACCCTCACTATAGCCTCACAACCCTCATCTATAGCCTATCACCCAACATGGGTATCGGCCATCACACTAACCCTATCGGCCATCATGGCCCAAGGCATGTTGCCCAACATGGTATCGGCCACCATGGTACTAACCCTATCAGCCATTAGGGCACAAAGCCTATCGTCTAACATGCCATCAACCATATCGGCCAACATGGGCACAAGGCATGACGCCCACTAAGCTTATCGGCCAACACACTAAGCTCACTCTATCGCCCATCATGGGCAAGGGTATCGTCCAACATGCCACTAACCCTATCGGCCTACATGGATATCGGCCAACACAAGGGAGAGGTATCGTCCACCAAGATACTAACCCTATCGGCCATAAGGCACATCAGCCTATCGTCCAACAAAGAACCCTACTATGTCATGCAACATGAGAGTAAGGGTGTTGCCCAACACCAAGAGCATTAACCAAAACACAAGGGACATCACTATGTCTCCCATCATATCGGTCAACCAAACCCTAGCTCACCCTATCGCCCACTCATGGGAAAGGGTATCGGCCAACTTCAAGGGCTCAACATGTCGTCCACCAAGGTGTCATGTCGGCCTCCAAGGAGAGCACCATGTCGCCCAACATGGTCACCATGTCGGCCAACACTCAATCTAGGTCAACCTATCGATCTCCAACTCAAAGAACTCAAACCCTAAAGCATCATATCGTTCAACTTAGGGCAAGTGTGTCGCCCAACACACCCACAAGGAAGGGATATCGCCCAACCCTAGATCACCTTCAACCTCCAACTCAAGGAAGCCCCAAACCCTAGAAAGCAAGGTACACAAAGGGACCCTAAAACCCTAAGGGGGATATCGGCCACTAAGGTACACTTAGCAAAGTACAAAAGCAAGGAGCTAAGCTAGTCCACTAACATGCATAAGATCAAGCAAGAGGTAAAGGAGTTAGGGTTAGAAGCTATGCAACCCGCCTTAAGCTCCAAGGAAGAGGATGCACTTTGAGCTCCAAGGTTGTCGGCCACCAAAGCTCCAAAGCACTTCAGGGTCCAAAGCTATCGTCCACCAGGCTGCTCCAGGAAGGTGTATCGGCAACCACTTCAGCTCCAAGGAAGTGTATCGGCCAACACAAGCAAGATGGAGAGGGGTATCGTGCACCAAGGGTGGAGGGGAGACCAAAGGACCAAAGGAGACTAAGGCAAGGAGAAGAGCTACCTATATAGGAAGAAGGGGAGGAGAAACCAAGGTACAACCATGCTATGTGTCGCCCACCCAGGGGACACATGTCCACCAACTCAAGCCACCTCTCATGCAAGCCATAAGGCAGTTGTCCAAGATGTGCACCTTGTGTCCACCAACCAAGCCAAGCATCTTGGGCGACACAGGCAGCAGCTCTGCTGGGCGACACACCAGCCTGCTGGGCGACACACCACCTGCCCCGGGCGACACAAGGCTCAAGCAAGCCCAAACAAGGAACCTCAAGGCCCAAACAAGCTCAACTTAGGCCCAAAGGACTCAAACAACAAGCCCAAGCCTTCCTCTCAACCCTAGAGGAAGCAAAGAGGGAAAACATCTCACAAGATGGCAAACTTGCCCACCAAACCCTAAACTTGGGTTATTTGCAAGTAGCCCCTCGAACTCTCAACAAAGCTCAACAAAACCCTAATCACCACAAAAGGTGATTAGCGAGCACCAAAGCACCAAGATCAAGCAAAACAAACAGGGTAAACCCTAAACGCAGGTCAGGGTCCTTACATTGGAGGTAGGAGATGGGTTCTCATCCATTGGATTCATGATCCAGGGTGTGTATTAAGCATGACATTAATGGGGCCAAGCCCTTGATTCCTACTACAATTCTTTTGTGACATGTAACGATATTTCTCTCAATTCATCACTTTAGGGAAAACTATGAAAACCATAAATTTCTCTCTTTTATTCAAATAACTCCATATTTTAAGATGAATCTTTTAATTGTTAAATCTCAGTGTGGGAAATTTTTGGTATCAAAAATATACTTCTAAATGCCCCCTTTTCTCTCTCTTCAAAAAGTCACATAATTTATTAATTTCAAGTAGATCCCTCTATCTTTACGAATTTTTATAGGCTACTAGAAACATCCTTTCTCTATGAAACTTGAACAAAAACCCTTTAAAGTCTTTATAAACCTTAATTAATTTTGTGATATTTATTTGTGTAAATTATATTCACAAAACTTGTTGTTTTAGCATATTCCTAAGTTATTACACACACCACATAGTAAGTCCTTCTTCCAAATTTTAAGGGTAAGTCTATAATGACTTTATCTAGGTGTCTACAAAGATTTAGGCCAAAACTCAAAAACAAGAACACCTTTTTCTAATGTGCAAGTCTCCCTCTATTTTATGCATTTAAGGCTTTAAAATCAATTCTTTTCTCTTTCTTCCTTTTCTATTTGCTCTATTTTGGTTGCTCTTTATATTAGAAACCAAGTGAAAACGAAAACTAATATTAGTGTCCATCCATGCCACTTTCTTGATAATTCTACACCACTTTGGCATGCACACAGGCCATCCATGCCACTTTCTAGATAATTTGATATCATTCTGGAATGCACACACAATTATCATCTATTTCTTTTTCTTAATGCTTAATATGGGATTTTCTTTTATCCTTTTTCCCTTTTATCCATCATTGGATTTATTAAAATAGTATAACCCACGAAATAATGCATCCAAGGGAAACTTTTTGCCAAAGAATTCATTCTTTGAAAACAAAGCATACAATTTTCCATTCAAATCCCTTTTATTTGAACAATTGCATTTCAATCCATACAAGCAAAATTGAGGTTATAACATAAGGACTCCAAATATAATAAGACTTCCTGTAGAAGAGAAAAGTATTATCCAAGTGGATAAAATAGTATAAATTCAACATGTTGATGAGCAAGTCAATAGATGAGACATTTATTAAAATGATAATGATTATCAAGTATTCTTGTCATATAACAATATTATCAAATCATAATTAGTGTATGTTAAACAATTAGATTACTTTTATTTATGTATGGTTAAGACTCATAAAATATCAAGCCTAAGTTGGGTGAAAAGGCACACCCTGGGCCGAAAGGCACCCCGAATATATATAATACAAGTGAAAGGTGCACTCGTGGTGGAAAGACACATCCAAATATTATGGTAGTATAGATGTATATGCTACTATAAATAAACTTAGTCTATTTGTACAAGCACAAAATATAAAGGAAAGAATAAGTTTTGTCAATCTGAAATAACAGGATGAGAACATCCAATAGTTATAATGTGGGGTCAGAGGAACCATAAACAAATATCCTATTATATCCACAATAAGGTACAACATAAGATCATAAATTCCACCACAAAAGGGTTAGGTTCATAGTCAAATCAGAGTCCAATAAGAATATGTAGAAAAATAAGATAACTGTAACATCAGAATCAACATCGAACCTTTCACATAAATTAAATTTTAGAAGAGAGAGAAGTTGTGTAGGGTAATTTTTTCATAGAAGAAAGAGAGAGAGGGAATATAGGTTATTGCTCAATATAATTTATAGGGATGCGACATACCCCAAAGATGTTTGTCAACTTGTCAAAGTCCAAATATTATATCAAGTCAGGGTTCCAATGATTGAAACATTAGTGGTTGAGAAAAGGTTGCCATGCCATATGAATTAGTTTATGAGATTACAAGACTTTGACAAAATTTCCTAGGAACTTGAATAGGAGGATCAGGGTGAATGTTAGGTGGCATTCCCTAATGTCAAGTAATTTATATGTGTGTGAAGGTCATGAGGAGGTGTAACATCCCAGGATTTGAGACCTTAGATAAAACAAACTTAAGCATCAATATGATTTGTTAATGATGTACTTAATACACTTGATTATTAGATAAGTGTATTATTGATAAGTAGATTATCTTGAATGATATTTCATTATGTTAAATCTATGGTTATTGTGCATCCTAACCATGCAGGTGATGGGTAGCCATGAAAGGGCTATGTGACATATGTGATGAGTAACATTACCTTGATAATTGCTCTATAAGATTATGTATGTGATGTGTTTGTCCCATGGTGATGAGGTGAGCCTTGAGAGGCAGTGACAGTGCATGATGAAGGGTTGAGACCCTGTGGTATGTGATGATCCTTGAGATGGATCTGGATGGTTGGCAAGAGGCCAAATGATAACATGTGATGTTGGATCCTTAAGATGGAACAGGTTGATATGATTAGATCATAATATAATGTTCTTTACTTTCCGTTATATCTTGCATGTTATATAACTTGGTTGAATCTTGCAATCCATCTAAAAGATACTAACTAATCACAGTGAAACATATCATGTAGTTTGCCCTGGCCATAGATCCATCATCGTCAGGACCTGGTGATGGTGAAACAGGTTTTCCTACGGGTTAACCTGGAAGCGCATATTGTTGAATATGTGTAGGTTGCTCCTAGCCTGAAAATGAGGAGGTAAGAGTGTAACTTCGGTTGCAGACTCAGATATGTGTGTAGAGCATGGTGAACAGCCCATGGCTCAGGATATGTGATGTATGGAGCATGAATGCGTTCATGGCTCAGAGCACGGTGATCAGGCCCGTGGCTCAGTTTTACTAGCGCCGAGACCTGTACCAAGGCGGGCTAGAGAATGGGTAGCCTATGGAGCTAACCCTGTGGCTTAGACCACTTCACCATGTGACTGCGGTCCTGCTTGTGTTGTACTCATGTAATGACCATGAGGTGGGAGGTCGTGGAGTCCGGCTCTTCCATTGACCTTGTATGGCACCGG
This sequence comes from Alisma plantago-aquatica, assembly GCA_963693085.1. Taxonomy (NCBI): domain Eukaryota; kingdom Viridiplantae; phylum Streptophyta; class Magnoliopsida; order Alismatales; family Alismataceae; genus Alisma; species Alisma plantago-aquatica. Next base: position 984,057,991 of record OY856409.1, read on the forward strand.
TTTGGGTTTCGTAACCAAAGGTTGGATTTGAACGGTACGGTTCAAATCCTCAGGGCATAATAAAACGTAATACAACCGTTTAGTATTTACTGATCAAATCAAACACAAAACATTGGTTGAGGCCTTGTTTGGGTAATATTCCGTTATACCTTACAGGTTATGTGGTAATCTACCTTATCTTGATAATCAGGTTATGTGACATTATATTCTGTTCTAATAAACCTGTTACATGTTGATATATCTCATCTTGATAGTCATATTCCTTTGAAAGACATCTGGTTTTACGCTTTAGTACAGCTGGTATGCTTGCCGGTAAGAATGATCTTGCTATATATATATAACTGCTTCTGATATATCTGCTCATGTTATAATTGCTGTTATGGCTTATCTTGCTGAGGTTCTATAGTTGCGGTGGGGAGCTATGTTTCCCGCTGGGACAATTGTTCAATTGTCTCACTCCGCTGGTTTACACCCTTTTTAGGTGGTCGAGGTAGACGTGGTCGTGGTTGTGGTGTTGCGGACGAGCAGCTTGAGGAGAAGTAGAAGGCAAGCGATGGACATGCAGCTGTTTTGGATGTTTTCTAGTAGAGTCTAGAGTCATCCCTGTACTCTCAGGTCCTTGGCAGTATTTTGACGATGTTTCACGAAGATCGTTCGATGATATATGTACATCCTGTTGTTGGCCGGATGTGGGCCTTTATGTATATATGAACAGGTGGTGAACTCATGTGATGGATGGACAGTTGTTCCTGAGCTGTGGACACATGTCAGATCTTGTGTACATATTTATATGACATGTTTCTGTGCAGGATGAGGACTGGAAAGTAATAGTTTCACAGTTTATCAGTTTTCCGCAATCGATTTTAATTAACCCGTGTTTTGATAGTCTGTGGTTATGGTGTTTTCCGCACGTTTTCGCGTAACACCTCGTTATCTGTGTGATAATGGGATGTGTTTCCACAAGTTTTGGTATCAGAGCCTTAGGTTCGCTGAGTCTACAGGGATCTAGGACTAGGTTGAGTCTGTTCTTATGAGTTTCCCAGGATATCTTACAAAAATCTTCTGCCCTCAGCAGAAGAAAAGCCAAGATGTCTGGAAACCAGGAAGAACATGCTCCTGAGCATAGTGATGCTGCATCGGTTGATGGAGCAGATGGACGGGCACATGAAGATCGGGTGCCTGAGGTCCCCCAACCCGACCCAGCCATACTTGAACATCCTGCCTACCAACAGCTTATGGGGCAGTTAATGGCTACGATGAATCTCATGGTTGAGCGATTACCAGTGCCTCCTCTGCGAGCATAGGTTCCCCATGGAGAAGCATCGGGTATTGGGAAGACCTTTGAGCGGCTTCGCCGAGTCGGAGCTTCAGATTATGCTGGAACGGCTGATCCAGCGGATGCAGATCTGTGGCTGACGAGTCTTGAAAAGGCTTTCCGGATCCTCGACATCCCCGAAGCAGACAAAGTAAAGCATGCTGTCTACCTTTTGAAGGGAAGTGCTGGTCACTGGTGGACCATCGAGGAAGAGAAGCGGCCTGGTGAGGTGATCTGTTGGGAAGTGTTTCGGTGCAAGTTCGTCACCAGATACTTTCCGAAGACGTACCTGGATGAGAAGATCAGTCAGTTTGAGAAGTTGCGGCAAGGAACGATGAACATCACCGAGTATGAAGCTAAGTTTATGGATCTGTTGAGGTTCTGTCCTCACATGGCGGCGACAGATGATGAACGGATCAGACGTTTCGAGAAGGGTTTGAGTGCTGAGTTGACAACCCCTGTGTCTGCGCTGGAAAACCGAGAGCGGTTTGCTACGTTTGTGGAATCAGTTCGACGGATTGAGAGGACAGTGAGGGAGAAAAGAGAGTCGGTGTCTCTTAAAAGACCTACTCAGTTTCAAGGCCGAAGGTTTGGTGGCTTCAAGAAACCCAGGTTTTCAGCACCGTCAGTGATGAGAAGTGCTGGTGTACCATCTCAGTGGTCTCCGAGTAAGGGAAAAGGTTATGTTTCTTCACCATCTAAGGCGCACAGTTCAGCTTCGGTGGTAGTGACAGGGCCATCTAGGCCACAAGTTGACAATAGAGCATGTCATCTCTGTGGACAAGTCGGGCATTGGAAGTTCAATTGCCCGAATAGAGATGTTGAAGTGACGCAGCAACCGAGGCAGAGTTTCCAGAAGTCTGAGAGGCCACAGCCCAGTGGTAGTAGAGGAAGAGGACGCGGTCAAGCGTCTCAAGCTGGATCGTCTGCTCAAGGGAGCAGAGGTCGTGGACAGCAAGCAATGTCTCGATTCTATGCCATGAATCAGCCGGAGGCGATAGTCAACCCGCGAGTGGTGACAGGTCAGATGGAGTTATTTCATTCTGATATGTCTTCTTATTGCTTTATATCTGTTCTGGTTGACCCGGGTGCTACACACTCTTTTATCACCTATAGTATGCTTGAAAACTGTCATCTACCTGTTAGTTGTAAGAAGGATAGCTTGTTGTTGAAAACCCCTCTTGATGGTTCCTCTTTGCTTCGAGAAGAGTGTCCATCTTGTGTCTTGTCTTTCTCGGGACACGGCATTCAGGTGGATCTCATACCGCTTGATATGCATGGTTTCGATGTTATCCTTGGGATGGATACCTTAGAAAAGTATAAGGTTGTCTTGGACTGTGGATCCAAGTAGGCGGTGTTTGATGTTGCTGGAGAGAAGTGGATCTTCCAGGGAGATAGGAAGATTCTTCCGACATGTCTAGTGTCAGCTATGGTGGCAGATAGGTTGTTGCGACAAGGATGTGAGGCGTTCTTAGCTCACGTTGTGGATACCGTTGTGGATACCAAGGCGAAAGGCCTTAACCATGAAGAAGTGTCCGTGGTCCGAGAGTTTGCAGATGTGTTTCCCGAGGAGTTTCCTGGTGTTCCTCCACCCCGAGAGGTCGATTTTGAGATCAATCTGGTTCCGGGAACGTAGCCGATTGCACAGACACCTTATAGTATGGCTCCAGCAGAGATGGTAGAGTTGAAGAACCAGTTACAAGAGTTGTTGGAGAAAGGTTTCATCAGACCAAGCACGTCACCTTGGGGTGCTCCCGTGTTGTTCGTTAAGAAGAAGGATGGTTCGATGCGGTTGTGTATAGACTACCGACAGTTGAACAAGGTCACGATCAAGAATAAGTACCCGTTGCCGAGGATAGACGACCTGTTCGATTAGTTGCGTGGTGCTACATTGTTTTCGAAGATCGATCTACGGTCGGGATATCATCAGTTGAGGATAAAGGCGGATGACATACCAAAGTCAGCCTTTAGGACGAGGTATGGTCATTTTGAGTTTGTGGTTATGCCGTTTGGGTTAACCAATGCACCTGCTGCTTTCATGGACCTGATGAACAGAGTGTTTCGTCCGTTCTTAGATCAATTTGTTGTAGTTTTTATAGAAGACATCTTGATCTATAGTCGGAACCGGCTAGAGCATGAGCAACATCTTCGCCAAGCGTTGACTCTCCTTCGTCAACATCAGTTGTATGCTAAGTTTAGTAAGTGTGAGTTCTGGTTGGATGAAGTGACTTTCTTAGGTCATGTGATATCTGCTAAAGGAGTCAAAGTAGATCCAAAGAAAGTGGAATCCGTTGCGGATTGGGAACAGCCAAAGACACCGACGGAAGTTCATAGTTTCCTTGGTCTAGCAGGATACTACCGGAGGTTTATCAAGGACTTCAGTTCGATAGCTCTACCGATGATGAAGTTGACCAGGAAGGATGTACCTTTTGTTTGGGATGATCGATGTCATCAAGCTTTCCAAAGTTTGAAGGAAAAGCTAACCAGTGCTCCAGTGTTGATCTTGCCAGAATCTGGAAAAGGCTATGTTGTTTTCTGTGATGCGTCCAAGAAAGGTTTGGGTTGTGTGCTGATGCAAGAAGATCATGTGGTTTCTTTTGCTTCGCGACAGCTTAAGAAACACGAGGAGAACTATCCGACCCATGACTTGGAGCTGGCAGCAGTGGTGCGTTAAAGATTTGGAAACACTATCTTTATGGGGAAGTGTGTCAGATCTTTACAGATCACAAGAATCTGAAGTACATCTTCTCACAGCAAGAGTTGAACATGCGACAACGTCGGTGGATGGAGTTGATCAATGATTATGATTGCACTATCGAGTATCATCCTGGTAAGGCGAATGTGGTAGCAGACGCACTTAGCAGAAAGTCTTCTACTCCCAAGAAGGCACAGATGAGTTCTTTGGTATGCCATAGGCGGGACATGTTAGTCTCCTTACGGCAGATGAACGTACAGATGGAGGTTTCCTCGTTAGCTGGACTTTTAGCACAGATGCAAATCAAGCCCATGTTGAGACAGCAGATCAAGGATGCACAGCAAACGGATGATACAGTACAGCTAATCAGATCAGAGTTTGGCAGCAAAAAGCGTGATGGGTTCCATGAGTCCGACGATGGAGTGGTTTGCTATCATAATAGGATGGTGGTTCCAGACGCTGATAATCTGAGGGAGTTGGTGCTCGAAGAAGCACACACGTCGATGTATGCTATGCATCCAGGTGTCACTAAGATGTATCATAGTCTGAAGGACTTGTATTGGTGGCCCGGCCTGAAGAAAGATGTAGCTGAGTTTGTGGCTAGGTGTGCGGTGTGTCAGCAAGTAAAGGCTGAGCATCAAAAGCCGACAGGTACATTGCAACCTTTGCCTATACCACAGTGGAAATGGGATCATATAACCATGGATTTTGTAGTTGGTCTACCTAGGACAACTAGGAATCATGATTCCATTTGGGTAATAGTGGACAGATTGATGAAGTCTGCCCATTTCTTACCTGTGAAGACCACGTATACAGCTGAAAAGCTCACTCGAGTATATGTGGATGAAATAGTTCGTTTATATGGTGTGCCAGCGACGATAGTTTCTGACAGAGTTCCTCAGTTTACAAGTCGTTTTTGGGAGCAGTTACATAGAGCGATGGGAATGCAGTTGAAGTTCAGTATCGCTTTCCACCCGCAGACAGATGGACAGTCTGAGAGGACTATTCAGACTTTGGAGGATCTTCTTCGTGCTTGTGTTTTGCAGTTCCTAGGCAGTTGGGACGTACATCTCAGTTTGATAGAGTTTGCCTACAACAATAGCTATCAGCGGACCATTGACATGGCTCCCTATGAGGCTTTGTATGGGAGGAAGTGCAGATCTCCTTTTTGTTGGTATGAATCAGGTGAGTATCAGCTTTTAGGCCCTAAGTTAGTACAGCAAACTACAGAAAAGATCAAGGTGATACAACAACAGTTGAAAGCGGCACAAGACAGGCAGAAGTCTTATGCAGACAATCGCCGACGACCTTTGGAGTTCCAGGTGGGAGACAAGGTGTACCTTAAAGTCTCTCCGTGGAAAGGTGTGCTGAGGTTTGGACGGAAAGGTAAGTTAGCTCCCAGATATATGGGGCCTTACTCAGTCATAGCACGTGTTGGCAAGGTGGCTTACGAGTTAGAGTTACCTCCAGAGTTGCACAGGTTACATCCAGTGTTCCATGTCAGTATGCTGAAGAAAAGTCATCCGGATTCCGGAACAGTGATAAAACCAGTTGAAGTTGAGCTTGACAAAGATGTGACTTATGAAGAGGGTCCTATGATGATCCTTGACAGAAGAGTCAAGAAGATGAAGAGGAAGGACCTGGTTCTTGTGAAGGTTCTTTAGCATCACCGTGGCGTTGAGGAAGCCACGTGGGAGCTTGAGGAAGAGATGAGGAGGAAGTATCCCACGCTTTTCTCTTCGGATTTCGGGGACGAAATCCTTTTGTAGAGGTTTATGGCTGTAAGGACCCTGACCTGCGTTTAGGGTTTACCCTGTTTGTTTTGCTTGATCTTGGTGCTTTGGTGCTCGCTAATCACCTTTAGTGGTGATTAGGGTTTTGTTGAGCTTTGTTGAGAGTTCGAGGGGCTACTTGCAAATAACCCAAGTTTAGGGTTTGGTGGGCAAGTTTGCCATCTTGTGAGATGTTTTCCCTCTTTTCTTCCTCTAGGGTTGAGAGGAAGGCTTGGGCTTGTTGTTTGAGTCCTTTGGGCCTAAGTTGAGCTTGTTTGGGCCTTGAGGTTCCTTGTTTGGGCTTGCTTGAGCCTTGTGTCGCCCGGGGCAGGTGGTGTGTCGCCCGGCAGGCTGGTGTGTCGCCCAGCAGAGCTGCTGCCTGTGTCGCCCAAGATGCTTGGCTTGGTTGGTGGACACAAGGTGCACATCTTGGACAAGTGCCTTATGGCTTGCATGAGAGGTGGCTTGAGTTGGTGGACATGTGTCCCCTGGGTGGGCGACACATAGCATGGTTGTACCTTGGTTTCTCCTCCCCTTCTTCCTATATAGGTAGCTCTTCTCCTTGCCTTAGTCTCCTTTGGTCCTTTGGTCTCCCCTCCACCCTTGGTGCACGATACCCCTCTCCATCTTGCTTGTGTTGGCCGATACACTTCCTTGGAGCTGAAGTGGTGGCCGATACACCTTCCTGGAGCAGCCTGGTGGACGATAGCTTTGGACCCTGAAGTGCTTTGGAGCTTTGGTGGACGACAACCTTGGAGCTCAAAGTGCATCCTCTTCCTTGGATCTTAAGGCGGGTTGCATAGCTTCTAACCCTAACTCCTTTACCTCTTGCTTGATCTTATGCATGTTAGTGGACTAGCTTAGCTCCTTGCTTTTGTACTTTGCTAAGTGTACCTTAGTGGCCGATATCCCCCTTAGGGTTGTAGGGTCCCTTTGTGTACCTTGATTTCTAGGGTTTGGGGCTTCCTTGAGTTGGAGGTTGAAGGTGATCTAGGGTTGGGCGATATCCCTTCCTTGTGGGTGTGTTGGGCGACACTCTTGCCCTAAGTTGAACGATATGATGCTTTAGGGTTTGAGTTCTTTGAGTTGGAGATCGATAGGTTGACCTAGCTTGAGTGTTGGCCGACATGGTGACCATGTTGGGCGACATGGTGCTCTCCTTGGAGGCCGACATGACACCTTGGTGGACGACATGTTGAGCCCTTGAAGTTGGCCGATACCCTTGCCCATGAGTGGGCGATAGGGTGAGCTAGGGTTTGGTTGATCGATATGATGGGAGACATAGTGATGTCCCTTGTGTTTTGGTTAATGCTCTTGGTGTTGGGCAACACCCTTGCTCTCATGTTGCACGACATAGTAGGGTTCTTTGTTGGACGATAGGCTGATGTGCCTTATGGCCGAGAGGGTTAGTATCTTGGTGGATGATACCTCTCCCTTGTGTTGGCCGATATCCATGTAGGCCGATAGGGTTAGTGGCATGTTGGACGATACCCTTGCCCATGATGGGCGATAGAGTGAGCTTAGTGTGTTGGCCGATAAGCTTGGTGGGCGTCATGCCTTGTGCCCATGTTGGCCGATATGGTTGATGGCATGTTAGACGATAGGCTTTGTGCCCTAATGGCTGATAGGGTTAGTACCATGGTGGCTGATACCATGTTGGGCGACATGCCTTGGGCCATGATGGCCGATAGGGTTAGTGTGATGGCCGATACCCATGTTGGGTGATAGGCTATAGATGAGGGTTGTGAGGCTATAGTGAGGGTATGAGTTTCTTTGGTGACGGTCCCTCATGTGATAGAAGTGGATTCTTATACTTTAACCAATAAAACGATGGTGGTGTTTGTGATATCATCAATATGTATATGATGGCCCTAATGTATTAGGTGCATGATGTGACCCTTATGCTTAATTGTTAATGATAAAGAAGATAATGATAACTACTCTAGTAGTTTGTTTAATGATAATAATGTTGGTAATAATGATGCTAAGTGTCAGTTATATTAATGGTTGCTTCATGATAAAGATGAAAATAGTTGATGGAAACAATAATGACCTTGTTAATAAAAATGTTGGTTCTGTATACTATATACCTTGATTGTTTGTATAATCTTGAGATAAGGGTAAGCATCAGTATGATTTGTTAATGATGTACTTAATACACTTAATTATTAGATAAGTGTATTATTGATAAGTAGATTATCTTAAATGATATTTCATTATGTTAAATCTATGGTTATTGTGCATCCTAACCATGCAGGTGATGGGTAGCCATGAAAGGGCTATGTGACATATGTGATGAGTAACATTACCTTGATATTTGCTCTATAAGATTATGTATGTGATGTGTTTGTCCCATGGTGATGAGGTGAGCCTTGAGAGGTAGTGACAGTGCATGATGAAGGGTTGAGACCCTGTGGTATGTGATGATCCTTGAGATGGATCTGGATGGTTGGCAAGAGGCCAAATGATAACATGTGATGTTGGATCCTTAAGATGGATCAGGTTGATATGATTAGATCATAATATAATGTTCTTTACTTTCCGTTATATCTTGCATGTTATATAACTTGGTTGAATCTTGCAATCCATCTAAAAGATACTAACTAATCACAGTGAAACATATCATGTAGTTTGCCCTGGCCATAGATCCATCATCGTCAGGACCTGGTGATGGTGAAACAGGTTTTCCTACGGGTTAACTTGGAAGCGCATATTGTTGAATATGTGTAGGTTGCTCCTAGCCTGAAAATGAGGAGGTAAGAGTGTAACTTCGGTTGCAGACTCAGATATGTGTGTAGAGCATGGTGAACAGGCCCATGGCTCAGGATATGTGATGTATGGAGCATGAATGCGTTCATGGCTCAGAGCACGGTGATCAGGCCCGTGGCTCAGTTTTACTAGCGCCGAGACCTGTACCAAGGCGGGCTAGAGAATGGGTAGCCTATGGAGCTAACCCTGTGGCTTAGACCACTTCAGCATGTGACTGCGGTCCTGCTTGTGTTGTACTCATGTACTGACCATGAGGTGGGAGGTCGTGGAGTCCGTCTCTTCCATTGACCTTGTATGGCACCGGTTTGGGTTTCGTAACCAAAGGTTGGATTTGAACGGTACGGTTCAAATCTTCAGGGCATAATAAAACGTAATACAGCCGTTTAGTATTTACTGATCAAATCAAACACGAAACATTGGTTGAGGCCTTGTTTGGGTAATATTCCGTTATACCTTACAGGTTATGTGGTAATCTACCTTATCTTGATAATCAGGTTATGTGACATTATATTCTGTTCTAATAAACCTGTTACATGTTGATATATCTCATCTTGATAGTCATATTCCTTTGAAAGACATCTGGTTTTACGCTTTAGTACAGCTGGTATGCTTGCCGGTAAGAATGATCTTGCTATATATATAACTGCTTCTGATATATCTGCTCATGTTATAATTGCTGTTATGGCTTATCTGGCTGAGGTTCTATAGTTGTGGTGGGGAGCTATGTTTCCCGCTGGGACAATTGTTCAATTGTCTCACTCCGCTGGTTTACACCCTTTTTAGGTGGTCGAGGTAGACGTGGTCGTGGTTGTTGTGTTGCGGACGAGCAGCTTGAGGAGCAGTAGAAGGCAAGCGATGGACATGCTGCTGTTTTGGATGTTTTGTAGTAGAGTCTAGAGTCATCCCTGTACTCTCAGGTCCTTGGCAGTGTTTTGACGATGTTTCACGAAGATCGTTCGATGATATCTGTACATCCTGCTGTTGGCCGGATGTGGGCCTTTATGTATATATGAACAGGTGGTGAACTCATGTGATGGATGGACAGCTGTTCCTGAGATGTGGACACATGTCAGATCTTGTGTACATATTTATATGACATGTTTCTGTGCAGGATGAGGACTGGAAAGTAATAGTTTCACAGTTTATCAGTTTTCCGCAATCGATTTTAATTAACCCGTGTTTTGATAGTCTGTGGTTATGGTGTTTTCCGCACGTTTTCGCGTAACACCTCGTTATCTGTGTGATAATGGGATGTGTTGCCACATCCAACCTTTTTAGGCAACCCGACTACAGTAAACATTTCTCCTTCCTATGTTGTTCTCTCTCTCTCTGAGCCATGTCCTCTCTAGGAGACAAATCTAATGGGTTCAGGACATGAAATCGATCTAAACCATCCCTAGATTCTCTTATATTCGTGTGTACTTGATTTTCCCCAAAAACCAGTTAGAGTTGGACCTTAATGGAAAGCCAATTGATGCTTCACTCGCTATCCACCACCGTTATAAGGCTTAGGGTCTCATGTGAGGGTCATCGAGGGTTTTGCAAAAGCTGATCTCTTCCAAGAACATCGTCATGCCTAGGAGAGGTGTCATCTCTGTGGACAAGATTGTGCCCTATTTCTGGTGTGAGGCTTCCTATGAGGAAACCAGACCGAAGAGCTATTGGAGGTGGCAACGAGGCCTATGAGTCTGCCCATGGTTGGCGGAGCCAAATGAACAATCTCATGGGTGATTGAAGTAGTAGAACCAAGAGTCAACTAGCATGTTGACCGATATTGCAGTACGCATGAGTGTGTGACTTGGGGGTTGAAGAATAGAATGGGTAGAATTATGTTCCTTCCCTTCTTTGTGAAATAGAAAGGAAGGGGAAAATCCATCTTTTGATTCTAATATCTGAGTCAACCTTGCTAGGATGGGTTGTTGATGTGGCAAAAAGCTATTGTCCAGTCCCCATCTATGTGGCAATTAAGGTAAAGACTATTTTTCTGACATGTCATTCCCTAATTGGCAAACTAATGATAATCTTGCAAAAAGTATAGAAATTTCTAGGATGCTCCAATGACAATAATTTTTATATGAAAATTGATCAAGAGACCTCAAGGAATCCAATAAAAAAATAATCATGACATAGATTTGCTTCTAGTTTTAGAGGTGTCTAAAGTTGGCATCTTTAATGTGTTAAATGAACTAGAACCCTAATTTCTAAGATTTTATGATTATAATATGTCTAATCAATTTTGATGATAAAAGACTAATATTATATGAATAAAAAGACAAACATGAAAGTTACTTGAATTTAGAAACCCAGTATTTGATAAATTAGGGTTTCCTTAAAATAAAAGGTGCGTTCAATGAAGGATTAGGGTTTGTAACCTAATGAGACATGAAAAGTGGAAACTAGGGGTTGGGAAGACAAAACCCTAAATAAACCCTAATGTTGACCTAGAAACCATATCTTGGGACCCAAGTCAATGTTAATGATGATTTGGATAAATTGCATTAACTCTCAGGGTAGCTTGCTTGGTTGTTTTCTTGCTTGGACATCTAGACTCTTGATCAAGATATATGGTTATACTTATGGCTAATCACTCTAGTTTCATGATGATTTTAGAGGTTTTACTGGTTGTTTGAAATTAACTGCCTGGATGGACTTTAATTCTTGCAACTATAAAGTGACTACATCTATCACCATAAATATGTGCATGACTAGCTCAGATCCTAATCCTCCTCTGTAGCTTTGTGTATATGTGAGAATTTAATGATTTAGGTATTGGTCTACCTTAGAGTAGGATTAACATATTATCATAAGTCGAGGTTTGGTCTACCTTTGGGTAGGATCATACGACTATATAGCTCTAGGTCTTGGTCTACATTTGGGGTAGGACCAAAGGGGGCTAGTGAGGATCTACAATACGAAAGAGGTAGTATCAATGTCCACTACAGGGATAACATAGAGGTTTGGATAGACCACAATTTAATAGTTATGATTAAGACAAAAAGTTTGATATGATAAACAATAATTTGGTTGCAATATGTTGTTACAACTAGATGCAAACTTTTCCTTTTCCCCACATGCCAACATAATTTGTTATATTGACCGATGTTTTGTTTGTCAACATTTGAGGGATATGCAGTTATATCTACAAGCTTAATGATGACATGGAAAAATAACAAGGATAAATAATGTTTGTAGGATTATTGATATCTAGTTCCTTCTATGGGTAAAGTTCCATAATCCTATTATTGAAAGGTATGTGAAAAGAAAAAAAGTATCCCACTATAAGCTTAGTTCTGGTGGAATTTATTATTATTTTTATTATTTGCAAAGCCATATGATCCTATTTAAGATAATAGCTCTAGCTTCTTAGCCTTCCTTAGTTGGGTGTTTCCAAGGGGTGGGTGGTGCACTCCCACTAATGGCGTTACACACTACTCAATTGAGATTTTGAATAGATGCAACTCTACCGGTAGAAGCACACGGGTGGATTAAACTTTCGAATTTATAATGGACCTAACTTAACACCCTCCCGTAAACCAAATCACTACACCCACAATTGCATGGGGTCATCGTGTAGTATAGGTAAGGCAACACGAATTGGGTCGATCCATGGGGAGAAAAGGGGTCACTAGAGCTAGGTTAGTTTTTGGTGCTAGGTTCCTACTGCAGAGACTAGGGTTAAGGGTTTGAAGGTGATTTGATTGTTAAACTAAGTTGAGCAAGAAAGCTAGTAAAGGAAAACAAACAAGATTAAAACCTAAGTTAACCCTAGAGAATTAGTTCGACTAAGAAATAAAGACAAGGTAGGGCACGAAAGAGAACAAACTACTCTAAGGTAGGCAAGGAAAGAATTAAACTACACTAGACTAGAAAATAGAGCAAAAGAGAAATTAAAGACATAAGCTAGCAAGAACAAAGCAAGAACAGGGCAAGAATCTATCTAAGCAAGAAAAGAGCTAATTAAGTTAACACTAGTAAAGCAAGATGGAAACTAGGGTTTTATAGCAATTAAGGGAGACGTGGGCTACTTAGGGGATGCACTTATTAGTTAAGTTGGGGGGTGACATATGAGCATTATGATTCCATTTAGATTATCAAACCAAACAACAAGCTAGAGTCTAATTAATTAGCCTAAGCTACTAATTGGCATAAATATGCTAGGTTGTGTATAGGGGAACTAGTCCCTAACACTCCCTACTACCCTTGCGAGGCTCAATTGGGTTAGGGCTTGGGTGTAATTCAATTAGAGCCTACACAAGCCTAGGTTTCTAGGTTATATGATCTTAGGATGATTAGGGGCTGAGATTAGTAATGAGAGTGGAAGTGAGGTCTTAGGCCTCCCATCACCCACATTCTAACCTTGAGAAAGCTCCATACTAAACACACCAATTTCATCTAAACTAGCTACTTAGATCTCTCAACTAGGGTTAGGAGAATTGATTAGGATGTAGGAGAATGGGTAGCTAGCTTGGGATCTAAGAATTGGACCTAGGAGCAAATCCCAAAATTCACACATATAATCAATTTCCCTCAATTCCTAGGTGATTTCAAGCACAAACCAATAAGCAATTTATGGAGAATGAGATAGAAATAGAACATAATTGTTAGGAAATGAAATTATAATGTTTACATAACATTTCCCCCCAACATGGTATCAAAGTAACATTTTACACCCCAAATAGCCCACCCTAGGGGCCTAGCTACTCCTAGAAATGCAAAATACAAAAAGAAGGGAGAAAGAGATAGAAGAAGCCATGGATCTCGGTGTAGATGAAGAAATCCTCCACTTCAGCTACTGTAGGGCATCCTCCACTCTCCTCAAAGGTGCAATGGCATGGGATGATGGTGGAAATGGGTGGAAAAGAGAGGAAACTAGGGTTTTGGTGGTGGAAATGGTGAAATGGAGGTGGAAATGGAGTGGAATGGCCAAGGGACAAAAATGGGGAGCTAGGAGGTGGTTGAAGGTAGATTGCCTCGTGATGGAGCTGTCACCTAGGTATATATAGGTGTGGGGGAAGTACTAGGTCAAGTAGGGGTAGATGGGAAAAACAATGCAAAATTAGATAGGTTTTTGTAGGTTACATGGTCGTGGTGGTCACCACGGCCGTGGTGGTCAGGAGGAGTGAGAACAGTCATGGTGGATGGGAATGATCATGGTAAGAAATGGTGAAAAATCACAGGGAATATGTTGATTTTGTACTGAAGGTGGTAGGACTGTGGTGAACACCACAGCCATTGTGGGGCTAGGGTAGCACGGTTGTGGTGGTCACCACGACCGTAGTGGCTCAAATTGCTTAGCCCTTTCTCTACTCCATGGTCATTCTACCTCTGCTGCCACACAGTCGAGCAAGGTGGCATGGCTGTTCTGGGTCAGTTCACCACGACCAATCTATGTGGAACAACTGTGGTGATTCTAGCTTTGCTTAAGGATGAATCTGTTAATTTGCAAGTGTCCTAGCACGGTTGTTCTGTGGTACCACGTCTGTGCTGGTCTCTGGATCAACACTTGGACTTGATTCTTTTCATTTTCTTGGACATCTTTGCTTTAATGGATCTTTGTCCACTAGAGGTAGGTTGAGGGAGCATCAGAATTCACTTTAGGCCTCTAGAAGGATATAGAATCCCTAGGGTCACTCCTCTCTCTCCTCCATCAAGCATGGTCGAAATGCCTAAAAAACATGCAAATAATGCCCATAAGTACATTTTACACAAATATGCATATTGAGGGAAATAACATGTAATCTAACAGGTATAGATGTGATTGAAATGGAATATCACACAAGATGAAGCACTAAGATAAGTCTGAATCACCACCCCAAACTTAAAACATACTTGTCCTCAAGTATGCTCCAACTCAATCTCTCTGCAATTTTTCCACAATCAAGAAATGAAAAATGTAATGCAAAAGATGATTATTACTGAATGGGATCGATAATGACTAAGTTCATGCATTCCACCTCTCTCATCTCCTGCTTTCACAAACCAATCATGAAAAGATCACAAAGCATATGAACTTCAAATATAGTGCATAAAACACACAAGCTATCCATATTTCTTTCATGTAGTTCTGGGTAGACCATTTCATGATGACGTTAATCGAGGATGACTAGAAGTGTTGTATCACCTTCATACCTTAACCTTATGTTCCAAATCACACCAAATGATCCACGTCGATGTGGAAAGGACAAAATGAGCTAGGTTTGATGTTTCCTAGCTCAATGGGTATGAAAATGGAAGAAAGGATTGTGGTAAGCTTTTGGAGTGCTTAGACACACTTATATTTTCTTTATTTAGATGCTCTTAAACATGAGCATCTTTTTATTTTCTTTTTCCTTTTTCTTTTCTTTTTCTTTTTCTTTTCCCTTAGAGTAGATAGGGTACATGGATGAAAGTGAAGCAGTGAGATGTAGATGTGTCCACCCCAAACTTTTGAAGGTGGCTATGGTTGATATGTGCACTTTGGCATCCTTCCATAAGGCGGAGGGGTAAGAAGATAGTGAGTGAAGAGTCGGGTCAAAGAGGGGTCACTGGTATGATTCTCAACATAAGGTCTCCTGCATAAAAATAATACAACACTTCATCCAACAATTTCACACCACATGAATGAACAACCTGAAATTGATATTTCAATCTAGTGATTTCATAGGAACTAAGCAGTCATAGCATGCTCAAGTCACAATTCAACCAAAACATTCAAAAACACAAGAGAGGTGTCGCACATGTAAAAAGTCAAGAATTGATACCATTTAGAAATAAACAATGATAATTCACTTGCATTTGTCAAAGATCATCATTTTTAATCCAAAAAGTAGAGATCGGGTCAAAACACACTTTTAGGCAAGAAATCTCAAATTTGGGCAAAAGTGGCCAAATGGTGCCAAGTTGCCTTCAATCACATCTAAGCATATATTATTGAACTTAAAGTAGTAAACAAGATAATCCTAGACAAAACATGCAAAATTACCAAAAGTCTACATGATATGCAATGCATGGAAAAAAGAGAAAAAGTTTTGAAAATTATGCAAAAATGATAAGAAAGTAACTACATGGCATGCAGGTATGCAAAGCAGGTAAATTCTAAACTAAAGCAAATGAAAGAAAACAAACAAAAGTAAGTGATAGGTGAAATGCAAAATGAGAGTGAAAACGAGAAAAGGGCAAACCATCCTACCACCCCAAACTTTTGAATCATGTTGTCCTCAGCATGGCACTAAAGTATAGGAATGATAGGGTGGATGATCACTGTGGTGGAGGTGGTCCTCCCTGTGGTGGAGGGTGCTAGTAGTAGGATCCCCAATAGTTTGGCTGTGGAGGAGCGTAGTTGTCCTTATATTCTGGCAGTGAACTCCACCAATCTTCCCCCCACAAGGGGTTCCTCTGGGACTGAGCAAATCGGGAACTGATATAAGTAGTTGACCTAATAATGCATCTGTTGATGGTCTAACCACATGGAATCCTAAGTGTGCTGGAAACCCTCCTGTGCTCATAAAATACCCTCCTGGGTGATCAAAATATGATCCTGAGTGCTCTGGATGCCCTCCAGCTGTGCATGTATGGTGGACATGTCATATGCGTCTGATGTGGGATGCTAGTGCTGCTGTGATGTCTCTGCCTCATGACACCTCACCCTACAGTTCTCTCACTCCTCAACTATCCTCCTCCTCTGGGTAGCTACCCGTGACTCTCGAAGCCCCTCAGGTAGATCTCTAGGCTATTGCTTCCATGTGTCTCTAGGATTCTCCTCTTCCCACCTCCTCTAGATATTTAGAAAATCTAGAGATGGACCACATCCCTCTAGGAGAGGTGTGGCATGGTAGGGGTGCTCAAGTAAAACCCCTACATAAGGAGGGTTGACCTGATAGAAAATCTTCTGATCAACCACTAATATCATCGATGAGCGAGTCAAGTAATGCATGTCAACTAGCTTTCCTCTTTCTGACTTTATGTAGCTAGATACATCATGTCCTAGAGCCAAAGCAATGGAAGTAACAATCCCTCCCATGATAAATGGATTCTTGCTCTTGGACGGTATTGTCTTCATATGATCAATAATAAGTGGCCCCAGATTGCACCATCCATTCTAACACAAAAAGGTCTTTCCTTGTGCAACTGCCTTGATTTTCATATTGGGCGAAGATGGTGTTCACCACGACCTTCTAAATGTACCTTAGGACGGGGTTGTGAATCAAACTAGTATTTGATTTACCGACCATAAAATTGTTTTTCCCTGTGAGTTTCTTCCACATTGTAGTGTATTTTACATCAATTTCTCTATCAATGCTTACTTGATCAAGTGGCTCTGCTGTCTTGGGAGTTGTAGTAAAGATGCCATTCAGAAAGGATGTAGTGATGAGGTAGGTGCTACTCCCCAAGGTGACATTGATGGCATCTTGTGAAACCTTCTCTAATGTGGCATAGAATTGTTGTGTAAGCTCCTCATATGTATCCTAAAAAAATCAAAGATGCCCAAAGTTTTCATCATCTCCTGGCACACGTAGCGAGTGGCAATAATTTAGTGATATCAAGCACTCTGGATGATTTGAATTCTTCCCTTTCTTGATCTGACTATCAGGTGTTACCTCATGAAGCACTTTAGGTGTGTCCTGTTGTTGTGCATTTGGCATTGCCTCATATGTATCATCTACCTATAGTTGTCATTGTGCTCTTAACTACTGTTGTGGCTGCGGTGCCGTAGACGTCGAAGGTCGTACAACTATAAATGATGGCTGAGCTATCGAAACTGAAGGGCGGTCTTTTGAGACTAATGGTCGGGCTGCTGCCCTACCTCCACTAGGTAGTCTAGATGACTCCTCCATCATAGGATCCACTATTGTAGCCACATGGGGCGATTCCCCTTGTGAGTCGAAGGTTGCCAAAGGTGATAGGAGGGAAAGAAGGGCCATCATAGCTGAAGGGGATGTGTTCTTAGGCCGACGTCTATAGGAGATGACTTCCTTGGTCTTAGACACATCCTTCTTATCCATTTGCTTCATTTTGGATTGAAATTGGTGGAGAAAAATGGAATTTTAGGCTTTCTCCAAAGAACATAGCTGTTGGGGTGGATTGGTAAGAAATGGGGTGTTTTGTGGATGAAAATGGTGGAATATGGAGATTAAGGTAGTGGAAATGATGTGGGATTGATTGGAGATGGATTCTGGGTGATTTGGTGGAGATTCGAGGGTGGTAGGGTGTCTGGGTTGTGTTGCACGGTCGTCACTTGTGGAGAAATGTTTAGAAGTGATTTGAGATTTTGCAAATTGGCTGACTTAAGTGCTAGAGTCAGGTTGTAGCACAGTCGTGTCACATGATACGACCGTGGTGGCTCAACTGTTGCACGGCCATGGTGTCCCACACGACCATTCTGAGTGGATGGCTACACGACTGTGCTGCCTTGCACGGACGTGGTGGCTCTATTCTTTAATTTCAACTTCTTTGATTTTTTCTCAATTCCCTTGTTCATTGTGAATGCACCACCATGGCCGTTCCATGTCACCACAGCTGTGGTGAGTACTGTGGCTGTTGATTTCAACTTGAATATCATCAAACATCAAATCTTTGGTCCAAAATGATTTTTCATGCATAACTTGTCAAACTTTTATCTAATTTTCCTCATTTCACCCTATTTTCACTTGCACATCTTAAAAATAAACAAATACTATTAAAAACAAGTGTGTGTGTGTTTTCTTGGAAAACTCTAAAAACAAATAAAAAGTATCAAAATGGAGTGTTGGGTGAAAATTTCCCAAACCTAGGTGGGTTGCCTCCCACAAATGCTGAATTTCAAGCCTTCAACTAGGCTTCTTAGAGATTATTCATTTTTCATCCATTTGGCATCCTCATGTTCCCATTCCTACAATAGATACATCTCTCATTTTCATTTAACCTATGTTCCTCATCCCTTTGATTTCCGAAACTATCAGCAACTCCTTCATCTAGATCTCCTTCTCTCGAATGATCAATCAAATTCTTGAATGACCATATCCAATATCCTCATCTCGAACTCGCCATTTTGAGGACTTGTATATGTTGATCTTTATCTTCATGTCCATGAAAGAGATTGTCATCATGCCACTATGAACATGTATCTCAACATCAGCTGTGGACAAGAATGGTCTCCCCAAGATGATGTGGATCTTCCCATCATCTGGTTCAATGTAAAGAACAATGAAATTTGTTGAGAAAATTGCCCCTCTTTCCTTGTCAATCATCACCAATACATCATCCACTCATCCTCTAGGCACTTTTATGGAACGATCCTCCAATTGGAGAGTGCAATGTGCCAGTTTCAACTTGCCTAAATCCAACTCAACATAGACACTATATGGCATCAGATTCACACTGCATCCCAAATCAAGTAAGGATTTACCCATGTGATGTCCCCAATGTAGCTAGGTATGATTGGGGCTCTTTGGTCTTTCCTCTTCATAGGGAGCGAGTGCTAGGGAATGGAGCTCACTTGTTTAGTCAAATTCACTTTCTTTGGTATCCTCCCCGTTGACCTTCTCTTCACAGTGCATAAATTCTTTAGAAACTTGGCATATGATGGAATTTGCTTGATATCATCCAAAAATGGAATATTGACCTTCACTTGGTAAAACACCTCAAGAATGTCAAAATTGTGCTTTTGTATCTGCCTTGCTTTGGATGGCTCATCTAATGCTTCAATGAATGGTGGCTCACTTGCTTTGGCCTTGCTTGCATCAATGTGAGATGGAACACTAGGGATGGTGGGACTTGCAAATGGAGTGTGAGGTGGAGCACATGGTATCCCAAAATCAACAGGATGTATCACAAAATCATCTTCAACAATCTCAATCATTGTATCACCACTTGGCTGCCTTTTCTTTGCTTTATCAACCTTTCTTTGACTAGCGGGGTACTCAAGAGATTTCCCACTCCTTAGAACTAACACAACACTTCCTTGCTCATGGTGGATAGGGGAGCTAGTTGTAGCTGTGGAGGAGGTGGAGGTGACCCTTGGTGTTGAGATTGGGGTGGAGGGGAGAATTCAAGTTGGAAGGTGAATTGTTGAGAAAATGTTGGTGATGGAGGGGGAGGTGGTGCATAAGGCTTGGGATCACCTTGGAAGTGATAGATGGGCTGCACATGCATAGGAGGTGGACTACAAAAAACTTGTGAAGAGGTCATTGGTCCACTTGCTTCATTGAAGCTCAAGATGGCTTTTGAAGACAATTTTTCTTCTTGGAGAGAAATTATGGAAGATAGCTGCTCTATCCTCTCTTCAAGCCTTAGCACTTTCATCTGTATGTCATCAATGCTCTTTAGCCTAGAGAGGACCTCTTCGTCAAACCTTGAGCTGTATCTTGGACTTTGTGGCTCTTGGTAGCTGTAGGAGTGAGGTGTCTTCTTTTCTTCACCAAAAAACTCAATAGAATTGATGGGGTGGAAAGGAACATTTGTCACCTAGTTCTTGATGAAGCTCACCATGTCACCAAGAATCTTCATCACTTGTGGGCTTGAGTCATTATGAGTAGGAGGTGTCACACCACAAGCATAGCCTCCGTCATTCATCATGATAGAAGATTGAATTCTTGATCTTTCAGCCAACTGCTCAAACAAAGGTCATATCTCCTCAGGTGGCCTAGCCACGAAAACTCCTCCATAAGAAGAATCAATTGTATCTTAGTCCTTTAGAAATAGACTGGAGTAAAATGATTGAACTAGCTGCCACAAAGGGATCTCATGGTGCGGGCACTCTCTCAAAATCTTCTTAAATCTCTCCCATGCATTGTGGAACTGCTCATTACCCATTTAACTAAAACTTGTCATGGCACACCACATTTGTGTTAACCTTACTATATAGTAGATTTGCCTTAAGGATGCATTCTTCATTGCTTCCCAACTCATTATGTCCCTTCTAGAATCATACCAATCTTTTGATTTGGCTTTGAGGGAGAAAGAGAACAAGGTCAACCAGAACGTGTCATTACTAGTTGTAAGCATCCTGAAGGTGGAGCATACTTCAAGAAAGGAGTCCAAGTGCTTGTAGGGGTTCTTATGCTCTCATCTGTAGAAGATGGGAAGGAGCCCAAGAAAACCTGGGGGGATGGAGAATTACTCCCCTGGCATTTGATCAACCCGGCTAACAATTGGTGATTTGTAGTTTCTAGGCACGAAGTAATCTTAAAGTGGCTTGTGGGGTGCATTTTGGCCTTCCATCTTGTCTTCTCCAGAGTGGCTTGTCACATGCACAAAGCATAACCAACCAAAAGAGAACAAGTTAGCAAACCAATATGCACAAAGAGTGCAACGAATAAAGAATAAATAATAGAAATGATGAGTAAAGTAGGAAAAGTTAAAGAAAAACTAACTAGCTAGGCCGAGCGCCTTTATTCCCTGACAACGGTGACATAAAGCTTGGTGTGCTCCCGCCAATGGAGTTACACACTACTCAATTGAGGTTATGAATAGATGCAACTCCATGGGCAGAAGCACACAGGAGGATTAAAATTTCTAATTTATAATGGACCTTACTAAACACCCTCACATAAACCAAATCACTACACTCGCAAACGTAGGGGGTCATCTCATAGTATAGGTAAGGCGAAGAGTATAGGATCGATCCACAAGGAGAAAAGGGGGTACTAGAGATAGGTTAGTTTTTAGTGCTAGGTTCCTACTATAGAGACTAGGGTTAAGGGTTTGAAGGTGATTTGATTGTTAAAGTAAGTTGAGTAAGAAAACAAGTAAAGGAAAGCAAATAAGATTAAAACCTAAGTTGACCCTAGAAAATTAGTTCTACTAAGCAATAAAGATAAGGTAGGTAAGAAAGAGAACAGTCTACTCTAAGGCATGTAAGGAAAGAACTAAACTACACTAGACTAGCAAACAAAGTAAAAGAGAAATTAAAGACCTAAGCTAGAAAGAACAAATCAATAATAGGGAAATAATCTATCTAAGCAACAAAATAGCTAATGAAGCTAACACTAGCTAAGCAAGATGGAAGCTAGGGTTTTAAAGTAATTAAGGGAGTCGTGGGTTGTTTAGGGGATGCACTTATCAATTAAATTGGGGGGTGACATATGATCATTATGATTCCATTTAGATTATCAAACAAAAAAAGAAGCTAGAGTCTAAAGAATTAGCCTAAGCTACTAATTGGCCATGGATATGCAAGGTTATGCATAAGGAAACTAGTCCCTACCACTCCCTACTACCCTTGCGAGGCTCAATTGGGTTAGGGCTTGGGTGTAATTCAATTAGAGTCTAAGCAAGCCTAGGTTTCTAGGTTTGATGATCTTAGGATGATTAGGGGCTGAGATTACTAACAGGAGTGGAAGTGAGGTTTTAGGCCTACCATCACCCACATTCTAACCTTGAGAAAGCTCCATGCTAAACACACCAATTTCATCTAAACTAGATACTTAGATCTCTCAACTAGGGTTAGGAGAATTGATTAGGATGTAGGAGGATGGGTATCTAGCTAGGGATCCAAGAATTGGACCTAGGAGCAAATCTTAAAATTCACACATATAATCAATTTTCCTAAATTCCTAGCTTATTTCAAGCAAAAACCAACAAGCAATTTATGGAGAATGAGATAAAAATAGAACACAATCATTAGCAAATGAAATTAAAATGTTTTCATATCATTTACCCCCAACATGGTATCAAAGTAACATTTTACACCCCAAACAGCCCACCCAAGGGGCCTAGCTACTCATGACAATGCAAAATACAAAAATAAGGGAGAAAGAGATAGAAGAAGCCATGGAGCTCAATGTAGATGAAGAAATCCTCCACTTGAGCTGCCATAGGGCATCCTCCACTCTCCTCCCAGGTGCAATGGTGTGGGATGATGATGGAAATGGGTGGAAATGAAAGGAAACTAGGGTTTTGGTGGTGGAAATTGTGAAATGGAATGGAATATAGGTGGAAATGGAGTGGAATGGTCAAGGGAAAAAATGGGGATCTAGGAGGCGGTAGAAGGTAGCTAACCTCATGCTGGAGCTGTCACCTAGGTATATATAGGTGTGGGGGAAGCATTAGGCCAAGTAGGGGTAGTATGGGAAAAATAGTGCAAAAGTAGCTAGTTTTTTTAGGTAGCACGGTCATGGTGGTCACCATGGCCGTGGTGGGGAGGGGTGAGAATGGTTGTGGTGGATGGAAAAGATCATGGTAAGAAATGGTGAAAAATCATTGGGAATAGGTTGATTTTATACTGAAGGTGGCACAACCTTGGTGCTCACCACGGCCATGGTGGGGCTAGGGTAGCACGGCCGTGGTGGTCGAATTGCTCATCCTGTTCTCTACTCCATGGCTGTTGTGCCTCTATTGCCACACAATTTTGCAAGGTGGCACAACCATTCTGGCTCAGTTCACCACAACCATTCTATATGGCACGACCGTGGTGATTCTAGCTTTGCTTGAGGATGAGTTTGTTGATTTGCATGTGTCCTAGCACGTCCGTTCTGTGGTACCACACCCATGTTGGTTTCTGGATCTACACTTGGACTTGATTCTTTGAATTTTCTTAGACATCTTAGCTTCAATGGATCTTTGGCCACTAGGGGTAGGTTGAGGAAGCATCAGACTTCAATTTAGGCCTCTCCAAGGATAGAGAAACCCTAGGATCACTCCGTCTCTCTCTATTTTCCATCAAGTGTGGTCCAAATGCCTGAAAAACATGCAAATAATGTCCATAAGTGCATTTTACACCAATATGCACATTGAGGGAAATTAAATGGAATCTATTAGGTATAGATGTGATTGAAATACAATATGACACAAGATGAAGCCCTAAAATAGGTTTGAATCAATGGGTTTGTTACACCTTCTTTCCCTCATATTGCTCAATTGTCAATTAATATGCTCCTACCAGCTTCCATTTTATCTTCTCCTGTGGGGTATGCTTCCAACTTTAGGTGTAGTACATGGAGGACATGTCATGCAGACGTACACCTGACTTAAGGAGCTAATTCTTGGGTGAGAGGCTTCAGATAGTTTAGATATCCCTCTACTTATATACTGATGTTGTTGCTTTTGTGTAAACCCCATGCAAGAGAATATTATGTATCCTTGATAAATTGAATATACTCATGATATATAACCCTCTCCTTACAAGATGGTATCAGAACCATGTTAGTCAGATTTTGACTATTTCAATTTTGTTTCCAAATTTAGTATCCTTACATCATGTATTTACCCACTAAGTGAGATGTTTACTCTAGAATTGACCTTTGATTTTCATGAGATGATGAAAGGTCAATCTAGAACCATATGAGGTACACCCTTTTGAGATGAGACTCCAGTTGCTCATAGACAATGATGTAGGTAGTTATGACAAGTATCTTTGAATATAATTAGGTTTAACATGAGGATGTGATCAACCTTTTTTGGCACCTAGATACAAATGGGGGACAAAGGAAGGAATCAAGCTTTATATTTATACCTGAAACCTTCAAAGACCCCCACAACTTTTATTACGGGATCAAAGTAGATATACGGGGTCGAACACAGGGATGTGGTGACATTTAGGACGCCACAGATCTCGTTCTTTCATCATATAAGACAAAATGATATGTCGATAAAAGAAAGTGCTAGAACTAGTCTAGTGGGTTGTCACGATTTAAAACAAAACAAAGAAAAGAAAAAAAACAAAACAGAATAGAGCTCGTGGTTCTACTAATTAAGAGAGAAGGAGCTCCTGGCTATGTAACCACAAGTTGGGCAGTCTATGTACCCGTTCTCGGGCATAGACAACCCTCGAACACCTAAACAAGCATATAGTACGCACAACAACCTATGTTCCTATGGGGTCATCCCACTCGCTCTCACGATGCATGACTAAAACCATCAATAATATGTCATCGGCCCTTTCTCGAGGAATGACATATCAACAACTCGGAATATGCTAAGTTCCCTCTTCGGTCTTAGGATATTCCGGGATGTTAGAAATAGAATACCTTGGATCGTACTCCTCTAGGGTTTAGATCCCAACTATCGTCTCTTAGCTATCCCTACAACAGATCTCTCAATACATGCAGAAATAGCAGTTCAAGCTAGAAAAAGATTAACCAAACTAGCAATCATAACTAGAAAGAGAATATAGAACATGTAACATACTTGGTCTGAAATGAATATACTTCCTTAAGGCAAAAGTACATATACATGCCCAGATCGGGCTACATAGTCAAGAAGGAGCCCAACTAGCCATGGACAAGCATAGTTGGCCCCGAACAAAGATGGAAGACCATCGTTGTACAAGAATATAAGGGGGAAAATAGAATTAAGGAGGAAGAAGAAGAGATTAAGCCCATAGAGGAGAGGTGACTCTCGCTCCTTAGCCTCCGCTTAGTCCGGATCTCATCTTTTAGGTCCTCCTCCTTGGTCATATGGACACCTTGGCCTCTTTCCTCTCTAGATCCTCCCCAAATAGTAGCTTGGTCGGTGGATGGAGGTGGAAAATGGTGGAAGATGAAAGCATGCTGAAAAGGCAGGCGTAGAACGAGCACTTTGGTCCCTAGGACCTCCAAACTCTCCCACAGCATTGCGGGAACATCACTGGGTCAAGACCAATCGTTGGAAAAACACCCCAGATCTGAACCCCTCTTCAGGTAGAGAGGGGTTGGTATTTATAGGCGGTGTGATCGCGACTCTGAACCAAATTACGGCTTCAACCACCGCGGTTGCGGTGATGACTTCTGGTCACAGTCATGCGACCAAGGTGCCTTTCATGGTCGTGGTTGAGGCCAGCTGATCACCTTAGTTGTGGCTGGGGACCGCGGTCGTGGTGAAACCTCGGTCGCAGTTAGTTCAGTCATGGCGACGGTGGTGTCTCAAACGCAATTGCAGACGAGACCACGTGGGTCGCGGGCGCGGTTGTAGTGATGGTGAGGACCATGGTCGCGGTGTGCGTCTTGGCCATAGTCGCGGTCAGGACCATGAGGGCCGCGGTCACGGCGTAGACTTCACTACTACAAAAACGTGTGGAATTGGGGAGAAATCATGGAGTAAAGATGTATTCTCAGGTTCGGTGCCTGCAAGTCCCAAAATTAGCTACTTGAGCGGTCTTTATTTAGTAAAGGACATAAATTACAAGGAGATGGGGAACATGGTTTATCTAGGGAAAATTAAGGATACAACGACATGAAACCATAAATAAATGCCTATCATAAACACGTAAATTTAGGTGTTATCAACTACCCCAAGCTTAAAACTTGCTTGTCCTCAAGCAAAACTGTGCTCAAAGAATAAAAAGATTACATCCAAATAGAGCTCGGCAATAAATGCTAAGGTTAAGAAAAATAGTTTAAAGCATCAATTCTCCTGATCCATGTCATTTCAGAACAAACCCCCACCAATCAACCACAGTCTTGCCAAAGCTAGATCAATGAGTTTCCAGGCAAGATTAAGCGAATTCATTACAACCTGTCGATACTCATGAGGGGTTGAATCATAATTATTAAACATGAAAGAATTTTCACATAGGTGATCACGCAGGTGATGAGCAATGAGCAATCACCATGATTTTATGCATACCAATCAGGAACAACATGCCTCTCACTTAGTCATGTCCTAAGAAATGAAGCAAAAGACTCTAATGACTTATAAGGATCTCGATCTTTGTCAGGCTGGTCCATGTAACAAGAAACAGTCCCTACAGTCCGAGCCAGTTGGCCCAGAGCAGTGAGACGAACTCCTCATACTACGCTCGAACCAACCCTGCTACTGAGATGATCTCATAGGTCTCCTACGGGTTCCTAGTGACTCTCTAATGAGCAACTGAAGTGATACTACCAGGAACGACATACCCACGTTCATGAGCGCAATCATACATCGACTGGGCACCATCCTCAACTCTCCTAAAAGAGAAAACAAGCTCATTTATTTACACTCAGGCTTTTATTCTCTGCATTCTAGTTTATAGTCATGGGTGAGAACTATATAGATATTTTTGGGATTTTGTGGGCGGCCAAGCCTTTTTTATAGATTTTTTTATTTTTTATCTTTTTGACTCAATCTAATGTGAGAAGGCACATAGTCAATCAAGGAAAAACACTACATCACGATTATAGCTCAAAGCCCATCATGATCCACTTGACACCTGTGTGAAAAGTTGTAATTATGATTCAAGGATCCTTAGAATAGAGGCAAGCTCGTGAAACTGCAGCTAGGATTCTTTGATCATGTTCTAGCTCATTCCATCGGTCATTTACCATGGATTTGCCATTCATGACATGGATCAAGGTAATTTAGCTTTAACATATGAAAAAGGGACATAACCTTAGATTTTAGTACCAAACTCAAAGAAAGATGCAAAGAGCAAGTCAAGCAAAAGATTAAGCAGTTTAAGATCAAAGAGCATATAGATAAGCATTTAGTTATAGGAATTGCATTGCATGGCCTTAATTTGCAAAGATACAAATTATGAAAGAGATTTACACCTAAATTCATTAAGTAAATGTGCATGCATGAAGAATGAAGAGGTAGAAGGGTGAATAGCCCTACCACCCCAAGCTTAAAATTTTACTCATCCTCGAGCAAGATCTAAGCTTAGAATAGTAGGGTGGGAATGCACGAAAATTAGGGTGGGGAATTTTATTTAGGTCCTAAATGATGCATGTATTCAATGAAAATTAGAATAAATAAAATGATAATATAATAGGAAAAGAAGGGGGGTACACCCTGACTGCCACCCCATGGTTAAAATCCTTGCT
This sequence comes from Alisma plantago-aquatica, assembly GCA_963693085.1. Taxonomy (NCBI): domain Eukaryota; kingdom Viridiplantae; phylum Streptophyta; class Magnoliopsida; order Alismatales; family Alismataceae; genus Alisma; species Alisma plantago-aquatica. The sequence goes on from OY856409.1 coordinate 984,085,219, forward strand.
CGTGTTTGAGCAATTCTTCTTGTCATGGTGGGTGAACGAAGTGAGCAGCTGCTTATTGGTAGTCACTATTCAGATTTGATCCAAGTTGTCTAGACTGCTCGATGTGTTCTCAAAGTTCTTCCTTTAGTCTTAATGAAGCTGAACTGCCTGGTCAACGTTTTGGGGTGGCTGATAGACATTGTTGATAACATTGGGTCCAGGTTGATAATAGGACCCATGGGTTTGTTGCAATGGTTGCTGATAAAACTATTGAATATCTGGGGGAAAGACCATATCAAATCTTTCCCTGAGATAATGCACGTCTTGCTCCAAATTGTCAGACCACCTTCTGGAGTCGTCTCTGAAACCTGTCATGAAGTTGTAGAAGTTTTCCCAATTATCATATGACACGTACAACTGTTGGGGGTTTTGTGAATATTCTGTAGTGGGTATCTCCCCATAGGGTCCTTCCTGATAAGGTATGTTGTTGAAGGTTGACCCCATCTACTGTCCTCCCTCATAAATCCTTGGCACTGGTGGCACAGAAGAAGAAGCTCCTATAGTTCCGTCTGTATGATGAACATTACCCTGGGCATCCAAAAGAGAGACGCCCATAATTGACGTTCGACATACGAAATCTACATTTGCCGGCAATACAATTTTATGTTTGTAGTGACCAAAAATGTAGAGATAACCAGCGCTGCACTTCCTGATCATTCCTGAACGGATCAAGTGGTCCAAGTCTAATCTTGACCACTCAGCAATATCGTGCATGATTTCCAACTGTTCATCCCCAATTCCTAACTGGTGTGCCATAAATGCTATAACACTGGCCATTCGCATGAATTGGACCTGTTTCTTGAAAGAATTGTGAATGTGACGAATTATGAAGTTTCCCATATTCACTTTCCTTCCCATCAATGCACACCACAAAATGTAAAGGTCAGCTACACTGAGTGCCCCCTGACTGTCTTGTTTCTCCGAGACACAGTTGGTCAACACCCGGTGTAGGTAAAGAATTTCTAGGTTGTGGATGTGTGAGCTTTTGGAGCTTTTCATTGAGTACTTGTCTTCCCCTATTATCATTTTTCCTACTTCTATAGCATTGAAGCTATGGTCCATTGTCTCCAGCTGCCCCCTGGTCATTTCAGCGCAGTCTTCAGCAGACCTTGATAACCAACCGTTGAGTTTTTCCATAGTAACCTCACTGGGTTGATTAAGGAGACGAAAATGTAAAATAGTGTATTGGTGATGCTTGCATGGCTCTAGTGTGGCATAAAACTCATAAGTGAGTCTATGGTAAGCATGGCATTATGCGTACGCGAGAACGTCAAGGCCAATAGTTGCAAGGTACCAGTTGACTTGCTCTTGGATCCCGAGTCTAATTAGCATCCCTAGATCGGCGTACCTCGGTCTCGCAAGTCTACGTTTGCCTCTAAGAAGAGTGTCAAAACTTAGCTTCTGCTTTATGCTCGAGAAAAATGGAGGGGGAATTGAGCCATGATTGACACCACTATGAGCTGCTTGTTATCTAGTCCCTTGGAAAGAATCTCGTGATGAGGTTGACCGTTGTAAGTAAATTGAACGTTCAGCGGACTGCGTGAGTTGATCTCCCACAGATGAAGCTATATGAACAACTATCAGACCATCTTGATACCCGGTCGAGGTTTGGAGTTCAACATCGTGACGTTCTATCCATATCCTTTCGCCTAATGTCTCTTGCACTGACCCTCTGTTGTGGGTATCCATAGGTGTGCCAATGAGACTGTGGAACCCAGAGCCGAAATATTGCGACCCGAACCCTGATGTATAAATAATAACTTCATCTTCATATATTGGGTTTGTAGTTCGGGAGGCGTGTTGTGTGTAGGGGCTCCCATAATTTGATGGTGAAGCTGATCTCCCTTCCCCTTTCTTCTTGGTCATGGACTTCTTGAGCTTTTTAAAACCACTCTTCATTGCATTCATGATAACAATGTTTTAGACTTGATAACTTTGATTGTGGCTGATGCCGAAGGAGATCCTCAAGAACGCACCGAATCAGTCTGCAAGTTTGATCACGACCCAGAGGAAGACCGTGATTGCGGTATAGAAGATTACGACCACCATCCAAGGTTAAGGTACCACGACTTAGTGCCCACAAATTGTGGAACCGTGGTCGCAGTGTATCCAGGGATGCCGCGACCTCAGTGTCAATATCACTACGGTCACGGTTGTGAAGGAGACCGCAATCTGACGACCCGCGACCTAGAAGACCAGGATCTGTCTCTGACTCTTCGGGCTTGGCGCTACCTAGGGCACTCGGCCGGCAAGCTGCAGGGCCACTGACTAACGACCGCAGAAGTGGTCTAATCTAGTCACAACTACTGCGGTAGGTGTCGATGCGCGAGCTCTTTCCCTGTCACCCTATGGCTGAAGCAAGGTGGAGGAAAAACAAGCGGAAAGCAAAGCAGAGCTGGGGAACTCAGAGGCTAGGGCGGAAGGGGGTAACGCCACAGTAGTAGAGGTATTTATAGCCCAACATCAGGCCTTACCCTCACGTCCAACTCGAAAGGCAGTGGACGAAAAGCTGGAAAAACCAGATAGAGTGGAAAAAGCTTGGTCAAAAGAGCAACAGTCGGTCAAAAACGCAGATACAACCCGACATGTTGTTCAGACCCGACCTAAAAAAAGTTTCCCTGGGCTTTTATAACCGCGGTCGCGGCCTCACTCATACAGGACTATGGTCGCGGTTCTAGGCAACTAGACCGCGATCACGGTCTTACCTCCATGCCGCGGTCGCGGTCCTCTCATGAAACTGCGGTCACAGTTTCAGCCAAACCATAAAGGAAGTAGCTCGAGCGCATAGCCGTAAGAGAAGGAAAAACTGGGAAAATGAACCATGCTTAAGTCCTAACCCTGACCTTCAATTAATTGCCAGTAGTAGGTTCTAAGGAAAAATATGAAAGACAGGAGGACTAGAAGACTTGTCTCGCCGAAGCAAGATCCATGGTTGAAAAAGAGTATAAGAAAAAAGGAAAACTATTCAGTATATATGGATAAGTATGTGTAAAGCAAGAGGAAAACTATGCATATATATACATGGTTATAATGACAGAACAAAATCTTTGAGGCGTGTAAATGTGGAAAACCACATCCCCGACAACGACACCAAAAGTTGATCAGCCTTTTTCTCACGTCAGGATACGAACGCAGGACAAAGGAAGGAATCAAGCTTTATATTTACACCTGAAACCTTCAAAGACCCCCACAACTTTTATTATGGGGTTGAAGTAGATCTACGGGGTCGAACACAGGGACGTGGTGAAGTTTAGGATACCACAGATCTCATTCTTTTGTCAGATTAGACAAAACAATATGTCGATAAAAGAAAGTGCTAGAACTAGTCTAGCGGGTTGTCACGATTTAAAACAAAACAAAGAAAACAAAACAAAACAAAACAGAACAGAGCTCGTGGTTCTACTAATCAAGAGAGAAGGAGCTATTGGCTATGTAACCACAATCTGGGCAGTCTACGCACCCGTTCTCGGGCATACACAACCCTCAAACACCTAAGCAAGCATCTAGTATGCACAACGACCTCTGTTCCTATGGGGTCATCCCACTCGCTCTCACGATGCGTGACTAAAACCATCAACAATATGTCATAGACCCTCTCTCGAGGAATGACATATCAACACCTCGGAATATGCTAAGTTCCCTCTTGAGTCTTAGGATATTCTAGGATGTTAGAAACAGAATACCTTGGATCATCCTCCTCTCGGGTTGGATCCCAACTATCATCTCTTAGATATTCCTACAACGGATCTCTCGATACAAGAAGAAATAGCAGTTCAAGTTGGAAAGAGATCAACCAAACTAGAAATCATAACTAGAAAGAGAATATAGAACATGCAACATACTAGATCTGAAATGAATCTACTTGCTTAAGGCAAAAGTACATATACATGCCCAGATCGGGCTACATAGTCAAGAAGGAGCCTAACTAGCCATAGACAAGCATAGTTGGCCCCGAACAAAGATGGAAGACCATCATTGTATAAGAAACTAAGGAGAATAGAAGAAGTAAGGAGGAAGAACAAGAGATTAAGCGCGTAGAGGAGAGGTGGCTCTCACTCCTTATCCTTCATTTAGGCTGGATCTCGTCTTTTAGGCCCTCCTCCTTGGTCATATGGACACCTTGGCCTCTTTCCTCTCTTGATCCTCCCCAAACAACAGCTTGGTCGGTGGATGGAGGTGGAAAAGCGGTGGAAGATGGAAGCATGATGAAGAGGTAGGCATAGAATGAGCACTTCGGTGCCTAAGACCTCCTGGCTCTCCCACGGTGCTCTGAGAACATCACTGGGTTGAGACCAATCGCTGGAAAAATACCCCAGATCCGAACCCCTCTTCAGGTAGAGAGGGGCAGGTATTTATAGGCGGTGTGATTGTGGCTCTGAACTAAATTGTGACTTCAACCACCGCGGTCGCGGAAATGACTCCTGGTTGTGGTCATGCGACTGAGGTGCCTTCCGCGGTCGCGGTTGAGGCCCATTGATCACCTTGGCTGTGGCTGGGCACCGCGGTCGAGGTGTAAACCCCGGTCGCAGTTAGTTCAGTCATGGCGGCGGTGGTGTCTCGATCACGATCGCGGTCGAGACCATGGGGGCCGCGGTTGTGGCTGTGGCCATGGTGAGGACCGCGGTCGCGGTGTGCGTCTAAGCCGCGGTCGCGGCGTAGACTTTGCTACTGCAAAACCATGTGGAATTGGTGAGAAATCATGGAGTAAAGATGTCTTCTTAGGCTCAGTGTGTGCAAGTCCCAAAATTTACTAGTTGAGTGGTCTTTATTTAGTAAAGAACATAAATTACAAGGAGATAGGAAACATGGTTTATTTAGGGCAAATTAAGTCTACAATCACATGAAACCATAAATAAATGCCTATCATAAACGCATACATTTGGGTGTTATCAGGATCTTAGTGTAGCATGATAAGAAGATCCTAACATGAAAAAATTGTGACTTGGTTTCTCACATTTATTTTGAGCTCTTTTTTATGTCATATGATTTTTTGATGAAAAACCTATCTTCCATTATACTATTATATGTACAAAAACTTTCTCGAGTTTTATCGATGCTTTCGAGAACCAACTCACAATGAGGAGATGAATGAAGTATTGGTAATGAAACCATAGAATTAGTTGGAATAGATGTCCTAAACCCTAGTTCTAGTGTTTGGAGTGATGACTAGGAAATATATCTCATGATAAAGGTTTAGTTGATCTACCATTTGTACCCAATGACTTTTTGGATGTAGATGTGGACCTTAGGGTCTTTGGGTTAGTAACACAAGAATCTAAAACTCAACCCTAGGTCAGTATGACCTTTTAGTTTGATGCATGATCTATGAACAACATAAACCCCTAAAATATTCACAACTAAATGATACATAAGTAGCCCTAGTATCTTGATGTTGCTTAGCTTGGTTTATTAGGTTAAATCTTTTTAGGGGTGGAGGGAAGTTGGTTCTTAGTATAAGGATGGTTGGATTCCACTAATAAAATCCTCTTTAATGGGTGGAGTGTTTTAACATACGCAAACCCAACATCTTGACTCTAGAAATCCTATTCCTATGCTTAGGAGATTATAATATTTGTTTCTCTAGATTTGACCAAACAAGGATAAATTTATACCTTAATGTACATTGTTGATGCATATAACATATGGTAACCATAACATCTATAGGCCTAAAAGTAAATATAACATATTTAGTGGCATATTAACATAATAACATGTATATGTGCTAACATGTGAGTAAGTTCAGCAAATATATCATATATGCTTCCTTTGATAACGAATATTCATATAATGGTTAAATAAGTGTAGAACATACTTAAAAGTTAAAATATGTAATATAATTACAATTGGAAGTTTTACTGCAATCATTTGAGTAAAAGAGGAATTAATGGACGAAATATGTTAAATAAGTAAAATATGTAACTTCTTGCATAATAACCAAAGCTAACTCTTTTGACAGTGGTGTGAAGATAATAGGACTCTAAAAAATAAATAATGATGTAATGTTATAACAATATAATGGTGATGAGCCCAAAACTCTAATTGTACTAATACTCATAGAAGGAATCTTCAAAACCAAAATATAATGGTAAAAACGTGAACCTTAGGTGCCAAGTTTCACATTATTTGAACAATCATAACTATCATAATTTCATTAAGAAAAGAAAATGTAAGATAAGGCCAACAATATTAGATTATTTATTACTAAAACATATAATACATTAAATTAATAGAATAAACAACTTGTATGTCTTATAAATATATAATTTAGGTGAAGTTGTGATAATGATAAAGGGAAACAATGTTGTAAAAGCATGATAAATCTTTTAAAACATTATCATGGTCAAAAATCTTAAAATGGAATATGAGTTATAGAAATATAAACCCAAGTAACTGCTACAATGTGGAATACACAAGATATTTTAATAAACATGAAAAAACATTAAAGAACTATTTATTTCTACTTAATGTTTGAAAGAAATAAATAAATGAAAACAATCATGTTACTTTATCATCAAGGAAACAAATATGTTAACTCGATTATATATTTGTTTGGAAACAATATATATTCCCAAATTTATATAACAAATACTTAACCCAAATAAGAAATTATGACAGTCTTGACTAAATGATTTCCTTAGTAAACCTCCCTATTGCCTCCTAAAATTGTTAACAACAAGGAAAAAAAGAAAATGGTTTCATAGATAATGTTTTTTCCCTTTTGATATGAAATTCATATGTCTATAATAATTAGTTTGGATACATACAACTTTAAGTGCCTATTTCCACTGTAAATAATTATTTTAGAATATATTAGCAATATATATATGGATATAACGTAATATTAAGCAAACATATGCCTTATATTAAAATAAAATTGTTATACATGTTTTCAATAACTATAAAGTGAGAAGAGAAATATTGGGGGAAAGTTATTTTATAATGGGATGAATAAGTGTATATGAGATGTTGATAAATGAAATCATACTAAAGGAACTCAATAATTATATTCTACATAATTTTATATTAAATTAGTATTCACGTTTACATTGAGTAAATAATTGAATAAAGAGAAATTTAGGAGTCTCTTTATTGAAAATGGAGTAGTCTATATTTCTACGACCAAGTTATTCAAGAAAAAAGGAAATATATTATGAAAGGTAGACAGACAAAGAAATGGAAGGGAAGTTTCATTCTCTTATATTTATTCTTTCCTATTATATGTTAGAAAATGCTTAACTTTTTTCCTTTTACAATATACATTACCTATTTCCCCTAGTAAACAAAAATAGACAACTTTCTTTCTACCCAAGACAAATAGTTATTTATAGATAGGCCCTCCCCATGGCCTTCACACATACAAATCATTTAATCAATAGTACATGACTCGTAACATTCTACCTTATCCTCCTATTCAATTTCCTTGGGAAACCTATCAAAGTCTTATAATCTCATAAACCAATTCATATAGTGACCTTTTCTCAACTACCGATATTTCAAACCTTGGAAACCTAACTTGTCTCAAAGGTTTGGACTTTGACAATTTGAAAAATATCTTTGAGGTATATTCATCATATTTAGCAATCATCTATATTCTCTCTCTCTTGGTCATACACAATTTCTCTCTCTTTTGAGAATTTAATTCAATTGAAAGATTCTACATTGATTTTTATCTTATATCCTACTTTGTTGGATATTCTAATTAGACTCTGATTTGAGTATTTGATAACCTAACCCACTTATGGTGGACTTTATGATCTTATGTTTCTATTATGGACATGATTGGATATTTGTTTATGGGTCCTCTGACCCCACATTATAACTATTGGATGTCCTCATCCTATTATTTCAGACTGACAAAACTTATTCCTTTCCTTTATATTTTGGTGCATGTACAAATAGACTAAGTTTATTTATAGTAAAATGCAAATTTATACTGCCATAATATTTGGATGCACCTTTCCACCCCGAGTGTGACTTTCCACTCACATTGTATATATTGGGCATACCTTTCTGCCAAGGGTGCACCTTTCCACTCGAATTAGGCTTGAGATTTTATGGGCCTCAGTCCTACATAAACAAAAGTAGTCTAGTTGTTTTACATGAACTGCTTATGATTTGACAATGATGTTATATAGAAAGAATACTTTCTGATAGTCATTATACTTTTAATAAATTCCTCATCTATTGACTTTCTTATCATCATACTGGAATTTATACTCTTTTTGATATCCACTGGGATAGTATTTTTCTCTTTTATGGGAAGCCTTTTATATTGCATGTCCTTTTTCCCTTATATCTCTCAATTGACAATTAATATTCTCATATCAAGTTTTATGCTAACAACTTCCATTTTGTTTTCTCTTGTGGGGTATGCTTACAACCATATACCTTCCAACCCTAGATGTAGGACATGGAGGAAATGACATGCATACATAGACCTGACTTAAGGAGTTGATGCTTGGGAGATAGACTTGAGATACTTTAGATATCCCTATTCTTAGATCTTGATGTTGTTGCTTTCATGTAATCCCCAAGTGAGAGAATATTATGTAACCTTGATAAATAAAATATAGTCATGAAATATTATTCCATTCCTATAATCTGATCTTTCATATACCATCATTTGAGAAATGAAAAATTTACACCTATTCTTGCATGCTTGTAACTATGTTTGGAATAGATGGACTTCTTCTTAAAATTTAGTAGGGAGTGGATCCCCTCTCGGGTCCTACTCCTTATAGTGTCCCCCAATAAAGGTTGACCTTAATGTCTAGGCCATTACATAAAACTCCAGGATCTAGGTTTAGAAAGTAATAATAACAATCAATAATTTCCAGTAATGATCTTGAAATGTTTACAAAATCTTTGATGATGCCCTCTAAGGAGATATATGGATTTTCAACATGAGAGATAACATTTAATGAGAAGAAGTATAATATGATATAACTAATTAGTCCTTTTAGTGACTTAGCTTTAATGTCTTCTCTCTCCATGTCTTCATAGATTTAAATAGGATAGTTATTTAAAATGCTCACAAATAAATAAAGGATCATTATATCACTATATTCTGTACGTGGTGCAACCTCATGTGTTCAAGTATAGTAACAATGTAAAATATTCACAATCAAATATTTTCACATATGAAACTTATATTTTAATTGTATATTCTAACCCGTGCTTGGTATGTCCTCTCCAGTGTAATTAGTGTGCATAATTAGACTTATGGTCATTACCCCTTGATGGGTGTAACCCATGGTTCAGATTAATCAAATTTACTTTTTGTGATACTATAGTGAGTTATAATGAATTCAATTAAATTAGCATCCAACACTTATCATTTGATTCAATACTTCACAAATCATTCAACAAAATTTTGAATTCATAATGCAGTTAGTCATCAATAACAAAGGACCTCATTGTAGTCACCATGCACTTATTTCCATGCAATTGTACTCCAAGTACTTTAAAAATGTAACCCAAACATCCTAAAAATCAACATTCCATCAACATTATTTGTATGTATCTATAAACCCTAGAATGTCACCATGTGTTCATAGTATACAAATAAGGCTGACTCTAGGGTTTGGGTTTCCTTAGTTTAGGGACGACATTAAGGTTAGGTTTCAAAACCCTAATTCCTATGTAAATGGATATAATGACTTGTAAACCTTAATATATCATCACCATCTTCATGAGTCATAAGGGTTACAAACCCTAACTTGACATTAGGGGTAGCCCTAAGTCATTATATTAACCATTTTAACACATTATTAGCAATCTAGTTAGACCGAGTTGATCATAAAAGGAGTGGTTCAAGTGTCAAGCATGGTATCCCCTAACAAAGGGACCCGGGTTCGAATCCCAACAGCCGCCATGGTTTTCCACTCTCTCGGACATCTAGCCCCCGTCACAAGCATGTAAGAGGGGGAGAGGATGCCACTCTTAATCCCATGTCGATCATAATCAAAATAAAGCACTTTAGTTATGAAAGTCTAATTAAGGGATTTGAAACCCTGAATGCTCATCATCATTAGACTACTCACATTTAAGACATTGATATCTAATCATTAATTAGTGGTGTCTAGTTATATATAATAGTGAGTGTACTTCCATATATTCAATATTATTCATGACATTAAGGTTGGCATGTACCACTACTGTACACATTTTCTTTCAATATAACATTTAATCACAAAATCTTCATAAGTACCTATCATTCCCATGAAACATAACCATACCAATCTAAATCAAGAATAATCTAGGAAAGTCATATAGTGATCGTAATTAACCAATTTAGAACCCTAATTATCCAAATTAAGGTGTACATGTAGTAATTATCTTGTATTCATACATAATACTCACTTTTTGAACTGTAAATCAGAATCAGACCCCAAGTTCATTTTAATCATGATCTACTCATTTTTCTTATGAAATCCATTTATAAATCAATATTATTTGAGCTACTGATGAATTACTTGATGTGCCTACTAGCTCAGATCCTAGTCCCCTCTATGGCTTAATGGTTTGACCTAGTACATGGCTACCTATGGGGTAGGTCCATCAGGTCATTGGATGACTTAGTACATGGCTACCAATGGGGTAGGTCCATCAAGTCACCTTAAGTCAGGGATTGGGCTACCTTTGGGTAGGGCCATGTGACTCTATAACCCTAAGTATTGGCTACCTATGAGGTAGGGCCATGGGGGTAAGGATCTACCATAGAGAGAGGTAGTATCCAAGTCCACTACAGGGACAGCACAAAGATAGGGAATAGGTAAGGATTGAGTAGTATTGCTTAAGACGTAATCTTGGTTGTTAAGTAATAATTGGCTGATTACATTGTTATCATAGTTGCACCATTATTGTTTCCCCCACATACCAGCTTTATGCTGACTGACGTTTTGTTTGTTGGCATTTTAGGTACAAGTGAAAAGAACAAATAGTAAAGTGGCATATGTGGAATTAAATGAGAATTAAAGTTCAAAGGAGGATTAGTTAGAATAGACTCCATGTGGATAGAAGTTGATATCCAAGTTTTTGAAAAAGGTATGAAAATTTAAATTTTATTACAACTTTTTAGTTTAGTTTGGTAGAATTTGATAATTATTATCGATTATTTGTCAAACCTTTGATCTGGAAATTGGGATAACGGCTCTGACCTCTTGGTCTCCCTTAATAGGGGGTTACTGGGAGGCGGGGTCGTTACATATTCAATCTTATGGAAAGTCATCCCTCCTGAAATCATATCCAATTCGTTTTTATTAAAATCTATTCAAACCATCTTGCTACTTAAGGTTTCTATTCCTTTTTAGGATTTCTACCTCTTTTAGGGTTTACTTTGCAATTAGGGTTTTTACTTCATTTTACTCTTTTAAACCCTAATTTCTCATCTATCCTTCACGAAAGATACTAAGATTATCTTTTAACCACATATAACCCTGATATCAGAAAAAGCATAATTAACCATCAAATAAGTCCATTAACCTCTTTTACATTAAAGCTACCATTTTTATCCTTTTAATCCATGACAAGATCATTATTCTCATTTATCATCAATTCATAGTTCATTATGGTCTAAATCACATATGAACTCTATTTGTCATTAGTTAATAACTGTATCCATCAGAAAACCCTAATTACTACATTAAGGGTATTTATCCACAATTAGGAACTTTTATACTCGAACTATCTTAGAATTATCATATCTAAACTTTATTCACAATTTTGAATCATTAAAACCATTATGAGTCACTTTTACTAATATTAGGGTTTCAAGGCCCATTAAAGCATATTTATGCACATGAACTCTCAATTATACTAATAATGTTCAAAGTTCATCATTTTTTATATTAATGTATATTTTCATGATTAACAAGCCAATATCAACTTTAGTCATCCATTAAACCCTACTAATTTCATTAATCATCTCAAAATAGAGTTTCTTAATCTTTAATTCATTAAAGTTGATAACCTACACTACTTTTTGAATATAAAAAGGAATTAGCTTCTAATTATATTTTTAATATATTCCCCTCATTTTTCTGAGCAACTTTCATATTTTATGCATATTCATCTGAGCTACTATTAAGGAGATATGATTTTTGTAATAAAACCTTACTTGGGCCAATCAACAAGCACCACGTCGCCTCCTTCTCATGCAACTCGCTCGCCTATTTGGAAACATAACGCATTTCCACTTATACCCCCGTGTGGCTGCTCGGTTCTTCTCAATATAGAAGGGCAAAACCATCTAGTATGCCCCATCGTCTTCAACCTCACGACAACCCTGCATTGGCTGCTCTGAACGCGATTAGCGCAACCTTTCTACCCCTTCCCCGACCCCGACGATCACTAGGGAAAGTCCTCCTCCCTCTGCTGTACTCCCACACACCTGGTGGTGCTCTTCTCTCACAGCCAGGGCAGCTGGCCTACGCTGGCCGAGCCTGCAACCCATGGCCGGCCTGGAAGCCGCGCTGCAGGTATTGCGTGATGGTGGCGGGCAGGGAAAGGTGACCAACCACCCTATATCCTCAGAGCTGCTTTGTGCCTCCACCCAGATCCCTCCACAACTGCTAGTTGCCACTGAGATAGCCGTATGTGTTCTTGGTTAGGGTTTTAAACACAAACAAGCAAGAAGAAGATGAGGAAGAGAGAGAATGGACATGGGATTCTCTTAAACTCGAACAATAGGCTCTACCCCTTATATAGGGGAGGGTATCCATGCCCCAAGACATTTATCCAAGAGGGAACAAACCCTCTCCTATTAGGAATCATATTCCTTCCATGAGAAGCAAGCTTCTCTCTCTTAAACATCTTCATAAAACAACATATTCAATGAATTTTTTAGGAATACAAAAATCCTCTCCCTTATTCTCTTTAGACTTTCCTTTTAATTCATTAGCCACGAAATTATATTTTCTTTTAGTAGAAAAATACATCCTTTTTAACAATGCCACCATAATTCATTAATAATTCATCACATTATCCTCTTTTTTTGCATTATTGATATTTTCTCTTTATTTTCCTTCATTGGGGATCCTTGGACCCCAAGAAACTCTAATATTTCAAAATCCTTTTTATTGGATACTTATTATCCTTTTAGATGCATCTATATTCATTATTTCACATTATCTTGTTTATTTCTTATTAAAATATCTCTTTTTGAGGATTTCTCTTTATCTTTCTTTTTATTTTCCTCATTGGCATTCCATTTAACATTAGGAATCCTTTGGATATGAAAATCCATCAAGGATAACTCAACTATACCTCTTTTCACTTATTTTCTACATTTTATCGTTGTTTTCATTCTCTTTCTTAATAAATAAATATTTAATTGATCTTTTCTTTTCTTATTGCATTATTTTTGCAACTTTGGACTCCTTGAGACCCAAGGATCCCAAGAGGCATGAATCCACCTTTGGATTGTATATTTTTGCCTTCTAGAGGTTTCTACATTTTTCTTTTCTCCATTTCTTATTAATAATGGAGTTCCTTTTGTCTCTTCCTTGTTATTGGGCCCAATAACCAACAAAGCCCACAAAATAATCATCAAGGCTATTGTAAACAAAATCCATTTATTCAAAACAAATTATATCTTTATTTTTTCAAATATCTTTAATATGAGAAATCACATTTCTCACCAAATGAACCCAAAAGTTGGGGTTGTAACATCCTTCCCCTCTTATAGAAATTTTGTCCTCAAAATTCCATCAAGAAAACAAACAATTCAGGATAAGACTTTTCCATGTCCATCATTGGCCCCTATGTGGCTTTACCTTATCCATGGCACGTCCAAAGAACCTTTATCATCACATATTCTTTTCTCTGAGTTCTTTCACCTTGGCATCTATAAACCTCATAGGTGACTCAAGTCATTTCAGCCTCCCTTGGGGTTCACTAGGTTCATTGCTCCGCACATTGTGTGGGTACCTGACATAGTGCTCTAATTGGACACATGGAACTCATCACACATTACTTACATGGAAAACTAATTTCGAACCTACTTGGGTCCACACACATTCCTTGGTCATCTCCTCTAGGTCTATAGGGTGTCGACACTTTTGGGGTCATCCCTCTTCCCTTATGCATCCAACGAGTGCCCTATGCATCCGCCCTTTGGGTCCCATGAGTTCATGAAGGTGATCAATCTCCTAATCCATGGCCCTTAGACAATGATAGTTGTTACCTCCCGACCCTATGGTCATGTGCAACTAGGGAATTAGGCAACTCCTACTTCCATCGGTCTAATCCCTACCTGACCCTAGCATAGACTTAGAACCTTACTCAAGCCATCATCATCTCTCTCTCTCTCTGCATTCATGGCTGACTTCCATCCTTTCATAGGGGTCATGGCAACCTACCTACCTTGGTCAGGCCCCATATCAGTTACCTCCATGGTAACACATCCACATGCACTTAGAGATGGTTATCTATGGGTCGACAGGTTCATTCTCATACCATGTACTTTTCACTTAGCTTCTCACGATCTTATGAGACCTCTTTAGGTTTCCACAAAACCCACAAAACTGGTATACACCCTACCAAAGGGTCCCTCTCCCAGGATGGGAGGAAACTACAACTCTTGACAATAAGATCACAAACATCCTTAGGGTTTATATTCACATGAGCATGCTTAACCCAGCAGCCACTAAGGCACAAGCAGACCACCTACTAAACCATGCTAGGTCATACTTGTTCTCATCCTCAACATTGGATCAAGATCATACCTTCCCATGTCATCACTTAGTTGTGGGGGTTCATCAAACATACCTTTAAACTTAAGGGGTTTCCCTCTCCTCTAACCATGAGGGGTACCATGCTCAAATCTATAGAAACTCAAATCTCGTCATGAGCATCAAGTGCACCACTTCCCCTCTTATAGGCCTAGGAACCCTAGGTTCACTTCTCTAATTTCCAATTGTCTGCTCAACCTCTTAACCACAAACCAAACATGTACAAGGTATGACATGCACTTCCTATCATAACCAGGTATAAGGCCTCACAACCTATTACTAAACCTCTTCAAGGTCTAAGGAATTCTTCTTCCTATCTCAGAAGGTAAACACCTATACCATAGGCACATAGGTTCCAGAAGCCTCATCCTCTCTCTAGGGTTTGGTTCCTCTAATGGAAACCAAGATATCATCAGCCTTCAGGGATCAAGCATGGGGAAACCACTATCATCCAATTAGGTCACATCATTCTCATCTCCCTACTGTTCCTCATATCTCGGAGTCTAGGCTTTCAACCTTCTTGCTTGGGGTCCTGCTCTCTCTCTAGAGCTAACCTTACAAACAACCTAACTACTAGAGGTCCTCTCTTCATGAAGATGGATCAAGCTCACAAGCATATCTCTACATGGTGAAGTTTATGTTCAAACTTATGTTCGCTCATGATTATCTTTATGCTTATATCATAAGCTATCCATCATACTCTCCTTGATGTATTCTACTATGCCATACTCATATAAGCTCATGGGGTTTCCATAGGTTCTTCTCTAACCTCATCAATGAAGGAGTTATCCTTCACTCTAACATGCATGACCCTTCCCAGGGTTGGGTCACCAAAGGTACTAGGTCATCCAACCTCACATGGCTCATAACGTCATGGTCATCCAAAATCATGTCCCTCCAAACACCTGGTCTACTAAGACATCTAACTCATCATGTCATCTCTCTCGCTAACCTTCACTTAGGGTTAGGGTTAACATCATCCTCATAGGATGTGCTGGGTCTATACTTGTAATGGAGATCTCTACCTCCAAGAAGAACTCTCATTACTTATCCTCCTGATAAGAAGGTCTAGCCTCAGGTCTCTCCTGAGGGCATGACAACTTATGTCATACGACCTAAGCATGTATCTATTCTTTTATGCTCAATCTATTAAGCTTATGTCCATGACATCTTATTTACATGCTTTTTATTAATTTGGTGGAGGATTCTTTAAACCTTATCAACCTTACCCATACCTCAAGAGGGTCAGGAAAAAAGGGAAAACCCTAATCCTTATAATCATTTACAACATTTGAGTTGAGAAGGGATGAACAAGATGAGAGAGTCCTAAAGCAATCTTATTTCAAGTTAAATCATGAGACTTTGGCCAGGCAATCACACAGATCCGGGAGTCCTCGTATTCTGACTAGCGGTGTAGAGGAAAATCTTGCCAGCCCCTGGGCGTGATCCTTTTCTAGACACTTCTGGCTTTCAGAAATTCCTCTAATAACTCCCTTGGGTTCTACAGAGTTTGTAAAATTTAATAATTATTACACATTAAATGAGGAACCCATGCTCTGATACCAAATGTAATGACCCTGCCTCCCAGTAACCCCCTATTAATGGAGACCAAGAAGTCAGAGCTGTTATCCCAATTTCTAGATCAAAGGTTTGACAAATAATCGATAATAATGATCAAATTCTACCAAACTAAACTGAAAGGTTGTAATAAAATTTAACTTTTCATACCTTTTTCAAAAACATGGATATCTACTTCTATCCACATGGATTATATTCTAACTAATCCTCCTTTGAACTTTAATTCTCATTTAATTCCACATATGCCACTTTACTATTTGTTCTTTTCACTTGTACCTAAAATGCCAACAAACAAAACGTCGGTCAGCATAAAGCTGGTATGTGGGGGAAATAATAATCGTGCAACTATGATAACAATATAATCATCCAATTATCATTTAATAGCCAAGATTATGTCTTAAGAAATACTACTCAATCCTTACCTATCCCCTATCTTTATGTTGTACCTGTAGTGGACTTGGATACTACCTCTCTCTATGGTAGATCCTTACCCCCATGGCCCTACCTCACATGTAGCCAATACTTAGGGTTATAGATTTGCATGGCCCTACCCAAAGGTAGCCCAATCCCTGACTCAAGGTGACTTGATGGACCTACCCCATTGGTAGCCATGTACTAAGTCATCCAATGACCTGATGGACCTACCCCATGGGTAGCCATGTACTAGGTCAAACCATTAAGCCACAGAGGGGACTAGGATCTGAGCTAGTAGGCACATATCTAAAATGATAGTCATATCCACAATATAGTTTGCATGAATTAAATTCATGCAAAAGTTTAATTCAAGTCATCGAGGAAAACTTTGGAAAACCTCGAAAAACTAATTCGAGATATTCATAAGCGTAACCACATACCGGTCAGGCAGATTTGAGACAGAATCAACCAAGAAGGGAAATCCAATCAAGCAAGTACAAGAATCCTGAAATCACATCTTGTTCATTTTTATCAAAATCTATTCAAACCATCTTGCCACTTAAGGTTTCTATTCCTTTTTAGTATTTCTACCTCTTTTAGGGTTTACTTTGCAATTAGGGTTTATACTTCATTTTACTCTTTTAAACCCTAATTTCTCATCTATCCTTCATAAAAGATACTAAGGTTATCTTATAACCACATATAACCCTGATATCAAAAAAAGCATAATTAACCATCAAATAAGTCCATTAATCCTCTTTTACATTAAAGCTACCATTTTTATCCTTTTAATTCATGACAAGATCATTATGCTTATTTATCATCAATTCATAGTTCTTTATGGTCTAAATCACATATGAACTCTATTTGTGATTAGTTAATACCTTTATCCATCAGAAAACCCTAGTTACTAAATTAAGGGTATTTATCCACAATTAGGAACTTTTATACTCAAACTATCTTAGAATTATCATATCTCAACTTTATTCACAATTCTGAATCATTAAAACCATTATGAGTCACTTTTACAAATATTAGGGTTTCAAGGCCCATTAAAGCATACTTATGCATTTGAACGCTCAATTAAACTAATTACGAGCAAAGTTCATCATTTTTTATATTAATGTATCTTTTCATGATTAACAGACTAATATCAACTTTAATCATCCATTAAACCCTACTAATTTCATTAATCATCTCAAAATAGTGTTTCTTAATCTTTAATTCATTCAAGTTAATAACTTACATTGCTTTTTGAATAGTAAGAGGAATTAGCTTCTAAATATATTTTTATTGGATTCCGCTAATTTTTCTGAGCAAGTTTCATATTTTATGCATATACATCCGAGCTACTATTAAGGAGATATGGTTTTTGTAATAAAACCTTACTTGGGCCAATCAGCAAGCGCCACGTCGCCTCCTTCTCATGCAACTTGCTCGGATGTTTGGAAACATAATGAATTTCCACTTATACCCCCGTGTGGCTCCTCGGTTCTTCTCGATACAGAAGGGAAAAACCGTCCAGTATGCCCCATCATCTTCAACCTCACGACAACCTTGCACTGGCTGCTCTGGTTGCGATTGGCGCGACCTTTCTACCCCTTCCCTGACCCTGACGGTCACTAGGGAAGGTCCTCCTCCCTCCGTTGTACTCCGACACACGTGGCGGTGCTCTTCTCTCGCAGCCAGGATGGCTGGCCTACCCTAGCCGGGCCTGCAACCTGCGATCGACCTGGAAGCCGCGTTGCAGGTGCTGCACGATGGCGGCAGGCAGGGAAAGGTGGCCAACCACCCTATATCCTCAAAGCTGCTTCGTGCCTCCACCCAGATCCCTCCACAATTGCTAGTTGCCACCAAGATAGCCGTATGTGTTCTTGGTTAGGGTTTGAAATGAAAACAAACAAGAAGAAGATGAGGAAGAGAGAGAAAGGACTTGGGATTCTCTTAAACTCAAGTCGTAGGATCTACCCCTTATATAGGGGAGGGTATCCATGCCCCAAGACGTTCATCCAAGAGGGAACAAGCCCTCTCCTATTAGGAATCCTATTCCTTCCATGAGAAACAAGCTTCTCTCTCTTAAACATCTTCTTAAAACAACATATTCATTGAATTTTTTAGGAATACAAAAATCCTCTCCCTTATTCTCTTTAGACTTCCCTTTTAATTCATTGGCCACAAAATTATATTTTCTTTTAGTAGAAAAATACTTCCTTTTTAACAATGCCAACGTAATTCATTAATAATGCATCACATTATCCTCTTTTTTTGCATTATTGATATTTTCTCTTTCTTTTTCTTCATTGGGGATCCTTGGACCCCAAGAAACTCTAATATTTCGAAATCCTTTTTAGTAGATATGTATTATCCTTCTAGATGCATCTATATTCATTATTTCACATTATCTTGTTTATTTCTTATTAAAATATCTCTTTTTGAGGATTTCTCTTTATCATTCTTTTTATTTTCCTCATTGGCATTCCATTTAACATTAGGAATCCTTTGGATACGAAAATCCATCAAGGATAACTCAACTATACCTCTTTTCACTTATTTACTACATTTTATCATTGTTTCAATCTCTTTCTTAATAAATAAATATTTAATTGATCTTTTCTTTTCTTATTGCGTTCTTTTTGCAACTTTGAACTCCTTGAGACCCAAGGAAACCAAGAGGCATGAAATCCACCGTTGGATTATATATTTTTTCCTTCTAGAGGTTTCTACATTTTTCTTTTCTCCATTTCCTATTAATAATGGAGTTCCTTTTGTCTCTTCCTTGTTATTGGGCCCAATAGCCAATAAAGCCCACAAAACAATCATCAAGGCTATTGTAAACAAAATCCATTTATTCAAAACAAATTATATCTTTATTTGTTCAAATATCTTTAATATGAGAAATCACATTTCTCACCAAATGAACCCAAAAGTTGGGGTTGTAATAGAAGATATGTGGATTTTGGGAATTCCAAATCGCTTTGTGATAGTGGTGAAAATACTAGATCATTGGTCTCAATTTGGTCCCCTGAAACTAATGAGACAAGTCCCATATGAATTGTCACAGAAGAGAGTGAGAACTGACTTGAGGGGGAACCCAATAGTGTTGGTCTCTTGCCCCTGTGTTGGTGATGATCCACAGACTATCTGATCTCAGATCAGTAGTAGGGACCCGACTGATATTTGTGTCATGAAACAAAGTCCCAGATTATCCAAAATTTGGTGTGTTAGAGATATATTCCGTGTTAATTTCCTCACTGTGACGTCCCCGGATTTTGGCTTTTCCAAACCCTATTGGGAATGAGATGTCAGAATCCGAAAAAATCATCCAATCATATCAGAGAGCGATGCGGAAGCGAAATACGCATACATGAACATACAATTATAACATACACCATAACATTTCTCAGCATTCAACATGTATATTACAAAATGAATTACATTTACATATTAAAAGAAGATTTACAAGTCTATGAACATGTATGCTAATCAGGATCTACACAATAGGTACAACCTGGACAACTGCTCACTTCCTTTCTTTTTCTCCCACGCTAGCTCTGAACCTAAAACATACGTGAAATAGTGAATCAACACACAAGGTGTTGTGTACGTGGATAGAAAGATACATACTAATATGTTTGCATAATTGAAATAACGTGAGATGGAAAGAGTAAAAGAAAACATTATTTAAAGCGATAATCAGGTAAACATTCCTTTTATTGCTTTCACTTTGATGCGGTTGTACTACACATACTTGCACTTGACTTACATCTAGTGTGGGAAATATAGCATCATCATACATCTAACATGGGCCAAGGAATCATACATCCATGTTAGGAAACATACATCCACACCAGGCTATGTGCTCTAGTAGCTACAACCCATCATACTCATTTATGTTCTATTAGATTTGGCGAAGTATAATTCATACTAGTTCAACCAAGCAATCATATCCAAATACGAGCATTCAAGATATTGCATATCATAGGCAACCAGAAAACTAGTATTATACTTAATAAATCCCACGTACCTGAGTTCAGAGAATCTTTATACATCCATGATCATCTAGAACTTTGTCCATTACCTGATTAAATATAATTGAGCATCATTAATACAAGTTTCATCATTATTAATGGTATTTAGGTCCAACTAGGGTTTTGGTCGAACCTAGGTCAATGTAATGTTAGGATGGTGTCTAATATTTTTAGTCTGATCTATATGTCATTATTAAGGTCGGGTACGAATTTCATATTTTTCTGATGCCTTATCTATTATCTATAATTAATATAAGGTTAAAAGCATCTAAAAAGCATAAATTGGAAAAGACCAAGTATTTTGATATAATTCTCATATCAAAGTTCACATTTGGTTTCCAAGTGGTATTAGGGTTCAAGAGTATTGTTTTTGTATTTTATATCCATCATTTTCTAATTATACAAATTAAATGAACCCTAAAAGAAGCATTTCACCCTAAACTAAATATCATCAGTAGTTGTACTTCAAAATCCAAAACTAAGGTTTCAGTAATATAGGGGATGTTTTTTTGAGTCTGGGGATATTTTTGGGGTATTTTTAGGCCAAGGGAGCTATTTATATTGCAATTTCTAAGATCTATACATATACTGAATTTTCGAGTGAATTATTACCTTTAGGCGAATCAGGCGCTGCCACGTGGCTCGTTTGGACTCCTTGAGCCTGCTTTGGCTGACCGGTTCAGTCAAATTGGACCCGGTTCAGTATGGGTTGACGATCAAGAGGGACCGGTCTTCTTTGTCCCTCTCGCTCACGCCCTGGAACCCAATGCGGGACTCCGCTCTCTGCCCGGGGTGCGCCGCCGTGAGGGATGGAAGTGGTGAGGAAACCACTCACTACCTTAATCCCTCTTAATCCAAAACTAGGGCCGTTAGACTCCAACCTCTCCTCCGTGAAGGTCTGGGATCCTAGTTCTCTTCGACGAGATCTCCCTATGGCTTCCTGGCTCCTTCTCCTCCTGTTCCTTTGGGCACTGCTTGAAGTCAAGCTCCAAGGTGATCTGGGCCTGAAGCAGCCGCCACCATCAACTTTCTCTCTAGTGAGCAAGGAATCCAGGTCAAGGTCTCCTCCTTTTATAGGCTCTGCTACCAAGATATTCGTCTTGTTCTAGCAACTTTCCCTGGTTCTAGACATTCACGCGACTCATGATGAACATGCCTCCCTGGATGGAGGAAGCAAATCTGAATCCATCGGTCTCCCTGCCTCTTTCCGTTTGACGATGGCACCACCAGATCCTACCGATCTTCTGTTCCAATGCCACTGCGTGGAACATGCACAGAAAGCACTATTTAAGGATCCAAGTCCTTTGTAGCTATCAGCCTCGAAGTTACAATGCCGAACATTGGATCTCTGGTCACGGATGCGAGAGGGGTAGCCTCCTATCTAAACCGTGTTACATGAGTTAGACACCTCAGGCAGGCATCCCTCCAATCTCAATCTAGGAGGTGAAACTTTGGGGATCTGTGAGTTCATTGGCGTTCTGCACACTGGGTCTTCCCATGCCCCTCCTTCCTCGATGACCAAGGTAGACTCTCAAGTCTCAAGAACATGCTGTATCTCCTTCTGACGACGCCGGGTCTGGAGAAAAAATGGCTGGTTCACTGTAAAGGGCAGTGGGGGAGGACGGAATGGAAAAGGGGAGTTGAGAACACATCACACATCTGTGAAAACCTAACATGTGGGGAGATGGAAATTGATTTTGTGAGGTGTTAGTTAGCTGGTTTGAGAAGCTTGCAACCTATTATGCGATCAGTTCCAACTTATTCGGAAGTGGAAGACCAAGTATCTCCTCTTTGTGAGGTCATCACCACATGACTATGAAACTAACTCCCATGCGGCCATCACTTCCAACCATATATGTGTGACACTTATTTAACAACCAACTTAGGTCAAAAGTTAACCCACACCTTATCTAATAATTCCAATGACTTTTTTCTAACACATAGATCACTCAAATTCCATGAAAAAGTAATCATGCCTCCATAATCAAATTCTTTTGTTCTACACTTAGTTTGGTTCACATACAATGGTATTTGATCACCTAAATAAATTCCTTAAGGGATCATTTCACTAGTCATCAAGATCACTAAATGGATGTTTACCCTCATAAATCCTCAATTCTCTTTACAGAACCAACTCTTCATCGATGCGCTATCATGATCGTGAAATGTGTCTATAATTGCACTTTTTGGGTGGAAAGAGTCAATAATTAAATAACCAATTCCTCTATTTGGTGTCAACATCTACATGACGATCATGGTCTTCAAATACTATATTGGGTATCATAATCGTAAAATTGCGGTCATCACATTCACCTGACCTTATATGGAATTTCGTCCTCGAAATTCAGTCGATCTTTTACTCAAGGTGATGTTAAGAAGTCCATATTCTTATAGTCACCACTCCTAGGTACCAAAACCATCATAATTCTGGATGTAGCCTAAGTTTTCATCTTTAGTTCATAGTATCTTGGGTGTACTCACCCCACCTTAAATAAGAGGAACCATCATTTAATGACTTATTCATATTCTTTTATGTTAGGACTTACATCTCGTAATCCCTTAAGATATAGGTATTTTATTTTCCTTTGCAATCTTTGGGGTTGAAAGGGTATTACTCAAGGTTTCATCCTTCACCCTAGTAAATAACACAAGGTGATGTCAAGATCTCATGCCATTATTGTCTAGAATTTCCAAACTTAACCCTATTAATATTGTTCTAGATCAACATCATACTAGATTTTCATCATTGAAGAGAATTGATCTTCATTTTATATATTAGGGTCTCACCCTATTGTGTGATATTCATACTCAACTTAGAACCATACCTTGAGAAGGATCAAAGTTACGAGCTATATTTCTGATCATATATCCTATGATCCAAAAATATCTTTATATCAAGTTCATGAGTTCAACTTTTTATGTCTTGCATGTATTGTGTGAAGGGAAAAAGAGAATATACTAAGTTTATCCCATGATCTCAACATTATATCTTTCATGTTTCATATGAAGGGGAAGATAATATTTTAAAGTCAAACTTATCATGATTTCAATCTTGGGTACTACATCTATGATATGGGGGGAATATAGAATAGGTCAAGCTTATACGAGTGACTCCTCATATATAAATCATCTATATAGCTCAAGTGAGGTTTCTATCATTATATATATTAAGAAAGAGAAGAAGAAGGGAGAACATGTATTTTGAGTATCTTTTGCACAAAGCATCTTACTCTCATAACTAGAGTTCATAGATTACCTCACTTGCAACTAATGATGAGATTCACAAAATATGTCACTCCAGCTAGGACCTAACTCAGCCAAAGGATTGACTTTATCATATGGGTCATCTACCCATCCTTTTATTTTACCCAATTCTCACATATAGATTTGAATCATGCATAAGGACTCAACTCAACACTCAAGAGTAATCTAGTATAGGACATTTTTTTTAAACACATATCTCATATATTGGAGGCTAGGTCCTATGACCTTCTCCCTATGGGTCTTACTCTCTCTAGAGTTCACCACATATCTCATCCTACCACTAGATATCCCCCTTGTATAATATCTTGAGGCTCATGCACACTCATCTCTATCTTAACTTAGCTTATCTTAAGTAAGAAAAAGGAATGTACTTTCATCATCAAGATTTTGCATAAATTCTACAAAATTAGATTCAACAAGTATACAACTCAAACCTTTATAAGGAAACTTATACCATCAGAGATCAAACTTAGATAATTTTCACATGCTTATTTCAACTATCGTTCTATCATCTACTCTATGTATCACATATCTTGATAAGGATCTAGACATCTAATCTAGACTACTCTCTCTTCTAGAATGATGTCACTCCCTTTCACTTAGGTTGCATGAACATCCACTACTCTCCTGTGTGAGGGACACATTTTTATATTTACACATATATAATAAAATATTATATAGTTTTTCTCCGAGAAAGAAGGCGTCAGAGAAAACTATCGAGGGGCAAGCCGATTGGGAAACAAAACCAAACCAGCAAACTCGAGTTCCCACACACAGTAGATAGTCCAGTGCCATGTCACCTAGTGAAATGGTGAGAACATGGTGTAGATTAGTGTAGCAACCCATTACATGTGAGCTCTATATGAAAAGGGTTTCTCACACTTATCTAAACCTAGTTCTCGAACATCTAGGTTCTAACTTAGAGGCTAAGTCAAACCTTATTCTTATAGAACAACTTACTAAGTTTCTAGGGTTTAAGGTGAAAGGTGAAAATTAGTTTAATGTTTCATGGTGAGCAATTGTTAGGTGTAGCTAATGTTCATGCTCTGATACCAATTGTGACGTCCCCAGATTTTGGCTTCTCTAAACCCTATTGGGAATGAGATGTCAGAATCCAAAAACATCATCCAATCATATCAGAGAGCGATGTGGAAGCAAAATATGCATACATGAACATACAATTATAACATACACCATAACATTTCTCAGCATTCAACATGTATATTACAAAATGAATTACATTTACATATTAAAAGAAGATTTACAAGTCTATGAACATGTATGCTAATCAGGATCTACACAATAGGTACAACCTGGACAACTGCTCACTTCCTTTCTCTTTCTCCCACGCTAGCTCTGAACCTAAAACATACGTGAAACAGTGAATCAACACACAAGGTGTTGTTTACGTGGGTAGAAAGATACATACTAATATGTTTGCATAATTGAAATAACTTGAGAAGGAAAGAGTAAAAGAAAACATTATTTAAAGCGATAATCAGGTAAACATTCCTTTTATTGCTTTCACTTTGATGCGGTTGTACTACACATACTTGCACTTGACTTACATCTAGTGTGGGCAATATAGCATCATCATACATCTAACATGGGCCAAGGAATCATACATCCATGTTAGGCAACATACATCCACACCAGGCTATGTGCTCTAGTAGCTACAACCCATCATACTCATTTATGTTCTATTAGATTTGGCGAAGTATAACTCATACTAGTTCAACCAAGCAATCATATCCAAATATGAGCATTCAAGATATTACATATCATAGGCAACCAGAAAACTAGTCTTATACTTAATAAATCCCATGTACCTGAGTTCAGAGAATCTTTATACATCCATGATCATCTAGAACTTTGTCCATTACCTGATTAAATATAATTGAGCATCATTAATACAAGTTTCATCATTATTAATGGTATTTAGGTCCAACTAGGGTTTTGGTAGAACCTAGTTCAATGTAATGTTAGGATGGTGTATAATATTTTTAGTCTGATCTATATGTCATTATTAAGGTCGGGTACAAATTTCATATTTTTCTGATGCCTTATCTATTATCTATAATTAATATAAGGTTAAAAGCATCTAAAAAGCATAAATTTGAAAAGACCTAGTATTTTGATATAATTCTCATATCAGAGTTCACATTTGGTTTCCAAGTGGTATTAGGGTTCAAGAGTATTGTTCTTGTATTTTATATCCGTCATTTTCTAATTATACAAATTAAATGAAGCCTAAAAGAAGAATTTCACCCTAAACTAAATATCATCAGTAGTTGTGCTTCAAAATCCAAAACTAAGGGTTCAGTAATATAGGGGATGTTTTTCTGAGTCTGGGGATATTTTTGGGGTATTTTTAGGCCAAGGGAGCTATTTATAATGCAATTTCTAAGATCTGTACATATACTGAATTTTCGAGTGAATTATTACCTTTAGGTGAATCAGGCGCTGCAACGTGGCTCGTTTGGACTCCTTGAGCCTACTTTGGCCGACCGGTTCAGTCGAATTGGACCCGGTTCAGTCTGGGTTGACGGTCAAGAGGGACCGGTCTTCTTTGTCCCTCTCGCTCACGCCCTAGAACCCGATGCGGGACTCCGCTCTCTGCCCGGGGTGCGCCGCCGTGAGGGATGGAAGTGGTGAGGAAACCACTCGTGACCTTGCTCCCTCTTAATCCAAAACTAGGGCCGTTAGACTCCAGCCTCTCCTCCATGAAGGTCTGGGATCCTAGTTCTCTTCGACGAGATCTCCCTATGGCTTCCTGGCTCCTTCTCCTCCTGTTCCTCTGGGCACTGCTTGAAGTCAAGCTCTAAGGTGATCTGGGCCTGAAGCAGCCGCCGCCATCAACCTTCTCTCCGGCGAGCAAGGAATCCAGGTCAGGGTCTCCTCCTTTTAGAGGCTCTGCTACCAAGAGATCTGTTTTGTTCTAGCAACTTTCCCTGGTTCTAGACATTCACACGGCTCATGATGAACGTGCCTCCATGGATGGAGGAAGCAAATCTGAATCCATCGGTCTCCCTGCCCTCTTTCCGTTCGACGATGGTACCACCAGATCCTGCCGATCTTCTATTCCAATGCCACTGCGTGTAACATCCATAGAAAGCACTGTCTAAGGATCCAAGTCCTCTGTAGCTATCAGCCTCGAAGTTTCAATGTCGAACATTGGATCTCTGGTCACAGATGCGAGAGGGGTAGCCTCCTATCTAAATTGTGTTACAGGAGTTAGACACCTCAGGCAGGCATCCCTCCAATCTCGATCTAGGAGGTGAAACTTTGGGGATATGTGAGTTCATTGGCATTCTGCACACTGGGTCTTCCCATGCCCCTCCTTCCTCGACGACCAAGGCAGACTCTCAAGTCTCAAGAACATGTTGTATCTCCTTCTGACGACATCGGGTCTGGAGAAAAAATGGTTGGTTCACTGTAAAGGGAAGTGGGGGAGGACGGAATGGAAAAGGGGAGTTGAGAACGCATCATGGATCTGTGAAAACCTAACATGTGGGGAGATAGAAATTGATTTTGTGAGGTGTTAGTTAGCTAGTGCGAGAAGCTTGCAACCTATTATGTGGTCAGTTCCAACTTATTCGGAAGTGGAAGACTAAGTATCTCCTCTTTGTGAGGTCATCACCACATGACTATGAAACTAACTCCCATGCGGCCATCACTTCCAATCATATATGTGTGACACTTATTTAACAACCAACTTAGGTCAAAAGTTAACTCACACCTTATCTAATAATTCCAATGACATTTTTCTAACACTTAGATCACTCAAATTCCATGAAAAAGTAATCATGCCTCCATAATCAAATTCTTTTGTTCTACACTTAGTTTGGTTCACATACAATGGTATTTGATCACCTAAATAAATTCCTCAAGGGATCATTTCAGTAGTCATCAAGATCACTAAATGGATGTTTACCCTCATAAACCCTCAATTTTCTTTACAGAACCAAGTCTTCATCGATGTGCTATGATGAACGTGAAATGTGTCTATAATTTCACTTTTTGGGTGGAAAGAGTCAATAATTAAATAACCAATTCCTCTATTTGGTGTCAACATCTACATGACGATCATGGTCTTCAAATACTGTATTGGGTATCATAATCGTAAAATTGCGGTCATCACACTCACCTTATAAGAAAGCAACATATCCTAAAAATCATATAGGCCGATAGTTTTATCCAATTGAACCCAAGTTTCAGGGTTTCCTCTATTTTACCTTTATCTAGGTTTACACAAAGTTTGGGATTAAAAGGAGTACAATAAATACCTTTTTGTTAATCTTCCAATATTTACTTCATTTAACCACCTAGGACACTAGTAATCATATATTTATATCAAAACATGGATTTATCTTCATTTAGTCATTATATCATATTGAGAAAAGTATCATATCATATTATTAGTTGATACCCAAATTCTAAGAAATCAAGTAGATGCTATATAATTTCTCAACGAATTATCTAGGTCACTTATCACCATAGAATATTCTAGAATATTTCCAATTATCTCATAATGAGTTTATGAATCAACTCACATAATTAATGAGTTTATGAATCAACTCACACAATTATAGGAAATTCCAATTCCTTTATCCTATCTTCCATTGGGAATGTTTGTCATACTTAAAGTAGAATCTTGAATCTAATCACAAATCCAATAGTTCACACTTGGGCCTCAATGTGGGTCCACAAGCCTAACTATCTTTCTAGATGTGAAATAAGGCAATTTTTATCAATTTAGGCCTCATAATCGTAGATTTCCTCAACATTACATTATTTCCTTAAACTAAAGACTTTTTGGAAGTCATGAACTTAAAGTGAATCTCAGATTGAATCCAAATTTGCTAAATTTGGGGATCTTACATTAACCCCTATATAGACAACAAAATTATCCCCAAAATTCACATCTAATCAGGTTGTAGTGAATGTAACTCTTATTAGCTTCAAACATTAGGGCTAGAATCATTTCTTGGATAGGTTTTAAAGAGGATATCATTAATAACTTTTATTGATATGAAATTCCTCATGTTACTGAGGTTGGAACCCGAATTCAAACCAAGGGTGTTTCCGCATCCTCATTCACATCATGACATGATCACTGGGTACATTTTAACATTGTCATTTCAATTTCCCTTGGTGATTTTATTTTCATTGAGGTCTCAGTCCCACTAATCATTATTTCACTATATTTATGAGTTGATGAGGTAAAACCTCAAAACCCTAAATTATGACATAAATTCAACTTAGGGCATTCATTCTTACGTGTAAATTCTATGTATCACATATGATTACCCTATCTCTAACATCCATAAAGATGAAATAAGCATTTGGCACATCCCAAGTACAAAGTTCATCCCACAGTAGTAATAGAGATGGTGTATCCATACATTGTCTTATAGTTCACAATTTTGGTTGAATAAACCTTAACAATGACTTCATACATGAATACAATTTATTTCCCACGATTTTTATTAAATTTTCATGAACTCATATCCAAAGTGATTTTCTCATAATTCTTGAGCTTATTGAAAACTCCCTATAAATTTCATTTGGATCATTATTACATAACTTCTTGTGTCGCTTATATCTACATATTATGTGTCAGTATCCTTAGCCATCCTCTTAGGGTATATAGGGGTATAGGTGTAAGGAGTGGGACCCAAGAGTGGATCCACTCCTTACTAAAATAAAAAGGAAACATCCCATATATCTAACACCACTATAATTCTTTCACAAAAGGGATGATAACCAATTTCTCTAAAATGTATCTATCATGATACCAAATGTATCAGTGGAATAGAAAGTATCTAACTATTACAAAGCTTGATATTGTCACCATACTTCACCACACAGGGTGATACATATGAAAACTAACTAAATTAAATGATCAGCTGAGGGTCATCTGACTGGCTTGAGAAAGTCTCCTAGAAGGTTTTAGTTATACCTGATGTGGTCCTGGTCCAACCTGGTTACCTTCTCCTTCACCTACACCTGGAGTTGGAAGCATACCCCACTAAGATGAGAAAAGTAGATACATCAGCAAAATGCTGGTATGTGCATACTAAATTGAGTATTGAGCAGTATGTGAAATAAAGATTGTCAAATAAATAAGGCTTCCCATGGAAAAAGGAAAGGACTACCCAACGGGCATAAAAGAATATTAATTTCAAAAGATGATTAACAAGAGGAATACTTTCCATGAAATAAAATATAAAAGTTGTGCCACACAAGCACATATATATTTTTGGGCACAAAACCATATCAATAATATCACCTAGATGCATGTGAGATAAAAACAACACTAGAAAATTATAAATAACAATTGTGGCCAAGGCTCACAATCTTGAAACTTGATAGAATATGGCACACAATATATATAAAAGTGGGTAAAACCTGAGTATGGGGCACACAACCTCCATCCCAAAAATATAATATGTATAGACAACACAAAAACCAATGTAATTACACTACTCTACGGTTGATGAATCACATATGCAGTAAATGTGGAGGCAAGTGTAAAGTTTGGTATTTTATGGAATAAATAAAGTTTTCGTCACAAAAATGGACAAAATAAAACTTCCACAACAAAAGTGGGCAAAAGTGGCACATATCATAAATTAGAGTTTCATCATGAATAAAACTACAAGGTAGAGTCAAAAGAAATTCCAATGAAGTAGGATGATCATAATATCAGAATCAAGTAGAATATTTCACTTGAAATAAGTTCTCAGAAGGGATAGATTGTGTAGGTTATTATGTCAAGAGTTGGAGAAAATAGGTTTATTACTCAACAAGAATCATAGGGGATGTAAACATACTAAATGAGAGGATAGAATTAGTTTAATTGCTTAATATATCATAATTGGGGATGCAATCATACTTTGGGATGTTAGTCCACTTGTTAAATTCTAAATCTTAGATCCATGTTAGGGTTAGAAATTGTTCCAAGGTTCATAACATTGATGGTTGAGAAAAAATCACCACGAAAATCTTTGATGGCTCATACAAGGGACTTAAATAGGAGGATAAGAGAGAAGGCTAGGGTAAACTATTAGTCAAGTGATTTCTATGTGTGTGAAGGCCATGAGGAGGCATCTATATATAGGACTATTTGGCTTGGGTAGAAAGAAACTTACCTATTTTTGTTTACTAAGGAAAATATACAACATATATTATAAATGGAGAAAAGTCAAGAATTTGTTAAAAATGATAGGTAAGAAAATAAAAAACCATATCAAATGGAATGTGTTAAATTAAACAATTAACAATTAATGTTTCCAATTGTATATTGTCTTTTCACATTTATTTGAGGGTCCAAAGAAAGTTAAAATAAAGTAAATTTTGACACATGTTAACTAAGCCATGAAGAATTCGAATTGTACATTAGTTTTCATTTTTCAAATGTTCAATATGTCATTTACTTTATTTGAATCCTTTTAGCTTTATATTGTTAATTTATTTTATAATTTGTTTATGGGTACTATAATTATCCAACTAAAAAGGAACTTGGAAATTAGACAATTAATATATGAGAAATAAATTTCACATTACTTTCTTGTTTAAAAGTTGTATAGTGGATTATTTCATATACATGATCATTTTACTTACTATGTTGGGTATTTATGATTATTTAAAAATTGTTCACTCTTGAGAGAAGTAAATAATAACTTATATTTACTTAAATTCCTCAATCTCTCTTCATAATCCACAATTATGTTTATTTCTAATTTCTTTCGGATAATAGTAACTTAGTTTCCCATTCCATGTTATTTGTTTTCAAAATTCTATTAACATCATCTAAAGATAATCAAAAAGGGGAAATCATATTCTCTTCTTTCTTTTATACACATTTTACATCTAATTATTTAGTACACACGAGTGTGATGCTATTATTTACATATGTATTTTTTAGTGTGTTCCTAAAATAAATTTTGGATTTTATTTCTTTTATGTTGTATGTACAACATTGTTTCCCATTATGCTACACAACAATTTTATTTATTACAATCCATACAAGTTGGTTTATATTATTCATTTAACATATTAGATGTTTTCTTTTTAATAATAAATTCAATATTTTTGGACTTATCTTTCATTTTCTTTCCTTAAGGAATTTGAGGCATCTAGAAACTCCTAAAAGATGTGAAACTTGGCCCTTAAGAAAAATAAAACATGTAAGATATGATTTTGCAATTAATTTCCCTTTTGGGGTTATTTAACGTGTAATTTAATATTTGGGGCTTAAGTGTACATTTTCTCTCCTACATTACACTAGGATAGGCAAGTTTGTCCAAATAAGGTGAAAATTCATGCATAGGCTAAATTTTAGTATGTACATTTTGAATTTGATGTTTAACTCCACTTTTGGATAACTAAAATAATTTATTTAATTCTTTTTTCTCTTATCCTATTTTCTTTCCCAAATAGAATAAAAATAGTTATCACTATGCAAATAATGTGAAGCTTTGCACCCAAGGCAACTGCGACCCAAGGAACATGTTTTATCATTATATTTTACTTTTTAATTCCCTTTATGATCTATGACACCATTAGAAATGTTTGTATTATTAGCATTGTGTTTATCAAAACCAAACATGCATTCAATTGAGTCTTATTATCTTCAATACATTTTTAAAAGAGCTATATATTATTATTTTGTATGAAATTCTACATTTTACTTATTTTATATATTTAATCCATTAATTTCGTATTTATTTAAATAATATAAAATTATAAATATTTATCGACAGGGAATTACCAATTGTTACTCCAAAGCATATTATTCATTTTTATTTAGCCATTATGTTAGTAAAAATATATATTTAACATATTTCAAGATTATCATTACAAGTTGGCACATAATTAAGTCATTATGTAAATGTGTTTATATTTTATCCTTATTTGGTCAAATTTAAAGAACAAATCTCACTAGCTTTCTAATCATGGAATAGAGTAGGATTCTTGGTTCTGGTTTGTTACAATGTTCCACCCCTTAAAAGGGTTACTTACACAAAATCTAATCATCCAAGACACATCAATCACCTATACTCAACCCCATAAAAAGGTTTGACCTAATAAGTCAAGATAAACAATATCGAGGTACTATGGTCATGTAAGCATCTCTCAGTTGTGAAATATTTTTTTCCTATAGGTGTTTATGTTGTCCGTGCATCCAACTATCCAGTCAAAACCACTTAGGGTTGAAATTTAGGTCCTTGTGTAGCTAACCTTACAAACCTAAGATTCTAATGAACATGCAAAAGTCATAGGGTACAAAGGGTAGGTTTTTTAACTAAACCTTTATCACAAAACATATCTTTCTATTCATCGCGTCATGCAGAAAATAGGTTCTAGGGTAACCATCCTAAGGCAAACAAGATTGAAATAGTTAGATAACCGACAACCACTAGCTCTGATAACATACTGTAAGGAGTGGGACCCAAGAGGCGATCTATTCCCTGCTAAATTAAAAAAAAGGAAACATCCTACATATAAAACACCAATATAATTTTTTCACAAATATGATGATAACAAATTTGTTGAAAATGTATGTATCATGATACCAAATGTAGCACGTGAATACAAAATATCTTACAATGATAAAGCTTGATATTGTCACTATAGTTCACCACACATGGTGATACATATGAAAACTAACCAAACTAAAGGATCAGTTGAGGGTCATCTAACCACCTCGAGAAAGTCTCCCAGAAGGTTTCAGTTATACTTGATGTGGTCCTGGTCCAACTTGATTATGTTCTCCTTGATCTATACCTAGGGTTGGAAGTGTACTCTTGTAATAGGAGAAAAATAGATACATCAACAAAATGCAGGTATGTGCATACTAAATCGAGTATTGAGAAATATGAGAAATAAAGGTCATCAAATAAACAAGGCTTCCCATGGAAAAAGGAAAGGACTAACCAATTGGGCATAAAAGAATATGAATTTCAAAATATGATAAAAAAGGAATGCTTTTGATGAAATAAAATATAAAAGTCGTGCGACATAAGTACATATAAATTTTTGGGCACAAAAAACATATTAATAATATCCCCTGCATGCATGTGAGATACACTTAACACTAGAACAATATAGATAGCAATGGCGGACTAAGGCTCAGAATCCTTAAACCTGATAGAGTATGACACACAACCATCTCCCCAGTATATATAAAAGTGGGCACAAAACATGGGTATGGGATACACAACCTCCATCCTCAAAATATAATATGGGAAGACAGCCCAAAAACAAATGTAATTACACTACTCTAGGTCTACTGATTTACATAACATGCAATAAATGTGAAGGAAAGTGTAAAGTTTGGTCTTTTATGGAATAGATAAAGTTTCCATCACAAAAGTGGACAAAATAAAACTTCCACCACAAAAGTGGGAAAAAGTGGCACATACCATCAGTTAGAGTTTCATCATGAAGAAAAGTACAAGCTAGAGTCAAAAGAAAATATGATGAAGTAGGATAATCATAATATCAGAATCAAGTAGAATATTTCACATAGAATAAGTTCTCAGAAGAGATTGATTGTGTATGTTATTATGTCAAGAGTGAGAGAAAATATGTTATTTCTCAACAATAATAATAGGGGATGCAAACATACTATAAGAGAGGATAAAAATAGTTTAATTGCTCAATATAGAATACTCAACATGCTAACTTCTCAATTGACTTAAAAAATTGTTGGAAAATTTCACAGTCAGATTAGAGAACTTTTTACATTTATATTATTGTAATTTATCAAATATGATACATACACTACCATGATTTCTTATAATATGTTTTGTGTTTTATTTATTTCTCTATACAAAAATGTATCTTTGATCTATTTTTTGTGTGCTTGAACTTAGAGTAGTATGACATATTTAAAATAATCACTTAATTAGTAACTTGCAACTAACTTTTCTTAGTCATGCCATTCTCTTGAATTCCAGTATTATAATATTCTGATGTCTTCATATATCCTAACGTTGCATTATCATATCTTGTTCTTATTCAAATATTGTAGGAGTCATTGATTTAGTATTGCATCTTGCAATCCGGACCAGGACGAACCTATAGTCCTGAAGCTAAGTGCTACCCAAGATTAAACAAATCATATTTATGTCAAACACGGGAATAGATACTCACTTAGGGTAACTCATATTATAATTACTTCAGGCCAATTTTATTTCAAGAATAATAAGTAATATCTGAAGTAAATTTGGATTGAATGTGTCATATATGAATTACTTCAGACCTATTATATACATATGTTATTTTAACAATATCTAACTTATTAATCTTTTGGTCAATTTATGAATGCCCTGGACCCACACGAGGTGTGCCACAACATGTGGAAACATCAAAACAAGCTACATATCATCATACAAGACTTAGAACAAACTCAACAGTCTAATTCTAGTAACTAGCTACCCACTCTGCAATGGCCTCGCCAAGTCTGGTCATGACCACATCTTGTTGTTTCAATTAACAATTTTTCCAATGAATATTATTTTATCCTCCTCTGGTAGAATATCTTTCAATTTGTTAATATTAGAAAAACATAGATAAATGTATCATTGATCCAAAAAAATAATTACAATCATGATATCTTGTCTATAAAAATGATATGAACTTATAAAGAATGGTAATGGAGCAAAATGTAATTCATTTCCTCAAAACCTTGAATATTCTCTTACTTAAACTGAAATCTAATTAGATAATTATATCAGATGCTAATATCAAGATAAACTGGATTTGTCATTATAATCATCATCTATTCATTAATCCCAACCATGTTGGGTTCGACTACATGGATCCTTCTTTTTTGTTCAGCTCTATGATGGGTAATGTTCTGATATCTCTTTATAAGCCCTTCCCATGTTAATTTGACCTTCCTCTTCTTGTTTTTATGGACATGACTCAATAACATCACTTCATATGGGAGTATTAGTCAGTCTGCATTGCATGTTTTAATGAATATGTTGAGATAAAAAAATCTCTTTACAATCCCTTCCCATGTTAATTTGACGTTCATCTTCTTTCTATTGTACTCTAATCAATAACATCACATCATATGGGTATATTAGTCAATTTGCATTGCATATGTCTGTACCATCTGACTTGGCCCTCGTGACACTTGTTCTAAATGCTTGCCATCACCACTTTATTCCTAATTTAGTTATTTTTGAAGCAATCTTTACTGTCTTCCCACTCATCCAACTCAACACACACATTTCATCTACATTCCTCTTGTTTAGACCTTATGTCTTCACCATCATTACTAAAGTGTATCTACTAGCATAATTTTCAATACAGGAGTGCCTCTATAGTATCTCCATAGTCACTAACCTATAAGGACGACCATCGACTAGGATTTGTAGAAACTACAAAATTAGGAATAGTTATCATATTCCCTAGTTCTCATAGTACGTTTTCTATATGTATACTCCTCATTATGTCCTACTAATGTCTCTTATATTCATCCCTACAATTTTAATTAAATGAAACAAGTGTAAACACATGTATTTATGTATACATATGCATATACAAAACACACATAAAAATATGCATACATATATATGTATATTTTTATAACATACTACCTTACAAATCGTTTAATCTAATAAAACCTTCATATCTACATATCTATGCAAAATTTCACATTGTATGACATTTGTTGCTTATCTAAATGGGTAATATTATGCATTCACTCCATATTTCAGGTATTCTTGAAGAATTTCAAAAAAATGGCATCATTCCAAGATATTATTTTTCATCTAGTTTGTAGTTTTGGATTTCTAATTCAACATTATAAGACCATATTAGCTTATTGGTCATTTTTTTAAAGTGATTCATTTTGCATGTGACCTAGAGATATCTTCAAACACATTAAAAACATGTGTATAATACAACTACACATCTTGAATAACATAGGACTCTCGAGTTTTGAGCTATTTAACACATGGAATTGTGATGCTAGAAACTACTACTAACTAGAAATTGATTAGCTACACCTAAGACAAAATTTTGTTTGGTTTTTTAAACTAAACCTTAATTAACAAGAAAGTGAATTGAATGAAATTGTGAATAGAAAAGATGGATTCTTCTGGATTAAGATTTCACCACAATATCATTTGTTACATTAATTATCTTTACGTAAAAATAACTATCTTATCTTTTTAGAACTAGTTATATGTAGACAACATTACTCACTTTTGTAGAGTAACATAATAATCAGCCTAACAAAAAACCCACCTTTATGTTGTTCATATCGAAGACTAAATGCATGAGATTTCACTCCATATATTAAACCAAATCATTTTTAGCCTACTTTTGTAGTGTTTTGTTGCTTATGGTTGTGCTACTTTTTCAATAATCAATCTTTTTCACAGTGATTAAAAATAAATAGCATAATTTAGTTGATTAAGCATTGACATGGTTAATCAAAGTTATTGGTATCATTAATAATTTGAGTGAAGGAGTTGATTATTATATAAATATTTTGATGTATAAATTAATATCAGGATATTCTCATGTCCTAGAGAATATGGGATTATACTTGTATTGTTGACATAGTATTATTGAAAGATCAAGAAAAGAAGGAAAATATGTGTATTGTATTAGCTTTCAATGGATCCGTCCTGCTTGAAGATCCTTCCTAAATTTGATCACAAATGTGTA
The DNA here is from genome assembly GCA_963693085.1 of Alisma plantago-aquatica. NCBI lineage: Eukaryota > Viridiplantae > Streptophyta > Magnoliopsida > Alismatales > Alismataceae > Alisma > Alisma plantago-aquatica. The sequence continues at coordinate 984,122,972 of OY856409.1, forward strand.
TTGTTTTAGCTTTCAAATCACCACTCAAAGTTGTCAAATCTACCAATACTAGCCATCTCCTTCTCTTTCTCCTCTCTTGTGTGTATATGCATGGGCATCATAGTTGTATTTTTTGGTTTCAAACCCTTAGGGAATAACTGGTAATTATGTCATTCTAATATGAGGACCATTGAAATTTTCATAAAAATATAGTTCCTCAAAATTCTAGACTCATTAGCACAAACTCTGGGTAAGTAGCAGTATGATGTCTATTTTCATTTATGATTGAAATTGAGGCACCACTAGTGAGTTTTGAGTTGGTAGTAATGATATGACATTGGAGTGGTACTATATAGAGTGTTGGTACCACCAAGATGCCTCTCGGTAGCACCAAGCTATCACAACAATGCTCTTATCTTTTATGGGGATCAATATCAGTTCCACCAAAAGTACCGAGAGAGGTCTCGATAGAAGCATGTTTTCCTCTTGAAATCACCAAAACTGATTCAATAGCATTGATATTTTCTTGTAGCTTTACTAGTTCTTATTTATGCAAACCATCTTGGTAGAACCAATTTGAGTCTCGGTATTACTGACTCTTGCTTCCAAGGCACATAAAACATAAAATTCAAATAGCAAACAATGAGACAATATTAGTAATGATGATTCCTACAAAAATAAATAAAAAGAGATAATATTGAAGAAAAAGGGTTTCTCATGCCAATTAGTCAAAATGTAAGTAAAAAAATAAATAAATGTCAATGAATGAAGAAGAAAATACACAAATTGGCCTATGAAATTGCGATAGAAGTTACATGCATCATCCATCCAACAATTTACTAAGAAGCCAATGATATTTGATTGTTCCTAAATACTTGGTCTTACTAAGGGTGTGGATCTATGCACGTCTATAAGGCATTTTAGATATGATCCCCTTCTATTCTGTAGATACATATATGGGTGTGTTCACTTGCCTACATCAATGTCATTGAAAAACTATTGGAAGATGCTACTAAAGTTTTATTATAGCCATACTGCAAACCTTATTTTCACATTTTTCAAGAGTGTGTTAGGTGGTATACATTCAAAGATGATAGATATTTTCTTAGTGGTTAACATTCGTCTATCAATTTTCATCTGTGGACTTAGGTCTAACATATTGTATACTATTATAGTATAGTTGATTTTTAGAAATTTATTTAGTTTAAATGTTTATAGAGAACCCAATACACTATATTTAAGATGTGGACTTGAGGATTTTATCAACTTTATATATGACCGTAAGAAGGAAATTGTGGATATGTTTTACTATCCATGTTGAAATTCTAATAAAAAAAATCTGAAAACAGACAAATCTAATGAAATCAATCTTCATATGATATGTAATGAGATTATAAGGGTCTATAAGAATGATATTGGTTTGGGAAGAGACCTAGGAAGAAACTAGTTAAATATCTCTATGTATAAGATGTTTAAACAAGGTTACAGGTGAAACTAGTTTGATATGGTTGAGGATATTATAGACTAGATTGAGGTTAACTTAACAAAGCATCTCAACTATTTAGTTATGTAGTACATGAACCTTTCCGTGAAATTTGCACTATCTTCAATGCATATTACTGATTAATTTGATGCCTAGGTATTCTATTCAATTACTGAATGCTTATAAATTTCTATTTAGTTTGAAGGTGAGCAATAAGTGGAGGGAAATAGTTTCACATCTTGGTTGGTTTTATGAAAGGACTGCTTCTAGATCAGAAATCAGCTTTGCAGTTTGAGTTAAGTAAAGAAGATAATGTTTCATGTGGGAATGGAGGCTAACAAGTTTCATGCATTATGTAAGATAGTGTGTTTAAACAAAGTGAGTACAAAACTTGATCAAACTTTCTATAGAGTCAGTGTCAAGGTGCAATAAAAATAGAATTGTTCTCCTACTTTCATGATGTGATACATACTCTTCATGCAATGGTATCAAAAATTATTTGATAATGTGGTTTATGCTGGAAATCTATCACGTCATGCATTAGGTAAGACAAAGTATGATAATCTTCAGTGACATCCATCAAATGTTCCTTAATGTTAGCAATCTGATTCAAATTTCTAGAATTTGGTGTAGTGGCAAGAAATCTAGACTTCCGTTGTGTAGTGATGTGATGAGCTCATTGATACTTTAAGCATCTCACCACCATTCAAGTAATGGCAATCATATACAATCTTTCCTTATGGATTTGTTAAAAGAATTTTTTACTTGGACATAAATTACTATACTTTTTTAAGCTAACTATTTTGAGTAGTATTAAAGTATAGAATCCATGCCAAAAGAGAAACATTATAACATGCATGACTAGAGTATCATCTAATCTTCTCTTACCTTGTGCCTTTTCAATAATGTTGTTTTAATACTCTTTTTTCTTGATTAGATCATATTAGGATGTTTAGAAATCTACAAACATGGTGTTTAAAGTAATAATCAACTTTTTTGGATAAATGTAATTAGTTAAGATAATATTATATTGTAGGATGATTATACAATTTTATAACATTTATACATAGTTTAAAGTTAATTATCTAATTTTTTCTATGATTGTACCATGGAATGAAACATTAGAAAAAAACATCAGAGCTTAGTTGACTAAAGTAGGAGCTATATACATAAAGTATTTCACCTTCAAGTCATGGTTATACACACACACACACACACACACAGATATATATATATATATATATATATATATATATATATATATATATATATATATATATATATATATATACACATGTATATATATGTCAAAACTGTGAACTTAAATAAAATTGAATGAAAGTTTGATATAGTTTCAAAGTTAAATTCTTAGTGGAAAATTATCACAAAACAATCTAAATTACCAAACTTCATTACCACCTAATAATTATACTAAAAATTTCAAGTACATTAGATGTCTTAATGTATGATTAAAAATAGGGAAACAAATGCTAAATTTTGGTTCTACACATCACAATGTGGTTACCTGATGAGTTTCACTTTAGGTGGATAATGTAAGTGATAAGAAATGGATTATAAAAGGAAATAACAAGGTAATGCTAAAGGATCATCATTTAATGAATAATAATAATAAAATATAAATTGACATGAGAATCAGACTCTACATGGTTTTCATGGTCTATGTTTTCCTTTTAATCTTTATTGGAGGCTTGTTGATAAAGTAAATGAAATATGAAAGAAATGATACTAAGAATATCCAAAACTGCTGAAATCGAAGTACTATATTCAATTTCCTAATGTTTCAAATGGAATTTACTAATCCAGGTGTCATGCTAAAGTTATTATTTCCCCTTCTATTATGATTATGGACTCATCACGAGCCTTGTAGTTTTTATCGCATGGATGCAATGTTGTCTTCCACCATCAAGAGGTGGGAGGCTTTCATAGAATAGTAGTACTAATTTTTTCTCTACCTCGTCTACCTCTCTTAATAAATTTGTCCAATTTCTACTCCTCTATATTTATCTCACCTCTATGAATATGTCAATCCTATGTTTTCTAGGGTTTGGTGGATCATTTCCCTCTAGCATTGCTTTCCTTCTTCTTTCTCTTTATTTTCATCCCCACAAAACACCAATGTTGTCCTAAATCATCTAATGCTTGTAAATTCTTCCACCTACCTCCTATACATATCTTGATGATTTTTTTTGTGACCAAATTTATCTCCTTCCCTCTAGAAATGATGTACTGACTCCACCTCTCTCTACCATCAACCATGGTTGTGGACTAGTTGATCTAATCATTGAACTCATCAGAATTATTGTGACCTACTTTGTAATTCTGATACATAGCCTCCCACACTAACAACTAGGATAAAAAAATGTGAGTAAGAGGTTTGCCCTTTTTCCCCTTGGTTCTTCTTCAACTCCATGGTTGTAATTGGTCTTCTCTATTTCATTTTTCATACAAATTGTGTGTGAAGATATTCACTAGATTCTAAAGAATGTGATGATATATTCAATTTGAAATGCTTTATGAACATGGGCCTCCTAAAGCCTTCCCCTCATCCCAGGTCTTGGCAAGGTTTTGTACCCATTGCTCCAATCTTCTTGAAAATTGAGAAAGAGCTCAGTGTGTCTGGCTTGGCCCCTATGGCACAACAACTTTCTTTCCTAGGTACAAGGACTAAACGATATCCAGGTATGTCCCTAGTGTCGAGTTCCTATAGATTATTAAATGGAAATATGAAGAAAACATACTCCATCCGAGTTCTTTGGTTGGCCCTTGCCACTACTTGTGAGTATGGGGTTCTTGCTGGAGTTTTTCATATAGACAAAAGTACCACTTTTCCCTTTGTATGTCACTTGTTCAAAAATCCCATACGAGTACATTCATCATTTGATTTGGTATTTAATTCACAAATATATACAAAAATATTAACTTATGTTATTCGTAACCATATACTGGGTCATTCGAAAAATATAAATAGAAAGGTTTCAGAACCTTAAAATCTTGATCTATTTATGTATCTATCTAATTTTTAGGTTCTAAATCATGCAGGAAAATTGCTTATGCCATACATAGAGATGAATGAAGACAATGGATCCAAGCAGACTATAAGCAACTACAAGGAACCAATACATTACTAGATGAACTCTAGTCCATTCTACTAGAAGTCAAAATGGGAGCAACTAACATACTAGAGAAAGTTACCTTGGTAACAGATTCCTTACAAGCCATACAACTCATCCATGACAACAAAAATAAATGGGGAGCATAGAGACCTATATGCTTCAGAATTATAGAGGCAATTACATCAATACCGGACCTCAACATCATCCACAAGACAAGAAGATTTAACACCCTAGTCGATCTACTGGCTAAAACTCTGATGAAACAACCAACGAACCTTGTAATCCGCTTGGACAGCCCCCCTGATTGCATCAGGCATCTGTATAACAAAGAAGTAAAGGACATAACTGACTCATTGGGTCACAACATGTATTAATTATCAATGAATGAATAAAGTTGGTTTTAAAAATAAATCCTTTTTAGGTTATTTGTATAATCAATATTAACAATTGTGTGCAATCATTTTCTAGTAGGTAATTTAAGACATTGATGTAGACTTAGGATTACCCGCTAGAACTATTATAGATTCTTGTGTGGTATGTGCATCCACTTGATTTTCTTGAGAACTATTATAAATGAAACACTAATTTCTCATATGACACATCTATTTTTAACATGTTTATCCTAACTCTTGTAAACTTTTGAAATTTATTATATTTTCATATTACAATAATGATTGGTTAGTGAACCTATGAGTTCAATTATTAGTGTGTAACATCCTCATTTTTGGATACTTGATTTGCAATTTTCCTAATATTATATCCTTATGATTACATATTATAAAAAGGTCAATTTTACCTAATATTAGTTATTAGTGTGCACTGAAAGATTTTTCAATAAGGGGAAATGCGTAAATGCGATGATACCCAAAATTTCAAATTATAATTCGTTTTAGATAATTAGTTATGTAATATCATAGATTTATCTATTATTAATTAGATTAATTAATTTAACAGTCTAAGTCAAAAAAAATAATTGCTGGAGAATATTTTAGACATTATTAGGACCGCCTAGTCAAATTTTGGGGCCCAATGGAGCTTATTTGATTGGGTAAAAAGAAATTAGAAAGTTAATGGTTAAAAATGAATAGAAGCAATCATTTTTTTTTCTTTTTTGGCCTTTTTTCCTAGCTTTGGATCAGACCCGCCAATGAACAGAGTCAATCCCAGCCGTCAACTATCTTCTCCTACCTCTGCCTGATTAGGAAATAGTCACTGCCCCCTTTGATTGTGAAACTCTCGCAAGGCACTCGTCCGTTTTGGAAACCAACATCACCAATTACTCTACGAGAGAATTCTGCACAGACCAACCTCTTGATCGAACCCTAGAAATGCCTATATCAGCAACGCTCATTCTGGCATCGTTCCCTTCTCATCCCGTTTTTGCATAACACTGCCTAGCCTTGCTCTCGTCTCCCTAAATATTCCTGAAGCTCCAAAGCACTCCGCCAAGCCCTCATCTAGTGTCTATCTCACTTCAATCACCCCAAGACACTAACCCCACACCGTCTTCAACCTCCAGCCTTTTGCCACCGTTCCCTGCTCTCGCATCACCTCGCTTCAATTCCTCATTCCTACACCATCTACAGTGCCCCAAGCACACACTCCTGGCCTTTCCCTGGACTGCAGACTGCTGAGGCGGCCTACCCTCAAGAGCCACGACGGCCGTAGACGGATGCTTTGTCGTCTAGCAGCTCCAGGTGTGCACTGACCTGCTGGGAGCGACCAAAGCGTGACGTAGAGAGCCGGCTGGAGCTTCTCCTGTATAGATTGAGTCACTGTGAAAGGTACTTTCACCTAAGTGCTTGCCCCGGTTGCTGTTCTATTCACACTCTATTTTCAGTCGGCTTTTGACGTTTCCACCGCCTGACCCTAATGTTGCCCTTCACGGTGCTTTTCCTGGCTCGCTGTGATCCTTGCGAAGTGCCTGGTGCTTTCCGACTGTTCCGAGACACGAACATCTCCCTTCTCCTTCCACTGTGCGAAGATTTACTGTCTGCTTTCGCTGACATACCATAGGTATATTCAGCTGGTTCACGTATTTAGCTGAAGCCATTCGGCTTGTTCGTTTATCCCACTTTCTCGCTACTGTGACTGATGTTTAATCTTCTGCTTGTTGTCGTTATTAATAAAATTCGATATTGCCGCTCTGATTATTGTGTATGCTAAGACGTGAAACAAAGTGAATGAAATACACATGGGGTAATAGACTTTAGCCTAAACCACATTATAATTCAAAAAGCCTACATATAATACGAGTACTCAGACATCTATACACGATTATCATATTGCCTTTGATCAGATCATGCCAACTAATATATAACTAAGTATTTAGTAATCGTATCACTATGAGTCGGAGCTCTATTCAGTTTAGGATTTACAGATAGTGTTCTCTGCTAATTTTTTACTCTACCTAAATATATTCACTAATAGTATTAGTTCAGGATAATAATGAATAGTGCTATAATATTGGCCCACTAAGTTACTGTTTAACTTGGGAGTCAGAATCGTCAATTTACCCAGCTCTAAAGTGTTGCCCAATGGTAATATCGAGGCACTATAATGTATACACCTTAAGTATAGAGCAAAACTAAAAAGTTAATGGCGTAACCTAGAAGGTTAGATTGTGAACTATAATCACCCAAACCATGACTAAGTGGTTTCTATGGTAATATCAATATGTCATAATGCTATATACACGCATATGTAAATAAGTATGTACTAAGAATATAATTAGATAATTAGTGTGCACATCATTATTGACTAATCTCATAAATACCATGATAAACAAATATAATGAACTAAAACATGAATATGTCACGTACATGAAGAGTGCATATAACAATTATAACCATTCGAACACCCTAATGACCCTAAATATGTTGGCCTAAAAGGATGAAATATCTAATGAAACCTTTGGGGTATTTTTAGGAGAGAGGTAGGTCCCGTTTCTAAAGGATCAGTACCAAAAAGGGATTCGACTTACTGTAGGTAAGTGGGCAATGCCTTTGAATTCATATTATATATGTTAGATTAATAGTCTAATTATTATGTTCAGTACAATCCATTAGACATGTGGTCTAATATTCATCACTTTCCAGTGTAATAGAATGACTTCTTCAGATATCTCGTGTCTAGTTCTTATAAAGTATCAGTTTCAAGCTATCATCTATGCATAAATGTTAGAAATCATCATGTGAATAATTAGAACTCAGAATATATGCCTAGAATTCAATTTAATATGTTAATTTCTTGTTATCATCTACAATTCAGAATATCAAATTTATATTTAGACTCATCATAGTTCTTTGCTAATTGAATGGAAATATCAGAATTTATCTTCATTTCTAGTTCCTTATGTTATTCTATGATTTAGATTTCTCATAAAAATCAAAATATAATTTAGAATGTAGAATACTAGGATGGAACACATACTTCAAAATTTATCTCAGATAATTGAGATGCAAAATTAGAATAGAAATAGAACCAAAAAATAATCAGTATTAGAAACAAAACAAGAATAGAAAAGAATAGAAAATGACACCATAACATTAATTATTATATAATAAGTCCTCTCAGAATAGAAGTACTATGGTACACAAAATAGAAGGCATTTGTGCCACATAAGGTGCTTGCACCACAGAAGGCGCATTGCGTCATAGAAGATACCTCGTTGTCACCACAAGGCTTTAATGCCACCGAAGGTGCATTGCACCATTGAAGGCACATAGTGCCACAGAAAGAGGACTTATTGCATATAGTGGCCACAGAAAGATAAAAGATGTAACTAAAAGAAGTAAAGAAAAGATGTTTATTTTAGTTATAGAATGACAAGTTTTCATAATGCAGTTATTTCTCTCATGTTATAGAATTCAATGGCACTTAATCTAAATCTATAATTATTTTCTTTGTGTATGCCTAGGGACGCAACGTTTGCAGATAGTGAGGAGTAGTCCGTTGGATCCTTGAAGGAGTCACAAATTCAAGAAAGCAGGATATCTATCACTGGTGGGACATCATCTTAGGCGATCCTTACATATTAAGATTTTATCATTTATCTTTAATCTCATGTAGGGAGATGTTATTCCCATACTCATAGTTTCTTAATGTTGGATTCTATCCTTTTATTTCAGTTACTATGGTTAGTATGCATGTTACTGTATGCCAGATATGTGACGTCTTGCCTAGAAATTTATATTATATATGTGTTGATGCTTCCGCATATGGTTTTATGGTTGATAAATGGGCAAGCGTTACATAGTGGTTCTTTACCTAAATGTGACTTACGTTTGGAAGTTATCATCCTCTATACTTAAACTGAAATCATATTGACTAAACTTATCTTTCCTTCACATATTGTGCAAAAATTAGACTAACAATGTTTATAGTAGTGCACATGTGTGCAACAATACATTAGGGACTACCCCTACCCTCTGATTACTAGATATACATTTACCTATGGATGAGCTCACGATTTTATTAATTAGATTCTATCTTTAAGATAGATGGAAAGTCATTTTAACCACTAAGGGTTGTTGACTAACTCTAATAAACCCAACACATTAAACCTAGATTCAACCTTAAATCTTCTATTGGGTGCACTTCAAGTATGTTGTACTACAATTGCCTCAAGAATGAGCATGCTTCTATACCAACCCTTATACATTGCATTAAGTTCTAGGTGAAAGATACCTCATTAGTTTAGTGATAGGATAAACTTATTCCATTAGGGTTAGGCATGCATGCCTACACATGGAGTTGTTATAAAAAAAATTCCCTAAGATCTCTACATGCGTGTTTGGTCAGAGTTGACATCATAAAGATAACTATCTCCTACTCTATGCTATGGGATAGAGAATCTTTTGGATATGCATTCGAGATCATTAAAGTGCTAGGGTAGAATTAATTAATGGTTGAGTAGGAAGTTTAAGTTGGATGTTGTAGAGAGTTGGTGAGTTGGTTTTTATATTGACTTTGGAACCAATGTTTGGACTTAGAAGTGCATTTTTTTCACCATTTAATTCATTTTAAATATTATACTAATGTTCAAATAAATGTTTTCTAAATTTTTCAATGGTTTCATGAACCAAACCACCACCATAAGAAATTTTAGAAAGTACATAAATTCTTTAGAGAAGAAATCCCCTAATTGATTAGATTAGTCATGCAACGCTAGACCTAGTTTAGAGAAATGTTGAGTATACATTTTAAAATTGTATACCTTAGTTGACTTACCTATTCTTACCTCTCTAGATGGTATTTTTGGTTTAATATTGGTATTTTTAAGGGGTTGAATCTCAGAAAATGTCGGTAGGATTATAATTAAACTATAGGGATTAAATAACTAATTAATGAGTATATTAACTAACTCTAGTGTTACCTCCATTCATGTTAAGTATACATAGATGCGACCTAGTAGGCGTAAAACAATAAACTATGCTAAGTAGAACACTGTTAATGCTTGGTTTAATGATTAAAATAGTTTTACAAATTTATCTTGCACTCGTATAAAATGATGAGCAAAGTTTAAGGAAAATTTTTAACATTGGTTAAGAATGTAGATTAGTGTTAATAGTTTGCAATCCATGTCCCTTTACCCCATCTTTCTTAAATGTGCCACTATTAATAAATATACTCTAGTATGGTAAACCTAGGGATCGTACTTCCTACACCCATGTGAACATATCAATTAAGTCGAAAGGAAACCTAACCATGATATGTATAGATAATGGGTAAACCATGGACATGGATGATTATTAGATTAAGTAACATGCAATACACTATAATTCTAAAGTATGGCACATACTTTTTTTCATTAATTTAACCCTAATATTATACCTTCGCCAAAATATACTAATAAGAAAAATATATAGCTTGGTATTGGGATAGAAGATGAATAAAACATCATGGTAAATATATAAAACCAAGTATTCAACCTTAAGACAACCCTAATACTGAAAACAAAAAGACAAACATTTCATGTCATACTCCACTCATACATGAGAACTTAGTCATTTTGAAAAATAAAAAAATGAAAAAAGTATTAATAATAATTTAGATACAGGTTATTGATCCTAATAAAGTTAAATTCATAAATATTCATGTTGAAGATGATGTGTTTAATAAAATATTAATAACATGTGAGAAAATTGATCACCACCATTTGATCATGTGCCTAAATATAAATGATACTATTGGGAAACAATTTATGTAGTTCAATCACTCATGCTTTCATGGTGAGAGTATAAGGTTTCAACACCTAAGAAAACATTATTGAAGTAATGTTGATAGTGAAAAAATGATGTGAATATAACATCTTAGAAACATTAATAACTAAACCTATGTTATGAGAACTGTCTATTTTGGTTTTATTCTCTTAACTAAGTGTTTTATGTGCAAAAAAAAAATGAATACATGGGGATTAGTCTAACATTGTTACATTTTAAGCAATAGGTGGAACTATACATTAGGATATAGTTGGTTGAATTTTGGGGATGAAATGCTCTTCAAGGGTTGGAGTATTGTAACATACCCAACTCTAGGCCCCTATTTTGTTTGGGATTGGATCATGACTAGTCCATGATATTTTGAGCCATCTCATCCGAATGCGGTCTGGGTTAGTGAGGATTTGTGTTTGGTGGGTTATCCCAGAACAACCTCATTTTGGGATTCTATTATCCGCAAACCAGGACCAACTTGATCCCAGTGCGAACGATATTACAAAATCCCGGTCTGATTTGGTGTTGTAACATTCAACAAGGAGAGAAGTCAGTCTAGTCAGCCCCATATACTTTCAAAACCTCCACTCCCAATCACAACTTCTTGCATTAATTCTCTGATGGACAAGTGCAGGCACACCACCTGTTTGAAGCTTTTTCTAGGCCAAACAAGGTTATAACCCAATCCACAGTTCCCATTCACATCCATGAAGATGGAGATAGCATGGTGATAGGGTTTCAAAGTGAGAAGAGTGATCTAATTGTGGAAAGTGCACAGTGGAATTAATTCACCCTATCTTCACTAGTGTAGTAGGTGGTCGTAGGAAGTGAAAATATAGGTTAGGTTTGCCTCTTCCTTCCCCTGGCCCTACCCTTTCCCCTGCCCCTTTTTTCTACTTGGTTCACTGTCACAAAACCAGAATCCTAGTCCCATGAACCAAATGAATACCAAAGTAAACATGAGGAAGCGTAAAACGCTTAGCACACATGAACATATAACAAGATAAAGGCACCAACACAATCTCAACATTCAACAAGTATAAATTATAAAAAATGCATTATATTCATGAATTCAGTTACATATTTCTAGAGTCAAGGTATAAGTCATTCATGTGCACTAAAATTGGATCTTACAACAAGTACACTTAGCATAGCTCACTGAGCCCATGAACCTTCTAGCCATCTCTGAACCTAAAAACAAAATATGAGAAACGAGTCAACACACAAGGTATTGAGTATGGGGCAGAAAGATACATATATGTATAAGCTTTGCATAATTTGAAAATATTTCAAGACTAAACAAACAAGAATAAACATGTTAACAATTTAACAAATGTGAAACCATATTTTATGTCATTTCACTCCATTATACCAACAATATGAAACATGTTTAAGGCCTTTGACCGTCTTCCCGTCGGAAGGATCCATAAGGGTTAAAAAATTAACAAACCCTTTTATACAGAGGGACATAAAGGCCATAGACATGAGATATCCCTTTATCAACATTATTATAATGGCATTATATATATGTGTGTGTTCATGTTATAAAATCGATGAGGCAAACATCGAGTAAGACATAACAATACTACATGGCAATATTTGAGCAAGTAAACAAACAAGTATACAATGCATGTATTTTCATGCAAGAAAGTGATATTCATATAACTAGATAAGGCCAATACCTGATTTAGAGATTCATAACCTAACTTATCCTTCATCATCTAGCCACATGCCAAACCTGATTAACAACAAGATTGTATACATGCATTAGATTCTCATCATTAATCTGAATTCTCTTCATTTTAAGGCTTTGGCCAAGTTGGGTTCAAGGTTGGTTACAGTACATTAGATGATATCATATTGATTTAGGGTCCATCATAAGAGTGTGGTTCAAGTTTCATATCATTTCGAGGTTTCATGTGGACATGACAAGATTTAGGACACTTATGCTCAAATTAGGTCATGAGACTCATAAAAGAGTAATTAAGGTCAAAGATCATCAATGAATAATAGCCAAGCATAAGGGATGGTTTAGATCAGCAGCATTAGGTCATCAGAAACATATAACAAGATTAGGTGGGCGTCCATTAGAAGTAAGATTAGCAATCTAGGGCAAAGTTCAACATTATAGTCCAAAGTAGGCACATATGTACAATTGAGGTCATTCATGAGCAATGGGTAGATTAGGACCCTCATTACGGTCACAAGAGCGTAAGAGTTACTGATTTAATGCTCTAAAGGCTATAAGTAAATCAAAGATTCAAGCTTCATCATCATCATGCATTAAATATGGTTATCATAGTCAAAATCACTTATTTTTGCAAAATAATGGAATAGAAATAATATTTAGAGTCTACAAATATATCCATGTTGTAGGTCTCATCGAGAGGATCAATTTGGTATATAGGCTCACTATATTTGGCCAAAGGAAATGAGAGTTATCATTTCTTAATGTTTTAAACTCAAAACCATAGTATACCAAGTAACATACCCTGAAATTATGTGAATGATCTCAGCCTTTCACCCTTGATCCGATGGCCGCTCTCTTGTATCCGGTCTGGGCCTTTGGTCTTGGGTCGAGGTGCTTGTTGGGCCTTTCTCACCCGAGCGCCCCGAGCGTATTGTCTGGCTCGTCCCCTTCGCCCGACGACGCCCCTGCGCGCACACCCTCTATTTCCTGTGCGGAAATAGGGGAGAGATAGGGGACGGCGCCCCCGCCTCCTCGGTGGTCATCCCTCCCAGAACAATCCACCAAGGTGTAGGTTGAGAGGAAGATCAGTGCTCCATGAATGCTAGCCACTAAGGTGGGGCCTGAGGACTCATCTTTGGCCGTCGCCACCTCTCCATGGCAGTTTTGGGTGGAACCAACATGAAGGAAGGAGGGAGGTCGGGCGATAATGGCGGGGAAGGATGGCGTGGAGATGGTCGTGCATGCTCTTCCTACCATTGTGAGGCTGACGGTGGTGCAGCCCTCCTTCAAGGATGCCCAAAACAAAGTCGGATACCACACTGGTGTCAAACAAAGAAGAAGGAGGGAGATGGAGTTTGGTGGCCAGACCTAGCAGAAAGAAGAAGGATGCAGGGTTGAATGAGGGGGTTTACAAATATAGCCAGAGATCTAGGTTTTGAATCTCAAGCCACTGTGAGCATTATTGCATTGCCCGTTTTGGCAAGAAATAGGAGAAGAATTTTCCAAACTGCGATATTTCCCAAAATAGAAGGGGGGAGAGGGACAAGCAACTGGGCCCCGATTATATATATGGGGCCCACTAAGAGTCAAATTCAAGCTAAATCAACTAATTCAAGTGAGAAACTAGTCATTTTTGAAAAGGCACAACTTGCGCTACAAATTTCTGAATTAGGGAGAACTTTGCGTTATTGGACTTATTATTGAAAACTCTACATCATGATTTATATTGGAAAGAATAAAGATTACTGAAATGAGGTTCAACATATATATTAAGATGGTGACACATTGAAGTGTGGAACTTAGCTCAAAAAGGCAAATTAATGCCAAACATCTCAAATGATCATTGGTATGACTAAATGGAAGTATAACCATACTCAAACTATGTAATTGATATCCAATTGAGTATAAGTCACTTGATGAGAGAGAAAGAGTACAATAAAGGGGAGAGAAAATCAAGGTTGTCACATCCTTCCCTCCTTACAAGGAATATCATACCCGAAATTCACCCACAATTATAGTTAAGAGTCAAGTCAGGATCCATCAGGTTTGGTTATTCAACCATGGTTGTCAAGGCATTCCCCACAATAGGATGTAGACTTAGGCTATCATCATCAAGGGTGTACTCATATCGATTATATACCTATAACTTAGTGTTTTGTCATATCATGACATCATCATGATATTAGGTTTATCCCATCCTTTAGTATCCATACATAAGGATTTTGTTCTTTTTTTTCATATGAGACCAAGGTGTATTATCAAAATCTATGCTATCAATTCTCAAATGAACATGTTCAGGGTTATGACTTTCAAACGAGACTATCATCGAGTGTGTATCTCATCTTTATTCTAAATTTCATGCATTTTTTTTCCAAAAATTATGCCAACTCTAAACAATTACGCTCATTATTGTTCCTTTCAAATATAAAATTAAACAATTTATCAACATGTCTATTCGAGTTATGACCCCAAGAGCATCGACATATTCAATTAATCATTTTTTTTGGTACAAGATTAGGCATGTTACCCCTGATTGTGCAAGCTAAGATCCTATGACATCATCATATCTAGATCATGATTTCAAAGCTATATCTTTCATGTATGGTATGATTTCATACTTGGTCTATCTCATGAGAGTGGCTCATTACACATATATCAAGATTTTAACTTAAGTGAGATTCTTTCATGTATCGATCATCATTCTAGGAACAACATTATCATCAATGTCAAGGTTTTCAAATTCTCTCACTTATATCTAGAAAGAGCTTCACAAGCTCAAGCCACTCAAGCTAAGACATATATATATATCCAACTCGACATGCTAACCATAGCCTTCTACCCGTAACAAAAATTTCTACCCATCTTTCAAGGAACAAGGGTAACCACTAGATTCTTTTATATACTGCTACTAACCCGAGTGTGAGGCTCGTCATGGATATCACACATCGTATACATCATCATAGGGTCTTAGGACATCTCCCTCACCTATATAGAAAGCATCAAATTTTAATTGCCTCTTTCTCTTGAGTTAGATATTTTCATAGGACATCTAGGGTTCAACATTTCCAAGGAAACTGCACACTAGGTCACTCAACTCATATACTTAGAAGTATTCTAGTTAGGGACTCATCATCAAGTATTTCATCATTCATATTTTTCAATATTTCAAATATTTTGGAGTTTAGGTACTCTAACCTTCTCCCGAGGTGGGTCGAATCATATCACAAGGTCACCCTATTCATATGTCCCATGCTAGAGGTCCTCCTTTGTAAAGAGATTGAGGCCCATGTTAGTCTCAAACCATATATCATATCTCAGTACATACAAAACTATGTACAAGCAAGCATGCCAACCCACTAGCTATGTTTAGCACATCAACCAAGTCATATGTATCAACAAGATGCTACATCACTAATCCTCAAACCTCTCACATTCTTGGTTAGGGCATAGTAAGGGGCCAGGAGGTCAGTTTCAGGTCCATGCTTTTCAATTATGAAGAACTTTGAGCGGGGAGGCGATCGAGATAGACCTCTAGAGTGAGCGTGCCATCGGCGGCGCCGCCTCCCACACACCCCGGCTAGGCATCCCGCCTACTGGGGGCCACCCCCTTTGTTCTCTGGTTAGCCCTGGAGAGGAAGATGTTGCCTTCGCCGCTGTTACGAAGGGTGACGAGACAAAGTTTGAGGGGTGTGACTACACAAAAGGCTGTTGCGGAGAGGAGGAGCTACATGTTGGCGACTGCCGTCCCAACGGAGGAAGTGCTGCTGGACGTGAGGATGGTGTTGGGCAATCCTGAAGATGAAGGAAATATCAACTCGTCGCCACCTAGGGTTGCAATTGAGGATGGTCAGATCCATGGAAGACCGAACGATACCCCTAGGGTTTCTGCTGTGGAACCTAGGGGTTCGACTGAGGAAGTACAGGACGGAGGGGGAGTCGCTCTTTTTGAACCTTTACGGGGGGAGAATCCCGTGCCGAACAAAGAGAGTAGCACGACGCAGCAACAGTCTGTGCCATCAGTGCCGTCGAACGTGTAACCAGAAGAGGGTAGTCCGTCGTCGTCTCCGGCTGGGGAGATCACATAGTACCGATGAATACCTCACAGACGGAGATACCGCAAAAGGAATCATTGAGGGAGTCATATGGTCAGGGCACGATGAGGACGGATGGGCTACCTTCAGGGTCCCTTCCCCCTCCGCCGGATAAGGAGACAATGGTGCAACAGCCAAGAAAGACACCACTGTTCGGGATCCCACATGATACCTGCTTCCGATGCATGGGTAAAGGACACTGGCAGGCACAGTGCAAAGGCTTCAAGGTCTGCTATCTTTGCAGGCGGCCGGGACATGTAGCGGCAAGATGCAGACAGAGACCATTGCAGAGGACGCAGTCGCAGAGACCTCCTGATATCCAATCTAGGGTTCTATTCCCCCCACTGCCCACGGGGATCCCGGCTCGGGGCACGCCACAACATATGCCCAGAAGGATTGCGGTGGACATTGGACCAGATACTGATATGAGGAAGATGAAGCTGGATGCCCTTATGAGAGCTGTCGAGGTCTCCTGGTCCAGTGAGGCCTTGTGGTCATAGATGTTTGTGTTTCTGAAAGGCTTATGGCCCAGCGCTGCCGACCTATACAGGTTTGCAGCGAGGAAAGCGATTGCGTTCTTTTCTTGTGCGAATGAGGCACGGGATATGGTCGAGAAGGGAGTACCAGCTGGATGTAGACACAAGCTCACGCTCAGGCACATGCAAGATGGAGAACAACACCACCGTAAAGAATGTTTCTGGTTCTGGCTATCAGGCATGCCCTTAGTATGTAGAGATGATGACTCCATGACCGCCCTTATTGGCCCGTTTGGGAAGCTCATACATATATCTGACTGGCAGAGAGAAGCCGATGATGTTTCGGGCCTACTCATCTTGGTCGAAGCTTTCAGTAATGATGTGGCTCAGTTTATTTCAGTTACCTATGGTCATAGAAGAACGGATGTTCAACTCTTTATGATAGCAAGAGGGCTGATTGGTACAAACTCCTTTAACATGACTGAGGTTGGAATAGAATCTGGTATTCCTCGTGATGCACTTACTATCCGAGAGAAGGATCCTGAACCTCTTACACTGGTGGCTTGCCCATCTGAAGGGATGCCAAGAGACCCGTCACCGACTAGGCAGCAGCAGATAAGATCTGTGCACTCACCGAGAAGAATGATCGTGGATGAAGATGGATGCAGAAGACATCTACCGCAGATGAGTCTAGATGACTTCTTTGATAGAAATGTTGAACATGTTTTTGTTCGAGGCAGACATAGCAGGGTCAGTGGTAGATCAGCCTCTAGGCGAGAAGAGCATCGTCCTTTCAGACACAGATCAGTGTAGAGAAGGGATTCCTACAGAAGAAGACCACCCATGGGTGAAGATGATTTTTTTGAGGATTTCTTTGACGATGATGAGTGGAGATATAGCAGTTGAGCTGGCTTTGGTTGGGGAGCACTCTTGATGCAGCGGTACAACTGTGATCTTAATGGATTGCAAATCTATGTTTTGGAACATTAGAAGAGCAGCGAATAACCCTACTAGAAGAGTCTTGAGTAGACTTTGTAGCGGGTACAGACCTGGGATTGTCTGCCTTTTTGAACCTTTCCTTCATGCGAATCTTGCGATGGAGCTGTTAGATGTCGTCCTCCTGGACTGGGCGATAGACAATGTTGGTGAGGGAGGTAAAATATGGTTCTATGCGGAGGAGAATTTGAATCTGATGGTCCTCAGGAAGCATAAGCAGCATGTTACTATCAAACTCGAATAGGGAAATGGAACATCTTTCTTTGTCACTGCTGTATACGCAAGTTGCGATTGTAATGATCGTAAAGAATTGTGGAATGAGATCCTCTCTTTGTCCGGAGTTATTGGTGATGATAGATGGTTGATAGCTGGTGACTTCAACGTGATCATAAATCCATAAGAGAAGCGAGGTGGTGACCCTCCAAGATTCCAGGACTTGTTTGATTTTAATGCCCTTATCGCTGATGCTCGCCTCAATGAGGTTCCCTTTGAAGGCAGCAGGTTCACCTGGGTGAACAAGCAAATCCTTACTCCGACTATTTGGGAGCGTCTTGATCGAGCCTTCTTGAATGATGCATGGCTAGCTGACAGACCTTCTTTCTGATCTCTGCACCTTACTAGATCTAGAGTATCGGATCACTGCCCGATTCTCACGATCCCAGGGAATGGTGATGATAATAGAAAGGGTAGAAAGTATTTCACGTTCCAGTCGAGCTGGTTAAAACATGATGATTGCTTGAGGATAATTGAACAAGCATGGGACACTCATGTGGTTGGGCACCCTTCCTATATTTTCTACTGCAAGATGAAGAGAGTTAGAGTTGCCTTGAAGAAGTGGAGTAGAGATGTTCTCGGTGATGCTAGTCAAAAAATTAAAGATCTGGAGGATATTATTTCCACTACTCAGATTGCCTTCGACGAAAATCCCACTGCTGTGAACGAGGCGAATCTGAGGATTGAGGAATTGGAGCTTCAACATTTGAGGGATTTGGAGGAAGCCAATTGGAAAGAAAAGGCCAGGATTAGCTGGTTGCATGACGGGGAAAGAAATACTCCTTTTTACCACGCGGTGGTGAAGTCTAGACGTCGTCATAGAAGAATCAGTTCTCTATCTTTTCCCGATGGTTCAGTGGTGTCCGATCCAGAGGAGATGGCGAGGGAGGCAGCTGACCATTTTGAGAAGTTTTTCAAGGAAGAGGTGCATACTGATGACACGATGCTTGATGGGATGTTAGAAGACATCCCGCTGTTTGTTCGACTGAAGACAGCTTCGATATATCGACGGTTCCTAGCTTGGACGAGATTGTTATGAAGATCAAAGAAATGGACTCATCAACAGGTGATGGTTTTACCCTCCCATTTTATAAAGAAACCTGGACTATTATTGGAGCGGATTTTCTTGCCATGGCTGAAGCTTTTTCAGAGGTCAGACCTGCCATAGGGCCCTTTTCTGCTGCCGCATTCTTATGATTCCTAAATGTGATAATCCCAAACAGCTCCCTTCTGATTTCCGACTGATTTCCATTGAAAATTTGGCCCTCCGGATCCTTGCAAGAACCCTGAATAATAGGCTGGCGCCCTTGATGCCCTCTCTTATTTCCAAATCTCAAGGTGCGTTTCTGAAAGGTACTGATATCACACATCATATCCGGCTTGCCAAGGAGCTCATGCACGATATCAATCAAGGCCAGGCGGCTCCAAATGTGATGATAAAGATTGACATGTCTAGGGAGTACGACAGGGTTGATTGGAAGGTGCTCAGGAGAATCCTTCTTGCTTTTGGTCTGCTTCCGGAGGTTGTAGAGCTTTGTCTCAGTTTTTTTGTACACTCATGGGCTACAGTCACCATTGGTGAACACACGGCAGGTTTCTTTCCAATTGCTAGAGGTCTCAAGTAGGGAAATGCTATCTCCCCATTCTTGTTTATAATCTTTGAAGAAGTCCTCTGTCGGAGTTTTTGTAGATTGGCAGACGCACACTCTATATCCAGATTCAAGATGAGAGGACCTGCGGTGGCACCTCTTATGCTCCTCTATGCTGATGACCTTCTGGTTCTCTTTGAAGCCGACAACAACTCAATTCAAGAGGTTTTGAACACGCTTGACACATATGAGAAAGCAACGGGTCAAAGGGTGAACTGTAACAAGTCGGTCTGTGTTATAGGGGGATCAGACATTTCACGGTCACATGAGATAGCTATGAAGTTTGGGATTGAACATGCGGCTAACTCTTTCCTATACATGGGGATACCGATATATAAAGGGAGACACAAGCTAGCTGATTATGATTTCCTTATCAAGAAGATCAATGCCAAGATGGCGTCATGGAAGGCCAGACTGTTATCCTTTGCTGGACGGCCCCTGTTGATAGCACATGTCCTCTCATCGGTTACGATTCATGCAGCGGCAGCATTTGGGTTACCAGCTGGTATTATATCTCGGATTGAGAATAAGATATCTTCATTTCTATGGGCTGGCAGAGATGAGATACGTAGAA
This sequence comes from Alisma plantago-aquatica, assembly GCA_963693085.1. NCBI lineage: Eukaryota > Viridiplantae > Streptophyta > Magnoliopsida > Alismatales > Alismataceae > Alisma > Alisma plantago-aquatica. The sequence continues at coordinate 984,143,532 of OY856409.1, forward strand.
AAGCTTGGCTTGGATGGCATCGTGTGGCAACGCCGATTGATAAGGGTGGTCTTGGTCTTCCACAGCTACAGAATATAAATGAAGCCTTTGTTGCCAAAGCTTGCTGGGAAATCCTATCCAAAAACTCCCTCTGGGCGGAGTTTTGTAGGGTGAAGTATTCGAATCATGCCCCTGGTCGTTCGGCCTGGTATCTTGGACACTTGAAGCTGAGCTGCTCACCTTCCCCCTTATGGAAAAAAGTATGGACCACCTTCCCAAAAATTTATAGGCATTGCAAATGGGCGATTGGGAGAGGTGATATTTCTTTTTGGGATGACTGGTGGTGCGACGAGAGGATCGCAGACCATGCTATTTATGCAAGTGATAAAAGACACCCCTTCCTTGTTAAGGATTTTTGGATTGATGACCATGGATGGGATTGGAGTTCCCTGAGCCAGGTGATTGACGGCAATGGGATGGACCTCATCAAATAGGCGGATGTGTGGATATCAGATATGGATGACCAGTTGATTTGGGATGTGGAGGAGAATGGCAGATTCTCTATGAAATCGGCCAAAGTGATGCTGCAGACCGTGCAACAGGAAGGACTTGATGATTTGGGCAAGGTTTGAGGGATGGATTCCCCAAAGGCTAGCACTCTCATATGGAAGATTGCCAGGGCGGCCATTCCGACTGATGATAATGTGCGCATCAAATGTTGTATACCACTTGCTTCGAGGTGCAACTGTTGTGATGAGCCGAAGGAGGAAGACATGAATCACTTGTTCTTTCAAGGACAGCTCGTGAGGTTCTTTTGGAACAAGTTTGGCGTGATGACGGATAAGGTACCGACTTATGATGTTCAGTCCCTGATTAGTTTATATGTGGACGGTCTCTCTAACGAGGTTACTGATTGGGTTGCCGAATTCATGGTTGGTCATATTCCAGTATCTATATGGAGAATGAGATGTTCATCTCGGTATGTTGATAATAAGAGAAGTGTGGTGCATGAATGGAACAATCTTATAGACCATGTGAACCAGATGATTAAGAGAAAGACTTTCCCTCTTACATATAATCCAGCCCTTCTCTCCAGGATGACAGTGGCAAGCATCAACGAGCCTAGGTTTAAGATGAGGAAGGTTCGGCTTATCAGGTGGACAAATCCAGACATGTTCAATCTCAAACTAAATGTGACGATTGGAACTGACTTAGATGAGGAAGGTAACAAAAGAAGGTGGGCAGCAGGTATAGTCCGAAATCACAATGCAGATATTTGTTTGATATTCCGCGCTTGGCTCAAAAAGGAATACTACAAGTTGGCATACGTTCAAGCGTGCATCATCGGGCTAAAGTTGGCTGGAGATCATATGCTTCATATTTCTACTATGGAAGTGGATGATAAAAACATCTATAACCTGCTCTGGAATAATGCTTCCGTGCCATGGAGGGCTAGAACGTATGTGCAAGAGCTTAGAGAGGAGCTGGATATGGCTAGCATATAGGGTGGATATGTGCACAAGCTGATCAACTCCATACCGCGAGAGATTGGCAAGCTTGGACGTGGATCTTCCAATCTGGTTGTTACCACAGATTCAAATAGGATTCCTAATAGAATTTGTGGTATGGCTAGATTGGAAAAAAGGAAGATTCCCTACATTGCAGTCGAGAGTGAGGTGATTGAGGCTTGACTTTGGTTGGTCCTGTTCTATTCAGTTGTTTCTAGTGGGTTTTTTTTGGGAAGATACCCGAGTTATAAGAGCGGGAGTTGTATTCTTTTTGCTGATTTTAGCCCACCAGAGGGGTGTGGGATGAATAATAGCGACCCCTGGCTTAATTAAAAAAAAATAAGATGCTACGTCTAGCTAGGGTTGCATGGTCAAACTCATTTCATATCATCAAGCTACTTGGCCCTCTTAAGGACAAACTTGGGTCTTATCAACATCAACATCATCATCAATATCATTATCATCATCTTATGTTTCTAGGTTACTCACTTGCCTATATCATGGCTCTAGACAACTCTAGAGACTATCACTATCATTTAAAATCTCTCATATAGACTTGATGTTACATCTCTTTCTCCTAGGTTGCATGGAAACTCACTTCCTTTCTATGTGTGGCAACATTTTTCATATGTACATATAATGATACTTGAAATATGTTTTCTCCAACATTTAAATAGATGATGAAAACCACTATACTCCATTCGAATAAAACCAAAACCAAAATGAGTTACCACACTCATGAGGAAATCTAGTACCATGACACCTAGAGAACTAGCAAGAACATGGTGCACACCTATATAGACACCCTAAGCACATGTCACGAATCATATGTCTAGGGAGGAAATTTACACAAGTCTACACTTAGTTCTAGAACATCTAGGTTCTAGCCTAGAGGCTAAGTCCCCCTAGTCCATAAAGGACATCTTATTAAGTTTCTAGGGTTGAGTTGTAAGGTGAGTTTAGTTAGTGTTTCATGTGAGCAATGTTTGGTGTAGTTATTGTTCATGCTCTGATACCATCTGTCACAAAACTAGAATCCCAGTCCCATGAACCAAATGAATACCAAAGGAAACATGCGGAAGCGTAAAATTCTTAGCACACATGAACATATAACAAGATAAAGGCACCAACACAATCTCAACATTCAACAAGTATAAATTATACAAAATGCATTATATTCATGAATTCAATTACATATTTCCAGAGTCAAGGTACAAGTCATTCATGTGCACTAAAATTGGATCTTACAACAAGTACACTTAGCATAGCTCACCGAGCCCATCAACCTTCTATCCATCTCTGAACCTAAAAACAAAATATGAGAAATGAGTCAACACACGAGGTGTTGAATATGGGGCAGAAAGATACATATATGTATAAGCTTTGCATAATTTGAAAAGATTTCAAGACTAAATGAACAAGAATAAACATGTTAACTATTTAATAAATGGGAAACCATATTTTATGTCATTTCACTCCATTATACAAACAATATCAAACATGTTTAAGGCCTTTGATCATCTTCCTGTCGGAAGGGTCCATAAGGGTTACAAAAATTAGCTAACCCTTTTATACAGAGGGACCTTGTAACAACCTGGGCCCACTGCCCTAGGCTCTAGTAGAGTTTCACGAATGACGACTGGCCCCACATACCACCACTAGACTTAACTGCGCACTTTTTCCACACGGACGTGCAAGCCAGGATCAACTTCCCGACTGGTCACCCATCCTAGTACTACTCCAAGCTGAGCACGCTTAACTATGGAGTTCTTTAGTGATGGGCTCTCGGAAAAGGAGGTGCACCTTGGTGATATGGGTAATCCAATCATTCCTTTTAAGATTGTCATATCCAAATGTGAAACCATATTTTATGTCATTTCACTCTATTATACCAACAATATCAAACATGTTTAAGGCCTTTGATCATCTTCCCGTCATAAGGGTCCATAAGGGTTACAAAAATTAGCTAACCCTTTTATACAGAGGGTCCTTGTAACGACCTGGGCCCACTTCCCTAGGCTCTAGTAGAGTTTCAGGAATGACGACTGACCCCACAGATCACCACTAGCCTTAACTGTGCGCTTTTTCCATATGGACGCGCAATCCGGAGTCAACTTCCCGACTGGTCACCCATCCTAGTACTACTCCAAGCTGAGCACGCTTAACTATGGAGTTCTTTAGTGATGGGCTCCCGGAAAAGGAGGTGCACCTTGGTGATATGGGCAATCCAATCATTCCTTTTAAGATTGTCGTATCCAAGGCCTCAAATCCTAGGACGTTACAATCTCCCCCGCTTAGACTCTTGACGTCCTGATCAAGGCTCAACTATATGGCCTCATAATCTTTCCCCATTTCAGTGTAGACCCAAATGTCCCATGTACACCCAGCTCCCGATCACGGCTACCAACGCAAGGGCGGCTCCATCAACTCGGATAGCCCTTTCCAACATGCCTGGACACTACCAGTGCATGGGCGACTCCATCAACTCGGATAGCCCTTACCAACATGCGTGGACCGCACGACTCAAAGACTGGCATGCCACATGCCCATGTGGGCCCCACCTACTGGTGGGGAATTGGCTCTGATACCATTTGTAATGACATGGGCCCACTTCCCTAGGCTCTAGTAGAGTTTCAGGAATGACGACTGGCCCCACAGACCACCACTAGCCTTCACTGCGCACTTTTTCCACACGGACGCGCAAGCGAGGATCAACTTATCCCGACTGGTCACCCATCCTAGTACTACTCCAAGCTGAGCACGCTTAACTATGGAGTTCTTTCGTGATGGGCTCCCGGAAAAGGAGGTGCACCTTGGTGATATGGGTAATCCAATCATTCCTTTTAAGATTGTCTTAGTAGGGTTTCAGGAATGACGACTGGCCCCACAGATCACCACTAGCCTTAACTGCGTGCTTTTCCCACACTCATGCGCAAGCCGGAGTCAACTTCCCGACTGGTCACCAATCCTAGTACTACTCCAAGCTGAGCATGCTTAACTATGGAGTTCTTTAGTGATGGGCTCCCGGAAAAGGAGGTGCACCTTGGTGATATGGGTAATCCAATCATTCCTTTTAAGATTATCTTATCCAAGGCCTCAAATCCTAGGACGTTACAGACCTCAAGGCCATAGCCAAGAGCTAATCATTTATCAACATTATTATAATGGAGTTCTATATATATGTGTGTTCAAGTTATAAAACCGATGAGGAAAACATCGAGTAAGACATAACAATACTACATGGAAATATTTGAGCAAGTAAACAAACAAGTATACAATACATGTCTTTTCAAGCAATAAAGTGATATTCATATAACTAGATAAGGCCCATACCTGATTTAGAGATTCATAACCTAACTTATCCTTCATCATCTAGCGACATGCCACACCAGATTAACAAGAAGATTGTATACATGCATTAGATTCTCATCATTAATCTAAATTCTCTTCATTTTAGGGCTTTGGCCAAGTTGGGTTCAAGGTTGGTTATAGTACATTAGATGATATCATATTGATTTAGGGTCCATCATAAGAGTGTGGTTCAACTTTCATATCATTACAAGGTTTCATGTGGACATGACAAGATTTAGGACACTTATGCTCAAATTAGGTCATGAGATTCATAATAGAGTAATTCAGGTCAAAGATCATCAATGAATAAGAGCCAAGTATAAGGGATGGTTTATATCAACAAAATTAGGTCATAAGAAACATATAACAAGATTAGGTGGGCGTCCATTAGAAGTAAGATTAGCAATCTAGGGCAAAGTTCAACATTATAGTCCAAAGTAGGCACATATGTACAATTGAGGTCATTCATGAGCAATGGGTAGATTAGAACCCTCATTAGGGTCACAAGAGCATAAGAGTTACTAATTTAATGCTCTGAAGGCTATAAGTAAATCAAATATTCAAGCTTCATCATCATCTTGCATTAAATATGCTCATCATAGTCAAAGTCGCTTATTTTTAAAAAATATTGGAATAGAAAGAATATTTAGAGTCTAAAAATATATCCATGTTGTAGGTATCGTCGAGAGGATCAATTTGGTATATAGGTTCACTATATTTGGCCAAGGGAAATGAGAGTTATCATTTCTTAAAGTTTTAAACTCAAAACCATAGTATACCAAGTAACATACCCTGAAATTATGTGAAGGATCTCAGCCTTTCACCCTTGATTCGATGGCTACTCTCTTGTATCTGGTCTGGGCCTTTGGTCTTGGGCCGAGGTGCTTGTTGATCCTTTCTCACCCGAGCACCCCTAGTGTATTGTCTGGCTCATCCCCTTCGCCCGACGACGCCCGCGCGCGCGCACCCTCTGTTTCCCGTGTAGAAATAGGGGAGAGATAGGGGACCCCCCCCGGTGGTCAGCCCACCCATAATAACCCACCAAGGTGCAGGTCGAGAGGAAGATCAGTGCTCCACGAATGCTAGCCACTAAGGTGGGACCTGAAGCCTCATATTTGGCCGTCTCCACCTCTCCATGGCAGTTTTGGGCAGAACCAACATGAAGGAAGGAGGAAGGTCGGGCGATAACAGTGGGGAAGGAGGGTGTGGAGATGGTCGTGCATGCTCTTCCCGCCATTGCGAGGCTGACGGTGGTGCAGCCCTCCATTGAGGATGCCCAAAACAAAGCCGACTGCCACACTGGTGTCAAACAAAGAAGAAGGAGGGAGATGGAGTTTGGCGGACAGACCTAGCATAAAGGAGAAGGACGTAGGGTTGAATGAGGGGGTTTACAAATATATCCAAAGATCTAGGGTTTGAATCTCAAGCCGCTGTGAGCATTGCTGCATTGCCCGTTTTGGCAAGAAGTAGGAGAAGAATTTTCCAAACTGCGATATTTCCCAAAACAGAAGGGGGGAGAGGGCCAAGCAACTGGGCCCCGATTATATATATGGGGCCCACTAAGGGTCAAATTCAAGCTAAATCAACTAATTCAAGTGAGAAACTAGTCATTTTTGAAAAAGGCACAAATTGCGCTACAAATGTCTGAATAGGGTGAATTTTGCGTTATTGGACTCGTTATTTAAAACTCTACATCATGATTTATATTGGAAAGAATAAAGATTATTGAAATGAGTTTCAACATATATATTAAGATGGTGACACATTGAAGTGTGGAACTTAGCTCGAAAAGGAAAATTAATGTCAAACATCTCAAATGATCATTGGTACGACTAAATGGAAGTATAACCATACTAAAACTATGTAATTGATATTCAATTGAGTGTAAGTCACTTGATGAGAGAGAAATAATACAATAAAGGAGAGAGAAAATCAAGGTTGTCACATTCACTCCTATATTTGACCATACACATGGAGCATTGTGACAATCTAAGGTTTGGGTGTTGCAACCACTACCCAACTCTTGGATGAGGGTAGTGATTGCAACACATGATCTACGGTCATGTGGTTTCGACCTAAAAAACCCAGAGGTTGAAACATCTATTATCCTTTACTGTGTCGACCATACATATATGCATACATGATGGATTAGGTTTTGGGTCAAAACCAAAAATTGATGATGTGACATGACCAAGATGAGATGGTAGTGACCATGGAGGTTGCTACACTTTATCCAAGTATTGATATTTTGTTTTTTTGCATGTAGGAGAAGATAAGATCTTTTAGTTGAAGGACATGTGTCCTTAGGCGATCTTTTATGGTGACACCTCACAAATCACTTTCTCGCTCTTTCTTAGGGTATATATCCCTTTCTCTTCACTTGAGTGAGACTTTTTCCGCTTTGATTTTTTCTTCTTTCTCAAGAACTGACCTTGGAGATTCAAGAGCAAGGAGGGTTAGATCTTGAAGCATAGGTGAAAGATCTACCTTGTTAGAAGAACATCTTGTGCTGGATCAACTTCTTGGTGATGATTTCTTGGAGATTTTGTTCTCTTGGTAAGTGATTTGAACTCTTGATCACTTCCCCCTCTCATCTTCATCTTCTTATTCCTCCTTCTTGACCATGAGAGTTGGGGGTGATCCATGGCATCTTTTCTTGAAGATCTCTTCTTCGCAAGGATCAAAAATCATGTTTTAACATATAGTTTCTTCACCTTCTTCTTTAGTTCAATCTAGGGTTTGAGTTTTCATTCCCTAAGTTCTCCTTTAACCATGTCATTCCTTTATTTTTGAAGGATATATTGTGGTATAAGGATTGGATTTAGTTGGGGATTCCTTCTTTTCCTTGGAGCTTTAGATCTCAGATGCTTGGATCATCCATAACATGCAGGTTTTATAACTTTCCTACATCTATTATGTGCACCTTACACCGATCATATGTTGTTCATATGTTGGTTTCCTAGATCTTAAAAATGTTTCTTATGTAATAGAAGAATAATGGTTCGGGTTGAACCTTGTAGAATTCTAAAAAAGAAGTTGTACTTATTATTAACCCTAAAAGCTTTATACTTGATTTGTGATAGTTGAGATATGGATGATGATCTGTTGTTCTTTGATCCATGGAACTGTATTAGATCTATTTGGTGTGTTTATACCTACATTAAAAGGAGTTTTGAATATGGTTACATGCTTAGAAGTTTCAATTTCTTTCTCCTAATTATAACTCCTATGATGATCTTCTGTGATCTCGATCTAGAGTTTGAAGAACACCCTTGAATAGATTCTTTTGTTCTTGGTTGAAGTATGATGTTCCCTGATCTCTCCAGGTGTTACAATTATGATGGTAGCGGTCTAGACCTCATTAGTGTCAAAACACCATGTTGTATGGTGGTCACTACACTTTTGAAAATGGTGATCATGACCAAGTATAGTAAAGGGGTCGAAACACTTATGGTTATGGAAGTAGCGACCATATGGAAGTCTTTTCGTCGTTACTCTTTTATATAGGATTGTAACACATGTGGAAAAGGTGGTCGAAACTATGTACCTTGTTATGGCCGATACCCATTGTGTGGGTCGAGGTCAAAACACTCTTTCCTTTTGGCATGAAACTATGATTGATTAAGGTTGAAACACCTTGAAGAGTGAAGGTAGAAACACTTTTTTTTTTAGGTCAAGACACTCATGTCTCTTGAGGACAATACACCTACATATCATGAGGTCACAACACCATTGTAAATTAGGTTGAAACAAAGTGTTGTTGTCATGACACATTAAATGTGTCTAGGTTGTATCACATGTATGGTTAAGGGTCGATACACCTATACTCATGTATGTGTATATGGTCAAAACATAGTGTAATGATTTATATAAGATGATGTAACTTTGAATGGTTTATCATTAAGTATAATGTTGAACTCTAGAATTCTCCAACAATGTGGGAGGTGATGGAATTAGGATCTAGAGGTTGAGTGGTGTTATGAAATCCTAATCGACTACATATGAAACCTAGCCCTATTCTAATGTTTATGTGATGTGTGTGTTTAATTTACTTGAAGATTCTTATTCTACAATAGAATTTCTCTCTCCTATTTATGAAACACTAACTTTGTATGTGAGATAAAGATGAATAGCCATGTGAATGCTATGATGAACCTTGTAAAATACAAGATCGTGATTATAAGCATACATTATTGTTGAGATATATTGTGATATCAACTTCATAGGTTTTATGTGATTTGGATATTATGATCTATTACATGCTTTGAGCACAGTTTGAGATAATATCCTCTAGAAATGGAACTGAGGGGTTGATAACCCATAGTGTTATATTATTTGTAACACCCCTGACCTGGGTTATGAGCTAACCCTAGGTGTTTTGCCTAAATTATGAAATTAGATGGTTGTCATTATCCTTTAGTATATAATTAAAGCTTCTATGGAACATATGTTTCCATTTCTGTCCCTTATGAACCAATTTTGAAGTATTGTTTGCAATACAGGGACCTATGTGCAATTTGCCCAATCAGAGGGGTTAACTTGCAAATTTCACATGTTTATATGTTCCTTTAATGTTGAGACAACATAAGTATGAATATGATGAAGTATAATGGATTTTCCAAGATTGGGCATCAAGATGCAGCTTGTGGAATGATCCTTATGCTTAAAAACCCTAATTTGGAGTAAAATGCAATTTACCCAAATTATGGGGTGTAACCTGTAAAATACACCTTCTAGAACATCTAGTATGACTCTTGACATCATTTAGAGTAGAAATGATGAAAGGGATGCTTCAATGAAGTAATTAGATGAAAAGAATGATCTTTGAAGTAGTTTCACCTAGTATGAGCATGAAGACCCTTCATATATGTATCCTAGTTGAAAGATGGCTTTCTTTACCCTTAGATCTTGAGTTTAGATGGGATTTGCATAAGATTTGATGTCTTGGACGTGCCTTAGAAACAAGGAGGGACTTGGATGAGAATTCCATGTACTAGAGGTCCTTAAGGTGGAAAACTACCTAAGGTATATAAGCTTAGTTCCTTTGCAAACCAAGAAATGGATCACTTCTCCTCTTCATTTCTCTTCTTTCTCAAAACGGCCAAGGCAGAGCTCTGGACCTATGGGATACGACCAACTAGTGCTAAGGTGAAGGAGAAACCATCTTCAAGCTCGAATTCATGGTGGAATTCTTCTTAAAAGGTTGGTTTTATGGTTAACTGACTCAGGTTCTTTATTTTAGCCGACCATCCCCATCTTTTCCTTGGAGAATCACCTCTGGCCGAGTTGAGGAGCTCAAGACACCATTAGAGGCTTGAAGCTTGGAAGCTTGGAGCTCTAGGAACAATGTTCTAAGGTGGGTTTTATAACTCTAAACTCCTAGCTTTATTATGCATATCTTTGTTTTTACTTTTTGTGCTTAGTTCTTCTTCTACCTCCCTTCTTCCTTGCACTTTTGCAAGCAAAACGGTGGTGTAACCGACCTGAACAGAGGTTGAGGATGATGGGTGTGGATTCCTAGGTAACTTTATCAAATGACCTTGGACCCTTTTTGTCCAAACGGTTGCAACCCGTTTAAGGTCAAACGGTTTCAACCCGTTTGATCTCAAATGATCTTGCAAGATCGTTTGGATCAAAACGGTCTCAAGACCGTTTGATAGGGTTGACCAAGGGACGACCGTTTGAGGGTCTGTTCATAATATATTTAATTTCATTTCTACAAAGAATTATAATCTAATTCCTAACCAATTGAGAGTTGAAGGCACTTCAACACCCTAACCCTAATCGGGTTGAAATTGCTGATTTCAAGTATAGATCTTGTTGAGTTTTGGGTTGAAGGACCCAAACGGGTTCAAAACCGTTTGGGGGTTCATCCAAACGATCTCACACTCGTTTAAGCTCAAGTGGGTTCACACTCGTTTGAAATCAAGTGGGTTCACACTCGTTTAAGCCCAAACAGGTTCACACTCGTTTAAGGTTAAATGGGTTCACACCCGTTTAAGGTCAAATGGGTTCACACCCGTTTAAGGTCAAATGGGTTCACACTCGTTTAAGGTCAAGTGGGTCCACACTCGTTTAAGGCTCAAATGGGTTCAAGGTCATTTGAGATTAAACGAGTTCAAGGTCGTTTAAAACCTAAATGGGTTGAAGGTTGAAGGTTAAACCCTAAACCAATTGGAGATTTTCAAGGTTGTTTATACTTAATCACTTGAAGGTGTAAATGGTTCAATGATGATCTAATCTAAACTCTAATGGTAACTTAAGACATTAAGGGACTAAATGACTAATGAATTGACCCATGATGATCAATGGGTAAATTACCAAAATGCCCTTGAGAGGTTAATTTGAGTGATACCTTGTTCTAATCAAACCCTAATCACTTGATAGTGATGATTTGGTTTATGTTAATCAATGAGGACTTAAACCAACCCTATCTAGAGTGATATAATCACCATCTATTAGTAAGGAGAGAGAGAAAGTACCATTTATGGTTAAAACTCAAATAAAGTACCTTCAATGTATATGAATATGTAGGATTAGGGCATGATCCACTTATGAGAGATCATGAAAACCCTAATTAAGATGATTAATGAGTCTTAACCTAATTTGAAAGCATCAATGATGATGTTTCTCATTCATGATGATACTATGAGTTCATTTCACTAAGATGTGAATAGTAAACCCTAATTTTAGGGTAATCATGAGTAATGTGAATAGTAAACCCTAGTTCATAGTAATATGTTGAAATGAACAATAAACTCTAAACTCATGTTATTACTTTAAGCATGAATTGTATGATCAAGATATGAGATGAGGAACCATTATTCCTAATCATAATGAAAGGGTTGAATAACCCTAAATGATATAAACAAGGGAATCTTACCCTTTGTAAGGACATAAAAGTATAACCTTGAATTGAAAGGTTAATTCTGTCTTATTGACTACTAATCTGACTATGAATTGTTGATTATTATCAATTGATTTAATCATGCAGATTCTTATAAGAGAATAATCATATCCAGGTAAGGATCATGACATCATATCCATTGAAAGTATGTCAATAGCTTATGAAACGAAATAACTATGTTGCCTAGATGCAAGTGGCATCATATGAAACTGATATGCCTTGAGGGCCATGAATGACATCAAGGTCATGCTAATAGATGACTTGATGCTGACATGTCACTTGATAGCAAGTGTTATGATAATATAAGGGTGTAAGTAACCATGTTCCTAAATCATAGTGATAAGATGATCAAGAATTGATATCCATCTGATAACTGATATGAGTAATACCTGCTACATTTAGTATTCTTCTGTTATAGCCATGTTTAGTACTTGAATGTTTGAGAACATGTATGATGTTAAAAGAATAATGAAATGTACCTTATAATCAAGTATAATCATATCATGTAGAGCCCTGATCATAGATCCATCATTGTCAGAGACCAAATGATGGTGAAATAGGTTTTCCTAAGGGGACTCCTGGATCACATACTCTTGAGTATGTGGGGGAAATGGATGCGTAAATCCTTACATCCTAGTGTAGGAATTGATGTAGATTTATCATAATCCATAAACCCTTCACTACAAATCCAAATGATGAGATGTACCACAAATCTCCCGAAGAAGACACAAGCACCGCATCGGTGAGAAATAAACAAGAAATCTTCCGATGACGAAGAGAGTACAGAATGCCACTGTAACTCTAAAATAGCGAAGGACTAGATTACCCTAGTAAGCTATAATAGCAGAGACACAAAGTGTACTGCAAGCAATCCTCTAACTGACTGAGGAAGATGAGGTCTTAAGAATCCGGCTCTTTTAATGACCTGTGTATGATACTGATGCAACTTACTAGTGATCAGTTGGAGTATGAGCGGTATACCTCATATCCACAGGGCATAATAATGTTTGTAAAACATAATCAACCGCGTAGCATATCTGCTTAGGTTGAACCACGAGAAACAATGTTTGGTGTTACATTGCTTACATTAATGATCTGTTCAAATATTTTGTACACATGTTCTTTATATGCTTTAAAGGAATGACTACTTAAGTAGAAGTTGCTTCACTTGTTATTAAATCTACTGTTGCATGATTTAAGTTACCTTGCCTATGTTATTTTCTTGATTTGCTATATAAAGCTTCTAGTTGAGAGTTATAACTCTCGGTGGGACAATTTGTACATTGTCTCACCCCGTAGATTTCAACTTTTTAGGTGGTCGTCGAAGATGAAGGATCCCGTTTAAGGATGAGCAACAACAGCAACAACAGTACCGAAGGCAGCAGTGAATCTCAGGTGGAGATACTGATTGCTGAGTTATATAGTTAGATAGTCCTATGCCGTCTCTGTACTCTCAGGTCCTAGGAATCAGTGGTTTGAGTTTTCGGTGTTGGCTCCTGAGATTTTTGAATCATGTTGTATATAACTACTCGAGAAGTGGTTTAACAGAGATGTAAACTGTTTACTTGGTTTATTATAAAAAGGAGTTTTATAATTTCCAGCTCTTGTCTCAAAAGTTTTAATTCCCAGTAATTTTTCATATTCCGCAACTAATCGAATGCTTCCGCTAAGTTTAAATCGTGTTTATATCATGGTTTTGGAGATCAGAGCCCACAATTAAGTGGTATCAGAGCTCTAGGTTCGCCAAGTCTACAGAGACATAGGACTTAGGATGTCGAGTCTATCTTTAGTGTTTCTTCCTCATCTAATAGAATCTTCTTCTCCCCAGGAGAAGAAGATATATAAGGACAAGGAGTTTGTTGCAGAAAGCAACAATGCTACACCTAGAAGAAGTGCAGAGGAGCAAGCAGTAGAGGAACACTTACCTGAGGTTCCCCCAGTTAATCCAACCATGATAAGGAATCCTTCCTTAGGAATCACTGTTGGAGAATTTAGGGCAACCATGATGTATCTAGTGGAACAAACACTAGCAGTACAACCCAGATTGCCAGCTCCTAATGATGATGTTTTGGATATCCATAGGATATGTAATCCTCAGCAACAGGTTGAAGCAGAAGTAAATGATGAAGCTTTGAACTGAGAGCAAGCCTATGCTCAACCTCAGCCTGATGAATCAGCCCATAGTAATGTAGGGATTAGAATACAACCAGAGACCAGGACCTGTCATAATTGTAGGAGGCCTGGACATATCAGATCTAATTGTCCAGAAAGGATATATAGAGGAAGAATTGAGAAAAGGCCTATCCAAACCCAGAAGCAAAGGCCTGGAAATTCCAGAAGAAAGAAGTTTTTGATGTCACCAACACAACCAGGACCTAGTACCTCAAGGCAATGGTTATCCAGAAAGGATAAGGAACCCTTTAGACCACAACAACTGGAGAGACACTGCTACAACTGTGGTAAGATGGGGAATTTGATGAAGGACTATCGATCTAAGCTTGTCTATGTGACACAACCTCCGAGACAAGGGCAACAAGAATCACAGAGAAGGCAATCTCAAGGAGCAGCTCAAGGACGTGGACAAGTGTCCCAAGCTGGATCATCTGCACCAAATCAACCACAGGCGATAGTGAGGTTCTATGCTATGAACCCACCTAATGCAGTGGTCGATCCACGGATTGTGGTAGGTCAGATGAAACTTTTATATTCTGATATGTCTAAATCCTGTGTAGTATTTGTTTTGATTGACTCGGGTGCTACGCACACTTTTATCACTCGAAGAGTGATCCGTAACTGCAATATGATAGTCAGTCATAAAGTAGATAGTTTGTTGTTGAAGACTTTGTTGAGTAAGTTTGTTGTTATGCAGGAGGTATGATCTCCCTGCATCCTCTTCTTTTCTAATCGTCGCATTCAAGTGGATCTTATACCCTAATATGCAAGGATTTGATAAAATCCTCGAGCCATGACTGGTTAGATAAGATAAATTGTATTTCTTATAAATCTCTTTATGATCTTTTGGATAAATTTGAAATAGTAATTGATTGAACTATTCCTTGATTGGTCTCATAAAAGCTTTCAATGATGCATCAGATATACGTTTCATATTACATGCTTACTTCTATAAGAAGAAAAGGTATTAAATATTTGATCTGGATATAGGATTCAGTAAAGTTAATAATTATGTTTGTAAGGATGAGAAAAGAGAAGGAATATGATAGTACTCAAGTACATATTTTCTTACCTCAGTAATCATATACCCTGGTCGGGTATACAATTACTGATGATAAAGTAAATATGGAAACTCTTAAATTGTTATCTTTTGATTACTCTGATCAAGTAGTCAATATGAAACAACCTAAAGAGTATCATAAGATAAGAAAAATGAGAATAAAGAAGGTCAACCATGATTAGTGATGGTTGAAAGAATATATGTAATGAGCCATGTCCCATAATAAAAGGAAGAAAGAGATATAAAGTGTTGATAACACAAGTAATTAATACCAAAGCAAGAAGGTTAAGAACATCCCTTGTTAGGGGTTTATGTTCTTAAATAAACATAGAATTTTAAGAACATCCCTTGTTAGGGGCTTATGTTCTTAAAATAAACATATCCTTCTCCAGAATGACTGTTAAGTAAATCCTTGTTTGACAAGAAAACTTTTCTTTATGATAAGAATGTGTAACTGATAAGATGGTTAATGCATATAATAAAGAGAGTTAGTATGCTAATTATCAGAAGTGATGATACACTCAGGGTGCAAAGGCCCTTATATGGTCTCAAATAAATATGAGGGCTTGATTTTGATCCAAAGAAATGTTGATCAAAATTATATAACATCTCCCAAAAAAAATTGAATGTCACCTAAGGATGTAATAATGTAATTCTGAAACAATATCTGCCTTCCCTTTATCTTCCTGAGATTTCGAGGACGAAATCCTTGTTAGGGGTTTATGATTTGTAACACCCCTGACCTGGGTTATGAGTTAACCCTAGGTGTTTTGCCTAAATTATGAAATTAGATGGTTGTCATTATCTTTTAGTATATAATTAAAGCTTCTATGGAACATATGTTTCCATTTCTGTCCCTTATGAACCAATGTTGAAGTATTGTTTGCAATACAGGGACCTATGTGCAATTTGCCCAATCAGAGGGGTTAACTTGCAAATTTCACATGTTTATATGTTCCTTTAATGTTGAGACAACATAAGTATGAATATGATGAAGTATAATGGATTTTCCAAGCTTGGGCATCAAGATGCAGCTTGTGGAATGATCCTTATGCTTAAAAACCCTAATTTGGAGTAAAATGCAATTTACCCAAATTATGGGGTGTAACCTATAAAATACACCTTATAGAACATCTAGTATGACTCTTGACATCATTTAGAGTAGAAATGATGAAATGGATGCTTCAATGAAGTAATCAGATGAAAAGAATGATCTTTGAAGTAGTTTCACCTAGTATGAGCATGAAGACCCTTCATATATGTATTCTAGTTGAAAGATGGCTTTCTTTACCCTTAGATCTTGAGTTTAGATGGGATTTGCATAAGCTTTGATGTCTTGTACGTGCCTTAGAAACAAGGAGGGACTTGGATGAGAATTCCATGTACTAGAGGTCCTTAAGGTGGAAAATTACCTAAGGTATATAAGCTTAGTTCCTTTGCAAACCAAGAAACGGATCACTTCTCCTCTTCATTTCTCTTCTTTCTCAAAACGGACAAGGCAGAGCTCTGGACCTCTGGGAGACGACCAACTAGTGCTAAGGTGAAGGAGAAACCATCTTCAAGCTCGAATTCATGGTGGAATTCTTCTTAAAAGGTTGGTTTTATGGTTAACTGACTCAGGTTCTTTATTTTAGTCGACCATCCCCATCTTTTCCTTGGAGAATCACCTCTGGCCGAGTTGAGGAGCTCAAGACACCATTAGAGGCTTGAAGCTTGGAAGCTTGGAGCTCTATGAACAACATTCTAAGGCGGGTTTTATAACTCTAAACTCCTAGCTTTATTATGCATATCTTTGTTTTTACTTTTTGTGCTTAGTTCTTCTTCTACCTCCCTTCTTCCTTGCACTTTTGCAAGCAAAACGGTGGTGTAACTAACCTGAACAGAGGTTGAGGATGATGGGCGTGGATTCCTAGGTAACTTTATCAAACAACCTTGGACCCTTTTTGTCCAAACGGTTGCAACCCGTTTAAGGTCAAACGGTTTCAACCCGTTTGATCTCAAACGATCTTGTAAGATCGTTTGGATCAAAACGGTCTCAAGACCGTTTGATAGGGTTGACCAAGGGACGACCGTTTGAGGGTCTGTTCATAATATATTGAATTTCATTTCTACAAAGAATTATAATCTAATTCCTAACCAATTGAGAGTTGAAGGCACTTCAACACCCTAACCCTAATCGGGTTGAAATTGTTGATTTCAAGTATAGATCTTGTTCAGTTTTGGGTTGAAGGACCCAAATGGGTTCAAAACCATTTGTGGGTTCATCCAAATGATCTCACACTCATTTAAGCTCAAGTGGGTTCACACTCGTTTAAGCTCAAGTGGGTTCACACTCGTTTGAAATCAAGTGGGTTCACACTCGTTTAAGCCCAAACAGGTTCACACTCGTTTAAGGTTAAATGGGTTCACACCCGTTTAAGGTCAAATGGGTTCACACCCGTTTAAGGTCAAATGGGTTCACACTCGTTTAAGGTCAAGTGGGTCCACACTCGTTTAAGGCTCAAATGGGTTCAAGGTCATTTGAGATTAAATGAGTTCAAGGTCGTTTAAAACCTAAATGGGTTGAAGGTTGAAGGTTAAACCCTAAACCAATTGGAGATTTTCAAGGTTGTTTATACTTAATCACTTGAAGGTGTAAATGGTTCAATGATGATCTAATCTAAACTCTAATGGTAACTTAAGACATTAAGGGACTAAATGACTAATGAATTGACCCATGATGATCAATGGGTAAATTACCAAAATGCCCTTGAGAGGTTAATTTGAGTGATACCTTGTTCTAATCAAACCCTAATCACTTGATAGTGATGATTTGGTTTATGTTAATCAATTAGGACTTAAACCAACCCTATCTAGAGTGATATAATCACCATCTATTAGTAAGGAGAGAGAGAAAGTACCATTTATGGTTAAAACTCAAATAAAGTACCTTCAATGTATATGAATATGTAGGATTAGGGCATGATCCACTTATGAGAGAACATGAAAGCCCTAATTAAGATGATTAATGAGTCTTAACCTAATTTGAAAGCATCAATGATGATGTTTCTCATTCATGATGATACTATGAGTTCATTTCTCTATGATGTGAATAGTAAACCCTAATTTTAGGGTAATCATGAGTAATGTGAATAGTAAACCCTAGTTCATAGTAATATGTTGAAATGAACAATAAACTCTAAACTCTTGTTATTCCTTTAAGCATGAATTGTATGATCAAGATATGAGATGAGGAACCATTATTCCTAATCATAATGAAAGGGTTGAATAACCCTAAATGATATAAACAAGGGAATCTTACCCTTTGTAAGGACATAAAAGTATAACCTTGAATTGAAAGGTTAATTCTGTCTTATTGACTACTAATCTGACTATGAATTGTTGATTATTATCAATTGATTTAATCATGCAGATTCTTATAAGAGAATAATCATATCCAGGTAAGGATCATGACATCATATCCATTGAAAGTATGTTAATAGCTTATGAAACGAAATAACTATGTTTCCTAGATGCAAGTGGCATCATATGAAACTGATATGCCTTGAGGGCCATGAATGACATCAAGGTCATGCTAATAGATGACTTGATGCTGACATGTCACTTGATAGCAAGTGTTATGATGATATAAGGGTGTAAGTAACCATGTTCCTGAATCATAGTGATAAGATGATCAAGAATTAATATCCATCTGATAACTGATATGAGTAATACCTGTTACATTTAGTATTCTTCTGTTATAGCCATGTTTAGTACTTGAATGTTTGAGAACATGTATGATGTTAAAAGAATAATGAAATGTACCTAATAATCAAGTATAATCATATCATGTAGAGCCCTGATCATAGATCCATCATTGTCAGAGACCAAATGATGGTGAAACAGGTTTTCCTAAGGGGACTCCTGGATCACATACTCTTAAGTATGTGGGGGAAATGGATGCGTAAATCCTTACATCCTAGTGTAGGAATTGATGTAGATTTATCATAATCCATCAACCCTTCACTACAAATCCAAATGGTGAGATGTACCACAAATCTCCCAAAGAAGACACAAACACCGCATCGGTGAGAAATAAACAAGAAATCTTCCGATGACGAAGAGAGTACAGAACGCCACTGTAACTCTAAAATAGCGAAGGACTAGATTACCCTGGTAAGCTATAATAGCAGAGACACAAAGTGTCCTGCAAGCAATCCTCTATCTGACTGAGGAAGATGAGGTCTTAAGAATCCGGCTCTTTTAATGACCTATGTATGATACTGATGCAACTTACTAGTGATCGGTTGGAGTATGAGCGGTATACCTCATCTCCACAGGGCATAATAATGTTTGTAAAACATAATCAACCGCGTAGCATATCTGCTTAGGTTGAACCACGAGAAACAATGTTTGGTGTTACATTGCTTACATTAATGATCTGTTCAAATATTTTGTACACATGTTCTTTATATGCTTTAAAGGAATGACTGCTTAAGTAGAAGTTGCTTCACTTGTTATTAAATCTACTGTTGCATGATTTAAGTTACCTTGCCTATGTTATTTTCTTGATTTGCTATATAAAGCTTCTAGTTGAGAGTTATAAATCTCGCTGGGACAATTTGTACATTGTCTCACCCCTTAGATTTCAACTTTTTAGGTGGTCGTCGAAGATGAAGGATCCCGTTTAAGGATGAGCAACAACAGCAACAACAGTACCAAAGGCAGCAGTGAATCTCAGGTGGAGATACTGATTGTTGAGTTATATAGTTATATAGTCCTATGCCGTCTGTGTACTCTCAGGTCCTAGGAATCAGTGGTTTGAGTTTCGGTGTTGGCTCCTGAGATTTTTGAATCATGTTGTATATAACTACTCGAGAAGTGGTTTAACAGAGATGTAAACTGTTTACTTGGTTTATTATAAAAAGGAGTTTTATAATTTCCAGATCTTGTCTCAAAAGTTTTAATTCCCAGTAATTTTTCATATTCCGCAACTAATCGAATGCTTCCGCTAAGTTTAAATCATGTTTATATCATGGTTTTGGAGATCGGAGCCCACAATTAAGTGGTATCAGAGCTCTAGGTTTGCCAAGTCTACAGAGACATAGGACTTAGGATGTCGAGTCTATCTTTAGTGTTTCTTCCTCATCTAATAGAATCTTCTGCTCCTCAGGAGAAGAAGATATATAAGGACAAGGAGTTTGTTGCAGAAAGCAACAATGCTACACCTAGAAGAAGTGCAGAGGAGCAAGCAGTAGAGGAACACTTACCTGAGGTTCCCCCAGTTAATCCAACCATGATAAGGAATCCTTCCTTAGGAATCACTGTTGGAGAATTTAGGGCAACCATGATGTATCTAGTGGAACAAACTCTAGCAGTACAACCCAGATTGCCATCTCCTAATGATGATGTTTTGGATATCCATAGGATATGTAATCCTCAGCAGCAGGTTGAAGCAGAAGTAAATGATGAAGCTTTGAACTCAGAGCAAGCCTATGCTCAACCTCAGCCCGATGAATCAGCCCATAGTAATGTAGGGATTAGAATACAACCAGAGACCAGGACCTGTCATAATTGTAGGAGGCCTGGACATATCAGATCTAATTGTCCAGAAAGGATATATAGAGGAAGAATTGAGAAAAGGCCTATCCAAACCCAGAAGCAAAGGCCTGGAAATTCCAGAAGAAAGAAGTTTATGATGTCACCAACACAACCAGGACCTAGTACCTCAAGGCAATGGTTATCCAAAAAGGATAAGGAACCCTTTAGACCACAACAACTGGAGAGACGCTGCTACAACTGTGGTAAGATGGGGCATTTGATGAAGGACTTTCGATCTAAGCTTGTTTATGTGACACAACCTCCGAGACAAGGGCAACAAGAATCACAGAGAAGGAAATCTCAAGGAGCAGCTCAAGGACGTGGACAAGTGTCCCAAGCTGGATCATCTGCACCAAATCAACCACAGGCGATAGTGAGGTTCTATGCTATGAACCCACCTGATGCAGTGGTCGATCCACGGATTGCGGCAGGTCAGATGAAACTTTTATATTCTGATATGTCTAAATCCTGTGTAGTATTTGTTTTGATTGACTCGGGTGTTACGCACACTTTTATCACTCGAAGAGTGATCCGTAACTGCAATATGACAGTCAGTCATAAAGTAGATAGTTTGTTGTTGAAGACTCCGTTGAGTAAGTCTGTTGTTATGCAGGAGGTATGATCTCCCTGCATCCTCTTCTTTTCTAATCGTCGCATTCAAGTGGATCTTATACCCTAATATGCAAGGATTTGATAAAATCCTCGAGCCATGACTGGTTAGATAAGATAAATTGTATTTCTTATAAATCTCTTTATGATATTTTGGATAAATTTGAAATAGTAATTGATTGAACTATTCCTTGATTGGTCTCATAAAAGCTTTCAATGATGCATCAGATATACGTTTCATATTACATGCTTACTTCTATAAGAAGAAAAGGTATTAAATATTTGATCTGGATATAGGATTCAGTAAAGTTAATAATTATGTTTGTAAGGATGAGAAAAGAGAAGGAATATGATAGTACTCAAGTACATATTTTCTTACCTCAGTAATCATATACCCTGGCCGGGTATACAATTACTGATGATAAAGTAAATATGGAAACTCTTAAATTATTATCTTTTGATTACTCTGATCAAGTAGTCAATATGAAACAACCTAAAGAGTATCATAAGATAAGAAAAATGAGAATAAAGAAGGTCAACCATGATTAGTGATGGTTGAAAGAATATATGTAATGAGCCATGTCCCATAATAAAAGGAAGAAAGAGATATAAAGTGTCGATAACACAAGTAATTAATACCAAAGCAAGAAGGTTAAGAACATCCCTTGTTAGGGGTTTATGTTCTTAAATAAACATAGAATTTTAAGAACATCCCTTGTTAGGGGCTTATGTTCTTAAAATAAACATATCCTTCTCCAGAATGACTGTTAAGTAAATCCTTGTTTGACAAGAAAACTTTTCTTTATGATAAGAATGTGTAACTGATAAGATGGTTAATGCATATAATAAAGAGAGTTAGTATGCTAATTATCAGAAGTGATGATACACTCAGGGTGCAAAGGCCCTTATATGGTCTCAAATAAATATCAGGGCTTGATTTTGATCCTAAGAAATGTTGATCAAAATTATATAACATCTCCCAAAAAAATATAATGTCACCTAAGGATGTAATAATGTAATGCTGAAACAATATCTGCCTTCCCCTTATCTTCTTGAGATTTCGAGGACGAAATCCTTGTTAGGGGTTTATGATTTGTAACACCCCTGACCTGGGTTATGAGTTAACCCTAGGTGTTTTGCCTAAATTATGAAATTAGATGGTTGTCATTATCCTTTAGTATATAATTAAAGCTTCTATGGAACATATGTTTCCATTTCTGTCCCTTATGAACCAATGTTGAAGTATTGTTTGCAATACAGGGACCTATGTGCAATTTGCCCAATCAGAGGGGTTAACTTGCAAATTTCACATGTTTATATGTTCCTTTAATGCTGAGACAACATAAGTATGAATATGATGAAGTATAATGGATTTTCCAAGCTTGGGCATCAAGATGCAGCTTGTGGAATGATCCTTATGCTTAAAAACCCTAATTTGGAGTAAAATGCAATTTACCCAAATTATGGGGTGTAACCTATAAAATACACCTTATAGAACATCTAGTATGACTCTTGACATCATTTAGAGTAGAAATGATGAAAGGGATGCTTCAATGAAGTAATCAGATGAAAAGAATGATCTTTGAAGTAGTTTCACCTAATATGAGCATGAAGACCCTTCATATATGTATTCTAGTTGAAAGATGGCTTTCTTTACCCTTAGATCTTGAGTTTAGATGGGATTTGCATAAGATTTGATGTCTTGTACGTGCCTTAGAAACAATGAGGGACTTGGATGAGAATTCCATGTACTAGAGGTCCTTAAGGTGGAAAACTACCTAAGGTATATAAGCTTAGTTCCTTTGCAAACCAAGAAACGGATCACTTCTCCTCTTCATTTCTCTTCTTTCTCAAAATGGCCAAGGCAGAGCTTTGGACCTCTGGGAGACGACCAACTAGTGCTAAGGTGAAGGAGAAACCATCTTCAAGCTCGAATTCATGGTGGAATTCTTCTTAAAAGGTTGGTTTTATGGTTAACTGACTCAGGTTCATTATTTTACACTACTACAGAAGTGCCTTTTAGTGTCGGTTGTTTAACCCCCTTTGGCGTCGGTTTCTGAACGACGCCTATGTGGGCGCCGCTAAAAGGTTGGACACTTCAGCGTCGGTTAAAAAACCGACGCCTATTTAATATAAAGGCGTCGGTTTATTATAAAACCCCGACTCCAAAAGGGTTCGCGCCACAGAAAACGGCGTCATCTAGGACGCTTTCTGCGTCCGTTATATACTAAAAACCCAACGCAGAAAAGTGTCCTAGATGACTCCCATTTCCTGTAGTGCGAACACTTTTGGCGTCGGTGTTCAACAAAAAACTGACGCTGTAAGTCTGTGCTGACGGTTATCGGTAAATAACCGACGCCTATATCTATTTTTTTTTATAAATCTGTTTGCAGGCCTGCTGTGGCTGGTCAGCAGGATGAGAACCTGCAGTTCAGTTTTCTGAACTGCAGGTTTACGACATCCATTGATATCAGCCTACAAACAGGCCACAAACCTGCAAAATTAACATAAAAAGATTCACACAAGTAGATACATTCAGACATCAATTCAATTGTCACGTTCACACATATAGAATCATTCAAATACATGTTTTAACATTCAGAAACATTCATTTACAAAGTATCATTCATCATCACTATCAACATCCCAATTATATCTAACAGTTTATGACCCCACATGCCTTCCTCCCCAGTTCGTGCCGCTAGACAACCACACAATGGATCCAAGAGGATATGCAGGTGTTTGCCAAAGACTATAGGCTGAGTTAACTATTGAGTTAACTCAGCCTATAGTCTTTGGCGAACGCCCGCAATCCTCTTAGATCTATTGTGTGGTCGTCTAGCGGCACGAACTGAGGAGGAAGGCATGTGGGGTGATAAACTGTCAGGACTAGCACAGCAAGTTGCGATGGACGTGGAGACGACGATGACGGTGGTGCTTCAGGCGACGCCTGCTTGGCCGGGTAGGGCTCGGCGAAAGGGTTCAACTGCGGCATGGCTTCGATGTAGTAGAGGGAAGGGAGGGGTTCAGAATCCTACGAGAAATGTTTAAAGATGAGGATATTACTGCGGAGGAGGAGGAAACGGTAGACGATATCTCGAGTTGGAATGTCCTCTCCGCGCATCAAGTTGCTCCAGTGCTTCAGTGGGTACATGTGCATCATCAACCTAAAATTTGACAAAAATAAACACACTGAATTAGGCCAATATAGAAATATAGGATATATGACATAACTAGAAGATAATGAATTTTATAGAAATACAGGATATGTTTTTAGAACTTACATTGGTATCCTCGCCATGCTCGTCATGGACAACATGCTCATCATGAACATCATTCTCATCATGGTCAGCCATCTGAAAATGTCATAAAAAAGGCAAACATTTAGCATTTGTATCAACTAGAAAAAGGAAAACATTTAGCATTTGTATAAATTAGAAAAAGGAAAACATTTACCATTTGTATAAACATACATGTCTCTAAAATTGTGATCTTTTATCAATTAACAATCCTTCATTGTGATCTCCGCGCACATATAAGTCATCATTAGCTTCAATATTTTGTGGAGTTGGCAACCCAACTGAGAATGGACTGGAGTCATCATACTTATCATAGTACTCTTCTTCATCTATAGGATCTTCAATGAACTGTCTTTTACCATGAAGAACAACCGACCATTTATCATTTGCAGGATCATCGATATAGAATATTTGTTTTGCCTGTGATGCCAATATGAATGGTTCAGCCTTCTCGCCAATCATTTCAAAGTTCACCAAAGTGAAACCCAATTCATCCACTATAACTCCTTTGGTGTTATCAACCCAATTACATTTAAAGAGCGGAATATTGAAATCTATGTAGTCAAACTCCCAAATGTCTTCAATGACACCGTAATATGACATTTTAGCTTCACGTGGACTCTTATCCTTTGCACTTGCAAAGTACATAGTTGACGCTTGAAGAGTGACCCCACTATTTTGGATGACACTCTTATCATCTTGGCGCTTTGTGTAATATGTGAATCCATTAATGTCAAACCCTTCATAAGACATAACATTCGGTTTTGGTTTAAAGGTGAGACATTTGATAGTTTCTGTAATATCATTTGGTGTTTGAGATAGTTGATGTAAGACTTTATCTTCAAACCACTTAGTAAAAGTCTTATTATGCTCTCTAGCAAGCCACATTGAACTTGCTCGAGGATGTTGTCTCTTTATGAAATTGGTATGTTCCTCGATATAAACACTCACTTCGTCCATATTATGTAAAATATACAAGTGAGCTTGTTCCAACTGCTCACGGCTGATTACTTTCACCCGTGATCCCAAAATTCCTTTGCCCTCCTCAATATTCTTGTCATTATTAAGAGTGTCATTACCACTGAGAAAGTCATTGCAGAAATCCATAACCTCTCTCGCCACATAACCTTCAATAATACTCCCTTCAGGACGATAACGGTTTCGAACATCACCTTTAAAAACGCTCATGTATCGTTCAAAGGGATACATCCAATGCAAGAAAACCGGTCCCAAGATTTTCACTTCCCTAGTCAAGTGGACAACAAGATGTACCATGATATCAAAGAACGAAGGAGGGAAATACATCTCAAGCTGACATAGGGTAACAACCACTTCTCTTTGCAAATTATCGAGAGTATCATGGTCAATAACTTTGCTGCATAGACTGTTGAAAAAGAAACAAAGTCTGGTAATTGCAAACCTTACATGCTTCGGCAATATAGATCGAATTGCCACGGGCAATATTTGTTGCATTAGAGTGTGACAATCATGAGATTTAAGACCTATCAACTTCAGATCTTTCATTGATACCAATCTACGGATGTTGGATGAGTAACCATGTGGCACCTTAACATTTACCAAGCATTCACAAAAAGTTTTCTTCTCCTTTCTAGACAACGTGTAACAAGCGGGAGGTAAGTATGTTCTTTTATTACCCATTTCACATAATTCTGTTAATTCTGACCTTATTCCCATTTCACGTAGGTCCAGTCTGGATTTTATCCCATCTTTAGTCTTACCTGGTATATTTAATAGAGTACCAATGATGCTATCACAGACATTTTTCTCAACGTGCATTACATCGATACAATGCTTGACTGACAAAGAACTCCAATAAGGAAGATCCCAAAATATTGACTTCTTTTTGAATGAAGAATTGTCACTCCGTGTGGCCATACTACATTGTGATTTCTTACCAAATTCATTGACAATGTCTTTTACTCTTTCATAAACAACATCCCCTGGTATAGGTTTAGGTGCACTCCGTTCATCATTCCATCCATTGAATGCTTTGCGCTTCCTACGATACGGATGGAATTTTGAAAGAAACCTTCGATGACCAAGATATACAGTCTTGCCGCCATATTTTAGTCTTATTGAATCAGTGTTTTCTTCACATATAGGACACGCTTTAGCTCCTTTGACACTATATCCAGACAAATTCCCATATGCCGGAAAGTCATTAATAGTGCAAAACAACATAGCATGCAAACGAAATGTCTCTCTTGCTGAAGCATCATAGGTCATCACACCTTCAGCCCAAAGTTTCTTTAAGTCATCAATCAAAGGTTCAAGATAAACATCGATATCATTTCCGGGTTGTTTAGGGCCCGATATCAACAATGACAACATAACGTACTTATTTTTCATACACAGCCAGGGAGGAAGATTGTATATAACAAGCATGACTGGCCAAGTGCTATGTTGGCTGCTCAATGTCCCGTACGGATTCATCCCGTCTGTACAAAGCCCAAGTCTTAGATTCCTGACTTCTTCACCAAATTCAGGGAACAATACATCAATCTTCTTCCACTGTGGGGAATCAGACGCATGTCGTAGGATCCCATCATTATTTTTCTTAACATCTGCATGCCACCTCAAATTCTTCGCATCTTTCAGATTTGCAAACAAGCGTTGAAACCGTGATGTTATAGGTAGATACCACAACACCTTGGCAGGAGAACCAGTTTTGGACTCCCCCGAAGTCGTCAATTTATATCGTGACGCACCACATTTTGGACAATCTTTCAAATCTACATAGTCCTTTTGAAATAATACACAATCATTCGGGCATGCGTGTATCTTTTTGGCCTCCATTCCCATTGGGCACAACATTTTCTTTACCTGGTATGTTGAGATTGGCAGCTCGTTTCCTTCAGGAAGAATTTCTTTCAACAAAGTCAACAATTCAGTGAAGCTTTTGTCACTCCATCTATTGTTAGCTTTCAACTTATACAATCTCAGCACAGCGCTAAGCTTCGTAAACTTAGCACAGCCTGTGTATAACGGTATCTCAGCATCATGCACAATGTTTGTAAAGATAGGAGGTGGATCGGTGTGCTCTACCCTACAACTATCCAGCATCGCATCAACAATGTCTGCTGGAACTGGTTCGTTCACATTTACGTCATCGGAGGCAATTTCTTCTTCCACCCAAGCACTGCTATTGACATCTACTGGATTCGATTTTGAAATCTCTCCATGCCAGTGCCATTCTGTATAGCCTTGTACAATCCCGTTGCACATGACATGACTTTTGATTTCCTCACCAGTGTTGAGTTTCAAGTTGTTACCGCAATGCCTACATGGACAGTAGAACCTATCTGTAGGTTTTTTCCTATGTTCCTCGGCAAATCTAATAAACTGATCAAGACCAGATATAAACTCTGGGGTGCAACGATTACGAATGGACATCCATGATCTATCCATTCTATGATCAGAGAAAGCAAGTATATATTAGGAAAGCAAGTATATATTAGGAAACAAGTATATAAGCAAGTATGTCGTATTACAGTTCATCATTAAGAAAGATATAAGCAAGTATGTCGTATTAAAATAGACTAAACAATAAAAGAATTTTTTTTTGAGGCAAGACAATATGAGAAAATAGTAGTGTAATCATGTAAATGGGAACATTCATGGGAACACACACTTCAGTTATAAGCATTCATGTAGCAACTTACAGTTCCATTCATGGGAACACACACTTTAGTTATAACAATAACTAAACAAAGGGGTTGGTGTACCCCTAAACATGCGCATAATTAAAAAAACTATTACTACAGACAAGTCTAGATAGATAGACAACTAAATACTACACCAACATGGTCCCGCATGCATCAGTAACTTCTTTTTGATGATGAAGCTGTGTCACGAAGCTCCTCACTGTATTTAGACAAATCTGAACTGATAGGGGCCTCAGATTTAGATTTGTCTGAGCTGATATGCGACGTCGTGCGCTCATACCGCAGAAGATGATCGGGGGTCTCGCAGTTGCTGTTGGTTATCCAAACTTTGATGGAATTATCGCCAACTGGACGGAGAAAAAGCCTATTCCAACGGACCACATGCAGCTCTCCAATCCAATCACGCCAACCGGATTTTGATACAAGATTTCCCGCCAAATCATACTCAACCTCGATTACATGTGAATAATTTCCAAAAGTTAGAGTCACTTTACCAGGCATGTAGTGTCTTCCTTTTAGAAAACGCCAATGTTTGGGTATGACCAATTGGTTTAAGGAACGATCATCTAGGATGATGTCCAATTGTTCTTCAATAGGGAACGTTAACATTGACATAGAGGCCCAATTCATAGTCATTGTTATGGGAAGACAGAGACTACACAATATTAGTATTAACAAAGTGTAAGTACATATAACGATGTTATATATTTTCAGAAAAAGTTGTATAACATCAGTTAACCTTTTAAACAAGTATATATTAGGAAACAAGTATATATTAGTCAATCTTGGATGGGTTTCTAGGCCAACAAACACATTTGATGTCAATCTTATATATAATAAATGTGTACCACCTATCCCATCCTTGAACACCTAATCTCACTTAGGATGTAAGTGTATAATGTGTATTTGGTTTTCAAGAAAATTTCGGCAGCATTTCCCCGTTGTTCTCTAAGTACATATGTACTTAGAGAACAAACGGGGAAATGCTACCAAAATTTTCTCGAAAACCCAATACACATTATACACTTACATCCTAAGTGAGATTAGGTGTTCAAGAACAGTCCCAAACTGGGGACTATCCAAGATTTACTCCTACTGAGTAAATCTTGGACGGGTTTCTAGGCCAACAAATACATGTGTTGTCATTCTTATATAAACCCTATAATTCATGAAATCATTCTAATTCAATTTAATATGTTGGGATCACATAATTATATAATGACATCAGAATATATAGAAGAATCATAATTAACATGATTAACAACATGCTCATCAAACTAGGGTTTTCTTGAATATCATCTAATAAATCAAGAATTTCATAGTTTCAAACATGCAATAATTCACAATGCAATGTTATAAACTATAGGCAACATGGATAGATGAAATAAATAAACATCCAGCATCTATCACTTATTCAATCTTCAAGAAACCTTGACAAACATCCAACATCTATCACTTATATAATTTGCATGTATATACACCCTAAAGTGCCACAAATCATATAATAAAACTATCATGTTATGATATTAGGACCACTTAAAGCAGATTAGGCACATTAAGCAAGCAGAGTAGGGAGCCAATTTCGTGCAAGCAGATTAGGCAAGCAGATTAGGTCAGCACATAAAGAACCAATTTCGCGCCTGGGTAGGTCTGCAGGTACCTGGGCAAGAAGAGTAGGGTGAGGTCGAGCTGGTTGAGTACGTGGGTGGCGGCCGACGAGCTCCAGAACCAGCGGCAGTGACTCCGACGAGCAGGAGCGTCAGCCGCAGTAGGCAGGCAGGCGGCCAGGCGGCGGCAGGCAGGCAGCGGCCAGGCGGAGGAGAAGGAGAAGGGGGTACGGCGGCGCCGGTTCTCAGGCGTGGCAGGCAGGTGGGCACCAGGCGTTGCGGCGGCGCCGGTTGTCAGGCGTGGCGGCGGTGCAGGTGGTTGGAGCAGCAGGGCGGGCAGCAGGGGTGCCAGAGAAGAAACGCGTCGGAGAGGGGCGCCGGAGAGGGGACGCCGGAGATGGGGCACCGGAGAGAAGCGTCGGAGAAAAACTAGTACCAGCAGTAGAGAAATCGCCGGAGAAATCGCCGCAATAGGGAAATAGGGTAGCAATGAAACATAAGAAAGGGGAAGAGTCGGGCGATCGAAGGTTATGAAGTTCCCCAATAGCGTCGGTTGTTTACAACAACCGACGCCTAAACATCTTTACCGTCGGTCGTTCGCAACATCCGACGTCCATTTGGACGATATTTTCGTGAAAATGTTTGGCGGGAACCACATTCAGCGTCGGTGATTAAAGGACGACCGACGCGGAAAAGGACACTTTTTGCGCAAATTTCCATCGCACATAAGCGTCGGTGTTTTAACTACAGACTCGACGCCGAAAGTGACATTATTTTTTTCGCTCGAAAATTGGATGACATGATGCGTCGGTTTTGTATAAACAACCGACGCTGTATACAAAGCGGTACCCGTGTTTGGCTGGTCTTTGAATATAGACGTCGGTTCTTCTAAATAACCGACGCCTTTAATATAAGGCGTCCGTGTTCCTTAATAACCGACGCCCAGAAAAGCGACACTGAATGCTATTTCTGTAGTAGTGTTAGTCGACCATCCCCATCTTTTCCTTGGAGAATCACCTCTGGCCGAGTTGAGGAGCTCAAGACACCATTAGAGGCTTGAAGCTTGGAAGCTTGGAGCTCTATGAACAACGTTCTAAGGCGGGTTTTATAACTCTAAACTCCTAGCTTTATTATTCATATCTTTGTTTTTACTTTTTGTGCTTAGTTCTTCTTCTACCTCCCTTCTTCCTTGCACTTTTGCAAGAAAAACGGTGGTGTAACTGACCTGAACAGAGGTTGAGGATGATGGGCGTGGATTCCTAGGCAACTTTATCAAATGACCTTGGACCCTTTTTGTCCAAACGGTTGCAACCCGTTTAAGGTCAAACGGTTTCAACCCATTTGATCTCAAACGATCTTGCAAGATTGTTTGGATCAAAACGGTCTCAAGACCGTTTGATAGGGTTGACCAAGGGACGAACGTTTGAGGGTCTGTTCATAATATATTGAATTTCATTTCTTCAAAGAATTATAATCTAATTCCTAACCAATTGAGAGTTGAAGGCACTTCAACACCCTAACCCTAATCGGGTTGAAATTGCTGATTTCAAGTATAGATCTTGTTGAGTTTTGGGTTGAAGGACCCAAACGGGTTCAAAACCGTTTGAGGGTTCATCCAAATGATCTCACACTCGTTTAAGCTCAAGTGGGTTCACACTCTTTTAAGCTCAAGTGGGTTCACACTCGTTTGAAATCAAGTGGGTTCACACTCGTTTAAGCCCAAATAGGTTCACACTCATTTAAGCCCAAATAGGTTCACACTCGTTTAAGCCCAAAGTTGGAGATTTTCAAGGTTGTTTATACTTAATCACTTGAAGGTGTAAATGGTTCAATGATGATCTAATCTAAACTCTAATGGTAACTTAAGACATTAAGGGACTAAATGACTAATGAATTGACCCATGATGATCAATGGGTAAATTACCAAAATTCCCTTGAGAGGTTAATTTGAGTGATACCTTGTTCTAATCAAACCCTAATCACTTGATAGTGATGATTTGGTTTATGTTAATCAATGAGGACTTAAACCAACCCTATATAGAGTGATATAATCACCATCTATTAGTAAGGAGAGAGAGAAAGTACCATTTATGGTTAAAACTCAAATAAAGTACCTTCAATGTATATGAATATGCATGATTAGGGCATGATCCACTTATGAGAGATCATGAAAACCCTAATTAAGATGATTAATGAGTCTTAACCTAATTTGAAAGCATCAATGATGATGTTTCTCATTCATGATGATACTATGAGTTCATTTCTCTATGATGTGAATAGTAAACCCTAATTTTAGGGTAATCATGAGTAATGTGAATAGTAAACCCTAGTTCATAGTAATATGTTGAAATGAACAATAAACTCTAAACTCATGTTATTCCTTTAAGCATGAATTGTATGATCAATATATGAGATGAGGAACCATTATTCCTAATCATAATGAAAGGGTTGAATAACCCTAAATGATATAAATAAGGGAATCTTACCCTTTGTAAGGACATAAAAGTATAACCATGAATTGAAAGGTTAATTTTGTCTTATTGACTACTAATCTGACTATGAATTG
Source organism: Alisma plantago-aquatica (assembly GCA_963693085.1). Classification (NCBI taxonomy): domain Eukaryota; kingdom Viridiplantae; phylum Streptophyta; class Magnoliopsida; order Alismatales; family Alismataceae; genus Alisma; species Alisma plantago-aquatica. The sequence goes on from OY856409.1 coordinate 984,175,856, forward strand.
TTGATTATTATCAATTGATTTAATCATGCAGATTCTTATAAGAGAATAATCATATCCAGGTAAGGATCATGACATCATATCCATTGAAAGTATGTCAATAGCTTATGAACCGAAATAACTATGTTGCCTAGATGCAAGTGGCATCATATGTAACTAATATGCCTTGAGGGCAATGAATGACATCAAGGTCATGCTAATAGATGACTTGATGCTGACATGTCACTTGATAGCAAGTGTTATGATGATATAAGGGTGTAAGTAACCATGTTCCTGAATCATAGTGATAAGATGATTAAGAATTGATATCCATCTGATAACTGATATGAGTAATACCTGTTACATTTAGTATTCTTCTGTTATAGCCATGTTTAGTACTTGAATGTTTGAGAACATGTATGATGTTAAAAGAATAATGAAATGTACCTAATAATCAAGTATAATCATATCATGTAGAGCCCTGATCATAGATCCATCATTGTTAGAGACCAAATGATGGTGAAACAGGTTTTCCTAAGGGGACTCCTGGATCACATACTCTTGAGTATGTGGGGGAAATGGATGCGTAAATCCTTACATCCTAGTGTAGGAATTGATGTAGATTTATCATAATCCATCAACCCTTAACTACAAATCCAAATGGTGAGATGTACCACAAATCTCCCAAAGAAGACACAAACACCGCATCGGTGAGAGATAAACAAGAAATCTTCCGATGACAAAGAGAGTACAGAACGCCATTGTAACTCTAAAATAGCGAAGGACCAGATTACCCTTGTAAGATATAACAGTAGAGACACAAAGTGTCATGCAAGCAATCCTCTAACTGACCGAGGAAGATGAGGTCTTAAGAATCCGGCTCTTTTAATGACCTATGTATGATACTGATGCAACTTACTAGTGATCAGTTGGAGTATGAGTGGTATACCTCATCTCCACAGGGCATAATAATGTTTGTAAAACATAATCAACCGCGTAGCATATCTGCTTAGGTTGAACCACGAGAAAAAATGTTTGGTGTTACATTGCTTACATTAATGATCTGTTCAAATATTTTGTACACATGTTCTTTATATGCTTTAAAGGAATGACTGCTTAAGTAGAAGTTGCTTCACTTGTTATTAAATCTGTTGTTGCATGATTTAAGTTACCTTGCCTATGTTGTTTTCTTGATTTGCTATATAAAGCTTCTAGTTGAGAGTTATAACTCTTGCTGGGACAATTTGTACATTGTCTCACCCCGTAGATTTCAACTTTTTAGGTGGTCGTCGAAGACGAAGGATCTCGTTTAAGGATGAGCAACAACAGCAATAACACCGAAGGCTGTAGTGAATCTCAGGTGGAGATACTGATTGCTGAGTTATATAGTTAGATAGTCCTATGCCGTCTCTGTACTCTCAGGTCCTAGGAATCAGTGGTTTGAGTTTTCGGTGTTGGCTTATGAGATTTTTGAATCATGTTGTATATAACTACTCGAGAAGTGGTTTAACAGAGATGTAAACTGTTTACTTGGTTTATTATAAAAAGGAGTTTTATAATTTCCAGATCTTGTCTCAAAAGTTTTAATTCCCAGTAATTTTTCATATTCCGTAACTAATCGAATGCTTCCGCTAAGTTTAAATCATGTTTATATCATGGTTTTGGAGATCGGAGCCCACATTATTGATGGCCTTTATTTATTGCATAGTCTTGTAATGATGAGACAAGATCTCACCTTGTACATTATATATCTTTTGAAGTTGTACATCACCCTTAATTTTGTAGAATCTATTTGGGGTTGATACATTATAACTTGATTGATGCAATAAGAGACACCCAATTGGTATATTTAATCAAGTGAAACCATAATCTTGTAGTTTCTCTGTACCATAGATCCATCTTCAGCATCAATGTCTAGCTGGATGCTGAAACAAGTCACTCCTATAGGAAACTCGGAGCGCATATTATTGAATATGCACTGTATCAGTGGATGTAACTCCCTATATCCTTAAATTGTTGTTTTAGCGATATAATAAATTATTTTTAGAACCAAAAAGTGTGGGTCTATTCTCTAGTGTTGTGCCATGTACCAAGGCAGACAAGTTGTTCTACAAGATCATAGCTTGACTAAGAGTTGCTGTCTTTACAAGACAATAGCTTTAACAATATGTTGTTGCCTCAGCAATATTACTATTATGTCACTACATTGTAGATTTGAACTTACCAAGTAGTGTTGGTGATGATCACGGAGTCCGACTCGTCCATTGATCTTGTATGGTACTGATTTTGATTTAGTAGTGGTCAGTTGGATTTGAGTGGTACGCCTCAAATCTTTAGGGCATTAATAAAAAGGAATAATATGGTCATGTAGTATAATTGTCTTGAGTCAAATACGAATCACTTTGGATGAACCCATGCCTTACCTTTATATTGTTCAAGTTATAACCGTTATATATGTTCTTCATATTCCTTCTCAGATTACTAATTAATCTATTGCTCGGTGATAACTACCTAGTTTGTTTTTGTTATATGTTGGATACATATCATTTAACTGAATATGCTTAGCTTGTTAAGTGACTAATCTTCTTACACTATGAACTATTCTTATAATAGATGTTTACAAGAGTTATTTCTCTCGTTGGGACATTTGGTCTCACCCTGTGGGTTCCACAACATTTTAGGTAGTCATGTACGAGGAAGTCAAGGTCGTGGTACTGGAGCTGTGTAGTAAGGAGATCAACAACTATCAGAAGGTTGTACATCCTACTTGTCTAGAGTCTTAGTAGAAGTCCTATGTGTCATCCATGTATTCTCGGGTCTTTGGGGAGATTTTATGTTTGTTATTGACACAGAGTTTGGATTGTACCATAATTGTATAGAATGGTCTGTACATATATCCAGATTGAATATGTATCAGTTGTAGCTTGATAGCCTACAAACATATTATATAGCATCTTTTGGTAGTTATGAAATGAAGATGGCCTGTGTTGAAGGCTTGTTATGAAATACTTCATCTTGGACTTGCAATTGGTTTTAATTTACCCTATTTTTTCGTAATAATGTTATTAGTGATAATGGCACACTTTGTCTTGAGTAATCTCGTTTAGTTTGGTGATGGTCGTCACAATTCAGGATCTACATCCATTTTGGATGTTTTATATTAGGAGATCAAATTTTGTGCCATTGTCGGGGAGGAGGAAAGAAAACACTGTTAGGGACCTGAGGTCTATTTACATATGTTAGCACCTTATGTCTAGTAATAAACTAAATTACACAATTTTAGATCTAATAGCACTCTCCATCCTGAAAAACTTATGTACATGTCCTGTCTCTAACCTTGACCATACAATTTATTTTTGGAAGTGTAGTGTGAACCATATCTCATTCCTTTGAAGAAAAGAACCATGCCCCTAGAAGAGCCACAGTTAGTGGAAACGGGGATGGAGAAGATTGTTGCAATGAGCAGCCACATTGCAAAGATGAGGAAGAAGCATTCCATGAGATGGAAGATCATGGCCTTTATCTAGAAGGTGATGATGATAATGATGACGGAGAAGGACCATCCATTCAATAGTTGGTTTCAACACAATCAAATGAAATTGGGAACCTTATTATTCTACCTAGATTCAATGTTGCAAACTTTAAGTTTAAGATATCCATCATTAGCATGATACATAAAAGAACCTTCAGAGGAAACCTGGTTGACCAGAATCCTTATCACCAACTATATGCCTTCAAAAATATCTATGATACCCTTAAAACAAATAGGGTCCTTCAGGTGGTCATCGATTGTAAGAGCTTTAACTTTATATGAGAGACAAAGACCTCATGTGGTATCTTTATTTGAAGGTTAGGAGCGTCTGTGGCTTGGAAGAACTTGTTGACACCTTCATTACCCATTGATAAAACTTCATGATACAAACATAAGATCATTAGTTTCATGCAAAAACCTAGTGAAAACTTGCATGAATCTTGGAAAAGATACTCGAAGTACCAGAGGGATTGCCCTCACCAAGTTTCTATAAAGAATATCTAGTTTCATGCAAAAACCTAGTGAAAACTTTCATGAATCTTAGAAAAGATACTTGAAGTACTAGAGGGATTGCCCTCACCAAGTTTCTATAAAGAATATCTAGTGAATGCCATTTACAATGGGTTGGCCATGAGTGATAGAATTTTTGTTCAGCTGGAAGTGACTTTTTTGGGAAAGCCCTAAAAAGTTCAAAGAAGATAATTGACAATATGGTTTCCTTGCATGTTGGATTGGATTATGAAAGAGCACCAACTGGTCTCATCTCCATTGTGGAGGCTACTACTAAATCCAATCTATTGAGGTTCTTACAGCAAAAATAGAGAAGATATCCATTGATGTTTGCACATTAACAAAAAATACCTACAAAGGACAACATCATGTTGAAATGGAGATTAAGTGTGTAACACACAAAGAAGGCAATCAAAGTGTTGATTATTTCATGTCCAGTCATGAAAAGAAGGATATCCAATATGAATCAACTGAAAATGTCTCCTATGCCAGCTTTAAGACACCAGAGCATCCTAGAATCTCTTATAGTAACAAGAACTCTACTGAAAATTTGCGCCAATTGATCTTTGAAGAATCTACCACAAGCACCACTCAGTTTTGGGAGAGATAGTGCACCGTATCGATTCACTCACAATATTAACAATCAACAAAATAAGAATAATTTCCAAGGGAAAAGACAACATCAGAATGAAAATAAAAATCATGGTGGTCAAAGACAAGGATATAACCAACTACAACCATATCTAATGATTGAGTATTTGAGTTCACAAAGAAACTCAATCAAAATGCGATCAACAACAATACCCTGCTAAATATTATGCAATGCAAGATGGGAAGTGTAACTGGGCATCTCGTTGATCTATAAGTTTATTGCAAAATGATTGACCAGTAGTTGGTGAATGTATCTGAATCGATTAAGAACCCTTGGGAAGAATCCCATAAACAACCAAGTCTATCCCTGGAGTCCATGAGACTGCAAAGATGGCTACACTTAGGTCAAGAACTATTCTGAAGAAGCCATCACCGATGTCTGATCAAGAAAGCATTCCTATCTCTGAGTATCAGTTTGAGACTATTGTTGTAGAGGAAGAACCTAAAGTTTTAGTAATTCCTAAGAAAAATGACTCTAAAGAAAAATGTAAGGGGGTGAATCCAACAAAAGAGAAGAAAGTTGATGTTGCCGAAGAAGAAATAGATAACAGGGATACATATGCACAAAAAATACCCTTCCCATACAAACTAACTAAACCTCACCTCAACAAAAGGTATGAGAAATTGTTGAGGCTATGAAGAAGCTTCACCTTGACATCCCTTTCTTGAATGTCAATGAAGAAATGTTAATTTATGTAGAATTATTCAAAAACATGATTACCAAGAGAAGACGGGTGAGGAAATTGAAATAGTGAAGCTTGCCAAAATGTCTAGTGCTTTTTTCCAGATAATACGTTAGCCAAATAAAATGACATTGGGGCCTCACTATCCCGCTTAATGTGGCAGATAATGAGGGAACAAAAAGGACTAGCATATTTGGGGGAAAGAAGTAGTGTGATGCCTCTCACCTTAACCCAAAGGGTAGGCATAGTCGACATGGTTAGGACATGTATGTGTATTCAGCTTGCAAGTCATATTTTCACTAAGCATATTGGAATCATTGAGGATGTACCTATCCACATTAGAAAATTCTTTAATCCTTGTAATATAGTTGTTATTGATGTGGTTGAGGATACACATTGTCCTATGACCTATGGTGGCATTTCCTTTCCACATGAAGAGCACCGATCAATGTGGAAGTTATCATTATAACCTTAAGAGATGGAAATGATTACATTGACTTCAAAGTCCCATACCCATGTGGGGACTGTCTCTCTTTGAGTTGGTTTATTTCATGGATAGATATAACCAATTGTGCAAAGAGATTCAAGAGCAAAACACTATTTTTGAGTCATTGATGAGAGCGCTAATTGATGATAGTATGAATGTAGAAGACCATGAGCTTCTTGATTACCTAGACATAGATGAAAGAGATAGTGAAGATGAAGAAGAATTGATCATTAAGATAGCTAAATATGCCTCACTTGAGAGGAAGCTTAAGGAAGAGGCATCCCTAAAACAAAAGTTGGAGTTGAAACCTACCATGAGACCTCAAATATGAGTTCCTAGATACAGAAGAATGTAATTATGTGATTATAAGCACATATCTATCTTAAGAGAAACAAGAAAAACTTCTTACTAAGATTAATCTAAGGAGAAAATCTATGAGATATTTTGTTGATGACATTGTAGGATTAAACCCACCAGACTACATGCATCACATTCACCTTGAACCTAATGTGAAACCTCTTACATAAGGGAAAATAAAATGTAATCCAAACTTAAAAGAGGTGGTTATGAAAGAGGTTATCAAGCTATGTGATTCATGGATCATATATGCTATTAAGAATAGAAAATGGGTAAGCCCATTCCACATTATGCAAAAGAAATAAGGTATAATGGTAGTCAAGGGAGATAACAGTGATACAATTTCTACCACAATCGTCACTGGATAGTGGATGTGCATTGATTACAGAAAGATTAATGCAAATACAAAGAGAGACCATTTTACCCTCCCCATTTGTTGATCAAGTCCTATAATCTGGCTCAACATTCAAATTTCTATTAACTTGATGGTGATTCTAAATTTTATCAAGTGCTAGTTCACCCAGACGACCAGGAGAAGACCACCTTTACCTTCTTTTATGGTACACATACTTTCAGATATATGTAATTCGTCCTTTGCAACACACCAATGACATTTCAAAGATGCATGATACACATTTTCTTATATTTTATGGAAGGCATAGTGTAGGTCTTTATGGATGACTTCTACTTATACAACATCACATTAAAAAATAGTATGAAGAATATCTATCTAGTTTTAAAACACTATGAGGAGAAACATCTCATTGTGAATTGGAAAAAATGTCACTTCATGGTACAAGGAGGTATTGTTCTAAGTCATAGCATGTCTAAGAAAGGGATTGAGGTTTATTTGAGAAAAGATGAATACGTAGAAATATTGCCACCTCCTAAGTCTATAGGACCCAAAAGTTTCTTAGATAATGCAGGTTGTTATAGGAAATCTAATTAAGGACTTCTTAAAGATCTTAAAGCCTTTGTCAAGCCTCTTGGTGAAATATGTTGTGTGTTACTTCAACAAGAGCTTCCTAAAAGCTTTCAACACCTTGAAGAACTCTCTTATCACTACATCTATCATCCAAGATCTCGATCATAATCCCCCATTTGAGCTAATTTGTGATGCAAGTGACTGGAAGTATGAGTCATCTTGGGTCCAAAGAACCATAAGAAGCACCAAATCATTTACTATGTAAGTAAGACCCTAGATAAAGCTTAAGTCAACAATAAGACTATGAAAAAGGAAATATTATCAATCGTTCATGCTTTTGACAAGTTCAAGTATTACTAGATTGGATCTAAGGTCATTGTGTATACTACTCTTAGAGTGATCAATATTCAATGAAAAAGGACACCAATTCGAGGCTATTGAGATGGGTACTCCTATTATTGGAGTTAACACAAAATCAACGATAAAAATGGTATAAAAGAAGTGGTAGCTAAGCACTTGTCTAGAATATCTACATGGAAGGATAACTCCATTCCTATAAAAGAGAACTATAAAGACAAAACCCTCATGAAAGAAAAGGTCATTGATCATGTCATGCCATGATATGTAGATATCTACAACTATCTAGATTGTTAATAATTACTCTAGGCATAACGTACAATGAGAAGAATTAGCTAGTTTTCAATCAAAAAAACCACTATTGGAACAACCCTTTGTTGTTCAAGAAGTGTACCAATAATCTCTATAGATGATGTATATCAGTGGAAGAAGTACCACAAATCATGCATGAATGTCATTCTTCACCTTAAGCACTTGGACAGTGACCGAACTGTTACAAAGATTTTTCAATTGAGATTCTTCTAGCCTACTATGTTCAAAGATGAACTTGCTTATGTCAAGTCATGTGATGAATGTCAATGCACTGGAAATATATCCAAGAGGAAAGAAATTCCTCTCTCAGATTGGTTGAGGTAGAGATTGTTGATGTTATGGGAATTTAGTATAGGGAACCCTTTTCATCATCTTATGGGAATCAATATATCCTAGTAGCAGTTGACTATGTTTCTAAATGGGTGGACATTATGGAAACCCGTACTTGTGATTCTAAAGCAATAATTAGACTCCTTAAGAAAATCATATTTCCTCAATATGGGGTTCCATGCACTATCATTAGTGATAGGGGTTCCCATTTTGGATATAAACAATTTATATCCCTTCTTAGAAAGTATGGAGTGAAGCACAAAGTTGCTACTCCATACCACCCTCAGACATTTGGATTGGTTGAAGTGTCAAATGGACAAATCAAGTAGATCCTTGAAAATACTATAGAAAGAACAAGAAAGGACTAGGCCATGAATCTAGAATATGCTCTTTGGGCATACCATACCTCATATAAAACTCCTATAGGGACCTCTCCATATAGACTCATTTACAAAAATGTGTGTCATCTCCTAATATAGCTCGAACACAAGGCTTTTTGGGATATCAAGTTTCTCAACATGGATCCTGAAATGATAGGCAAGAAGATATTCTTGCAAATTCATGAACTGGAGGAGTTGAGGATTCACACCTATGAGAATGCCCGCATATATAAATAGAGAATAAGGGTGTGGCACGATGCTCACATAAAAGGAAAAGATGTCAATAGGTAGACAAAGTTCTCTTGTTCAATTCCAACATAAGATTGTTCCCAAAAAATCTAAAGTCAAGAAGATGGTATTGTTCATTCACTATAAAAAAGATATAGCCATCTGGCATGACAAAGTTATTCAATGAAAAATGTAGAACTTTTCTAGTAAATAGACATGAAATAAAAAGGTACTATGAAGATGAAGCTTTTACAAAGTGAGCTGATATGCCACTAGAACAATATTAGAGATGGTCATAGATAAAATCTTGTGAAAGACTATACATTAGGGGCTTCTTGGGACGCAACCCTAGGATTTTCAATCTTTTCGCAATTTATAATAGTAGTTTCTATCATTTCTTCCTTTCTCCTAATATAGTTATGTTTTTAAATACTAATTTTTCCTATTTTTGTTATTTTACTAGTTTGTTTATTTGGAACTTTATATTAATAATATTAGTGTAAAAGGAACAAAATGTAGTATGTGATACAAGGTTGAATTGACTGGTTTCAGGATTACTACAAAAAAATCAACCTAGTAGAATTTCATTAGTTTACCACTCTACAGAACCATCAGTTGATGGGCTAGACCAACCTTCAGTTGTAAAGATAGCTAACCTTTAGTAAGAGATCCCATCGTAACACATAACCTAATCTATCGTCTAAAAGTGTTGGTCAAATATGTCATGGTGAGAGAGATCCTTGTCTTCCCTTTGGTACTCAACATAACACACTCACCCACCGTCAGAAAGAGGAACTCATGAAACATTTAGAAGATAAATAATAGCATGTCCATATTTTCACACACAACCACTAGATTTTAGAAGGTGACACATTGAAGACCATAGAAAGGCACCTAGGAATCAAACAAAGGGACAACAAGATCATCAACAAAGAGCTTTGGGATTATAAAAGGAGCATATGGCTGACAATTGTACTTTCTCAACAAAATCCTACACTAAAGGCACCCTACCGATTAACCGACCCTAATCTCCTCAAAATAATATCTTCGGTGGAAAATATTTAAACCTTCAATTCTTCCTCCTTTGACCTTCCACATCAAAGGACATAGATTCTCATTGATGGCCTCACTTCAATGTCTACTACCAGATACAACATTTTGGCACCCTTGGAAACCAGAGATCTTCATTGAGTGAGCATAGCGGTAGATCTCGTATTATATAGGGAAGAGGATACTTTAAAGAAGAAGGACAACTAGAATCTAAGAGTGAACATTGAGGATTACATCAATGTGCACCTCGACAATAGTAATTTCCCCTTACTTCTGATCTCTCTTTGATTTTTGCAACCATATTACTCTAAACCACTAGAAGTATGACAAGTAGAATCATCTATTTATGCCTATGGGTGAGGATACCATTTACTTCTTGATGTTTTCCTTTCAAAACCTTCTTTGTTTTTGTCTTAAGTTCATGTCTCCCTTCAAAATAAAAAGCCAATGGGTGTTAAAACCTCTAATCTCTAGTTTACTTTAGTCATTGAAGCCCATAACAGATCACTTATGTGACCTTAGAGTTTTTCTAATTCAATTGAAAAAATAGTCAACTTAAAACACCCTCTTCTTCTTTCTACTTTTGTTTTTTTATGTTTGATAGTTGACCAACTGAGGCTTTTCAATGTTGTCATACCAAAAAAAGCTCTGGTTCCTCTCCATCGATATAGAAACCATTGATTTCCAAAATCTGACCTGATAGCCACCGGTCTCCAAGATCCGAATTTTTCTAAAAGTTTCAAATGACCTTTTCCCTTAAGTTTTCAAACTAACTTTTGAAAAATTATCCAATTAGCTTCTTCTCTTTACTTTCCAATAAGAGAAAATTCCTAATATCTTGTACGAGATATAATTAGACCTACACTGCAACCTAATTCAAATAGTAGGTCATACAGGTAATTAGAGGACACATCTCTCACCAGAATTGGCTAAGAGAATGAGAAAGGTTGATGCTATCAAGCGACAACTAAGGAAGGAAGAGTTAGATAGGATAGAGAGGCTGAAAGATGAGGCAGACTCATATCTACAAATTCATAGGGACCTCACCCAAAAAAAGAGCCATGTTTGAGGTTGAAAGAATGAAATGCCTCAAGGAGGCAATCCCTAAAGACTCTGCAAACTCTACATAATCATTTACCATTGAGACATCTGGATACACTCCTTTTATGGAGCTTAGAAAATGTAAGAAAAGGAAGGTATTGCACCCCTTTCAAGAAGGGAGGAGACAAAAGTCACCTAGAATAGAGAAAGGTAGAGAACAAGAAGGAAAGAAAAGAGAACCGTGACAAGAACAAGCACCCAAGAAGCTAATTCTCCTATAGTAGTTCACACATTTGCAACTATTCTAAGTCAACCCCAACATTAGCTGAAGAAATAACCACCCACCAAACAACTATTTCTCCCTAAAGATAATGCGCATAGGAAGATCCTGGAAGACATGATCAACTGAAAAACATTCAAGGCTACAATATTTGGCTATGTGGACACATTGAAGAAACTAGAGATATATAAGAGGGTGAAGGGGAACACTAACAAGGTCGGACTTTATAAAACATATTTTAACAACATCATTTCAGAAAACTAATTTACCCTCAAGTTCATGTCCTCACTAAAGACACTTTCTATATCAAAAAAGGAGGTTGAGGAGTACAGAGGGATCTACAAGTAGGAAGAATGGGTTATCAAACAAAATTACATGTTAACTTAAAAATGGCTAAATTATATATTCACTGACTCAGAGAAACAAACGGATCTAGCCAAAAAATCCAAGAGAAATAGAGAATTTTGAGGTTTTTGCATTGAGAAAACATGGGAGAGGCTCTCAGGAGAGGATGAACATAGCTATAGACCATCCAAGACCACTCAGATGCATTCTAGCTTGATGTGCATAATCCATAAAGCATTCTCCAATGCACTCTTCTTCAAATCAGACATTGACAATATTACTAGAATGATCTCCACATCTTGTGGAGTGTCCTAGAAAAGAAGCCAATTAATATTAGAAAAATCCTAATCGACATGCTAGCGATATAAATCCACCCTGAAGGTTCATGATACTTTTTCTTGGGGGGTCTAGTGACTTACATCACACAAGACAGGCCACCACAAGGAGCTTAAAAGATTTACCCATTCTAAAGGGGAAAGACTGGTGGATGAAAAATTCTTAACATCCACTAATGTCCTATCAAGGAAGTAGGACAAATACTTATAGGTCCAAAATGTCAAATTATATGATGCCTCTTCCCAAAATAAGCACCTATGATTGTGATAGGTTGTACTTTTTAACAGATGACATTCTAAAGATGAAGTTTGAATCAACACATGTACAACAAATAAGTGAAAAAGTATCTATAAAAGAACTAATCAAGTACAAGGAGGACAAACCTATAGTACCAAGTAAAAGACAGAATTTAATACTTTGGTTGCCCTAGAAGACTGATGTTGGGCCATAAGAGATGAATTCCTCTATGGCAATCCATAAATGAAGAAGATGTTGAATAGTAGGTGACTATCTCCATAATCACCAATCCTAAAATGTTGTCTATTATCTCTCTAGAAGCACAACCAGAAAAGGAAGAGACATGGTCCCCCTCTATATCACAAGTACAAAATCCCTTCAGTCCATCCCAGAAGCTGAAGAATCCCACAGGACCAAGGTCTAACAAATACGAAGTGGTTGTTGCTAACCATAGAGCATCCAACCAGAGGGAGGAGGATGAGAAAGAGCCTTAATCCAAGGAGGTATCTTCATTAGCTAAATGGATGGAGAGTGATCTATGCAAAAGCATTAAAAGATACCACCGACACTCAATGCCTAGAGAAGAGCCCGAGAAAGAAATGATTTCACAACAACTAGATGTCATACACAAAAAATCCCTTGTCTCTACTAAATTCATGGAAATCATGAAAGAGATAGATGATTTGTGTGAGATAGTCTCTAACTCTAATCTTAATATTTCAAATGTAACTATATATTTACAATCACTAAGAATGCAAGTCAAGGAGGTGACAATGAACATCCAAACTTTGATGATCCTACCATAGAAGATACTAATCTTGGTGGAGAGATGGTTTAATATCATGGAGGCTTTAGCCAACATGAAACATGAACTCGGTTGTTGAGCCAGGAGCATGGTGAGTTAAGTCATGACATGTGTGCCTCTAAAAATGAAAAGAAACATAAGAAGGCAACACCAACACTAGCATCTCATGAAGAGTCAAATGCCAAGATGCATAAGGTTGTCCATGAAGTAGAGAATGGCCCACGTAATGAAAAAATAGGGATGGTCATCCTGCTCAATAGTGGCCTGGTGCTTGTAAAGCTATCCATCACTCTGGATATGTTGTCTCCTCATAAAGATGTGACTGCTGAGCTCTCAGAAGAGCATAGAGTAGAGAACTCGGTCCAAAACAATATGGGACCTACTGAGGGAAAATAATTCTACTTTGTGGCCTCTCCAAGACTATCCAAAAATGTGGAAAAGAAAGCAGAGGAGGAAGTACTTGTCACTTCTCCTAAGAAACCAATTGTATAGGAGGAGATAGAATCCCAAAGCCCTACAAGGAAAGGGACCCCCACTAATGTAAAAGCTAAATGGGAGACTAAATTTGTATATGAATCAGTTGAAACAATGGAAGAAGCAAGGAAGACAATTGAAAAAATAATATGGATGGGTTGGACCCACTTTCATATTACAATGTTCCTCCACCTTGACTTGTGATGATACAGTCAAGGAGTTTGTTCTAGACGATCCAGATAAGAGTGGTGGCAGGCCTTTCAGTGAAACCATGGGAGAATATGTTCCATAAGAGAAAGAAGGTAGTTTAAATTGGATATTCAGTAAAACACCCAAGAAACTCGATAACCCATTTTTTCCTGAACCAAAAGTAACTCAAAATTCCAAGCTGGCAGTGTCCCCACCACTACCATATGAAATGAAGGATATGGATATGACTTCCACGTTTGAGAAGCTACTAAGGGACATCCATATCTTGGATGATATACTAGATGATGATAAACTAAGGGAAAATGTCATCTACAACAATGAACAATAGACATTGAAGGGAGGACCTGAGGTCATCATTCAGACCTACAATGTCAATCAACATTAGATTCTTTAAGTTTCTTTATGGCATCATCATTGAAGAACTATGCAGAGAAATAAAGAAGCGCCAATTTTAACACTACTCCAAGTTTAGCTTCCCGTCCTTTATGAAAACCTAGTCAAAGAAGCACCCTTTTAAGAACTAAGCAAAGATTTGTAGAAGAATAGACGGTTAAAGTTTATCATGCTTCTATCCAAGGATTTGAACCTATGGCTATGGATCATAGTGGATCTTTCCATATGCCAGATCATCACATAGAATTGTAACCTTAAAGATATTTCATATGGAAGGATGGTCTTCACAAACTATGATTCAAGAGATATATAGAAGACCTCGATCTGACTAGAGAACATAGTACACGGGGTGAGTCGATGGTGAGGATCCAATTGGACTAGAATCTGGATCAATAGAGACACCCTATGACAAAAGCTAGACTTTGGGGACAACATATTCATCGCTCTGTGAATTATAGAGCAATGTATAGAAGAATTCCCTTGGAGGAATTGCCAATGAAGATTCCACGCACTACGAGGGAAGTACATCCTAGAGATTATTCATGATAGAAGATTCTTCTATAACTGTCGTATGCAAAACATCCCCAGGAGGATGTACTCCCTTGCCCCTCTTCCAGAAAAGCATCCATGGAGAAAAGAATTAAAGAATCTTTGGAAGGACCCAAAAATCCCCGCTCAACAAAGAATTACAACAACTCCAACCTGTCCAGCACCCCCACAACACCCTCCCACCTCACTAGTGCATACCAAGGAAGAGATACAAATTACTATTAGCCTAAAATTGAACAAGAGGCTAAAAAAGATGAAATTCCTTATGAAGAACCTAAAATATCTTCCATCCCTAAACCTAAAGTAGAGCAGTAAGAAGAAAACAAGGATGAAGCCCCCCTTGAGGAGGTAGTTGTGGATGAACTTTCTTAAATAGACCTCATCAACCTTACATTTAGAAATTTAACTTGGGTGCATGCTACAAGATTTGAATGGAAGATATGACCTTCATATTTGAAAATTTGAAGTTAGAGGAGGATGAAATAATTACTATCTCTGAAATGGACAATGTCTAAGTCTTGAAGACAAACTTCCATGAAATTCTCAGACTCAAAGATTACATGAGAGTAAAAGTTATAGCGTCTTGTCAGTTGCTTCTAGCTAATCACCTCAATGACATATATATGGCTTACTACAATTTCATTGGGGACGTCATCATGAAAAAGCAATCAGGGAACTAGAAAGACTAACAAAGTAGCTCAAGTAAAGTGTCTAGAAGCTCATCTTTATCCCCATCCATCATGGCGGTTACTGCACTCTGCTATCATTGATACCAATTACAAGACCGCCATCCTATACAACATCTCTAATGCCATTTTTAGCATGAATTGAACTACTTATCACTAATAAGCTAATAGTGTGACTGAACAAAATGTTGCACAAGTTGCAACACATATAATCGATTTGATTAAACTTTATGAAAGAAATTTCTGAACATAGGATTGAGGTTTTGAGTGCTGCAATTTTGTGAAAGGAGTCCACAACAAACTCTAGGCTCTAAAGAGTGCAATTTCTATGTATTTTTTGGATGCAAATCCTTGAAACTACTAATAAGAATGTGAAAAATTTCCAAGATGACTATTACCACCACATAAGAGGATACTATGCCATCTAGATATTAAATTCACATTAGGAAATAATGAATTAATTTCTAAATCACAAGTTTACACCAAACCTCATTCTTGGAAACTCTAGGTATAGAGTGCATGACAAGTTTGTGGGGGTGAACAAGAAAGCTAGGTGTGCCTTCTAGCCTAACATCTTTATCATTATATATATAAATTATTTTTCCTTTTCATTTTCTCTAGTTAAAAAAATGAAAAATTTTCTACTTGCACATATCTTAGCTAGAAAGTTATTAATGTATGATCATATTTTTCTTATAGGAATTTTTTTGATCCAATTAGGTATACTTGCCTTCAAACTTCTTCTTAGTGTAATCATTAATAGAGTTACTAATTTGAGCAATAATTTCATCAAATGAATAGTGATTTGATTATGTCTTTATCCTATCTTTATCTCAAGAGAGTGTAGACTATGAAGGAATGCCTCCTATCCCCAAAGAAATTCTTAAAAATAAGGAGGACCTGATCCTGTACACTCTTGACGGATCACTCTAGTCTAGTTGTACAAGTAGAAATGTGCATAACTCTTGCAAAAAGGAAACATCTACCCCTTATAGTGATCAATCCCCACGATGAATGACGCTTGACATCTCAAACATCCTTAAAAACATATCTACCATAAGCCTTGTGAGAAAGAATAAAAGCATGGGATATAAAAATATGAGAGTTGTTATAGATAATACATTAAATGGTTTTTCACAATTGGTGTATTGCTGCACTCAACAATGTAGATAAGCCACGCAAGGTAGTAAAATTTAGAAGCCAAAAATGTAACCCCTTGTCTTTCAAATGCAATCTCACAAACCATTTGAAATTATAGCAGGACCAACAATTGAGTACCACTATTATTACAACAATAATCATGGATGATTGGTCCCAAGGAGGACAAGTTACACTAAAGCCTTAGCCCGCCCCCGATCATCTCTATCAGCTTCCCAAATAATTAAATTTGGATGTGAAAGATACCTTCAGCAAGAACCATGAACGACTACATCTAGGAAATGAATCTTAGAGTGGAAAATTGTGAAAGAAAAGTCCTTTCTCAAAGAAATTTATAAAAGATAAAAGGACACACAACTCTGGATCCATGAGAAGGGAACTGTGGATACATTAACCAAACTGTGCAACCAAATAGAAATATTGCCCTAAATATAGCATAAGGACATGTTCAACAATGAAAAACACTAAACTAATAAAGCCATTTGTTGTGTCTTGATTCTTTTATTATATTTATTAGCTTGGGGATAATCTAGACTAAAATTTTTGTGGATGTTTCATGCCTACATTTGTCCTTAATTTACCTGAATAAGATAAGTATACATAAACTTTCCTATAATTACCTGCATTCCCTCTCTCTACCTTAAAGAAGCATTGAGTATTCATCTCCATGCAGGAAAATGTTTGATTGAGGGTTGGACAGAGTTACCATGAATTATCATATCCAAAGGAGCCAACACCTTCACTGACCAAAGGATTCACGAAGCACAGAATGCCCATCAGTTTCCATAATATATAGACTGATTAGCACCACCTACTAAAGGACATCCCTCGATTCTCCATTAGAGTGTCATCAATCGAGGATTACCAACCAACACCATATACCAATGACTCAATTGGGTCTTAGTACACTAAAGGTTCAGCAGATACTCCCTCAACTGGTGGAGTGGCTAGGCCTCACCAATTGAAGGATAGTCTGTTGACCTCGTCTACTGATGGTTTAGAAAAATCATGTCCTCTGATGGATCAATAGTAGGCATGGCTTCTAGAGGTTGACTTTTATACCACCTTCACCATTATAGCTGAGTGTGCTCCTTGAGGCGCATGCCAAGAGTCCACAGAGTGCAAGTAAAGCTCAATCATCAGCCCCTTGAGCTCTA
This sequence comes from Alisma plantago-aquatica, assembly GCA_963693085.1. NCBI lineage: Eukaryota > Viridiplantae > Streptophyta > Magnoliopsida > Alismatales > Alismataceae > Alisma > Alisma plantago-aquatica. The sequence goes on from OY856409.1 coordinate 984,193,305, forward strand.
CAATGTGGGCTATAAATAGATACCCCCTACTATGTGAAGAGGGATGGCGTCGAATGATGAAGCGCTGCCACATTTATCCCATTCCATTAAACTTGATATGATACTTTGAGTTTCTTCCATCAAACTTTAGTAAACAGAGGATGAGATTCTAAGGTCCCACACACCCCTAATTTTCCACCACTAGTTCTGAAGTCTTTCTTTAGGAGAAGATGGATATTGTGAGCTATGACCACCTTGCTATCGTCACTTCCTAAGAAGGAGGAGGTCTTCATTGAGCCTCAATACCATTTTTAGTTATTGTATTTTTGGTTTCTTCCTTGTCGTCTCCCTATCTTCTTCATGTTCACCTCCATCAATCCATCATTACATCATATTACCATTGATTTATAAATTTGAACTATCACTCATCACCATGAGTAGGTAATTCTTTTTCTTAGGATTAGAGTAGACACTAGCGCTCTCCAAATATGTAAATACGTACATCCATTGGTGTATATACTCTTAGAAATGATTATCGCCATGCTCTTGGTCTTTATGCTTGACTTGGATGGTTAGCTACCATCTTGTGTTGTTTGATCTCTAATGCCTTGAAAGATTGATACTAGTTTATATCTAGAGTCATGGAGTATCACAAATGCATGATAATGTTGGAATACTAAAGCTAATGGTCATATGTTGCATTTTTTATTGTTTGTTTGCCTTCTTGAGAGAGATAGTCTTATGATCCAGATCTATCCTAAGCTCTAAAAAGGATGGAATAGACACTATTGATGTTTTCTTGTAAATTATTCTAAATGTATACAATGGCTGTGAGTATTTCATGTTTGTGAGTGACCTTAGATGATGAAACCCAATCCAAGTTATTATCCATATATTCAAAGAACATATAAAGAGCTTATTTCATTTTTTTATTGTCCATATACTCTTTGTCTTTACTTGATTGTTTCTTTTTTGTTGGATTCCATTGTTCCATAAGGAATACTTTCGCTTTCCTAGTAAGTCATGACTAAGCTAAGGATTTAGATACTAAATAACTTCCACAGTTGTCTCTGAGTTAGATACCATTACTACAAAAGTCCCCATTTTGTAGTTCCATACGTATTACTATTGGGTATAAATATAAAGTATCATTACCCAAGATATGCATAATTTTGGATGCACAATTTTAGGTGATCAGAAAGGTTGATAGAAAAGTCAATATGTTGATATGTTGCTATCTATAGAAACTTTTTTAGGAAAAACAAGTTACTCATACACAACTTAAATATTTTCTAGTGCATCTGCTTCATTGTTTACTAAGGTAATAGTTTCTCAGTATGCTTTGCACCCTCTAGACATCATGAATTTGGATTTAATTAAGGAAATGAGGATATTTTAGTTTTCATGTTTTCTTATAGGAATTAAAAAATTAGAGAGTTTGGGATTAGAAATGATGTTTTTCTTGGCATGACAACTTGTAGGAACATGGTTTTTGTTCAAGCAGTCTTTTCCAAGTATAATGTTAAGTCCTCCATATACAAAATGGTAGAGAAAAACCCAAACAAACGATCAACATAGGAAATTCAAACCTTTTCATTAAAATAATAGGATGTATGAAGTCTCCCTCTATAGGTATTTACATCAATAACATATCTTACATCCCTTATCTTTAGGTCAAACATCAATATGACACTTTTAGACATAAATGCATGAGTCAATCTAGGGTCAACGAGAGACACTATAGAGTGTTCATAATATTCCATAAAACCTATATCCACATATACTTGTTGTATGATTTTGCAAGAACTATTAATTATATGGATATTACATGAACAACTTATTTGAAAAGGTACCTTACATAAGCTTATTAGGTTTTCATGTGCCTCTTCCAAATTAATGGAAATTACACAATCATTTCATGTCCTTGGTCATCTAGGCCTAGTTTAGAGGAGGGAAATAGCATTGGTTTAGAAGAGTCCCTCATAAGAATAGAAATTGATCCTTACAATGTAATTTGTTGTGGTAGTTCTCACAGTTGTGACCCATTTGGCATTAGGGTTCTTGATTTGCCTCCTTCAAGCCCTAACCTTTTTTCTATGAAGGCTCTCTACTATAATTACAATTATTTACATGATTGTTGTTTTAGTTGGAGCAATTGTTGTAATTTTGATTATTACCATGATTGTAGTTCAGAAAAGGGAGATTCTTATTTAGTTTATGCCAATTTTTATCTTTATTTCCATTGTGTTTTTCCTTTTTTGATTAAGTTTGGCAGGAACAACATCTCTTAGTCCAAGGTAGGCCATGCTTAGGGGTTCACCCTATCCCATGCCCTAGGTTCTCTTCATGGATAGAAATTGTCATTGGCAATGTTAAAGGTTTCAAGTTTGTATGAGGAGACAAAATATTTGAGGTTAATGTGGAGCTTGTCTAAAAATCAATCAACTCTCCCCTCTTTAGTAAGGGTCTTGAAATGGCATTCTAAAATTCACAAGATTCTACTGTATTCAGTAATGGACATGTTTCCTTGGGTGAGGGCAAGAAATTGTTTTTATTTCTCCTTACTCTTCACTATGGACCAAAAATAGTAAGTAAAGATGGATTTAAAGTACTTCCTCATTTGCATTCACAAATTGATGGGATGAAGACATTTTTCCCACCACAACTTAGTAACACCTTTGAGTTGATAGGTGGAAATGGTGACCTTGAAATGTTTAGGAAATTTAAGAACCCTACAAGAATTCTTCATAGACATTAACCAAACATTTGCAATATCCACATATTCACCACAAAAAGTCCTAGGGTTTAGCTTGAGGAAATCAACAACATGCTAAGTTTTAGGTTAAGTTTGTTTATCAAGAATCTCACTAAAAAAAAAAGATCTTATGTGCACTACCAAGTTGTGCATAGCTTCCACACACACTTTCTTTGGCTCTACATAGTTTTTTTTGTTAAGAGATTTACCAGCAGGTTCCTCGATATTTTCCTCCTTGATATATCTATCTATTTTCTTTCCCTTTAATTTCTCACCTTTCTCATCCTGCTTGTTCTTCTCAAACTTTTGTTCCTTTCAACCTCTTTGTTTTTTAGGCCTTTTATTCTTAACGCCATAAATTCCTAATCAATTTTGTTGTCGTAGGTTTTCGGGGGTATCATCAAAATATTTTTTGGTACATTTTTTCTCATGAAATTTTTTGAGTCAACACCAATAGATCATGTTACTTTAAATTTTTTGTCATATATTATAAATTTATTCACAATTCAATTTTTTTTCGTCATACTCATAAATTGAGAGAGTCGAGAGATGAATTTAAAGATACCTTAATAGAGAAGAAAAGAAGAGGAGTCATTCTTTTCCATTCTGTAAGTCCTTAACGAAAGATATGATGCAAGATTGACTCTTTATGGTTTTAAGAGATTTGTTAGTCCATTTCTAGATCCTCAAAGCCTTGGTCATCATACCGAGATGAATAGTTGTTGACTATGTCATATCCCAATGTTTTGCATTAATTATTATTTCTCTTATGGCCATCTGATGTGGTGTAACATTTTCATTTCAATGATCATTTTGGCAATATTTGATCAAGGTTAGATTTTTAGTTCCTTCTAATACTTAAAATAAAAACAATCAAGACACCATCAATGCAAACGCACAATTATGCTCAGTAACAATCACTTGAATAGTTTCTAGGAAAAAATAATTATGCTTGGAAACACTTATATTAGGAAAGATTTGATGTGATATGAAACATTAATACATGCAAAAAAAGTGTATTTCTATTTTGAACTTTCCCATTATGTTGAAACTAGAACATTATTGAGGGATCCATCACCCTTGAATATGCAATATAATTGGTGAAAGTCACTTGGCTTTGTCATTCTTGATAAGAAAATTTGATTAGTGTACAAACCAATCACTCCAATGCTTGTAGGGCATAATATGCCAAGCATTTAATCATCAGATCCATCATCATCATTGTTGTTGTCTTCGTCATCAACAACATCAACAACAACATCATTATTCTAGAAATCATAATGGTAACCTTTAACTTATGCCCAATCTCCATTTTGCGATACATATATAAACGCAAAATACTGACTAATAGAGAATGGAGTATCTCAAAGAAGTATATACCCAAGAAATAGAAAAGAGGTACATACAATATATTATTTGATTGCGCTATTGTGGTCAGGGAGAAATTTAAGCATACCATTTTGATATTTTAGAGAAAATGTAGAGTCTTTTAGGTTTTTGGAGCCAATGGTTCAAAACAAGTGTCCTGGTGCACAAAAAGTGGATCTAAGGATAAATATACCAGATATCAATATTAAGGGTCTCAAAGACCAAGAATTAGGGTTTTCATACCCTAGGTGAGATTTTAAATCTAGATAAATAGTATCAAGGTTTCAAGTATTTTGATATGAATGTCTATTCAATATAATTTTCAACATCATCCTCATTGGATGGCCCTCACCTAGTGTACATTAGCACAAACCCAAATTTCATCATACAAATTACATCTTTATATACATCAAGTCTGTCTATATCAAGATTCAATATTGTGTCTTCAACAAGTATATCCAAAGGTATTCCCAATATTTATCTAAAAACTTCACAAGATTTGATTATTTTTAAGATTAATAATCAAAATATCATGCAATATGATAATAGTTGAGAACAATTGAGATTCACTCCTAGAAATTATTTGTATCGAGTTCATTGGATTTTGTGGAAAAAAATGATTGCATTAGTTTAATTTCAAATTGAGGAAAATTATTACTATGATTTTTAGAAGATTTGATCATCATTTAAATTATTAGTTAGATATGAGTAAAACCTTTTTTTGTGGAAAAGTTTAATACCTTGGATCTCCAGGCAGTTGTTAAGTGCCTACTTGATCAATGATTGTGGATGATTTCTTGCACTGGTGTTGATGCAACTAAGAGGGAGAGTGAGAGGTCTAGTCCACTTCTATCTCAGCCATTTGATCAAACCTAATTTGACTTTGACCACGGTCGTACGGTCACAGAGTTGTCTTTCCCACAACCTAAGAATGTGTACAAAAAGGTAGGCCATGGCAAAGAAGGCCAGCATAGAAAGAGGGAAAGAGAGAAGAACAAGAAGGCACCATCAGAGGAGGAGCCATTTTTGATATCCTCTGCCTTGTGAAGGTAGGGAAGGGTTTAGTTCCTCTTTAGGAGGTTCAAGGGAAGTGAGGTAATGGGGTGGAATTAAAGAGTAGAAAGAGAGGAGGTTGAACAAAATTAATGTACTAAAGGGCCTTTCTATGGCTCAGAAATGTTTACATGAAATGAGGATGTTGTCGGGAAGTCAAAAAGTATGTTTATACAATGTCAGAAATGGTAGGTTTAGGCTTTGAGTCATAATATCTCGTTGCTTCAAGAAATAGAGTCAAATATTTATCTCTAGTAGTTCTTCCAATGATTGGGGTTGGATTATGTAGAGGAGTCATTTGGGAGGGTTTGTAAGACAAGGCAAGATTCCACAAGGGTAGGAGAGGGTAGAAAAGATGCATCCCCACTATGTTAGTCTCCTCTGAATAAATTAGAGGTAGAAGATGACTTAGTAGTTGTTGGATTTGAATCCAACAACTACTAGGACGATCATCAAGTTAGTTATATGAACAAGTTCCAATGTTGGTGTAGGATGTGGGTAATCTGGTTGAAGGAGGGACTTTGAACTATTGGGAGTCTTGTACAAAAAAATGGAGAAATAAACGTTGTGGTTTTCCAAGTAATAACATTGGAGAAAGACAATAAATCACAGGAATGTCCATTTTAAATTAACATTGAACCAAGTCTAGGGTGACTATATCATGTGTCAAATGTTTTAGGCCCAAAATAGATACCTAGAACGTTATGTAATCATATTGAGTAGAGCAATAAATCATAACTAGAGTTTCACTTAATAGAAAGAAATAAAATAAATGAAAAAACCTAGAATTTTAATAAGAAAAGGTCATAAGATTAAGATGCATGGGAAGATGAAGCAAGGTGGTGATCAAAGTATCAGAAGGGTGAAACAATAAAAAGAGCCAACAAGGTGAAAACTCACGTCATCATAGTAAATGTCATACTAATACAAATAAAGTTAATTTTCATTGTTATTTGTAAAAAAGACATGAGAACAAGGGATATTTTTCATTCTTACACATGATAACAACGTTTGTGACATAAGATAAAGATGATTATCTAGATTAGGGAGTTTGGACGGAAGAAAAAAATGTTTTCTAGTTGTTCTACTTTTTATTGTATATAGCATTAAACTTAGTCGGGTAGATATGTTATAACTTCCATATCTATTATTCTTTTTGTTGTCATATAAAAATCATATTTCATATCAACAAATAATCAGTAATTAAAGTATTAATTGTTCTTCACTAATTCTGTAAAAAAAATCAGTATTTAATATTTTAAATAACAAATTAAAAGAGAGTCAACACAAGCAAAGATGTAAAATTGCTTTAAGATGATCATCATCATAAGAAAAAATCTATTTCTCGTGTCATTGGATAGTTGACGGTGCCTGCCAAATTCAATCAACTCCTAGAGATCCAGTTTTGTATCCCAATGCCAGCAAGTGAACAAGGATAAACCATTTTTACTCCTTATATGTTTCAAAAGGAAACAACCAACGGAATCACACAACTATAAAATATGGTGCATCAGAGTTAATATTAGGGTAAAAAAGGCTACACAAGGTGGAGAGATGTGATAAAATTAGTGCACAAATGAGGAAGAAGAAGATCTGAGAAATGAAACAACTGAAACGTGCACACTACAAGAGAGTATGTTTTCAATATATTTTGTATTTGTACCGTGGCCGAATGGCGTCTTCTAGAATAAAAGGGAAAAGGTAATAGAAAAGGCATACGAGTTTACTGCTTCTTCCTCGTGTATGTATTGTTTGTGGGTTCCATGAACATGGTGCTGGAATCGACCAATGTAACTAGAAAGACAGTATGATATCTAGGAAGGTTAAGGTACTCGATTAGGTAACAATGCCACTAGATGAGTGATTATATCCAGGGTAGCGTGTTGTGGTGTATATCATTGGCAGACTGTCATGTATAGTAGATGTATATAGTGTACTTTAGTGTACAATAACCGTACCCGACTAGAAGTAAAGTCTAGCCAGCCAAATAACTGTCATGTTGGACCAGGTATATTGCATCAACTAGATATCGACGATTCAGTGGAGGATAATCGTATCAACGAGAATGAAGAGTGGCAAGAAAGGATAACCATGAAGGATGAGATTGTTGTTCTGGGGATTCCAAATGAGAAAATAAATATTTGGGAACAACACATCGATTATATGAATATTTGTTTATAACAAAAGAAACTCCTAGGCCATGTGTATAGCATGAACAAGTGGCATGCATCTGTGTCAAAGTGCAAGCCGACAAGGAAAGACAATCATTCTAGAAATTTCACTGTAACTATGAGGCTCACATGTTTTTGTGTCTCCTCTCTCGGTTAATCTGAATCCTGTTACTTCACAAGTGAGAAGTTATACATCAATACTGCTATAAAAGTGTTGGAATGACCGAAAAACAACTACGAATGTGACTGCTTTTTTTTGCACCCATTAACCTCATTCTACATAAGAGCATATTGTAGTCCATTATTTGTAATCGACACCAGTAATATAGGACGTGTCCAATATTTATTCTATAGAACAGACACCATGAATGCAACATTTACAACTACCACCCCCTTCAAAAAAGGAGAGAAATAAAAATAAGGAGAGAGAAAATGTCACTATATACTTTAAAGAAAATCTATTAACTCCTACCAAATTTTTATAGAACTTGTCCTATAGAGTATGGCGCCTTGCCACCACCATCACCACCATCATAATCATCATAATCTAACTTTCAATCCCAAACAATTTACAATTTTATATAATCTGGGACTATCTATATCCCATTAAAACTAATATTAATGAACGTCGTCATTCTTAAATAATTTAGGGAAAGAAAATGACCATTTAGCAAATTTCATTCAGATATTTGAACGACACATGAATGGAAAAACTGTATTTTAACATCCTTTAAGTATAAGTTATGCAAACCTTATGAATATTCCCATTTATGTAGTCTGTATACATCAAATGAGTTATCGATTATGACCTACGAAAGTAGCTAATGTGTATCCTCCCGACCACCCTTATCGATATCATCAAATCTGGTATACTCACTGCTATCACTGGTATGGGATCGGGGTACGCAAGACCAGTTCATGGCTGTGTGAATCCATTAATCTAATTCCACAGTAGACTAGATGACATGATCACACCTAATAGTCTTTTCATATCTAAGGAATGATAAAATAATATACAGTGGGGCAGTTACAGGCCTTAATATATAACATTAGACAGTACATCTATCTTAAAAACTAATTAATAACATGATCATCTTTACAAAGAGAAAACTAAAAAACGAAGGCAGAACATGGCCATCCGGGACCAGTAGATGAGAAAGCAAAAAGACCCCAGGATTACACTAAGGGCCTGTTTGGTAGGGTGTTTCTTGTACTCAATGAGTTTAAACACCGTGTTTTTATCTTTAATTTTGTTTGGTATGGCCAGATGCAGTTACAGTTCATTGTTTTAGAACCCCATCCGACTACACACTTGGGCTGCAACTCCCGGAATATGTACCGCGCTCAAATCGCGTGTGGTCGCGTGCGGATCGGAGTGAAGCATATGTGGGTCCCTGTAGCGCGTTGTCTCTCCAGCTATCGAACGAATCCTGACCGGTTCGTCGCAGGACAGTTTCCTACTAGCCGATTTTCACGGTTGCTATTTGACTGCCTCAAGCCGGTACCCGCCGAAGAGCATGAGCATGATGCCGGTAACAAGTGAAGACACGAGAAATTGTCGTGCCATCATTTTTCACTCACCAAACAGTTCGTTTGTACTCAATGAATCTGTATTGCGTTGTACCAAATACATCTTGCGTGGTGCAAAAGGCTTGATTACATTTGACTTGTTTTAGAAATCTCAGAACTACACTTTACTACATCGTACCAAATTAGCCCTAAGACCATAGGCATATCCAGGGGCGGAACCAGGGGGCGGGCAGGGGCCATGGCCCCCCCAAAAAAAATAAAAAAATAAACATACATATACATATATATACATATATTTCTAACGTATATTTATAATATATATCATGTATGAAGCATAAAAGACACAAATGTGAAAGTAGTGTATTGGTTTGCAGTTGTGCTCATGTACCAAAGGTCATGAGTTCGATTCTTGGTGTGGGCATTATATGTTTTTTTGGCAATAAATGCATAATACAGTTACTATTAATACAATGTTTCACATATAACAACACATAACTAAACATGGTGTAGTGGTTGATATGTTATTTGCTTGATGTACCAAAGGTCATGAGTTCAAACCTTACAATCAATATTTAGTTTTTGGCCCCCCCAACCTATGAGTTCTGGTTCCGCCACTGGACATATCCTTCTTTTGACAGGATTCCGGCAGGACCGGCACTAATCTTTATGTCCTAAACCTCCCCAACCGACCCAAACACGCGGTATGAGATAGTGATGATGATGCTTTTCAATTTGCACGGTGTTGTACATGTTGTCGTCGTCGTTCTACTTATTATGCTTAAGTTTTGGGTACGAACAAAGTTGTTATCCAAACTACTGGATTCCTAGCTGGCATTCTTGAGTAACGTCACCACTAATCAGTGGCGGATCCAGAAAATCATTATAGGGGGGTTAAGTGAAACACGTCATGACTCAAGTTGTTAATTTTTTTATCATGTGAATTAAATGAGTATGTACAAGTAAATATTTCTGAGTATATTGCTAATGAATAAATCTAGAAAAATTCCTCACATTAAAAAAACAAGCAACAAATACACAAAAGTGATCAAAATTAGTCTGAAAAGTCAATAACATTGTTTGAAATTAAAAATACCTTTGAAATATATGATTAACTTAAACGAGAGAGTTGAATCTGACGTGTCTTCATATTCTGAAAATGTTGCAAAATATTTTCGTCGCTAACTCCCCTAAACACGTCTCTCTCAATGTAGCATACCATCAAGTCATTTAACCAATCATCACTTATCTTATTATGCAGTTATGTCTTGACGATGTTCATTGCTGAGAAAGCTCTTTCCACTGTTGCAGTTATCACTGGAAGTATCAATGCTAGTTCTATAAGATGGTAAACTAATGGAAAAACTAGATGTTCTTCAGTTTGTACCATCTTCATAGCAAGGCTAGCAAGATCATTGCAACCTAAAAATTCTGGCCTTCTTCTCACAACATGAACATATATGCCAAGTTGATCTTTCAATATCACACGTTCATATATAGAGAAATCATCAGAGTAAATTTCAGCAAGTTGGACAAGCTTTTCAGAATCAAATCTAGAGAAAAAATCTCTTGGATCTAGACAAGAAATGCATCTTAGCAACTTTGTAGAAGTCTCACTGAATCGGGTATTAATCTCAACAAGTATTGAATCAATCACAACATTAAAAATCTCAACATGATAATGGTGTTGATAAGTTACCCATTGTCCCCAACGCCTTGAAGATCCTCTTGATGATATTTTATCTTCCATATTTGGTATTGAAATGGACTTCATGTCACAAAATTTGTTTACATCTTCCAATAGGGAACCCCAACCACAATCTCTCAACTCTTGTAATAGTTCTTTAATTGATGCAATCAACACCATGGCATTAACAATATTTTGATCATTTCTTTGAAAAGCATGGGATAACTCATTAGTTAAGGCCAACACCTTCATCATGAGAAACAAGATAAACACAAATTCAAAAGTCTCCATTTTTTGTATCAATCCTGAAGCTTTGCCTCTACTAGAATAATCAGTTCCATCATGAGAAATATTTTCTAGTACCTCAATCACCGAACCCCACATTGTAAAAATTCATACTAGGGTTGTATGATGGGATCCCCACCGAGTATCACCAGGTCATGCTAGACTGGTTTCTTGGTTTTTGCCTCTTCCTGGAAAAAAATCTTTTTTCTCCAATTTCTCCATAATGCTATCATGATGTTTTTGAAGCAATGCATCTTTTCTTTTACAAGAAGAACTAGCCATGGTTACAATCAAGGTTGTATAACTAAAGAAATCACTAATAGATAGAGTGTCCTTTGCAACAGCAACAACCACCAATTGTAATTGATGGGCAAAGCAGTGAATATAAAATGCATATGGATTTTCATTTAGTATTAGTTTCTGTAATCCATTAAATTCACCTCTCATATTAGATGCTCCATCATATCCTTGTCCTCTTAGTCTAGACATACTTAATCCATGACAAGCAAACAAATTATCTAAAGCTGTCTTTAGTGAAGAAGCTGATGTATCTGTAACATGTTCAACACCAATAAACCTTTCGATAATTTGTCCTTTCTTATTTACAAACCTATATGGGTTACAAATTGTATTATTATCATAGAAGTTTAAACTTTAAATTAAATAGCATATAAAAGGTACTAACCTCACAATAACAGCCATTTGTTCTTTTATTGACGCATCCCGTGATTCATCAACAAGTAGAGAGAAATAACTATCACCAAGATCTTCAATAATATTTAGTATTGTTTGCTCTACACAAGCTTTTACCAAGTCCTTTTGAATGATTGCAGATGTCATTTGGTTATTTCCAGGAGCATTTTCATTTAGCACACATGCAACTTCATAGTTATTATCTTTGGTATACTCCACCAATGCTAGAAAATTTCCCCTATTGTTTGAACTAGAAGATTCATCATGACCATGAAAAGCCAGACCTTGCAATAGGAGAAATCTAACTACATGTAATATTGTCGTCAAATGAGCTCTATATGCAATCTCCATCTCTCTACTATGAGTAGTTAACAAGTGTGACATACTTTGTCTTTGATTCTTAAAATCCTCACAATGCAACCTTGCCCTATAATGAGCACTACCAGCCGCACCCACATGTTCATTGAAAATCTCAATTGCTTTCTTCCAATTACTGAAGCCTGCTTTTGTGAATGCATCATTCATAAATGTTTCACCTCTCGATTGATTAAAGAGATAACAATAGAAACAATAAGCAGCATCTTTTTCCACACTATATTCCAACCAATCAAACTTCTTAAACCATGTTTCTTGGAAGCTCCTCCTTTGCTTTCCATATTGTTTGCTAGGGAAGTTATGACCAACCGGTTGTTTTGGACCCTGCAATAAATACTCCCTCCTCACTTGGTCTCGAATTTCTATTTTATACTGCTCAATTGGTTTTTGAAGTCCATGAACAATTATAATATCATTTCTATTGAACTCAACATCTACACGAGCTTTCTTTGGTGCAGATGTATTCATTCCAGATTTTAAACTCCCTACTTGCTCGTCATTGGGTGTGATAGGTTTATAGAACTTCTTCATTTTCTAAATACAATGAAGCGGTTTGTCAAATTTTAATTTTATGAAACCACATAAAAGTCACCATCTACTATAATTAAAATTTAATATTTTATTCTAGATTAGTTTTAGAATACAAGGCACGAGTCAAGAGATAAATTTTAGACAAAGGAAGACATAGTATCAATACCTATAAGACAGATACTTTTACAAATTTAGTAGTTGGTTTATTAGTTGACTATCCATGATCATACTCGATTTTATTAGAAAATGCATACATTGGTATAAGACTCAATTCATATTGACATCTCAATCACAAAAAAATATAAGAGACTGAATTTATTTTTAGTAGGTTGCATACCTCTAAGATAGTAGGAAGATATAGGCGGGCGACAGACTTAGAATGGAGATAAAAAATTGGAGTCCTGGATCAGTTATCAATTCAAAGGATGGAAATCTTGTTTGGTGTCGCTGCTCCCGAAAGCCAAGTGTGACGGGTTGTTCTTGTAGTCTGTTGTAACATCCCTGACCTGGGTTATGAACTAACCCTAGGTGTTTTGCTTAATTATGTAATTAGATACTTGTGATTATCTTTTGGTATGTAATTAAATCTCCTAAGGAACATACATTTCCATTTCTGTCCCTTTTGAACAATGTTGTAATATTGTTTTGTAATACAGGGACCTATGTGCAAATTACCCAATTAAAAGGGGTTAACTTACAAATTGCACATGTTAATATGTTCCTTTGGTGTTGAGACATCATAAGAATGAATATGATAAAGTATGATGGATTCTCCAAGCTTGGGCACTAAGATGCAGCTTGTGGAGCAATCCTTGTACTTAAAACTCTAGTTTTGGTGTAAAGTGCAATTTACCCAAAATATGGGGTGCAAATTGTAAAATACACCTTCTAGAGTATCTTTTATGACTCTTGGCATCATTAAGAGTAAGAATGATGAAGAGGTCACTTCAATTGAATAATTAAATCAGAATGATAACCCTTATAAATTAAATGATCAAGTTATAAGTCTAATAACCCTTCTATATGTGCAACTTAGTAAGAAGTTGGCTTTCTTCACCTTTAGACCTTGGGTTTAAGATGAGTTTTGTTTAAGTATGGAAGGGAGAAACGTGGTTTATAATAAGGGAAGGACCTAGAGGAGAAATGGAGAAACAAGTTGTCCTTATGTTGAAATTTCACCTATAGTATATATACACCTTTTCTCACTTAGCAAGGATCGTTTCCTTCACTTCCTTTCTTATCCCCTTGCTTAGACCGACTTAGGACAGAGCTCTGGAGAAGAGGAGAACGGCCAAGCAGTTCTAGGTAAGCTTTGATCATCATCTTGCTCGAATTCATGGAGGAATTCATGGTGCAAGGTTGGTTTTATGGTCTTCCTTACTTGTTTCTTCTTTCTAGCCATCTTTTCCCAACCTTTCCTTGGAGAAACACCCTTGGACGACCTGTGGAGCTCAAGACACCATTAAAGACTTGAATCTTGGAAGCTTGTAGCTCAAGGAACGACCTTAAGGCGGGTTTTATAACTCTAAACCTTATGCTTTGATTATACATCTTTTTCTATGCATATAGTTGCTAGTTCTTCTTCTTCCCTATCTTCCCTTGCATCCTTGCAAGAAAAATCGTGAAGAACTGCTACTGTTCTTGAGGTAGAAGATAAGGGCGTTAATTCCTATGCTTATCCACGGATTTCCACTTTACCAAACGACCTCCACCAATTGCCCATACGGTTTACACAACCATTTGGTGGGCAAACGGTTTCAGGGTCGTATGAAGGAAAACGGCCTTCAAGACCGTTTGGTCACGTTGACCAAGTGACGACCGTATGGGAATCTTGTTTATAATTATGTAGGTTAATCACCCACAAATTTTGAGGGGTTAACTCCAAAGGAATCGTGAGATATAAGCAAATCAATTAGCAAATCCAATTGAATTAAGTGCTGATTTTCAATCTGTTTAAATTGCCCTTTTTGGGCAAACGGTCTCAAGACTGTTTAAGATGGTTGACCAAGCGTTGACCGTTTAGGATTACTGTTCATAATGATGTTGATTAATGACTCACCCAATTTTATGGATTAATTCCAAACGAGTTATGAGTTGAAGGTTGATTAATAGGGAAAATCCTAATTGAAATCAGTGCTGAAATTCCAATGAGTTAATTAGTGATTTTGGGTTGATTAGCCCAAACGGTCTCAAGACCATTTGGGGAATCATCCAAATGGTCTCAAGACCGTTTGGGGATCACCCAAGACCGTTTAGAGGTCTGGGGTCATGTATAGTTGACCAATTGAAGGTCCAAAGGTACCAAATCATATTGCAATTAAGTATTGATGTGATGATCAACTCAATAGATCAAACCTTGATGAATTTTCACTAGAGTCCAAAGGATGGATGGGCAAACGGTCTCAAGACTGTTTGGAACTCATCCAAACGGTCTCAAGACCGTTTGGTGTCAACCCAAGACCGTTTGGAGGTCTAGGGTTAAGGTAACTTGATCAATTGAGGGCCCAATTACAGTGGGTTTTTGAAATAATCAAATTGCTGATTTGTGACTTAATTAAGGTTCAACCCCTATAAAATCAACTTAGATTTTTATGAATTCTTGGGAAAACGGTCTCAAGACCGTTTGGAGGTTATCCAAACGATCCCAAGACCGTTTGGGCCAAGTTTGAGCCCGATTGGAGGTCAATTGATGGGATCAACTTCGATTTGATTCACATTGTTGAGTGTTGATGGTTGAATGTTTATAGACCTTAATTGAACAAACTCCAACCTTATTTGGATATCAATTGAGGATCAATTGAGTGACCAATTGGTTAAGGCCAACCCTAATTGTCTTAATTGATAAGTGGTTAGCAAGCTTGAGACCAATTGAAGGCTTCAACATAGGAAACCCTAATCGAGTTTACCCTTTGAATCACCTTGGAGGTCCATGCGATCTTGAGCTTTTAGGACCATACGACTTTAGGACCGAATGAGTTCATACGACTTCAGGACCGAATGAGTTCATACGACTTCAGGACCGAATGAGTTCATACGACTTCAGGACCGAATGAGTTCATACGACTTCAGGAGCGAATGAGTTCATACGACTTCAGGACCGAATGAGTTCATACGACTTCAGGACCAATGTTCTATTGATCCAATAATGATTAGTAATGATAATCAATGAAGGTGTGAAGGTTGAAACCCTAATAATACCTAAGTGATTAAGAACCAATTAAAGGGAGAATTCTTAATTGTTTATAGGATTAATAGCTTGATACACTATGTTAACCATAGTAGCATGTACTTGATTGAAGGGTTGATGTGACCTAATCAAGTTAAAAGAATGAAAGATTAGAATACATATATTTATATATATATATATATGAATCATGGAATGATCTTATGTAGCACGACCGTGCAAGGGAGCACGGCCGTGGTAGCCTTAGCTTGCATGACCGTGCAAGGGAGCACGGCCGTGGTAGTCTTACTTTACACGACCGTGCAAGGTGGCACGGTCGTGGTGTCCTATTATGAAATTGAGAAGTTTTGGTATTGTGCTGACATTGTTATATATGCATGTCCTTATTTGTATAAGTCATACAGGTTGATATTATGAGGTAATCATAGCCAGGTATGAGTTATGATGTCATATTCTTTGAAAACAATTATAATCTTTTATAGTAATGATATGTGAAAAGTATATACATTGCTTCAATCAAGGTCATGCTAATAGATGACTTGATGCTGATATGGTACTTGATAGCAAGTGTTATGATGATATAAGGGTGTGAGCACCCATGTTCTTGAATCATAGTGATAAGATGATTAAGAATTGATATCCAGTTGATAACTGATATGAGTTATACTTGTACATTTAGTATTCTTATGTTATAACCATGTTTAGTACTTGAATGTTTGTAAACATGTATGATGCTAAAAGAATACTGATATGTACCTAATAATCAAGTATAATCATACCATGTAGAGCCCTGATCATAGATCCATCATTGTCAGGATTTAAATAATAGTGAAACAGGTTTTACAAAGGGAACTCCTGGATCACATACTTTAGAGTATGTGGGAGTATATGGAATAACTGATAAAAGTTAAGCTTTACAGGTTTCATTTAGAGGTGATTAGATCCAGGTAAGATTTATAATTCTAATTGCATTAAGAACACTTGTTACCTATAATTCAAGAGTATAACTAAATGTCATGTTATCTGGTAAGTGATAACATATGAGTTTGATAGGTTGAATGAGCCACAAGTAATATGATTTGTTGATCTTAAAAGGTCATATTATTTAGATAACCAGATAAAATGAGATGTTACTTGGTAACAAATGCTATGATTAGTCCAGGGGTTTGAACTCCCACATTCCAGATTTCATATTAATAAGATGGTTAGGGATTGATATCCCAATATTAAAAATATGAGGTATGACCTAAACCAAAGTGTTTCTATGTGAAATTCTATTACGGAATAATCCTATGAAAAGCTTAACTACAGACTAATGGGTTATGAATGTAAATAACCCTTGTATTACATAAGTAATGTTAAGTCTGATATCATATGTACAAGTTATGCAGATATGTTGTGGAGTTGGAATCCTAACACTTTGGGAGAAGTAGTATGGCTACAGGCCATCCTTTCCCAAATAATAATGCCAGGCAATGGATATATGATCCAAGTCTGAAGGGAGTTAGTGATGTGATAAGTGACATGTGATTTTATCAATTTATAGTTGCATTGCTTTTAGTAGAAAGAATAGTTTAATTTGTTAAACATTGTTTTAACTACTATCAAATATACATAACTTCTTTGTGTACATTTATTCTCTTATGCTGCAATAATTATGCTTCTGGCGAAGAGTTATATCTCTCGCTGGGACGATTTTTATAATTGTCTCACCCCGTAGATTTCAACCTTTAGGTGGACATGGGCGAGGAGGCAGGAATCCTTCAATAAGTGAAGGGCAGCATCAGTAGTACCAAGGACTGCAGTGAAGCTTCAGGTGGAGGCATTGGCTGCTATGTCATGTGTAGATAGTGTTAGAGTCCTATATGTCGTCTCTGTACTCTCAGGTCCTCGGAGTAATAGTTAGTGCTTTCGAGTTTTTAGTCCAGTCCTTAGAGACTTTTGTATCTTGCCTTACATAGTTTTACTGATGGATCAGTTGTATGATGGATCAGTTGTAAACAACTTATCATGTTGCTTTATGAGAAAGCTTTACCTTTAAAGGATCTCTTCGTAAAAAGCTTAAAATTTTTAGTGATTTCTGGTAATCTGATGCTTAGTGAACGCTTCCTCGTTAGTTAATCTTATTTCTCGAAATAGACGTTTCATCTGTAGTCTGTAGACGTGATGAAGATCCATCGTTACGTCTTTGCTCTTTGTAGTGACTTGCTGTGTCATCGTGTACAATGTACTGGGAAACAATAGTTAAGTCTGACTATCCGACACAGCCTGTAGTACCACCACTGAGTTGTGAAGATGACAGCAAAAATAGTTTAAGCAGCCGAGAGGGAGGGAACGGCCAACGGGCCAGGGATATTCGACGCAAGGTGAAAGACAAGTATGTTGAGGCTTTGATTGAGACTTCGAAGAGCAAACTGTTGTCGATCTTATTGGGATTCAACTCTCTCATAGTCTCGTTTAACAGGGTCGTCTCGTCTGAAAGAAACACTGAAAACAAGTCAACAACCATCCGCAATTGGGAATAACCCCAGCTCCCTCCGTCACTGCCTATAGTTCCTGTGGACCTGCGTCGTACTGTCCTGGGATTCTGAAGCCCGACGTGCGCGCCCCAGAGTCTGACATCCTCACCGCCTGGCCTCCTAACCTCCCCGCCTCCAGCTTCGAAGGGAACCCTCTCTCTAGCGACTACAACATCTTATCTGGAACATCCATGGCTTGCCCGCATGCCTCTGGCGTAGTAGCCTTGCTCAAAGTGGCCCACCCCGACTGGTCACCAGTGGCAATTCGATCAGTAATGATGAACACCGCCACACCACTGGACAACACCGGCAGCCCGATCAAGGACTAGGGCGACAACTTCAGCACCGCAGGGCCATTCGCCACCGGTTCCGGCCAGATCAACCCAAACGAAGCACTGGACCCAGCCTCCGCATTGTGATGCCTGTGGCTTATGCGGCCAACCAAACCAAATTAACCAATAATAAGTATCCGGATACTGTGATAGCCTAGCGCCACCTTCCTGGCACTTGAGCGGCAGCCTGTTCGGTAGTCTCAGACTCGGATTCTCTGCAGCAATGATCGCCTAGAGGCCCCAGACGGACACCGAAGCCGACAAAGCGCACACGAACTGTAGACGTGAATGAGTGAGCGGAATCAGGAACGATGCATAGTAGTTTCTATCGTTCTCTCGGACGGTTATTTACAGAGAAAATTATCAAACAGTCCTTTTCCTTTCACCTATTAACTATATATACAAAACTCATTTCCAGAAATTTGGGGGGGGGGCTTCAGCCCCGACAACCCCCCCTAGATATGCCCCTGCCGCTAATTGCTCTTGTAGAAAAGAAAAGAAAAATTGTGATTTTTCAATAGGAATTTCGTACTACCTAGAAGCATCGCAAAACACATACCCCACACACGTCATATTTTAGTGCCTTTTGATGATTCTGTTGTGCCGGTCCCAAGAGGGAGGCACGACGTACTCAGACGGGAACCAGTGACACAATTGTATAGTTTATGGATCAGTCATTGTCCCTGTAACATCCTTGACCTGAATTTAGGGCTAATTCTGTTTTTTTGGTCTAAATAAGTTGCTTAGAAGTTTAATATAATTCTCTAAAGTGTTTTTCTATCAGGTGACAAACTTATGTTTCAAGTTTGGTCCTGTTTGAATAACATTTGAGCAATGTTCTCTTATTTTGGACCAAAATACAATTTATTCAAGATGAGGGGTTATATTGCAATATGTCACATGTTGAATGTAGTTCATGTATTTTAGCATCATAAGAGAGAGAATGATGCTAGGTGGTGGCCTGTGGAAAGCCTAAAATCTAAGTCAAAAACTTATTTGAATAATGCTAGTGTCTTGTATATCAATTTTGGTGCAAGTTGTAATTCACCCAAAATGTAAGATTGGTATGCAAATTACCACCTCTAGAGTGTCCCTACTTTCTCCTAGTATCATTTACAGGAGAGAGAAAGAAGAGACACCATGTTTGAATCACATTTGAGTAATGGTACTCTTGGTGATGAAAATACTGATTGAATATGAAACCCTAATTTGAGTTGTGTCAAGTTGTAAAGCTTATATATAGAGTGCCTATTGGTCAAGGAGCCATAGGGGGAGTCTCATATCGGTTTGTGAACTCTTGGAAAAGGCCGTGATGGGCAAATCACCTCAAGGAGGTGAAGTATATCGATTTACAACTTCCTTGGAAAAGTTGTATCGCGTTGTGAATAAAGTTGTGATTGAGTTGAAATATTTTACCCAACAAGAAAAGTGATGGCCGAAATATCATCTCTAGATTATCCTCAAGTGTTTTGCATGTCAAGATAAATATGAGTGCATGCAAGTACACTTATCAACCATGCATGGACACATGGCACCTAGTAGCTTTAAAATGATGGCACCTCATATACACTCTCTTTCATGAGCTTCAACTATATACACCATTCCTTTCGCCTATAAGTGAAAATTTTGAAATTTACCACCCTCTTGCTCTTAGATATCATGTATAGTATCTTGGTAGCGTACATAGAAAGAGGGGTATGGTGCATAGAGCCTTGTATTGGACATAGAAAAGAGATATCGGCCATAGCAAAGTGATATCAGCCAAGTAAAGGGATATCAGCCACAAGTGAGGGATATCGGCCACAAGTGGTGAGGTATCATGCATAGTGTTGAGGAGCTCAAGCCTTGGACCTTTGATAATATCATCTTCAACCTTGGGAATTTGAAGATTTGGAGCATGGATCTTTGAAGTTGTCCTTGAGGTGGGTTATATAACTTGAACTCAATTACGTTATTATTTACCATCAATCTTGCCATGGTTGATGATTTACTTTCAATTCAAATTTTCTTGCATAATTAATGAATCCATAAGTTCTATTAGTGATATAGGATTGTTTTCCATGAATTAGAATAGTAAGGATAAGATTCTAGAGGTTGATGATGATGACATCATCATGGTTCAACCCGATATTGGGTTGAAGCACCTCTAACCCGATATGGTGAAGTGAACATATCACTAAAACGATACAACGAGGATGCATACACCTTATACATGATATCATGATGAAGTATACATCTTGTGCACAATATGGTGTCAAACATACACCATGTGCACGATATGAGGTCAAGTATACATCTTATGCACAACATGGAGTCAAGCCTATACTCAAACCAATATGACAAACCCTAGATGATGAGTAACCCGATATGGTGATATGAATACACCACTAGCACAATATAGTGATGCGTTCATATCTCATGGATCATATGAGTGACACATACACATATCTTGTACATGATTTGGGGTCAAGCACACCCCTTATACACGATATGGTGTTGAGTATACACTCTAACCCGATATGGTGTTGAAACCCAACATGGTATTGTGAAATCCGATATGCATTGGAACCCCACACTCCTATCGGTTTGTACACTTGAGATAGTTGAGAATAATGAGTTGTCTAGCCTATTACACATCACATGATGAAGGGTAGGATGATGCCATGAAGGGTTTGATGGGATATGAGCATAAGGGTCAAATCTGATATGCAAACCCTAAAGGTTGAGTAGCCTGATATGGATGCACGATATGGAGATAAGGATATATCTCATGCATGATATGGTGATGAGGCTACACCTCTTTAACTGATATGGAAGCATACCTACACCTCTATACCTGATATAGAGGAAGCACCTCAATCTAATACACTTGAGTGAGTGGCACATGAAGTGTGTTATGTCAAATGATACATTAAGACATAAAGAGTTCAAGGCATTTTGATAAATATGGGCCAATGTACCTTGAGAGAAGGATTGAGCCAACCTAATGGAGTATGATGTAATCAACATTCTAGTAAGGGTGAAATAGAAACTTGTACTTGTATAATAATCATATAATGAGTATACATTGATACTCCTAATGTGTGGAGTATGAATTAGGGTTTTGATTGTTGATGAACATACTGGAAACCCTAATTAGTTAATATAGGGAAACTCTAACCCTAATAAAGGAAGTTTATATGACTTTAAACCCTAATCGGAAAGAAAGAGAAACCCTAACCCTAATGATGGGAAGGTTGTATTTCTCTTGTATTGCATGGTAATGATATGTATTTGATATTGTTGTTATCATGAAATACTAGCCATGATGGTATCATGAGATAATGAGCATAGCTAAGTATGACCTATGATGTTTCATATAATACATATTATTTGGGTCTTGTAAGTCATGTGAAATACTTATACAACAAGTATAATGTTCATAAAGGTATTATGACCTAGAGATGGATGTTGCCTAGTGAGAGGTGATAAAATGTTTATAAAAGTCTTATGATCTAGAGATTGATGTAAGAGATGTCAATGTTCAAAATGAACTAGAGAAATGGGAATCCCGTAACATAATAATAAAAATTAAATGGTTATAATGATAATAATGAAATTTTGATCATACATGTTTTATGGTTATAGCCAAATAAGGGCTATAGTGTTTTGAATATGATAAAATGAGATATGAGGAATACTTATATCACATAAAGGATGTTAATGGGTATGATGGCTTGACCGAGGTATAATACCTAGTAAAGGTGATGTGGTATTCAGTGATGAGTTTAAGGGATTGATATCCCATAATGAAAGTGAAAGGGAAACATAAAGGTATCCTAACTACTATGGAATCCTTAGCAATATAGCCATGATATCATAGGATTGGCACAATTCAATATCTAGGTCTAATCTCACATGATTGGCATAATCCAATACTTGGATATATTTTCATAGGATTGGCATAATCCCATACCTAGATATAATCTCATAGGATTGGTATAATCCAATACCTAGATATAATCTCACAGGATTGGCATAATCCAATACATGGATATAATTTCAGACGATTGGTATAATCCAATACCTGAATATAATCTCACAAGATTGGCATAATCCAATACCTGGATATAATCTCACAAGATTGGCATAATCCAATACATGGATATAATCTCACAGGATTGGCATAATCCAATTCCTGGATATAATTTCATAGGATTGTCATAATCCAATACATGGATATAATTTCACAGGATTGGCATAACCCAATATCTATATATAATTTCATAGGATTGGCATAATCCAATACCTAGATATGATTTCACAGGATTGGCATAATCCAATACATGGATATAATTTCACAGGATTGGCATAATCAAATACCTAGATATAATTTCATAGGATTGGCATAATCCAATACCTAGATATAATTTCACGGGATTGGCATAATCCAATACTTGAATATAATTTCACAGGATTGGCATAATCCAATACCTGGATATAATTTCATAAGATTGGCATAATCCAATACCTGAATATAATTTCACAAGATTGACATAATCCAATACGTGGCTATAATTTCACAAGATTGGCATAATCCAATACCTAGCTATACTTTCACAGGATTGGTATAATCCAATACCTGGCTCAAACATATTCACGGGATTGGTATAATCCAATACCTGACTAGCAAATTGGCTGAGGCCAACAACTAGAAATGAGAATGATTCATGGATATCATACCATGATAATATTATCACAGGACAAGCTTGAATGTTGGTATAGTATGATGGGTAAATGATACACATGTTCTTCATATTCCTTATAAAGTGAATATATGATTTATTGCTCTATCATAGACAATTATAATGCTTTAAAAGATGAGAATGTTCTAATATGCTTATCCACCATGATTAACCTTGCTTATTAATATAAAAGAACCTATACTTAGTTCTATATTGTTTACCTGTGATAATAATATTGTTGGCGGATAGTTATATTTCTCACTGGGATAATTGTCTCACCACGTGGGATCCACAATTTTTAGGTGGATGTGTATGAGGAGGTAGAGATCGTTCTATAGAGGAAGGACAACAACAACAGGGACAACAGTAATAGCTCAGGTTGAGTGTGTTGTTTGTCATGTCTTGTAGATAGAAGTCCTATGTGTCCTCTATGTACTCTCAGGTCCTTGGAGTTAGAATGTGATGGTATTATAAACAATATGAGATTTTGTCTTGATTGCCTTTTATGTTGCTTATGTATAGGTATTGGCAAAGCAACTGTTATATGTTATCCTCGAGATGAGATGGTACAATGTATGTACAATGTGATCAATGATGTATATAAGGTTTGGTTCTTCCTTTAAGAGTTTTTCCTGGAAAAGTATCTCATTGCAAAATGGTTTTAATTTATAGTGATTTTGTTAATCCACTGCTTATGATTATTCTGCAATTATTATTGGTGGTGATTTGGCTTGATTTGATGTCGAGTTTCCAAAGTCCCATACATCCGGATATGCTAGATGCCATAGAAAAATCCGAGGCTCCAATGTGTAGCATATAGTACTAGCTAATGGGTCCAGTTTGACAATATGCACTACTAGTTGTCCCATAGTGCCATCTACATGGCATAACTAGTCATATCTTTATTTGTCTTAGGACATGTTTGGTAGGCTATAGTTGGATGAAAAAATGTGATTTCATTGTATATATACACATTGTCAACTTGTACAAATACACCTGACTATTCTATTTGGTAGGATGTAGTCAGATGACAAAATACAATCTTGTAACACATTGGGATGTATGTGTTTTCGACATGTAGGAAGGGTGCCTCTCATTGTCGAGTTGACACATAAGGACTTTGACCATCCGTGGCTTTGCCATTGTCATCACCCAACTAGCTGGGTAGGTAGACACATCTATCTGTTGAGAGATATAGTAGGGATCTACTTTAATATTATCTCTTTTACCCCCATTGTTTTACTCTCCCATTTATAGAGAATAAGACAGAAGGTTAATTACTTTGTTGATATATTAGAAAAAAATTCATTTCTAAATAGAGGACACTTACAAGTTTGTGGCTCAAATAAATCCATATAGATTAACATATATAGACTTGGTCACAAAATAAATAAAATTATTAAATGCACCAACTCAAACTGGAGTTTGGGAGAATCCCAAGTCAGCCTACAAGCAAATAGACTAGAATACAAAGACAAGATCCCATCCATATAAGAATATTACTCACCCCCCCAAATAAATTTCAATCAAGCACTCAAACAATATGGCATTCCCTCTTATTTAGATAATGAATGGGTCTTCCTTTAATCTTTGAGATGAAGACGAGGGAGTGGGTGTAATGTGAGTAGAAATTAACCTTGTAACCCCCTCTTTAAGAAGATAACTCTAGGCTGATCACATGATGGTAGTAGGAGATTTATGATAAAAATGAAATGGAATTTGGAGTAGTAGAGTGTAGAAGTAAGTCTGAGAAAGTGACATCATCTCAACCACTAGCATCATTGAGTAATTTAGAATGCAAACTTCTTCTTTAAATCGGTAGATAGATAATAAATTCAAGATGCAAAGTAGCAATTGTTTGTGTATAACCCCCCTATAATGGGGTAGTTTTCCTTGTGTTTGGTGCCCAAATAGCACATACTAGTCATGGGATGTACATTAGATTTAAATAATAAAAATCTAACTCTTGTTTCTTTGGTTTTTCAAAATTGTTTATGAGAATGGAAGGCTTAAATTTTCTAAGTCTAGTATGGGTGAAGTGAATGGAAATTAGTGATCTACTTTCTATTACATGAAAGTGAATAAAGATTAATGCATGATATAGACTCCTTGTTTGTAATGAAGGTGGATTTATGACTCTATTTGGAGCGATATAAGAGAGCTTAATATATATATCTAGAATTATTAGTTGAGAGATGACTAATTTAGCTACATAAGTAGTTAATAGGTGAAATCATTAATCATAAATGCAATGTAAGATGTTGAAAAGACAAAATCATATGTTTTTTGTGTAATTATTTACCACATAATTGAGACGTGTTTAGGCACCAAATGCATTAATTTAAATTAATTATTTAAAAGATAATTTATGAATGTATTAGTTTAATTTAGGGCTCAATCGAACAAGAAACTTTTCTTGTTTGAATTGCATTATTAATGTAGAATTATTTTGTGTTGAGTTTCATTAGCTTCCTATGGATACAACCTTGAGCTATACTACATGTTGACCACTCCTATTGCGGTCTTCCTGAATGCAATATAGATTTTGGTTACTGATTGTGTGCATGCTCTCATGAGGTGACATCTAGATCATATAAAACTCACTCCATGCTTAGACATAATTTGAAAATTGGGTCCCACATTTGTCATGGTTTTTTGTGAATACCATATTATATGTTCACCAACATGCTAATATGTATGTTGAGAATGTTATAACTCACATTGTTTTGAAGAAAGGTAAATCTTAAAAAACATATTTATTTATGACAAAAAGAGTACCTTCTACAAAATCTCACATCCATCACTTTCTCATCATCCTAAAGCCCCATATTACTCTTGTGGTTGTCCAATCTCCTTATGTATTTCAAATACAATTATTCCTTGCAACATCGAATAGGAGAAACTCCTAAATGTCTCTTTTGACCTAAATATTATAGAGGTCCATTTCACATTAAATAATACTTTAGTATACTATTTTTGTAACAGTTTATGTTTAATTGAAGGGAGGTTCACTTAATAATCATTGGTTTCGTTTGAGAACATGTAGTACATAGGAATAGGGGACAATATTGATCAAGTCATTCAATTTTTTTGTAAAACAATATCTGAATATATATTCATCAAAAACCATCTACAAGTGTATTATGACTTCACTTGGATGTATTCTTGTTGTCAAATGATAGAATCTCATAAGACACTAAACTAAAATTGGGTAGATAAATTGTCTTAGATTATTATTCAAATCTAATATGGGGATTGTCCACTATCAATACATTCAACAAATTATACCACATTATCTTCGTCTTCATTGATGGTTCTTCCTCCAGAAATAGGTGATTGAGCTACCAAAAAATATGTCCAAAGGAATATAGAAAAACTTTTGGGCTTTCAACAAGATTTGCAAACTCAAATGTTTTATATGTTGATATACCTGATGTAGATATTAATTGTGATCAAGAATACCCTCCTTTTCAACATCTGTAGTGACAAGGGGAAAATACATGGTTAGGATGAGCCCACCAACCAAATTCTAGGAGAAGGCATGGAACAATTGTGTTGCTTCACATCTTCAGTTGTTAAAAAATAGATGATTCTTCCTTCAAGTATGATCCTAAGATTTTCCATAATTTTGACCAAAAGTTATTACGATGTATAAACAATATTTGCATTGTTGATCTTCACAATAAGGACTTTTCCACCTACATTATAATGTCACGGGCGATCAAAATGGATTCATGTTTTGTCCTTCATTATGTAGACAACACCTTCAACCCCTACCCCTGAGTGAGGACAACCATCGCCATACTTGATCCTAAATCTTCATTTCCATATCATGACCATATTAGTGTGATATGACGACATGCTTTCTTACAATCCTAAACTCCTCTTATCCACTATGGACCATGAAAAGGGGACAATGCCTTTGTAAACATTCAATGTAAATAACACTCTCTCAATACTATAAGAAAGTGATTGATACATGACATCATAAATATTCTCTTTATATCAGGAGTCCATGATAGGGAAACATGAGAACAATTTGTAAGGTTCCTTTACTCCATCTCCTAATTAAGGACCATGACCATTTTGAGGGGGTGAATCCTCCTAGAAACCATTTATCAATCGCTAATTAAGTTGTGAGAGCCTATTACACTAAATGAGATTACTCAAAACAAAAAATATCAATCGCTAATTAAGTTGTGAGAACCCATTACACTAAATGAGATTACTCAAAACAAAAAATGTGATTACACACTAATTAAACACAAACCAGAAAATGGGGTAAATTAAAATTGATTTCAACATTTGCCAATTGCTTAAGAACATTTACATAATGCTAAATAACCTTTACAGTTGATGTAGCCTAAG